>CM051490.1:4015134-5215134 GCA_028015225.1 Carex myosuroides
TAGTTGCACTGTTTTTACTGTTCACCCGGATCAGCAATTTTCAAAGTGTCTTAATAAATAGTAAAAAAATTCTGAAAAATGTAAAATTTGGTCTCTAAGCAGATTTTAATATAGATTGAACATCTAACGGTTCGGATCGACCGTTTGTACTTTGAAAACTCGAAAACAACTTGGTTGCACGAGAGGCTTGGTGCAAACGTTTTGATATTAGCCACTCTATATATAGAGTCCGGCTAAATTGCTGCCGGCAGCATTCTGGACAGCTGCTGCCGGGGGCATTTCGGTCATTTTCGGTGTTCAAACAACAAATTTTTTTATACAGATATTCAATCTATATTAAAATCTACTTGGAGACCAAATTTTACATTTTTTGGAATTTTTAGCTATTTATTAGGCCACTTTGAAATTGAATGATCCGGGTGAACAGTGCAACAAAATTCTGGACCATGTGATCTGGAATTTTCAAAGTGGCTTAATAAATAGTAAAAAAATTCCAAAAAATGTAAAATTTGGTCTCCAAGTAGATTTTAATATTTAGAACACGTTGAACGGTTCGGATTTGTTGTTTCAACACCGAAAATGACCGAATTGCCCCCGGCAGCAGCTGTCCAGAATGCTGCCGGCAGCAATTTAGCCGGACTCCTATATATATATATATATATAGAGTATGGCTAAATTGCTGCCGGCAGCATTCTGGCCAGCTGCTGCCGGGGGCAATTCGGTCATTTTCGGTGTTCAAACAACAAATCCGAACCGTTCAACGTGTTCTAAATATTAAAATCTACTTGGAGACCAAATTTTACATATTTTGGAATTTTTTTACTATTTATTATGCCACTTTGAAAATTCCAGATCACATGGTCCAGAATTTTGGTGCACTGTTCACCCGGATCAGCCAATTTCAAAGTGGCCTAATAAATAGCTAAAAAATTCCAAAAAATGTAAAATTTGGTCTCAAAGTAGATTTTAATATTTAGAACATATCTGTATAAAAACATTTGTTGTTTGAACACCGGAAATGACCGAATTGCCCCCGGCAGCAGCTGGCCAGAATGCTGCCGGCAGCAATTTAGCCATACTCTATATATATATATATATAATCTCGCTAATATGCTACGCGTATATAAGGGCCTCTCCGTGCTACGGCTCACTTTTTGAGTTTTCAAAATCCTAACGGTCGATCCGAACCGTTCAACATGATCTCCATATGAATATGTACCTGCAAACCAAATTTTACATTTTTTAGAATTTTTTTACTATTTATTAAGCCACTTTGAAAATCACTGATCCAATGGTCCAGCAGATTTTACTGTTGTGTACAAATTAGTGTTTTTTCAAATTGGCTTAATAAATAGTAAAAAAATTCTAAAAAATGTAAAATTTGGTTTGCAAGTACATATTCATATGGAGATCATGTTGAACGGTTCGGATGGACCGTTAGGATTTTGAAAACTCAAAAAGTGAGCCGTAGCACGGAGGGTTCTATGCTACGCGTAGCACCGTAGCACTGTCCTATATATATATATTACCGATGTTTAGCATGTGTAGAAAGAATGTTATACATATCTGATTCTGATTCTCTCAAATCCTAGCCGCTTGATAAAAGTAGGTCGATTTGAACGTTGGGTTTATAACTTACAATAATTATTTGTCTAATCAGTTTGTTCTTTTGAAATAGTGTGGGATTGTTGCTCATTGGCATAATGAAAGTAATTCTACATATGTTGTATAATTTATTAGCCGATTTGAGCACTGGTTTTATAGCTTACATTTAATTGCAGTTTTGAGGCCCTAAATGATGTTTTTTTTGCAATTGTGAGTGTGCGGGATAATTTGTAAGGTATGGCCGGTCAAAGTTCGGTCAAAGTTTGGTCAAAGTTAGTTCCCTCTCAGTTTGAGCTATTTTAGAGAGATACATTCGGATTTCATATTAAATGTACGTGATACATTTAGCTTTGAAATAACTCAAATAATATTTATTTATTTACTTATTCTTAATGGATTTTGAGTTCGGATTGTACCAGATTTACTGTGAGACCAATATAGACCAAAATCAAACAATAAGAGTATCCAATGAGAGAGAAAAAAAATCATAGAACCAAATTACTTTCATAAACATTCATTCTATACATACAAAATATCTCTAAAAAAAATAAAAAAGTTACTGTAGCAAGACAACCATCGCATAGTGTGCAGTTGGGGCATTTTTTAAATTTATGAAATAACGAGGGCATATTTGTTTTTTTTATTTAATTAAGGGCATTAAAAAAAATCGGTGGAAAATTTGCCCAGAGATTTAATTACTTTTATTTTGCTCTTGTTTTCCAATAAATCCATTATACGGATCAATTTTTTTTTTTTATATCTCAAATAAGGCAATTTTACGAGTTCCTACTAGTTCTTCAAAATAAAAATCATGCAATCATGCGTAGCATTTAAAAATAAAAATTCGAATTGTTAAAAGCAAAAAAGGCTGCATTTTCAGACCGTCGAAGTAAAACAAAATAGAAAAATATAAAGACTTGCTACCAGTTCTGGCGCCGTTTCAATTGGATTCTTCTTCTGTCTACGGCAGTAAAAATGTTAAAAAAGACAGATTCTGTACTGTGTCTACTAGCTTAGACGTTTACCGTTTGACCAGCTTCTAATTATTTATTTAAATGTGAGGGTACAGTGCTTTGCACAGTGCAAATTAGTCTTTACTGTAGATTTTTTTTTTTAAGTTTAAGCAATTGCGATTGATTCGAACCGATCCATTCAACCTAATCTTCATATTAAAATAGAAATGAAAATCATAATTTATATTTTCTTTAGATTTAACCGTTCAACATGATCTTCATATTAAAATGTAAGTGAAAATCATAATGTACATTTTCTTTTAAATTTTTAACTATTTTTCAGATAAAAAAACCTCTTGATCTAAATTTTTGGGAATGGTTGAAAGTAGTGATTTTATATCTATCTAAAAAATATAAAAACTTCTAAAAAAATATAAATTTGATCTCAAAGTACATTTAATATAAAGATTATATCAAGCGGTTCAAATCAACTATTTAAACTTCTAATATTGAAATATTAATCCATAGTACGAATCCATCAGCAGTATGCATAATGTTGCACAATGACAAAAGCCCACAAAGTAGGGGTGAAAACGGATCGGATATGGAGCGAATAAATCATATCTATATCGGTTTTTATTTTTTGAATACAAATATGGATCGAATATTTATTATAAAAATATATAAATATTATTAAAAAAGTATTAAAGTTCATAATATTTATCTAATTATATTGATGAATAACATATTTTTTTTCATAATATGTATTAAACTATATGGTATATATTTATTATTCGAATACAGATAATTAAAACGTAAAACCATATCCGTATCCGTATCCACACGGATATTCAGATATTCATATATAATTTTTCAAATACAGATCAAATACGATCGAATATTATCCACTCCGTTTTCACCCCTACCACAAAGGCATGAACAAAATTAGTTTGAAAACGTACCCAAAAAAAAGTTAGTTTGAGAGAAACTGAACTCAGTTTGGCAACAACTGTTACAGAACTAATGTAGGTGTATTTAAAGGTAGTTTAAGGTGTCAAACAAGAGTATTTTAAGATGTTTTTAAGGTAAATTCAAAGCACCAACTAACTTATTTTTTGATACTTTGAACCTCTGTCACTTCACCAACTGCCATAGCCCATGTTTGGTTTTGGGTTATAGAGTTAAAATGGAATAAGTTACTTATTTCAAGTATTTCAAGTTACGACGGTATAAAATATTCTTGTTTGATTGTGGGTTAAAATTAAGTTATGGATTAAACTATTCTTGTTTGGTTAGAGCTAGTTAATTTAAGAGGAGAGACGTAGCATAAGTTATACAACCTGAATAGATAGGTTAATTTATGACGATATAAGTGATATCTTATGTCATAATATTCCATCACATCTTATTCATGTTTGGCAGCACAAGTGCAAAATAAGGTACTTATTTCATGACTTATGCCACAACCAAACATGATCATAATAAATAACTTTGATCATTTACTGAACATTATTACATCTATTTACTATACCTAATTCTGAAATTAAGTCTTAATTATAACTAACTTTGATCATTTACTGAACATTATTACATCTATTTACTATAACTAATTCTGAAATTAAGTCTTAATTATAAATAACTTTGATCATTTACTGAAAATTATTACATCTATTTATTATACCTAATTCTGAAATTAAGTCTTAATTCTGACACAAATCTGAAATTTACTAGACATTGGAGAAGTACCAGTTGCTCAGTAGGAGCTTGACAGGGGAACAATTTGGGAGTTGCGATGGGGAACATTTCGTCAACCCAAAAAAAAAAACATCGAAACCAATACTGTTTTGATTTTAAGTGTGACAGAGACCTGAAAAATATTTAAATGCCTACTTCAAATGCAATTCTACAATACCAGATTAAGGAAATAGAAACAGTACAGACCATATATTAATGTCTTTAGTAAGTAGTATGATTTAAAAAAAAATAATCAGTACTTCAGCGTGTAGCTCATAATTTCTGTAGAAACAATCGAATATTAATCTGAGCCTGTTCCATTAATGAACTAATGGTAATGAACATTTCATTTTGGGTTTAAATTTCAAGTACAATTTCAAGGAAATATTAACTTCTCCGAGATAAAAGGCCCAAAATTATTCTCACTATTATGGACAGTAAATTTCATGCTGAGCTTCCAAGCAACAATATAATTTTCAAATTCTTATTTCATAAAAGAGGAGGGTTCCAATGCCTCCATTTTTCATGCCTCCACCATGCCTCCATTTTTAAAACTTTAATAACTCAAAATTTAAAACTTAAAAGTCAAAATAAAACCGTTGGATATGATCTATATCATTTTATCTATGTGCTCATAAAAAATTATCACATTTTGATTTTGTTTTTATGTGAATCAATAAGTTGAAAAATCAACGTCTAGAAATTATCCACATTAGTACGTTTTTTACAAGCTCTTGATGACAACCAAAACAAAATTGAAATGTCATAATTTTTTATACGTGTATAGATATAATGATGTAGATCATATCCAACGGTTTTATTTTGACTTTTAAGTTTTAAATTTTGAGTTATTAAAGTTTTAAAAATGGAGGCATGGTGGAGGCATGAAAAAATGGAGGCATTGGAACCCTCCTCTTCATAAAAATATCTTAATAGTTAATACTTGACATTTGATTTTGTCAAAACCAATTGCAAATTTTCTGATTTCAAACAATAAATGATGAATCCAGAAAAGATGAAATGCAGGTGTTCTGAGAAAACAACAAAAAAATAGGGAGAATTATATAACAGAATTAAAAAAAACATTACCATTGCTTCTCTGATAAATTAGAAACAGAGAAACAGAGAAGCTACACAGCTCTTCTCAGACATTCTACACTATCAAGTTCCTCTACTCAAAACAAATTTAAGTCTTGTTTCCCTGCTAAACAAGTACCTTTTGAGTAGAGCTCCAATTATACAACATAACTCCAATTAGGATCCCCAAGAAAAGGTAAAATGACATTTAGTACCACAACAAAACACTTGAAATTTTCATTATCCCTAAAACCCAACAATTAATTAACTTACGTGGCTCCATGTTGCACATAAACGGCAATCAGCAACCCTTCCATGCTGTGATCGAGACGATCTCGCCATGATGCCAATACAACACGAGAGAACCCTGTCTCCTGTCCACGTGAAATCCCTTCACTTGCACCCTCTTGGCAAGACACTCAGCTTGAGCCTCAGCCATATTGCTAAACGGCACCGGCGTGTACCCGGCCGAAGTGAACAAAGTTCTCCATGGCAGCATCTTGTCCCCCATGCGGTGTCGGCCAACCACGGATCCCTCAATCCTTGGGAGGAGCACAAACCGCTCAATCTTGTGGGCTGTTTCCATGTTTGGTCCCACTGAGTCTAGTGAGTCAAGTAGGGATACATACGATTGGAAGGCATGATAGAAGTGTGGCGAGAAGGGGAGGTCACCTCGGTCACAACCATGGTCAATCGAGATCAAAATACGGGGGCATAATTGTTTAACAAGCCGAAGAAGGGTCGGGAAGGACGGTCCGTAGACTGAGCTCATCGGGAGGTTCACGGCAATGGCCTCACTGCTTCCTCCCATAGCAAGGAGCTCTGATGGGTCAAACGACTCGAGGCTTAAGATATTGAATTCGAATGGTATGTTAAGGTCGTTTGCAAATTGACAGAGATTGTCTCGAATTAAATGTAGCTCGAGTAAATGGTGAGATGAAGGAGTCACAAAGGCGGTCATTTTAAGCACTGTTATGCTACCTGTACCGGTCGTGGTGCATCGCCTCTGAGCAATCTCTTGCATGAATGACGACCACTGGCCTCCAATACCAATGTCGAAATCAATTATGTGGATTCGGTCGGCCGCACCGAGCTCGTCCAACAATGCTTGCACCGAGGTGAAATTGGTGAAGTGGAGAACTGGGGAAAGCTCGTTGAATGCCTTGTGGGCCCCAAACTTCATTGCAACATCGTATAGGGACTTCACAGGTGAGGAGGGGGCTGAGGCTGAGCCAGATAGGATCTGGTTGAGTGCCTCCTTGAAATAGAAGGAGGCACGAAGGAGGGGCTTCCCGGCTGGAACCGGAAGCTGGTGATTGAGCCGCGCCAATATCCCGCGCGCGCCGGAGGCATTACCGGTCTCTACCATTTTTGCCGCCTCTAGCAGCTGTTCCACTAGCGGCGGCGGCACCTGGTTCTCTGTCTCGGCTTTTGGTTTCATCAGCATCGTTCTCTGCTGAGGAATTTGCAGGGGAGGTGCAAACATTTGCCCTTGGTGAGAGGGCAACATTTGATTTCGCCTCAGAAAGAGCTCGGGGCCTGGGCCAGAAGTGTGAGGGTTTAGGTGGCATGACGGATTCCCAGCCATAGGATGAGGCCTCTTCGGCTGCGGGGGTAGGAAGAAGGATGGATTTGCCATCGGTGACTGGAGATCGGCCTGCATGGGAAGGAAGAATGACGGATGTGCTCCAGCATGCGGCTGCTGCTGTTGGCTCAAGAACAGGCTTTGCGGGGCCGAGAAAAGAACAGGCTTCTCTTCCTCTGTTGGCTCCTGTAGGAACAACCCCGGCGGGCGCACAAGTTGAGGTTGCAGTTGGGTCGGGTCGACAACTAATCCAGCCGGATCCACCAGACCGAAACCCATCCCCATCCCAGCATTGCCACTGCTGTTGCTGGTGGTATTGCTGTTCCCTTCAAACCCAAGTGGCAGAGGTTTTCCTGCCGACTCCTCGGTTTCACCCATGATCCAGCGCAGGAAGCTCTGTTCCTGGCCTCCAGGGAAGGCTGTGGGGGCTGCAGAATCAGAGAGCATGGTCTCCCATTCAGGACCCAGCTCAGCAGCGCCGGGAGGGAGAGGGTGGAGGTCAGAGAGGGCCCACTCCTCCTTCCCTCGAGCGGTGTTGGCAGTATGGGCCGAGTCGGGCCATTCGTGGGTGTGGTCGGAGACGGCCGCCACACCACCGCCACCGAGGGAGGAGGAAGAGGTGGGGGGGCTGGGGCTACTCGTATGGTGATCCAGTACCGACCTGGGTTCGATCCCTTGAAACCCTTCTCTAACACAACCAAATTTCTGGCGCTTGGCAAAGGTGGGTTCTTCTTCCTCCCCTAATGACGCAGCTGCTGCTTGTAGCTCTAACTCTAACCCCCCTCTGTGCGGCGGTGCAGGGTAGGGCATCCCTCTCATCTATTTCCCTAATTACCTCCTCATACAAGGGGATTTGTGAAGAATTTGAGCTTGCTTTTGTTTTGCTCTCCAATCTTCTCTCTCCGCTTGTGAGCTGTCTGTGGCTCTGTGCTTGATATTTTGTGAATTCTTTTTTTCTCTTGGGGTGGGAAGTAAGAAAGGTGGGGAGATGGGATGGGGAAGATTAGTAGTACCCAGTACTCTTCGCTCTCTCTTTTTCTCTTTCAGCAATTTCTCTCTCTCACCTGTTACCTGTATGTGTATGATGCGTGCAACATAAAAAAGGTAATAAAGCGGCCCCTTCCCGCTCCTCTCTCCTCTCTCTGTTGTCTCTCTCTCTAGAAATTTCCCTTTATTTCCTGCATTTCTTTTTAGTTTACTCTCGTTTCCTCGACTCCATGTGGCGTGCACAGTAGGTCATGTCTGTATCTCTGATTATATCACCAGCTTAATTGATTTAATTCCCCAATATATATATAATTATATACAACAGTAAAACCACGACATTCTACCACTTGGTGGCCACAACGGATCTCTTTGCATAATACCACTATGCAAGGCTTCCGGTCCTACCGGGTCGGATCAACAACAATCATCTTAATTCTAAACCTTAAGATATCTTTCATAGTTATGATCAGTCATACTCGGTTCGGATTCGGTTTACTGTAATGACTATCCACTTTTCTCCGTCTATAGAGGCCGTCAGGGTCCCATCTCAAGGACCATAATGAAAATTTCCAAAAAAATTGGACTTGTTTAATAATTTTCAAAAATAAAAAAGGACCAGTGTACTGTAGATTTGTTTCTGCTGATATTCTCGACTAGAACAATAAAACTGCTTCTAGTTTACTGCCGTGCGATCTGAAACCCATAAGAGATCACCTGAATAATCTTATCCTTTCGTTTTTGATCGAACGGACAACACTGAATATCAGGTCCTGGTTTCTAGGTCGATATAACAGCATTATACGGACCTTACCGTACGGAGAATCCTGCTAAAAGCCTGATACAGTTCTGCGATTTTTACTTTCCAAACCCTCTATTTTTTTAAAAAGCCAAAAACTAACAATCGAACTTACTCCCTGGCCCCTGCTCTCCAAAATTCGGATAAAAGTATTAGCAATGCTGTTTTGATTTGTACAATGCAAAAATAATAGAGTTACATGACAATGCATATGAGTAGTGTGCTACGTGAAGTCAAAACTACGCTGTTAATATATTTACCTCCAAATTTCTAACTGGGTGTCATCCATTCATCCAATGTTGCATCTTGGAACTCTATTATCACATTCAGTGTCACCCTTTCTTAGTGTAGTGTCTGATTATCTCTTCTATTTATATTAAGTTGATCGATACATGCACTCCCTTATAAACACCTCATACATGTGTTTTTTCTTTTCTTTTTCTCTTGAGAAGTATCAATAATGATAAAATTATACTAATGTTGTTGGTAATAATTTTTTTTTGAAAGTTTTGTATTTACTTTTTGACAAAGTATTTAGTTTGAACCTTCTCATGTTCATTCAGAAAACAAATATCTGTGTATTCAAACAAAATAACTTGTGTATAAAGTATTGGTTTAATTCTTTTCTTATTTTAAATAGGTGAGAAATTTAAATAGAAATACATATTTTTAAAATAAATCAAGATTTCCCATAACTAATTTCACAGTACAACCGAACACTCATTTCAGCACATTCTCATAAATTAAATAGTGGGTTTCCGAACCTATTAAATCTCAACCTGCACAATCACGTGACAAACGAACATGCCCTAATTAAACACTGCATTGGGTACACAAATATTTTTTGTTATATCAATTAGGATTAGATTTTTATCTAAATATGTATTTGCTATATTTTCATCCTTTAGTAGTCAGAGTATATAAAGATAGTTTTAGATTATTTAAAAAAATGATTATATTTTTGCTAAATTAGATCCAAATTAATTTATAGTAGCCTCGTACAATCCAACTAATATTTAAAATTCAAAAAACACTAAGTTCACGCTCTGTTTTTTACACGCTGGATTACATTTTTTTACACTCTTATTAGAAATTAGTTTCAATATTAATATTATTCAATTACTATATTTTACTATTAAAAAATACTGGAAAGTAGATGCATGGAAACATAAAATTGTATCCTGACAATCTCCTCAATAATTGATCCGAGACGAAAAAGCTACCTAAAAATCCAAAATGCAATAAACAGGAGTTTCTAATTTTTTCCTCCGAGAAATGATGGTTTCTTTCTCCGTCTACTGCAACTGCACACCATAGAGTCATCACAGGTTATAATAATTATTTATCTCTACTACACATCTCCAGCATAAACTCCTAACTTACAAACCAAAATATTTATTTACATATAAGACAGTTAATTAAAAAGTTCAATTGCAGCCAATTTCATAATTTTTTATCCAGATTAGTGTTAAGTGCATAATCCTCTGAGGTAGCAAAATATATTTGTTTAGATCCAGACAGTTTGATCAGAACCCAGACCGATTGGTTCGAACTTCAAAGGGTATGGGTTCCCGTAAATTAATTAGGGTATCATCGATTGTCACGGAATTGTGCGGGATAAGGTTTTTCGTATATGGGAACTCACAAATTAATTTATGCGAATCCATACCCTTGGCTATATCCGAAAATGACCATAAAATGTGTTGAAATTAATGTTCAGTTGTACTGTGACAATAATTTTGAAAAATCTTAATTTGAAATAAGATTCATGAAAAATTATATATTTTTTCTTTTTTTAAAGACTTGTTGTCAATAACATTTTTTTGGTTAATAATTTTTTATATTTTTTTATCAATTTAATTAAAAAATATAATAATTAAAATATGATAATATTTTTTTAAAATAAAACTAAAATTATAAGAAGTAAAATTTGTCATAAAAAATAACAAATTAATTGTGAAAAAATAGCAAAAGTAAAAATGACGTGGAAAAAATCCATTATAGTCCCGGACACGGGGGGAACTGATCCACCGGTGTTTTGAATTACAGCAACTGATGTAGGCCTACGGGCCATGTAAGAACCAAAAAAAAAAAAAAATAAGAGATGACATGTGAGAAAAAATAAAATTTAGTTCAACATTGTGTTATTTTTCTCATGTATTAGTGTAAATTTTTTATTTCTATATATTTTCTCTGGGATAATTTTTTCATAATAAAAAAACCATCAAACACGCTTCAAGATATAAATCCCATCCCATCAAAAATTTCAAAATTTTCCAAGAAAAATAGACCATCCGAACACATCCTTCGTGGGTTCCCGAACTCGTAAAATCTCATCTTGCATGATTCCGTGACAAACAAATATACCGTTAAAGTCGTGAATTATAGAACTTGATATCGTACTAACTTTATTGTTTGTCATGATCTACCTTTTTTTGGCAAAAAATAGTTGTAATTATTACAGTAACAAATTCCGAATTAAGAAATAGCTCGTAAAGGTCTAAAATTCCTTACATGATCATAATATAATGTAATTTGAAAATATTTCAAATTTAAATAACACAAATAATGTAGAAAAATACTGATATTTTTAGAAAGCAAACAAAAATTATAAATTTATAATTTGTGTATAAATCAGAAATAATGCATGTACAATTTGTAAAATTCTTAGATTCGGTACATTTTTCGACAGTTCCGACCGAAATTTTTATTTATAGCACAGCTTCAAAAAAAAATAAACCAAAAAACTACCGTTTTTAGAAATTTTGAAATTTACCATGGCCACACCGGTATTGTGCGGACCCATTTCAGAGAGATCACACAATGCCGGTGCGGACCCTGAAATGGGTCCGCACAATGCTAGAGTGGACCCAGGGCCGCATAATGCTGGAGCGGTACCTCATCTTTTAAAAAAAAATTGAAATATGTTATTTGTTTTTTTGTTATAGAAATGTTTTTATGTTGCTTAAGTTTTAGTTTGAAATATTGTTTAAATTGATATATATTTTGTCGTATCGTATTTTAAAAATGTCGTTTGTTTGAAAAAAAAAAATTGTGTACGACGAGATAATGATATAATGAACAAAATAAATAAATAACAACAAAACAAATAAAATAAATAACAAATCGCGCAGAAGTTCAAGGTAGCACAGCTGCACCTGATCTCCGTGTGAATCCGGAAACAACCAACAAGTGATCATTTCCAGAATATACACGTGTAGGTATAAGTCAACAACCACTTATTATTTATGTAAATTAGAATATTGTTTACAAGTAAATAAATATGATATTATTTAAATTAAATAAGGTACAATTTACATACCTGATCTGGACGATCCGGATAATCCTTGAATTTGGCCCTCAATTTTGACAAGCTGATGTTACTGGGCGAGATCACAGTCCTCTCACCTCTCACCTCTCTTCTTCTCTTTCTGGAGCTCCTCGTGCGAGATACCCAACAACTCCAAGCACAATGAACGGAAGTCCCCGTACTCGACGCCCGTCACTGGCTCTCCGATAATAGTCATACCCAACAGACAGCTGACGTCCTGTAGGGTGACTGTCATCTCAGCATGGGGGAGATGAAAGGTGTGCATCTTGGGACGCCATCGCTCAACGAGACCGAAAGATAAGCCCTCGTCATGGTTCTCGGCCATCTGGAATAGCTGAAACAATCCCATCGCACGTAATGTCCCCCTGTACGCCGGCTGGTACCGTAGCCACATGCGGTTGTGACGAGCCGTAACCACATCCAAACCCTGCATTTAATTAAAATATCAGATCAAGTCCATTCATAAAAAAAATTAGGTTATTAGTATTTTTATAAATATGACCAATTTATAACTTACCCTAGTGACAGCCTCTAGAATCTGGTGCTCCACATTCGGGTACCACAAGAAGTTGCTGACCCTGTCAGTGCGACTCTGGATACCCGGAACATCTGCCAACGCACTCTCGATGTACTGGGACATCTCGTACGGAGTGGCTGTAGGGTAATGCTGTGTACTTCTACTAGAAGATGGTACACCCCTACTGGAAGACGGTATATCTCTACTAGATACAATGCTGTATTTGATAATTTTTGGTCAAATATGAGAATTTTGGTATAATAAACCTAATTAAATTTTGGTACAAGTCCAGTTTAATGTTGGTGCTCAAACAATTAATTTTGGTAAAATAAACCTAATTAAATTTTGGTACAAGTCCAGTTTAATGTTGGTGCTCAAACAATTAATTTTGGTAAAATAAACCTAATTAAATTTTGGTACAAGTCTAATTTAACTCAAACAATTAATTTTGGTAAAATAATTCTATTTAATTTTTGGTACAAGTCCATTAATTTTGGTGCTAAAACGACTAATTTTGGTTAAATAAATCTATTTAATTTTTGGTACAAGTCTAGCTTAATTTTAGTGCTCAAACAATTAATATTTAATACAATTCTATTTAAATTTTGGTCATATTCTAATTCTAAAACCTAAATTAATATCTAATTCTAAACCCTAAATCTAAATTCTAAACCTAAATCCTAAACCTAAACCTAAACTCTAAATTTAATTACTACTCTAAACTAAAAAATAAAACTAGAAAATAAGAAGAAAACTTATCCGAGGTCGAAGGGATTGAAATTTCTTTGAATTGATAAAAAATATGAAACCAGCGGACCCCTTATATATTCCCAGGGATCCGCTCCGGCATTGTGCGGACCCATTTCAGGGCCCGCACCGGCATTGTGCGGTCTCTCTGAAATGGGTCCTCACAACATCGGTGCGGCAATGGTAAATTTTGAAATTTCCAAAAACAGTGATTTTTTGATTTATTTTTTTTAAGCTGTGCTATAAATAAAAATTTCCGCTGTTCCGATACCAAAAAAATTATTCTCAAAAACACCCATTTAGTTTGTTTAGAAAGGTACCCAAAAAAAAAAATAACACGGATACTATTTGAAAGCCTTGTTATTAGGTTTATGATCAGTTGCATCAATTATGTAACTAGTTTTTGAAAGAGAAAAGGTTTAATTGTATGAGAGTGATGTGATCCGAGGGGATTTCTTATTAGATATAATTGAAGTCACTTGACTAAAATAATTTTAAGGGAATTGATGCCATCCTAATGTTGTCCGTAATGAAAAATAGATTGATTTGTTCGTGAATAATGCAAAGATAACAAATTATTATATTTATACAGTTATGTTTTTGTAGCTTAGTAATTAGAATTCAAATTTGTAGTTGTGAAAATTTGAGTTCGAAATTCCAAAAATATAATATGCATTTTAAATTTCAGTCCTCAATCTAAATTTTTTAGTTTCATCTCTGAAAGTATTATTTTATTATTTTCTTTGTAAAAGTAGGATCAAGATAAAAAATTTGACTAATTATTTTGTACCTGCTTGATAGTATAGTGACAAATGAATTATTCGGGTTCAGTTCGGTGAGGTCAAAAATTTCTGATTGGAAATAATTTGGGTATAATTCGGAATTATCTGGATCAGAGATCTCAGTCCTACAAGGAAGCAAAACAAAAAAAAATATTCTGGAAAAAATTTGGGAAAAGTTCATAAAATTCACGAATTATTCGAGAATAATTCGGTCAAAGTTCAGTCAACTAAATAATTCGGCTTTCGGTTCGTCATTACAAAAAATAAATTATAAGTAAATAATTCGCAAATTTTGTTACTATGCTTGATAGTGCATGGTTTAAAAATTAAAATAGATTTCCATAAACTGGGTAGGAACTGCCGAAATTTTTATTAAAACAAAAAAAAAAAACAAATTATCAAATCTGCTCCCACCCCAACTTTATTTTTATTTCTACCCCAACCGCCCGTGGGATGGGCGGTCCACTTTCTGGACCTGACCGCCCAGCAGGCGGGCGGTCCACTACCCTTATCAGACCGCCCAGCAGCTGGGCGGTCTGCTATAAAACCCTATAAAACCCTATACGGGAGACTGCTGATCGCATGTGCATATGATGCTGAAAACCAGTTGTTGCCTTTGGCCTTTGCAATTGTTGAGAAGGAGGACGGGGAAAACTGGGGATTTTTCATGAGGTTCGTAAGAAGACAAGTGGTTGGCGACCGGTTCTTTTGTGTCATATCAGACCAGCACAAAAGAATCAAATATGTTTTTGATCGCCCAGATTTCGGGTGGTCGACAGCGAACGGCGAATGTGTGCACAGGCTGTGTATGCAACATGTTACAGACAACCTACACAAGAACTGCGGATCTGGAAAATGGGTTGCAGATACATTCAGAATTGGTGCCAAGAAGAAGAAGCCGAGAAGGGTGGAAGAGATGTTCAAAGATTTTGCCAAGGTATGTACATTTTCATAGACTTATATTTTCTGAATTATTTAATCAAACGTTTTCTCATCTGAATTTTTTTTTTTGCAGTACTGTCCAAAGGCAAATTTGTACTTACTCAAGGTGGGAAAAAATAATCCCGCCGATCTGACTGAGCCACCTCGATATGAGAAGATATTGCAAGCCCGTGATGGAGGTTTCCGATGGGGAATTATGACCACAAATGGGTCTGAGTCCTTGAATGTTGTTTTCAAGCAGAGCCGGCAGTTGCCTGTGGCAGCAATTGTGGAGGACACCTTCTACAAGTTAAATGCATGGTTTGTTGCACGGCGTGTTAAAGCCCTCGAATTACTGTCCAGGTATGTATATTTTTATTCAGAGATTTTGCCAAGGTATGCATATTTTTATTTGTTGACTTATATTTTCTCAATTACTGTCCAGGAATTAAACGTTTTCAACAAGGGTGGAGGGGAAACTAAGGAAACATAGGGAGAAAGGTGCAGTTATGAGAGTTGTCCCGTACGGGGATAACCAATTGGAATTCGAAGTGCACTGTCCAGATGAGTTTGCTCCAACCGGCCGTAGACCGGATGGGACTATGGAGTTTGTGAAAAGGATGTTCAAGTATGTTGTTATTTTTGCACCTGACAATACTGTAACATGCACTTGCCAAGGAATCCAGTTGGCCCACCTACCTTGTTCTCATGTTATGGCGGTGTGCCGGGAGAGAAACTTCTCTGAGGATGATTATGTCGCAGACATGTACCGTACCGAGTACCTTGCGAGTAATTGGGGTGCATCTTTCCATCCTTATCCCAACCAGTATCAGTGGCCGACCTATGTTGGTGATAAAGTCTGTCCCGCGAGCGGGTGGATCAGAAAAGGAAGAAGACCCCACAAGCGTCAAGTAATGAACATGGACGAGATGGAAGGTAGGCTAATGGGACATCAGGCCCGCCGTTCAACAACTGACAGGCAGCGAGCAGGTACGGTTGATTCCTTTTATTTACTTATATTTTTTTTATTTACTTATATTTTATTTGTTTACTTATATTTTGTTTTGATTTTATTTCAACTGGAATGCAATGCAGATGCCATTAACGAAGCCAACGAAAGAGAAAATGCTAGAGTTGTTGCTGAGGCTACCGGTAGTAGCCACCGCAGGGGTGAAAGCTCAGGAACCGGTAGTAGCCGCCGCACTCATGAAAGCCCAGGAACCGGTAGTAGCCATGGAGAGACATCCGGTAGTACCGCAGAACCGGCTGCACCCAGACCCAGGCGTCGTATTTTGAGTTTGTTCGGCCGTCGTCGCTGATTACCAAGTTTTGTTAAATTATGTTATGAACTATTTTAGATGTATATTGTGAACTATTCTAATTGGTAGTTTGTGAACTATGCAATTTTTTATTTGCCTCGATTATTTTATATGCTTCATTTTTGTTATTTTTATTACTTAATTACGTATACAAAAACTAACAACATAAAATATAAACAAACACAAAACTATTGAAATAAAGTCTGCGACATAAATTTCTAAAAATTCTACAACATAAATTCCTAAAAAATCTACTTCTTACAACGAGCCTTGAAAGTGCATGGAACAAAATCATCATCAGAGTTTGCCTGATCTGGATCAGTCACAGCAGACGAAGTGGTAGCCTTACTAGTACCCGGAACAAACTTATCGTCCGATGCTGGAGGCTCTGGATCAACTTTCTTCTTTTTCAAACCAAAGCCGTAGGGGTTTTCCACAAAGTCATCGTCTGAAATTTCATACCGACCATGTCGTCTATTCCATTCCCCCATCTTACATGTCACACAATTCCGGGGATCACGGCATACGGGCCAGTTGTTCTTTTCTCCCTCGTTTTTACCTCGATCACTAATAGATCCTCCTCTCGCTACGCCACGATCTCGGTTGCTCGCTTTCTTACCTCGTTTGTTACTGTCCATACCTCAAAATCGCCTCAAAATCGCCTGACAGCTCTCTCTTTCGGTTCTGGAAATTTGTGGGATTGGGGAATGAACACTGTGCTCATCAGGAGAGAGAAAAAGCTCTTTTATAGGGTTTTATAGCGGACCGCCCAGCTGCTGGGCGGTCTGATAAGGGTAGTAGACCGCCTGCCTGCTGGGCGGTCAGGTCCAGAAAGTGGACCGCCCATCCCACGGGCGGTTGGGGTAGAAATAAAAATAAAATTGGGGTGGGAGCAGATTTGATAATTTGTTTTTTTTTGGGGGTTTTAATAAAAATTTCGGTAGGAACTGCATGGTGTACTTTTCGCTTTAGTTGGAGTGCGATTACACGGCCTTGTGTTTGTTTGTTTGTTGTGCTAATTAACTAGGTCAATGCAGAGGTTCTTTAATTTTTCTATTGAGGGGGCCTAGTAAACCTATGATGAACCTGCGAACTATCAAAATATCAATTAAAACCCTATAAAACGAGAAAATTTGTTTTATGAACTAAACATATAGGAAATATCGCGTACTTTCTTGTTTAGATTCTTCACTTTTATCTTTTTCACTGTGCATAAAATAGAAAGTGAATAAATCCATTAAGAGATACTAGGAGTCAAAGCATTAATAAACATTTAAAATGCAATACATAATAAGTTATAAATAAACATTTAATATATTATGAGGAGATTGGACTATATATAAAAAAAATAATTAAATTTATATATAATTAAAATTTTAAAATTATTGGAGTGGCCTAGTACCTCTATCAACACACATAGATCCGTTCGGGTAAGTACAGGGTGCATATGAGATTTAAATATTTTGTTGGATCATAGAAGAAAATGTTTCATATAAATATAAACATTGTCATCATGTATAATGAAAATATTTTATAACTAGGATTGGATTGGTCTGATATTATTATAATAATAATTATTATTATTATTTTACAACAAATTATAATATTTTTACCCCTTTCGTTTTCAAAAATTATTTACTTATACATGATTTTCAATACAGTTTAAAATTAAGAAATTTGAATAATAGAAAGCATTAATTTATCTCCTACTCCATATTTATTTATCTACACATCGGTACAGAGCTGACAAATTGTGTTTTTTATTTTTTAAATTTTATGGTAATATTTCTGAGAAGAAACTAATTCCTAAATATTTGTTTATATTAAAATAAAATATTTAGGCTGTTGCCATGATGAGAATAATGATGCGGTTATCTCATGATTCTCAACAAGTTATATTTCTTCATTTCATATGATGCTTTTTTAAAAGATCGCCTAATTTGTGTAGACAACAGCCATAACCAAAAGCTAATGTAACACCTGATCTGCTGGTGGGTACCTAATCAAGATTTGGAGATGTGAAGGAGATATCATATATTAGATCTAAGATCTCTATATAAAGAAATTAAATGGCTTTTTTGCTTACTACAGAGGCCAAAGTATCTATCTCCTTTGTCCCCACAAACAAGTAATCATCGGTATTGCCTTTCAAGGAAACCGTTGGCCGTTTTGTTAACGCTTCAGTTTGACAATCTTTTTTTATTTTTGAATATTGAAAAACCAATTAACGGGTCTTATTTATATCTTATTGCTTTGATTATTCTTACAATTTTCATTGTTGCATTAGATGTTACTGCTTGAGCTTGGTTGAGTTGTATCTATTAATTCGAGTTATAAAGTTATAAATTGCAATTGCAATTCATTTTTTTTCACATGACTGTTCATGTGCTTATGGAATATTTGAGTTGTATAAATAGCAATTGCATTTCATTTTAAATTTAGAATTTTTAGCTGCTTCAATTAATCTGTTTTGCTTACTCGTTCAATTTATATAGCAACTCACTGTAACATGCAATTTATGCCACATTGAACTCATCATTGATGAAATTATGTCTACGGGTTTTTCATTATTATATTAAAATGCATTTAGTTATTTATTTGTTATGAATAATTTTAGTTCTTAATTTGAATAATGCATATTGTTTTTATGATTATTTATTAAATGGTATGAATATTTGATATCTTATGTATATGTATGTATATTCTTGTTTATAAATATATGTATGAACGCTTGAACACTTGTAGAACTGACAATGTGAAATAATTATACTAGGTGGAATTGGTGTCTTACATAACAACATTTCTTTGTATAGGTATCAATACTTAGAGATGTAGTATCAACACTTATATATGATTAGGAGTTGGGTTCATAAATATCAATACTTTTCAATTGTGATTAAATGTGTTTAGTATTTATATGTATGAAATTTTGATTTGTTAAATATTAGTATTACTTTATAACATATTTTATAATATATATATATATATATATATATATATATATATATATATATAATCTGGCTAATATGCTACATGTAGCATAGAGGGCCTCCGTGCAACGGCTCAATATTTGAGTTTTCAAAATTCTAACGGTCGATCCGAACCGTTCAACATGATCTCCATATGAATATGTACTTGCAAATCAAATTTTATATTTTTTAGAATTTTTTTACTATTTTTTTAGATAGGTAGAAAATCACTTGATCTGAAAATTCTGTACCATTCAGATCAAGTGATTTTCTACCTATCTAAAAAAATAGTAAAAAAATTCTAAAAATATAAAATTTGGTTTGCAAGTACATATTCATATGGAGATCATGTTGAACGGTTCAGATCGACAGTTAGGATTTTGAAAACTCAAATATTGAGCCGTTGCACGGAGGCCCTCTATGTTACATGTAGCACCGTAGCCAACTCCTATATATATATATATATATATATATATTCCTACATCAACGTATGAATACTTCCCGGATTACATGTTAATACCATCAATCTAACAATATGTTTATAAAAAATACTCTATAACGTAAATATTGGCACATTAATGCACATATGTCAATACTTTTCATATTACATATTAATACAATCAAGCGCCCAGAGTCTTTTGTAAAAAAACTGTTACACTAACATACTTTACAACGTAACAGTTCATCCTCAGATATGAGTATGAATACATTCTTAGTACCTATCAATACATTCAAGCACTAGACATATTAACTTATTTAAGTTACTTTACACCCACAATTCACACTTCAATGTGTAAGTATGAATACTTAAAATTTTATTTATTAATACTTTTACTAAAACTACAGTGCTGGTGATTGTGCGATGGTTATGCATGCGCTTTTGCACTTGTGGTTCCCGTAACTGTCGCTTTCAAGTGACGTATGTGGTCCCCCTCATGTAAGTAGTGGTCCCCCTAGGTAGTTAATGCACGGAGCACGTTTAGGGATTTCTCGGAAATACTTTACAACATAAAAATTCACGCTTCAATTGCGCAAGTATGAATACTTGATATTTTAGAGATGAATATTGTTTACAACAATTACAGGGCTGACACTTGCGATGGTCGTTACGCATCCGCTTGTCCCAGGTCGGTAGTGGTCTCCCAGATAGTTAATGTTCAAGACACGTCTGTGGGTTTCTCATAAATACTTTACAACATAAATATTCACACTTTACTGCGTAAGTATGGATACTCGACATTTTAGAGAAAAATACTTGACATTTTAGAGATGAATACTTGATGAGGTATAAAAACTTGCTCGACGAGATATGAATACTTGAACCACAGAGAACCCGAAAGTACTTCATCATCGATCTCATTTGAAAAAGAAATTACATAGAAGATGCTCGTGGTTTTAGATTCACAAAATTACTCACAGATCGTTAGAAATATTAATGAGATTAAACAGAGAAAATAAAACTCACCTCTAAAAACATGTAAAAGATGAATATGTGATTAGAGAGAAAAGAAAGTTGATTTTCATTTTTTTTAATATTTGATGTCTTAGATATAAATACTTAATATATTATATATTAATACTTACGCGCATAAGTATCCATACATGTTTTGTGTATTTTAGGTATTGGATTTTATGTCAATTTGATACACTTTTTCACTTTTAAATTTATAAAATTTTAATACACAATGATAGGTCGGTTGCAAGCATACAACCCATCCTTGTTGTAAAATAGATATCGATAAAAAAATAACGAGAAATATTACTTTTTACTAAATTAATTAATCCTAAAAGGTGCAATTAAAGTAAAATGGGGGGGAGGGGGTTGTTGCAAATTGGTTTGGTTGGGTTCAATACCCGAATGAGAGTTTTAACTAAAACAAAACAATTTAAACAAACAAATAAAATGAGTTTTTGTGTAATCAATAGAGAGAAGTCTATGAGCTATTGACATACAATCACTTGGTCAAATCCACACTTATTTGGTTTCTAAATTCATGTTTGCATTGACAGGGTTTCTAAGCCTAAAATATCATTAAGGGTCACTTTCGTGAATTAATGACGTGCCTATATAATTCGGGTTTCACGATTAAGTCCTTCACCCTAGCGGCCTAGACCATAAGCATAGGTTAGCCTAGTTTATCCCTAAATACCGATACTTCACGATTAAGTTCTTCATACAATATTTGGTTCAATTTTAGAGGTTCCAATCAAATATGAGGCTTCACGATTAAGTCATTCACCTCAATTCAACCTTTGTTTCTTGTGGTTCCAGACTAAGAATTAGATTTGGTCATTTCTAATCTCAAATCCTAAGGTATTCATATACATAATTTGGTATCATTAATTCTTTGATCCAAATCTACTCATGTTGTTTAGACCTAAGCGAGATACTAATTATCAAGCAACACAAATCATGCAATCACACGAATAATAAAATCAACAAGAACAATCATGCAAGCAAACAATCATTGTAAAGAAAACTATCCAAATAAGGTAGATTTTAACACAAGTTCATGCTTAAAGCCTAAGCTCATAGACATAAAATCTAGCATCATCATGGATGCATTAACATCCAAAAGAAATACAAGAGTAGACATGATAAAAACTAAGAAAACAAGTAAGATAGTAGACTACACCAATCTCCTTGTTTGCTGCCCTCGTCTTCACTTCGTTCTGCTCGAGCAACCTTCAATCCTTCGCTTCAATCGCTTTGATTCCACTTGGAAAAGGGTAAAGAGATGTGGAGAAAAATTAGGTCAAGCAAAGAATAAAAGATGTAATCAAAGATAGATCTAAGATGGATAAAAAATGTCTTCTCTCCCAATATATAATAATTTTTGTGACTTTGGAGCAAACAAACAAGATTTGGAAATGAATTAGACGAAGATTGCGTCAATTTGGCAATAAAATATGTCCAAATCTAGACTGGTGCGGCTATTGGTGAGGCTGCACAAAATTCTACATTCCGAATTTGGGTTTGTTTCCTTCATGAAAGTTGTAGATCTTTTTGTCCTAGTTCTGTCAAGCTTTGATTCACCCAAATCAGAGTTCGTATGACCAAAATATGGCCAAAATACAAACTGTGTGTCGGTAATTGCGATTCTGTGCGGCTGGACGTGCGTCCAGACAAGGCCATAGAACTCTCTGGAAATTTTTTGTGAACCGAACTTCAAACGGGCATAGATCATCATCCGTAACTCTGTTTTCAGTGTTCTACCACTTTTCGGAAAGCTTGCGAGATGATATATAATTTGCTCAATTTTTTATAATTTAAATAGACAAGAAAATTTGCACTAAAATACAAGAAAATTTGCACTAAAATATAATTTGCGAGATCAGTAACTTGGTTCTTGACATATTTTAACACAAAATTACACTAAAATACAAGAAAATTTGCTTAGTTTTTGAGGTTAAACCCTAATCAAAAGTATTTATAATTTAGGCTTATCAACATGGGCGCGCCAATTGTAATTTTTTTTCAAATATAGACCGTTCCCTAAGTAGCTAGTGGTCTCTGAAGTTGTTAATGCCTAAAAGGACATTTAGGAGATTTTTGAGGGAGACTGTTAGTCGCTCCTTTTTTTTTCAAAACTAGTAAGGATCGAAGTTATGGTTCGGTCACCTCATATGAACCGAATCATTGATTCAGTCCATCCTTTGCACATATTTAGAAGGATGGCGATACTGAAAATCTTAAAAGGAGGCGACCGGATAATCGATCCGGTCGCCCCCTTGGACCAAATTTTCAAAATCCGGGCTCCCTCTTTCTTCTTCCTTCTTTCTTCTTTCAAATTCAATTTCGGGGGGGAGGGAGGGGGGGGGGGGGTTGGTGGTTCGGTCACCCCTCTTTTTTTGCGATATGTATTGTCAGTAGTGTACATGCGTGACTAAAGATAGGCGGAACCATTGATCTAGTCAATCCTATTCTGAACTGAATCAATGGTTCGACCTTTGCTATTTTAAGAAAAAAATATCCTACCAATATGTTTCCTACAAATTGTTTTTTTTATTTCTAAAGTTAAAATAAATTCAGTTTGAAACATAATTTAGTCAAATTGTTTGATTACATAAGCTTTTATTTTGATCAGATCCACTTTTCTTGATCTATTAAGGAAAGAATGGAGGAAACCATAATTTATATGCCGACAATTGACATCAGCAGCAAAGTTCATCCATTAATTCCCCATAAAAATTCACCGTCTTTGAAGCACAATAATCTTCAGAAAGTAAATGCTCTAGTAAATAAGTCCATTTGATATTTCTTTTTATAAGAAAAATACTCATTTCAACAGATCGCCGAGTCAGCATCGATATATTTGAATAACCTTGTATATATAATTTAAAAAACAAGATTATTTTTGAAAGCTGGTAGTTGATATGGTGACTAAAATAATATTTTCTGTGTGAAAAATTACATGTTTGAAACTTAATTTTTTTTTTTTGAATATGTAAAGTCAGAAAGTTTAGCCCATCTTTATCTAAAAAAAGAAACAAAAAAAAAACTAAACTACCTGAAAATATTAGAGTAAAATATTTTGCTATGGCATATTTAAAGGGTTCCGGAAAATCATTGACAAAATATATTCTAAAAAAAAAGGTACGAAACAGTCCCAAAACATTGGAATTTGCTTGAAAAGAAATTTATTCTCCCTTCATTAAAGAATCCCAAACTCTTAAAAGTTGAAAATATAAATATAACACCAAAGCACTAACAAGTAACAAACAAGTGACATTAATCAATAGAGCTAATAACAACCCTAGGTAGGTTAGTTCTTCATCCAAGTTGTATGAGCATTCATCCCCTCTTTTGTGTTGAGAGATAATTTCCTCTGTTCCAAGTCACTGACAGAGAATATAATTATGGATAAAAAATATTGACAGTGCTAATTTGACCTCGTACAACATACAACTAATAGACAAAATGAAATATATATGTCTGATACAAAATAACTCTGTTAATATATTTATCCCAACGAACTAACGTTAACAACTTAACATGTTAATTTGCTTTTAATTCAAAAGGGACAACTTTTGGACTAATGTGTAGCGTTATGACTATGTAGGGTCATGCAAGTAAATTTTCCAAAGTTGTATAAAATATGTCAAACAATAATATCTTTCAGCTAATGTAGCCATTATCAAGAAGAAAACATGATTAGCCCATGTGAATCCTTGTGTAATGTACTGGTTAGTTGGCTAACTGGGTTTTATTTTAATGCTGTTGTTCTCTTAATGACGACTATATTTTACATTTTTTGTCGGTGCGTACCTTTTGAGTCCCAGTGCAATGTCCAAGGAGAATTTAGTATAAAATATTCAAGAACTAACAAGGAAGAATGGCAAGCAAACAAAGATGGATTATTTAAGTATTAGTTCTTCTAAAAAAATATAAGAAAAACAGGTTGAAGTTTTTTTAAATTTCATTTGAAAATTCTCTTCTAATCCCAACAAACGACAAATAAGATCTTGCAAAGATGTAATACTGGAGGATTTAATGTAGCATTTGTTTTTTTATACAGAAAGATGAAAGTCTATTAATTTTTATTAAACGTTTATAAAAAATCTATTATTCGAATGTTGAACTCAACGTTTGTATCTAGACTAAAAATTGATTCTCATAATTTTATATTTTTTTAATTATGCATATTAAAATTAATTGTATGGTTTTTAAGTTTTGATATAGTTCAATCCTCCTCATAAAATGCTAAATGAATGCTTGTAACTTGGTGATTATAATTTTATTTTATCATTGTGAAAATACTTGATTTTCAATCTCAATTACTACACATTATATATTTTATGTTTCAGCTCTCAATTTAAAATTTCTAGTTTTGTTCTTAGTTGCTGTATTCCTCCCACTCACTTGTAATACTTGGCCACTTCTTACATGGATTATTAAACCTTGAGAAAAAAATGCACTAATGACTGAGTGGATGGTCAATAATTGAATTTCTGCATAAAGGCAACAAGCTAGAGGTTGACAATTAGAAATACACTGGTCTATAACTAGTGGTTTGAAAAAGGGCCGGGCCGGGTCGGTCCGGTCCAAACCCGCCCGGTCCCCGGGTTGACTCGGGCACGGGTTAGCCCGGGTCAACGGGTTGAGTCGGGGGGGGTCGGGTTGGGGTCTGACTCGGCCGATTCTAACCCGGTCTAAACCCGGCGGGTTAGGTCGGGGCGGGTTAGGTCGGGTCGGGGGTTGGTCCGGTCCGGTTTTTTTTTTTTCGGTTTCTGTTTTTTTTTTCTGTTTCCAGAGAGGCAGAGAGGGCCAGACAGAGGCAGAGACGTTTTTTTTTGTCATTTTTTTTTATTTTTTTTATTTGAACTCAATATATTTTTGTTATAACAAAATCAAATTAAATTAAAACCGAATTTTGTTAAAACCAAATTAGTCTAAAACCAAATTATTCTAAAACCGAGATATACCTGATACCTCGTATATTTAGTCTATTTTAGGCCTGTTTTCGTACCAGATTCGTGCCATAATTCACCAGAATCATGTGCATTTCATAGATATATCTTTAGAATTTGGTACTGCTGAGTGTTTGTTTGTTTTCTGCAGGTTTGGAGCAAAACACACGAAGAAACGGCGATTCAGATGATGAGGTACGACCCTTACCAGGCTTGGTACGGGTCTCACCAGACTTAGCCGTTTTCAGCTCTTCACGCCTGGTACGGCCAGGCCGTACCACTTTGGTACGGGCCGTACATAAAGGCGGCCTGACAGATTCAAATTTTGGCAGAGGCTATTTAAAGCGGGGAACTCTCCAATTTCGACATCCATTCCATTCCAGATCTATTTGAGAGCACAGTAAGAGAGAGAAAGAGAGCTAAGGAGCTAGGAGCAAGAAGGAAGGAAGAGGAAAGAGGCGAAACTCGACGGATCTAGCTTCCTTCTCTCGATCCCTTCGATCCATGGCTATCTCTATCCCTTTTATTGTATTTTTAGATCAGATCATGTGCTGTGAGTAGTTATTTTAGTTTCTAGGGTTTAGAGATGGATTCTTGATTTGCTTTGACTTTCTTTGACTTGTATTTTGTATGAACTCTTTTGATTGATTGATTGTGATTTTCTTTGCCATCTCTTGCTTTGATTGCTGTGATTGTGTATGATGAACCTCTAGGTCTAGATCGAACCTATCAAGGTCATGTGATCATCTCAATCTCTCAACCAAATCAATTGTTTAGGGTAGACTTGTTCGAATTGAAGCCGAGAGGTTGAATTCTCCTCTAATCGACAGATTAGAGGGTGCCTTAGGTCTCCAATCAACCAGTTAGGGTAGATCTGTACCAACACACGAGAGTTGAGGTGTAGAAATCCCTAAAAGGCAATCAATTGCATTCCAACCTAAATCTTGATCCAACACACGACGGTTGAGGCTTAGGAACCTTAGGTATGGTCAATTGAACCTTTCTAAAGAGTTTAGCACAAGGTACCAGCAAGGAATGCATCAACTCGAACTGGTAAGCTCTGTTCTGGCAAGCCAGTACGGGTCTTACCAGAGTGGTGCGGCCTTGCCTTACCAAGTGGAGTACGGCCTAGCCGTACCAACTTGGTACGGGCCGTACCACTAGAGGCAGATCACAGATGAAATCTGAAACCCTGGAAACGCCTTTTATCCATAATCAAAACACAATTTACATTTCTTCTAGCATTTTATTACATTGTTTGAATTGCTTGAATTGACCTTTTTAGGAACTTAAATACCAAACCAAAACCTTCTCACTTCTAGTTTTTAATTGAGTTTGGTAGATTCTAACCAAGTAATTGCCCGTCCCTGTGGATCGATACCCGATTATACTACTCGATAGGGGTTGTGCACTTGCAACCCTTACTCGTGAAGTGTAAACGCGGTTTTAAAAGGTACGCCCTCAAGCGTACTGAAACTTGCGTTGCGCTTCTGCGCGAACAATACCGAATTAGTTTAAAAATGAATTATTTTTTATCTTTAAAACCGAATTATTTTAAAACAATAGATTTAAAAACAAAATTTACCCTCCTCCTTTATTCCGGGCTTGGGACCGGCTATGTAAAATAACATAGGCGGAGTTCTAACTTTTTTTTTGTTAGTAATTATTCTTTAAAATGAAACAATTGAAATATTTAGAAATTATAATTTAAAAAAATAACAATAAAGATTAAAAGATGTTAGAATTTTATACCGACACTACCTATCTAGTAGTTGTTGTGCATATACCATAGGTCGCTCTCTTGCTCACCGTCCGAATCCTCGTTAGGCTCAGGTCCCTCGGTTTCCGCTTTCTTGAGTGTCGACACCGGATGATGACGCTTCCAATCTCATGGCATGTTGCGTGCGATTTTCAGCATCAATCCAGTCTTTCAAGCACACAAGTCTCTCGAAAACATGTGCACCTAGCTTACTTTGTTTATCGGTAAGGATCCTGTTCGCCGAGCTAAAACAGGATTCAGAAGGGACGGTTGACACGGGCACGGCAAATATGTCGCGGGCCATCATCGCCAGTGTTGGATAGGCAGTTGCATTCCTCCTCCACCAATCCATGAAGTCAACTCCTTCGGCTTCGGTGGTCCCCAAACAGTAGCTCATTAACTCGTTCGTGTTACCTTGGGATCCCGTCGGGTCGTCATCATCCTGAAAATCGCCTAACAATCCAGTACTGCTGTGTGTGGATAGACTATTAAAACAATAGAAAAAATTAGTGGACAAATAATGTAGATATTATAAATAATAAATATTAAAAACATATGTATATTTATATTCATACCTCACGCCACCGGTCGAAGGCGGTTGGTCGGCATTTCTTCTTTCGCTGTATATGGCAAACATGTCCTCCAATGCCCGTTGTACGCGGGGCTCCTCGTCCCTCCAGTTTAATCTTAGATTTTTCTTGTAGGCTACGAGTATTTTTACCGTGAACTTCTTCTCGTATGCCGGATGGAGGCAGTTTGCGAGAACGGTCAAGAGGGGTACCTCTTCCCAATATTTAAGAAATTTTACCTTCATGGCTGCTACGATCGGATGGAGAGGGGAATCCTCACTATCCCTATCTTCCATATCACGGTACACCTTGGAAATATAGTAGAGATGATGCAGCAACTCATGTGCCGTCGGTGTGTATGAGCAAGATAATTTCACGGTTGCCGTGAAAAAGGTTCCAAGGAATTGTGCAAGCATTATTTTAGCTGCCATTCGGGGTCGGTGAGTTCCAAAGCTTGTCCTTCGTTCGTCGATCTCAACATCTCCCCTATAGCCTCCTTGTAAGGAATGCATCGGTGCAGCATACTGTAGGTGGAATTCCAACGGGTGTCTATATCCCAAGGTACTCTCATTTTGCCCAAACCTATTCTTTCGCACAAAGCTGCGAAATTTTGTTTTCTTTCTTGGTTTGAATAAATATGGGCAAGACCTCCCTTGAATTTAATTATCAAGTCCTTTACGGCTTCTACCTTAAGACCATCTTTTACGGTAAGGTTTAGTATATGGCAAACACACTTTTGGTGAAACAGTGCACCATTCATGATTGGGTTTAGGGACCGGATGAAATGATCGATAGACGCTACATTGTTGCTAGCATTATCGAACGAGATAGAAAAAATCTTGTTCCGTAAATCCCTTTTTAGATTATATTCTTGTAAAACCTCAATAATTGAATGGTAAATAACTTGTGCAGTGTGCGGGGACTCTAACACCCGAAAACTTAAAACCCGTTTTTGTAAAACCCAATTCTCATCGATCCAATGACCGGTAATACAAGAGTACCCTAGGCCGTGTTTACCGGCAGTCCATATATCGGAGGTAATGGAGACATTATAATTGGCATATCCAAATGTAGCTAGTAGCTCGTTTTTCTTTTGGATAAACTGGTTTTTCATTTCACGTACCATTTTTCTATGATGGATTTTCTTATACAATGGTTGAGCTAACCCCCGAATGCATAGCCGGGCAAAACTACTACAATTACCCATACTAATTGGTTGTTCCTTGTGGGCAATATATCGGGCAAATTCTTCAAGCATTATTTTTTCATCATATCTTTGGTGGGTTCTACTACCATCCGGGTTCATAAGGGTTTGGACTAACCGCGGGTCCGCATTTTCTTGCGGTAACTCACCCTTTTTCGCATGACCATCGGCATGTTTCTTAAAAGTGGACATACCATTTGCAAGTTTATACTCGTAAATAACCTTGCAACCGCGTACCTTACATTTTAGAGTACGGACAACTCCACTCGCATTCAATGTCCTCTCGTAATACCGCCACCAATCCGCCTTGTATTCGGGTGTCTTGGTTTTCCTCTTCTTCGGTGGTTCGATGGGAATGGGAGCAACAACTTCGGCTTGGGTTGCGGGGACAACTTCAATTTCCGGGACACTTGTCGAGGGACCGCTTCCTATAGGGGCGGTGTATTGAGTCGATCCTGTAGAAGCCGTACCTGCTCCATATGAAGGGTTAGAATAATAGTAATTAGGTGGTGCCATTTGGGATGGATTTTGTGGATAATAGTTAGGATATTGTTGATGGTAAATAGGTGGTGGCACTTGGGAGGGATTTTGTGGATACGGCGGTTGCACTTGGGAGGGATTTTGTGGAAAAAGTTGTGGTTCTTGTTGTTGAATCCTACTTTCTATTGCGTCCATATTTTGATGTTGACCATCAGGCGTAGGGTCGAAAAAATCGGCGGAAACTCTATGCATCCAAGGTTCGTCCGCCATTTGTTCTACATGATAGACTTAATAAAACACGACGTGCTTTTACAATTAGAAACACGTAATCCAGAATCCGTAAATCCAAAATAAAATAGCAAATGAGTTTAAATCTTACAGTTCTGAATTGAAGAAATCTTTAAGCGGAAGCGTTAATACTGAGATCTTCAATGATTTTCCTGATAACTGATGATGGACACAGCGTTTTCTCTTAATACCGTTTTCTCTTAATTCAGTAGTAAGAAATAGAGAGACGTTATTCTGATTGGTTTCTGTATCTTATCAGGCAATCAATTGGGACCAGTATCTATTAATAGCAACGGATTTTTCCATCAAAAATGCTGAAGCCCTTTCGTTCATTTCTTTGAATGAACCTGGTGCATATTAATAACATAGGCCATAACATAATAAAATAAAACTAACATTCTCCCACTTGGCCGTAATGTTATAACATAATAAAGCACATATTAAAAATTGGCCAATATAATTTTCATTAATCATGAACCTGTTCAGTTAGAAATACCAAACCAAACTAATGTAATCAGAATAACAAATGTCGTTATTCGATCCCCATTAATTATAACAATGGTACTCTTTCCAACAATGGTTAGTAATTTTCATTCGGTCCTCATAAGTAATTTGCTTAGATTAAATAAAATTATGCACATCGTAATAAGCAAACTTATAAATTCAAAGTCAATACATAATTAAATATTCAGTACATAACATAATATATATATATAGTTTACAACAACAAAATTATAATACATTAACTAAACCCATGCCGGCAACATGCTCTTTGTAAAGAGTGGGTGGTAGCGCTTTTGTTAGAGAATCAGCTAACATAGCTCTTGTATTAATATGTTGTATCATAATAGTACCATCTTTGACTTTGTCTCTAACAACAAGATATTTGATGTCAATCCACTTAGACGCACCACTTGATTTGTTATTTTTAGAGAAGAAAACAGCAGCCTCGTTATCACAAAATAAGGTGAGTGGCCTCGCAATACTGTCAATTACTTGAAGTCCTGGTATAAAATTCTTCAACCAAACTGCTTGACCAGTAGCATGAAAACACGCCACAAATTCTGCTTGCATAGTGGAAGATGCCCTTAAAGACTGCTTAGCACTCTTCCATGAAATTGGTCCCCCTGCAAGCATAAATATGTAACCTGATGTGGATTTCTTACTGTCGACACATCTAGAAAAATCTGAATCAGAATAACCAATAACTTCAAGGTTATTTGACTTCTTGTAAGTAAGCATATTATCTTTTGTCCCTTGCAAATAGCGTAAAACTTTCTTGGCAGCTTTCCAATGGTCCATTCCTGGATCAGTTTGATATCGGCCAAGCATACCAACTGCAAATGCAATATCAGGACGTGTACAAACTTGAGCATACATTAGACTCCCTACTACCGAAGCGTATGGAATTTGCTTCATTTGAGCACGTTCTATTTCATTTTTAGGACATTGAAACTTGCTGAATTTGTCACCCTTGACAATAGGAGCAACACTAGGGGAGCAATTGTGCATATTATATCTTTTAAGCACTTTCTCAATATATGCTTTTTGGGATAAACCTAAGATCCCACGAGACCTATCTCGGTAAATTTCAATTCCTATAACATAAGAGGCTTCACCAAGATCCTTCATTTCAAACTTAGTTGATAGAAAACGTTTTGTCTCATATAACATGTCTAAATCACTGCTTGCTAATAAAATATCATCCACGTACAAAACGAGAAAGATAAATTTACTCCCACTAACCTTGAGATATATGCATTGATCTATTGTATTTTCTTTAAATCCAAATTCGGTTATGACCTCATCAAACTTGAGATACCACTGTCGTGAAGCTTGTTTTAACCCATATATTGAACGTTTTAACCGACATGCCATATGTTCCTTGCTTTGTACAACAAACCCTTCAGGTTGTTTCATAAAAATTTCTTCATGCAAGTTACCATTAAGAAATGCAGTTTTCACATCCATTTGATGTAGTTCTAAATCATAATGAGCTACAAGAGCTAAAATAATTCTTAATGAATCTTTCTTTGAGACAGGAGAAAATGTATTATCAAAATGTATTATCAAAATAAAGATTACATATTTAAAAATAAATCTAACTATCCAACAAATTCAAAAATAAAAAATAACTAAAAAATTTAACCTATTTAAGATAAATCCGAATTTAAAAAAATAAAATCTAACATATTTCAAAATAAATCCGATTTTCAAAATAAAATATAATAATCTAACAAATCCAATAATCTAACATATCCATTATCCAATTAATAATCTAACATATTCAAAAATAAAATCCAATAATCTAACATATTCAAAAATCTAACAAATATAACATTTATTTGAACAAACAAATAAATGTAGCTTATTTATCTAACAAATTTAAAAATAAATCCGAATTTAACAAAGAAAAACTAACAATATTAAAAATTACTAACAATATCTAACAATTACTAAAAATTACTAACAACTACTTAAAATTATTAACAATTACTAACAAAGTAACAATTACTCAAAATTACTACAAATTTCTAAACATTACTAACAATTACTTAAAATTATCTAACAATTCCTAACAATTACTAAATTAACCTATTTAAACTAATTCTAATTATTTAAAAATTACTAAAAATAAATCTAACCTTTTAATCTTGCGGAAAAATCTTGCGGGAGGTAGAATGAAAAAAATCCTTCGTAATTCCTCTACTTTCGTCTTTCGTATTCCTTTGCGTATTTGTAGAATGAAATAAATTGCAACTCTTTTTTTTTAAACAATAAAAATAAAATTTGAGAATAATAAAAATATTGAGAGTATGAGAATATGAGATTGAGAGAATGAGAGATTGAGAATAATGAGTATGAGATGTGAAAATTTATGAAGAATGGGGGTATATTTAAGAGTGTTTTTGGGGGGGGGGGGGAAATCTGCCGTTGAAACTCAAAAAAATTTCAAATTTTGGTGGGGGGTCGGGTTGGGTCGGGTCGGGTCCCGCCGGGTTTGACCCGGGTTTCGGGGGGGTTAGGTCTGGTTTGACCCGGGTTAGGTCGGGTTTGACCCGGGTTAGGTCGGGTTAGGGTCGGTTCACACGGGTTCGGCCGGGTTTGAGGGGGTTTAGTCGGGTTTTGGGTCGGGTTAGGTCGGTTCGGGTCGGGTTAAGACCGGTCCGGGTCGGGTTCGGGTAGACGGGTTGAAACGGGGGGGGGGAGGTCGGGTTTCGCCCAGAAAACCGCATCCGACCCGTTTTAAACCCGACCCATCCCTTTAGGACGGTTCGGGTCGGGTCCATGGTCGGATCCGGGTCGGTCCGGGTCCGGGTCCCGGGTTTGCGCGGGTCGGATTGGACCGGGCGGGTATAATCAATACACTATCTATAACTGCACAAAGTTTTAGTCACTAATCTTATCTGTGCATGCATTTCCTTTTTATTTTGCAGGGTACATGCCAAGTTTTAAATCTATTCCAGGGTATGGCATTAGCTTATTTATTGCTTCTTTTTTGTCCTCTTGTTTCTCCATTTGCAGCAGGCACATGCATATGTCTAATTCACATGAAGTAGTTTATCATTAGGGTTAGTCTATTCAATAAGGGTATGTTTGAATTGTCAGAATATTTCCATTCATGGATAGTAATACTATTCTGTTGTACTTGCAATTTAAATATTCAATCAAGATTAAAAATAGTATCGAACTTAAATATCTTCGGATTAACATTATTTCAAGTTATATAATTCAAATAAAATTTTATACTATTTTTTAATATAACTGTATTAGCACTATTTCCACATTTATTGGATAAATATTTTCCGTAATATGTTAATACAATTTCTCAAATAACACTATTCTTACGTACATTATTTCTTTGGCTATTCAAACATATACATTTATTTAGCCAAGATGGCAGATGGGCGCGCGCCCCTACAAGAATGGGACAGTATCCGCGAGGGATACTGTCGGTATGCCCTCGCGGATACTTCCGTCGCTAATAGAAAAAAAACACCTTTCTGTCGGTATACCCTCGCGGATAGTCACTTTTTACCCTCGCGAATATTGTCCCATTCTTGTAGCCAGTTGGATGGTGAATGAAGAGAGAGAGAGAGATGTGTTTTTATACTATAACAAATATATATGATCGCTTTTTGGGTGCTTGTGGTAGCACTCATAATGAAGGTATATATACAGAGAGAGAGAGAGAGTTGGGCTACAGTGCATTGCAATGTATAGTCCCTCTTGTACATTGGATTATAAATTATTGGTTTTGATTTTCAAACAACTGATCCAAACCGTTCAATTTGATATCCATATTAAAATGTGCTTGGAGACCAAATTTTATATTTTTTGGAAATTGTTTGCTATTTTTTTTAGAATTTTTGAAAATCATTGTTTTTCTATGGTCTAGAAATTTCTAAAGAACAACGATTTTCAAAAATTCTAAAAAAATAGTAAATAATTTCAAAAAATATAAAATTTGGTCTCCAAGCACATTTTAATATGGAGAACATGTTGAGCCCTTTAGATCGACTGTTTGAACTTCAAATCCAACAATTTATAGTCCAATGTACAAGAAAGACTATACATTGCAATGCACCATAGCCCAACTCTCTCTGTATATATTTATGCCTACGTTTTTCAATCGTATATAAGGACATACATAATACATTCATCATAATGATATATGATGTTGGCATAAATATATTTATAGTTTTTCAACTGGTATCTATATTTTAAAAAAAGTATGTTATATTACTTAGAGTGCAATTATGTTTGTTGTATAATAGATATGGCTCAATAGAATTTATACTTTCTGAAATCTATACACATTCACAAACGATTTGAGAGTATAAACATAAAAATTATGGAATTTGTGTTATGCATAGTGATTGCATTGGTCTGATCTCCTAGGAACAAGGCAATAGTGGGCTTTTCATGCCTATAGTTAACTTAGCAGGCCGAGACACATGTATTGAAAAACAAAATAGTTAAAAAGGAGGATTAATTGATAATTTTTTATTTTGACCATCTTAGTAATTTTTAAAAATAAAACATAAAATTAAAAATTAACATTATATATGATCTATACTGTCCACATATGACGTGTATAAAAAATAATGAAATTTAGTCTATGTTTCACCATACATCAAATGATTCAAAGTTTCAACGGTCAAATAATACCTAAATTTTATGAAATTTTGTTACAAGACATCTATGTCTAATAAAATATCTATAAATCTAATTTTTAACTTTCAATGTATTTTTATTTTGTAAAATATATTATTACTATTGTTAAAATAAAATTATTAGGTGATCCCTCTTTCGCTTTGAGACCCTCCTTTTTGACATAACGCGTATCCTCTGCATTAACTCAAAAGAGAATTTTTTGAGTTTAATGCATGTTAGCCGTCTGATCAAGATCAGAGCCAATCGGGCCCCTGCCTATTATGTACGGGGTCCTTTAATATTCGTGCAGATCTCAATTAAACGGTCCAGATCTATTAACGCACGGTGAGTTAATGCAGAGGATACGAATTCCCTTTTGACAACGGGCTAAATCAGTGCCTTATTTGTACTATAAAATTTTCCCCTTAAATTCCCGGGCAAAATGGAGGCCCATTTTTTTATTGTTTTTCCAAGAGAGGCCGCTTCTTTTGGTAAACCAATGCAGCCCATTTTAGTTGAAATAAATCTGTTGGTTGAACTGCGCGAGAATTTATATCCCCTAAAGCAATTCAAATTTTGTGTTTAGATCTGGACCGTCAGATATGTTATGGCACGAAGACAAAGGTGCCCCATGAGGGTCGGATTGTCTCGGATCCTGATCGGACGGTCCTTATATAAAACTAAACTTTGCGTTACCTGAGTGGATCAAGACTGCGCATAATATTGGAGCTCGGTTAAACTTAAGCGAGTCTAATCTCAGCGCAGCAATCGATCATCGATCAAAGAGGAAAAAGGAGAGAAGAAACAAGCATCAAAGGCTGAAGCAATGGCCGGTAGACTAAGCAGTGTCGGGTCTCGGATCCTTGGGGGAAATGGTGTCGCAGCCCGATCCGCCGCCGCCTCTTTCCGCGCCCGATCCGGGATGGGCCTTCCCGTCGGGAAACACATCGTCCCTAACGAACCTGTACGAATCCGGACCGGCCTTTCCTATATCCCAATCAAAATTTTCCTTTTTCAATTTTTATTTAGGGTTGAGTTTTGATGGAATTGATTCATGATGCAAAATGGGTAAAAATGCTGAGACTGGGACAGGTAACCTGTTCCTCTTGTACCGGTTTACTGGTACAGTAGAGTAATTGTGTTGCCTATTTTATCAAGGAAGCTGTGGTGTGAGTGCTGACCTTTTCCAGGGGTTTTATTACTCTTGAGGATAAGTTATTAATAGGTAGTTTTATGTAGTTCTTTACATACAAATTAGGGCTTGTAAAAACTTTGTTTAATGTTGCAATGCAACGGGCCTGAAAAGCCTTTTTTTTCAAAAAGAAAAAGAAAATTGTATTTATATTGCTGTTTTTTCTTCTTCCTCTGCCTAAATGCAGCTTGTGAAGCATGACGAGCTACTCTGGGACAATGGCACACCTTTCATTGAGCCGTGCATCGATCGCCTTGCTCCCCACATTGGGAAGGTAAGATTGGTTGATTTGAACTTGGGTTTGGGATATAAAGGTATATTTTGGTTTGATGGAGTTTTGATTTATCGTAGTATGAGGCTTTGGCGTGGCTGTGTGGAGGGTTAGGTTGCTTCACTGCTCTGGGGCTCTTGGCTGTTTGGAATGATAAGGCTTCTAAAATTCCCTTTGTAAGTATGCTGATTCATATCTTTGGTTTGTTTGTCACTGGTTGATCATTAGATTAGAACTGTTTATGCATTGTTTATGAGGTCATTTGAACTGTTGTTCACCTCAGCAAATTGTAGTTAATAATTGTTGATTAGTTTTTATGTTTTCCCTCTTAGTTCAGTTGTTATATTGCTGTAGGGACTAGGATTTATTTTTGTTTTAGTTTGGAATAAGCCCAACTACTGTATCAAGATCCTTACAAGTTTCTTGTTACCGATTATGTCTGTGGTAGTACTACATAAATCTCTGTGCTAATTTAATCAATTATGGGGAAATATTCTTCAATTTCCATCAACATACTACCATCAATGTCTAATGTCTATTGAGTGTACAATTATGCGTATGGAATAAGATGTGTGTAAACAAATCTGAAGACCTATTTTGTGATTTTAATTCTGTGTTTGCAGTAAACTATGTTCATTCGATATTCCGTGTCAAGTGAGGACTAATTTAGGCCTTAGTCACATGCCATAATCACATGCCATAATACTTTATGTAGGCCAGTTATATTGAGAAAAACATAACTTTAACATGGTATGGATATAGCAATACTTATATATGCCAGTCATACTAAGAAAACATTACTGTATCAATCAGGTACGCTCGACAGTTTAATGAATCTCTGTTTTCCTGATTTTTTAATTATTGTAAATGAAAGTAATCCAATCTTTCAGTGAAGTTACATATTTCTTAGTTGAACTAAATCAAGTTGGAAATTAGCAAAGTGTTAATAGTTGCAGCATATAAACCTATTGTTCCATGACTGTCGGTTCCTGTTTAGAAATACTTCAATTTTTCTCACAAGAAGATAGATCACACGCCAAATATAATATGATCACACCCATATTCTTCTGATATTGAGTATCCATGCTGAAATTGACACATTAGAAGTATTTAGTATTTTTTGTTATTATTAGAATATATCTATGGCTATTCTTCAAATTGTTACTCATTTTTTTTTTTTTTTTTGTAATGCATCGTTGTTTTTAATGGCATGTGGGGCTTTTCTGCTTGTGATATCTAAAATGGTGTCCAAAACATGCTGATAATTACTTCTGTTAGTTGTTAAATAACACATACAAGTTGTGTGCAAATGGGTGTAGTTTGGCAGTAAACATATTTGCTTTAGAGCATGCATGTGTTAAGTACCAACTACTCGTAAAAAGTACTCTTTATATGTTGAAACAAAACTGGCAATAGTTAATTTGGAATCTCTTTTTTGTACCAGTAAACATTTTTTGCCTAAGAACATGCATGTATTTTAAGTACTAACTACTAATTATAATACTATTTTTATGTTCAAACAACACTAGCAATTGCTAACTTCACCTATATTTTGATTTGGCTAAAAAGGATTTTGTATTTAGAGATGTTTGTAGATTTTGGCAGTTATACCAAAAAACATGAACAACTATTAAGTTAATCGAGGCTGAGTTTAGTCTTGAAATGATGAATGAAAGGTCAAATGAAGGACAATTAATGGAAGTTCTGATTAGATTGAGGCTTATAATAATCAAATTTTTAATCAGGGCGCTATTTTAAAAAAAGAAGAAGATGAAATCAGGGCTTATTGTGTCTTAGGTAGGGCTTGCAAATTTCAGAAACTGCTATTGCGCAAAGTCGGTACCATACGTGGCAGTTATATTAAGTAAAGTTGTAAACTAGTCTATTCTCATGACATCAAATTCGGTCATTAGTTTGTTCAGTGAAACTCCAATCTCTTTTAAAAGGATTGCTACATTTGCTGAAGCTGACCAATATGTTAAAGTGCTGTTATAGTATCAATGTTGGAAACTTTTATGCTATCCACTGCATCAGAGTTGCTGTTTAGGGCTCCAAAGAACTTGAAAAGCGAGATTCCAAAGCTCGCAGGGGTATCCAAAGAACTCAAGAGTACTTTGGCAGAGTTCTGTAGGTGTAAATTGTAATATCTATGCTTCTTTGCAAACCTTGTGAAGTCGGAGTAATTCATGTGTAATGCTGCAGCCTCAATATATTATTATCCTGTGTAAAATGATAATTGCCACACAACATATATCTTTTTTTTTTTTTTTTTTTCCTGATGCTTATATGTTTACAGGAGCTTATGATAATTAATCAGTCAGGTAATGTTTAGGATGTGGAGGAACATGATATATTCTTGGATGTTTTAAGGGTTGTACAAGCTATAATGCCGCTTTCTATTAATTTTTTTGTTAACAATGATTATGGTTTCTTTTTGCCACATTTCAGGCACCAAAAGTTTATCCGTATGGCAATCTGCGTGCCGAGCTCGGTGAAAAGGCATAGGAAGTGCTTCAACAGATCAAGCTAGCGTTTCAATTATGCATCTTTTGCTCAATGTTCTTTTTTCTTTTTTCTTTTGTTTAGAAGAAAAACTTGGTTTGTATGGTGAAACCAAAAAGTACATAAATGTTGTTCTTTTATTGTGAAAACAAATTTGCAACCTGTTCAGTGGTGGATTAATATACATGCTGAGTTAAATATTTTGTCTGATATTTTTAATATTGGAATACATACATTCGAGCATGTTGAACTTCAAAGTTCTTGGGTAATTAATTAGATGGTCATCACTAGAGGTGTTCAAACGGTAGGTTCTATTGAAACCGAATTAAAATAATCAAACTAATTTTTTCTTTGGTTTTAAAAATTTTAGCTGAATTAACTGAATTAAACTTATTAAGCGAATAAAAACCGAACAAAATAAAAACAACAACAACAACAACCAAGCCTTTAGTTCCAAAAAAGTTGGAGTAGGCTAGAAATAAAATCAAACTGGAGTCACTATGGGAGGGTTTCATTTCCATAAGGAGGCTGTACTTTTTACGTTGGCTTACCACGCCTTATCATAACCCTTCTCCTTTTTCCTGGTATGAGACTAGTTGCATAGAAACTAGAGTGATTTAATTTTGGTTTGTTTGATTGAACCGAAATTAGAGAGATTAAATTTCAAAAGGTAAAAAACCTCAATACATAAATACATTTAATAATTTTAGAAATAAATATCAAGATATATATTAGTTGAACTGAAATAATTAATAGAGATTAAACCGAATCAAATATAAAAAATTGAAGTTCTTCAATTATTATCGAGTAAGTTTCAGTCTGTTTGGTTAAACAAAAATAAGAGATATATATTAAACCAACCAAATAAAAAAAGCAAAGTAATTCAAAAATATTAACGGAACCGAACCATTTAATTCAAAATTTGTCAGTTGGAAACCATATAAATCGGATTGAATGAACACCCTTAATCATCATTAAATGAGGGCTTCAATCAATGACCTTAGCTTTTTAGTTAGATGATTATCACCAATTAAGGACATCAATGAACGATTTGGGTGTCAAGAAAATGAACACATTGAACTAATTAATTTAACTAATTGGCAGAAATTTGACGCAAATAAGCTGTTGAAATTCAAGCATTTACAACAGGGTATCTATTACAATAGCACTTTTTAATCAGGTGCTGGCTTAATATATGTCTAACAAAATTCATAATTGCATCAAATATCATTAAATATATGCACTAAAATTTTACTCCCTCTTATTGTTCAATTTGGACGAAGTTTGATTCCTGCATACATGTTCTGGAACAACTTCTAGACAGTAGAAGTTTATTAATTAGGCTATTGACTAATTTAATAAAAAATGGAGTATTAATGACTTTTATTGGAATTAATTCACAATAAATTTATTTAACTCATTGAAAAGAAGTTGAATATCACCATGGTTCGTTAAATTATAACATATCAAATTAACTTGTTACAGTTGGATTAGCAAATAACATATATATCATATTGCAACAAAAAGATCAATTTATATATATTTGTCCGATTAATATATAAAAAGTACCCAACCGTCAACCTCATTGATATTATTAATTTGTCAAAATTTACTTAAATTTGACTGTGGCTTCATCACTATGTTTAGAAAATTAATGTACGTTAAACCACAAGTTAATTTAAGAATAACACAACAGATTTAAACATTTTGATGAACTGCATTTATACCGGGCTATCTATCAGGGTTGCCACATATACAAAAAATTGCCATATTATTTTTAAGCACCTGTTAATTGATATTATCCAACGGCTACTAATTATTGATACAACAATTCCTTAGTATGTTTGTAACAACGATGCACAACCGTACGTATAGCCATTGCTTATGAATTTGGTACAATTTTAGTTTTAAATAAAAAGATTATTTGAACTATTAACTCGATCGATCACTTCATAAATTTTAAACCAATTTAAGAAACCCAAGAGCTTGAAAATATACACAAGAACTTGAAATTAAACAAACTCGAAATTAGATTGATATTTTCTATGTTGAAATGAGTATTTTTTTTATACAACGGTTTATATTTTAGGTATACTTCTTCGAAGGGAATAATCAAGCGACCATTTTATGAATCTGTCTAGTATATATATTAGTTACGAGAAATAACCACAAGTGTATTAGTACGGTACATAACACATTCATTCATGTATCATATCACGGTAATAACCCCAGACATCACCAGCAAGCAAATTAAGCACATATATAAACCGTTGAAATAGAAGTACATATATAAAACCCATAACCTGATAGCCATGTATATATAAACCAAACCTACAAGCCCAACATACTCCATGTTTGTTTTACCTTACTGTTGGCCATCAAATCTGAACGGGTAACAATTCCCAGAAAAACACACAACTGCATGCAAATTAAATACCTAGACAACTTTCACCATATATATATATATATATAAAGAGTACGTAGATAACTATTACATCAATATAAACTAATTAAGCAATTAAGGGCACTGGAACCCAGCAGGAACATTCTTTCCACAGTAGTTGATCAGCAAACTCAGATCAATGGGTATGTTAAGATTGATCCCTAGTATATTTCCTTTGAGTGCGGTGCACAAACATACCGCCGCCTCGAGATCCAATAAACCTTGGATAAGAGTGCAGCATGGTTCCTTAGGTGGTTTTCCAAGAGTAATGTTGATTAATCCATTGAGGACATTTGCGCACACGCCTAGCTTGAGTGCATCTATTGGGCACTTCCCTCCGGTTTTAGGACTCGGTACGTATGGGGTGGGTACGTATGGAGGGCTAGGTCGACATCCTCCTCTACATTTGGGGGGTGGATTAGGACATGCTCCACATTTGTGATTCAATTTAGAGAACACAAGCCTCCCAAGAAATCCCTTCCCTCCCTCAATTTGATTTATCAAAAATCGGTATTACAAATTCTAGTTTTTTCTCTTTTTTTTTTTACTCCTCTGTACATGCGCTTCACCCTATATTTATTTCTTTTTTCCTTCCTATCTATATTTAGAAATAAACAAATACAATACAAATCAAAGATCCTATATAGCTAGACTAATTTACAGAGATGATATGGTGATTGCCTCCGAATTGGTGAGATTCCTTTCCTGCTTATCTCCTTCCGGTTTTGTTCCTTCCAACCTTGGTATCGTGACAGCTTGTAAATCTGACACCCTCCCTCAAGTTGGCACATACATATCCTTCATTCCTAGCTTATTAATTGTTTCACTGAAAATTCTACTCACTACAGGTTTAGTTAATATATCTGCAAGTTGTTCATTTGATCGCACGAATGGCATAGATATGATTTTAGTCTCTAGCTTCTCTTTAACGAAATGCCTGTCAATTTCAACATGCTTCATTCGATCATGCTGTACCGGGTTATGGGCAATATCTATAGATGCCTTGTTATCACAAAATAATTTCATTTCGGATTCTGGTTCAAATCCTAATTCAGTTAAGAATCCTTTTATCCATAAGAGTTCGCAAATTGCTTTAACCATCCCTCTGAACTCTGATTCTGCACTTGATAGAGACACCACATTTTGTTTCTTTGATCTCCATGTGATCAAGTTCCCCCCCACAAATGTGAAATAACCTGCCGTTGATCGTCTGTCCATAGCACAACCTGCCCAATCTGCATCACTGTATGCAGATACTTGAAGATGTGAATTTTTTCTAAATACTATACCTTTCCCAGGTGTGCCCTTCAGATATCTGAGAATTCTCATTACTGCTTCTAGATGCTCTTCCTTCGGAGAGTGCATGAATTGACTCACTACTAGAGTGGGAAAAATGGCACGCCGGAGCCGGCTCCGTCACGGAACGGCACGGTAACGGCACGGCACGCGTGTCATTCGCGTGCCGTGACTCGCGTGTCCCGTGCCGTGACCATTCGCATGCCGTGACCATCTTTTGAAACTTTGGCACGGCACGGCACGGCACGTGAAAAATTTAGTCACGGCACGGCACGACACGTAATCACGCGAGTCACGTGTAATTAGGACCATTAGATATTGATTTAATGGTGAATCTTGAATAAATTAATTTAAAGTATGAATAAATGGCCACGCGAGTCACGCGGGTCACGGCACGTTTAGGCACGGCGTGACTCACGTGGCGTGACCATTCGCGTGCCGTGACCACTCGCGTGCCGTGACCACTCCTTGACATTTTAGTCACGGCACGGCACGGCACGTGAAAAATTAACTTGGTCACGGCACGGCACGGCACGAGACCAAAGTCACGTGTTAGTCACGGCACGGCACGGCACGTTTTTCCCTCTCTACTCACTACGCTCACGGCATATGCAATGTCAGGTCTCGTGTGAGCCAAGTAAATTAACTTGCCCACAAGTCTTTGATATCTGTCTACATTGGTGGGTGTATGATCCGTGTAGGCTTCTAACTTCAAGTTTGGAATCATTGGTGTATCAACCGGCTTGCAATTTAGCATTCCTGTTTCACATAAAAGATCAAGTATATATTTTCTTTGTGACAAATATATTCCTTCTTTATCCCGGGTTACCTCTATCCCCAGAAAGTATTTTAACCCACCTAAATTTTTCATTTCAAATTCTTTGAACAACCTCTCCTCTAATTCTCGTATTCCCTCTTTATCACTTCCCGTTATGATCATGTCATCAACATAAATTATGAGAACAACAATTTTTTTATAGCTCTTCTTGTAGAACATTGTGTGATCTGAATTGCTTTGGGTATAGCCGTATCCCCTCATGGCCTGACTAAACCGGCCAAACCATGCCCGTGGGGATTGTTTTAACCCATATAACGCTTTCCTTAGTTTACATACTTTACCCATCATATTCGGTGGTTGGTAACCTGGCGGCATTTCCATGTAAATATCCTCCTCTAATTCTCCATGTAGGAACACATTTTTCACATCAAACTGGTGCAGTGGCCACTCTAAATTTGCTGCAATAGATAAAATAACTCTAACAGAATTCAACTTAGCAACAGGAGAAAATGTTTCTTGAAAATCAATTCCATATGTTTGGGTATAACCTTTTGCAACTAGCCTCGCCTTGTATCTTTCTACCTTTCCTTGTGCATTGTATTTTACAGTATATACCCATTTACAACCCACGACTCTCTTGTCACCAGGTAAATTAGTAACTTCCCAGGTATTATTTTTCAGTAGTGCACTCATTTCTTCATTCATTGCTTCTCTCCACTTTGGTTCTGTTATGGCTTCTTCCAGAGTTTTTGGTACTGATACTGATGATATTTGGTTCACAAAGCCCTTTAAAGGTTCTGTTAAATGATTCGTTGTTGTATATTTTGCAATTGGGTACAGTTCTGTGCTTGTCCCATCTTCAGGTACATACCGTTTTGGTGGTCTTCCTCTAGTTGTTCTTTGTGGTAAAGTAAATATTTGGTCAGAAGAACTTACCTCATTAGGAGAGCCAGACCGTGTTGGATCATCGGCGGGTTGTATTATTATCTCTTCTTGGTCTTCAGTGTTGTTGTTTCTATCTGAGTGGTTTATTTCATTTTCATTGTTTATGTCATGGTTTATTTCTTCAATTTCTTCATCCGAATTATTTTGTGTTTCATCCGAATTATTTTGTGTTTGGTGAGTTTGATACAATATAGGGGTAGATAAGGCTACTATATCATGATATCTTGTAAAATCTAAAAAATCAAAATTCAATTCTTCCTCAGATATATTTACCCTCTCCTCCTGAATTGGATTTTGTGAAGATTTAAAATATGGTTCATGTTCTATAAAATCTACATCCATAGTAGTGAAAAATTTTCTTGTATTTGGACTATAACATTTATATCCTTTTTGATTTTGACCCATTCCTAAAAAAATACATTTTTCCGCTCTTGGTTCAAGTTTTGATCGGTATTGTTTTTGAAGATGAACATAGGCTGTACAACCAAAAATTTTTGGAGGTAAATTTAAAATCGAATTAATTTTTAGGTGTGCAGAGAAAACTTGTAGTGGTGTTTTAAAATGATTGACTTGTGTTGGCATGCGGTTCATGAGGTATACAGCAAACGTAATTGCATTATCCCAAAAAATATTTGGTACATTTGTTTCAATTAAAAGAGATCTCGTAATTTCCAGTATATGCCTATTTTTTCGTTCTGCAATACCATTTTGTTGAGGCGTTCCTACACATGATGTCTCATGTACTATTCCGTTATTTTGAAGTATTTCTTGCACTTCTTTATTTATATATTCTGTTCCATTATCACTTCTAATTACTTTGATATTTTTCTCAAATTGTGTTCTAATCATAGTTATAAATATTCTAAATATGTCTTTTACATGTTCTTTTGTTTTTAATAAATACAACCATGTTAGTCGTGAAAAATCATGCACAAATATTATATACCATCGATAACCAGTTTTTGAAATTATTGGAGATGGTCCCCATACGTCAGTATGGATTAAATCAAATGGAGCTAATGCTTTAGTATTACTTAATGAATAAGTAGACCGGTGACTTTTGGCCTTAATACATGTCTCACAAAAAATTCTCTCACAATTGTAATTAAATAACTGAGGACAAAGTTTTTTCATGTACCCTAGCGATGGATGACCTAATCTTTTGTGCCATAATAAAATTTCAATCTCTCTTTCCTTCGAGTCTGTACTGAGTAATGCCTCTCCTGTCTTCACACCATCAAGATAATACAACCCGCCTCTCCTAGTACCACGGCCCAAAATTTCCCTGGTTTTGATGTCCTGAAATACACAGTGATCAGGAAATATGTTGACCATGCAATTTAATTCCTTTGTTAATTGGCCGACTGATACTAATTTGGAGGATAAAGATGGTACAACTAATGTATTATGGAGTGTCAAGTTTGGACATAATTTGACATCTCCTGCTGTACTAACAGGATAGCATATACCATTTGCATTAACAATACCGGTTTTTCTAGGTGTTTTGAAATTCATGAGGTCATTTTTATCAAATGTCATGTGGTCTGTAGCCCCGGTATCTAAAACCCATTCATTGTAATTTTTCCAAATAATATTATTTTTACCTGAGCCATTACCTGTACCTTCTTGGTATGCTACATGAGCACTTGCGCCACTGGTGCTTACATTACCTGCGCCTCCACTGCTGCCAGCGCCTTGATTACTCTGTTCCAGCGCCCAGAATTGCCCAGCGTGCCCTGTTCCAGCAAGGCCAGCGTCCCCTGTTCCAGCATTGCCAGCGAAGCCAGTGCCGCCCCCTGTTCCAGCGCCTCCTGTGCCAGCAGAGTTGTTGATTTCATGCGGTACTGGGGCTGCTCGTGCTACAGTGGCATGTCCTTTTCCCGACCAATTACCCTTCTCCTTGCGCCGTTCTTTGAACCAATCCGGGTAACTGTTGAGTATTTTAGATATAATAATTTTGTACTCTTTTGCCTTTAATATTTATAAAACCTTCGTACTCAATGAATAGGTTAGTTGCAAGCGCACAACCTATCGATTGTAGTATTTAGGTGTCGATCCGCAGGGAGATAGGGAAATACCAATTTTTAATAAAGAAAACTACTTCTAAAACAAAACAATAAAAGTAAAGTGGGGGGGTTTGTTCTTAAAATCCTAAAGTTGGGTTCAATACCCGAAAAAGAGGAGTTTCAAACAATAAATGTAAATAAAATAAAGGAAAGAAAGATTGGTTTGTTTTCAAGTTTAAGGAGATCTAGGGGTATTCGGTCTACAATCCCTTGCTAATTCTATTTATTCGGTTTGTTTAAATTCATGTTTGATTTGATGAGGTTTCTAACCTATGTTAGCCTTTGGAACGAATATTAATACAAATACTTTGCGCTTTATGGATTAATGTGCCTCGAATTCTAGGGCTGTCACTAACCTAGAGGAATATTTAATCTCATGCTTCAAAGCATATATCGATATTTGTTCTAAGGTGTCCTAATTAGGATTTGCCTTCGCCTTTCGGTCCTTCACCAAAATCCTAACCTTAATTTCTATAGTTCCGGATTGGATATCAAAGTACGGTCGCTTCTAACCCAACCCTAAGGTGTGTCTTTATGGTTTCAATTAGTAGTCTCCTCATGACCAATGTCGGAATTTAATAAATTTAAAGCGGAAAAACACGATCAACGCGATTTCAAAACTACTTCAATTCAATAAACCCTAACCAGGTGAACTCAAAGGAACGAGTACTAATGAAATTCATAAAGAATAAATCACAAAAATTAACAATCAAATCCGATAACACAATCATAATAAAAACAAATATCCGAATAATCTAGAATTAAACAAGTTCATGCATTGACCTAAACCCCTAGAAAGAGAACTACTCTCTCTTGGAGAGATCCATAACAAAGATTGGCAAAAACAATAAGAAATAAGATAAAGAAATGATTACACCCTTTCTTAGATCTAAAACCTCGATCTTGCCGACTCCTTGCTTGAATCTTCTTCTTCTTCTCCTTCCTTGGAACTTCAAGAATTTCTGCAGGATCTCTCTCTCTCAATTTGTGGAAAGATGGATATAATAATGGATGATTAGAGAGATGAAATTCTTCCTCTTTTATAGCCAAAGGCCTTGCCCAATTTAGAGGATAGAAGTGGAGTTAGTGGGTGCACTCCTCAGACTGCCATGGCTATTTTTGGCCTTCTAAAACGTGTTCCTTGGAAGCCCAGAATAGAAAACCTCTTGAAAATGCGAATTTCTGGCTGTCTGCGAGTCCAGTGCGTCCGCACTGGAGTTGAGTGCGGGTGGTCTGGGTCGCACCGACTCCAAATCTCCTTTGGTTCCAAGTTTCCTTTTCTGGATTTTCTGCAAAATTTCATGAGTGCGTCCGCACTGGGAGACTTTTCAGGCTGATGCGGCCATTGATGCAGCTGTACAGAATTATACATTCCGAATTTGGATCTGTTTCCTTCATGAAAGTTGTAGATCTCTTTGTTCTGGTTCCGTCAAGCTTTGAATCACCCAAATCGGAGTTCGTATGACGAAGATATGGCCAAAATACAAACTGTGTGTCGCTGAGTGCGGGTGCACCCATCCGCACTCTGGGTCAGTGCGTCCGCACTGCGCTCGGACTTTTCTGTTTTCATCTCCTGATGGCTGAGTGCGGATGGCTGACCCGCACTGGAGGTCAGTGCGTCCGCACTGGGCTCTATTTCCTCTGTTTTGCTCTGAAATTCAAACGGGCATAACTCATGATCCGTAACTCCGTTTTCAGTGTTCTACCACTTTTCGGAAAGCTTGCGAGAAGATCTACAATTTGCTCCATTTCCTGTAACTTAAATAAACTTTGGCAGTAACTTGATTCTTGGATATATTTCATTCTATTCTCTACTAAAATACAAGATATTTGGTGTTATTATGTGATAAAAACTAGATCGAATGTGTATATAATTTAGACCTATCAGTAACCCACCAATTTGAAGCACTGATCTTTTGTGTGCTTTGTCATACCACAATGAGTACATTTTAAATGAGATTTATCAATACCTTTGTGTCCCTTTGAGTACATAGCGACAGATAACTGTGGTTCGGCCTCAACGCCCGACTTCATCACATCTTGCCGAGTTGCTTCTTTCCTTACCCGAGCAAAAGCTTGTTCAAGGGTAGGAAACGGGGTCATTTGCAGTACGTTTGCTCGTTCGTTGTCGAATTTATCATCAAGCCCATCCAAGAAAGAGTACACTCTTGATTCTTGTAAAAATTTGGCAAACCTTTCTATATCGGCTGTGCACTCCATTGGATTTGGACGTCGGAAATCTATTTCTAACCATAGGTCCTGAAGTTCATTGTAATACTCTTCTACAGACCTATTGGCTTGTTTGGTTTTATTCACCTTTTTGTTCAAATCATATACCTGAGCAGCATCGCTTCCGTCGTAGAAGGTTGTGGCTATTGCTTCCCACACCTCCTTGGCCGTCGGATATCTCAGGAACTTGCCGTAGAGGTTCTTGTCGAGTGAGTTGCAAATCCACCCTTTAACTACAGTATCTTCAATATCCCACCGTGCGAATAGTGGGCTATTTTCAGCCGGAGGTGACTCCATGATATGCTTCAATTTCTCACGAGCCTTAAGACACATCCGGATAGATTGAGACCACAATGTATAATTCTTTCCATCAAGTTTTATGGGTATTAGGTTTGTATGCAAGGTTGGTTCATGGGTTACAGCTGGGGTTTGTGGAGGTGGAACATGAGGTTGTTGCATAGCTAGCAATTGATTTTGTTGTAAGGTAATTAGTTGTGTTAATTTCTCAATTAGGGTGTTAGTTTCGGCCATGGCTGTTACCAGAGTCGTTTCTGGCAGCGGTTTCGAAAGGAAGAGAAGGCTAGCGAGATCTTACCAACGCTCTGATACCATGATTCAATTTAGAGAACACAAGCCTCCCAAGAAATCCCTTCCCTCCCTCAATTTTATTTATCAAAAATCGGTATTACAAATTCTAGTTTTTTCTCTTTTTTTTTTTTACTCCTCTGTACATGCGCTTCACCCTATATTTATTTCTTTTTTCCTTCCTATCTATATTTAGAAATAAACAAATACAATACAAATCAAAGATCCTATACAGCTAGACTAATTTACAGAGATGATATGGTGATTGCCTCCGAATTGGTGAGATTCCTTTCCTGCTTATCTCCTTCCGGTTTTGTTCCTTCCAACCTTGGTATCGTGACAGCTTGTAAATCTGACAATTTGCATCCACATGCATCTGTTGGGGTGGAGAAGAGGAAATTTATGGTTAGGAAAAGATAGAGAGCAAATGATATTGTTGTCTTGGAAGCCATTGTGTAAAATTAGGGTTTTATGATGTGTGTGAACTGTGAAGGGAAAGGATAGTAGAGATGGGTACATATAGGAAGAGAAAAAGTTGACCTCTATCTAGGGTTTCGTTTTTTAGGATAATGAGGTGCAGAGCAGAGATGCATGGATTTGTCTAGAAGTACTGTTGATTTGGAATAGGAGAGAGGAAAATCAGAAAGCACAAGTATATAGTGAGAAAAATACAAAAAATCTTTTGAATAATGACATTCAATGGTGAATGTCAAATGTAAGTATCTAGTTTTGTTACACTGCAACAATCACAAATAAATATAGATAGAATTAATTTACTATAGGTTATTGGTAATTGTAAGCTAATATATATATCTTAAAAAAGTAGTATATAGTTTTGCAGCCCCTGCCAAGGTTTAAAAAAAAAAAAACTTTAATTGTCGACATACGGTTAATTTGGATAAATAAACTATTAAGAATATAATAACTATAATAGATAAATAAAAATTTCTAGATGTTGCAATCGGAACTACGGTTGAAACGTGAAAAGATGCCATCTGTGTGCTATAGGTAGGGGTGTTTCAAACAGTTTGAAACCGAAATAAAATAGACAATTATTTATGATATTTAAAAATCAGACCAAACCAATCAAATTAAAACGGCCAACCGAATGACAACCAAACCGTTTAAACCAAATTAAATTTCGGTTTATTCAGTTCAGAGAGGTTTAATTTTAAAAAGTCAAAACTCCATACATACATCAATACATACATCAATACATTAGTAATATCATAGAAATAAATATCAAGATAATATTACACACATTGTTCAATTCATACAAAATATGTAGATGTTCTAATATATATATATATAGAGGAGGGTTCCACTACACCTTCTTTTGGTGCACCTAATGTGCACTCAAAACTCATATCTTTATTTTCAAAGTTCAAATATATAGTCGATTTGAACCTTCCAACGTGTTCTTCATATTAAAATATGCTTGGAGACCAAATTGTACATTTTTTGGAAATTTTTTACTATTTTTTCAGAATTTTTGATTAAACTAAACAATAATTTGAAATTCAGCAAAGATATGATTTTCAAAAATTCTGAAAATATAGTAAAAAATTTCCAAAAAATGTAAAATTTGGTCTCCAAGCACATTTTAATATGAAGAACACGTTGGAAGGTTCGAATCGACTATTTGAACTTTGAAAATGAAGATATGAGTTTTGGGTGCACGTTAGGTGCACCAAAAGAGGGTGCAGTGGAACCCTCCTCATATATATATATATATATATATATCCAACTAAAATGGAAGGAATGAAGTGATAATTGAACCAAACAAAATATGAACTGTACCTAAATCATTATAATTTAATCGGTTTGGTTTAGTTGGTTTTGAAAAGTCTAAATCGAATCGATCCATTTAAAACGAAATTTTATCGATTTGGAACCATTTAAACACCCCTAGCTATAGGGAAAAATTAAGCTTGAGTCAATATACTCTATTTATTTGGAAAGCATGATTTTAAAACATAGAATTTTTATAGTTTGCTATTCCTTTCCTCCATTATGCTGATGAAATGGAAACGATATGTCAAAAAAAAAAGTTTCAACTTAATACTTGGAATTAACCTTAAAAAAAAATACTTGGAATTAAGGAACTATGTATAATTTATTGACTAAAACAATATACATACCGATTAAGACAATATACTCTGTGTGAGGCAGATTCGAAATCAAATTAAATTTTATTATAAATATTTAAAGTTAGGAGGTTTGATTTGATTTGATTTTTGCTTACATTAGATTCATAGAATAGGTATCATTGAAAATGCTTGTGTTTTGAATAGGTATATATCATTGAAAATATCTATAATTTTTTTCATTAATTCAACAAAACAACTATTCCCCGTGATTTTTATTTTTACCCAAAAAAAAATATATTTTAATATAAATAACCACGTTTTTAAAAGATTTTTATTTCTACCCAAACCGCTAGAAATATTTGCGGTTTGAATTAACAATTCAAGCCGCAAGGAATCCTAGCGGCTTGAATTAACAATTCAAACCGCCAATAATCCTAGCGGTTTGAATTATTAATTCAAACCGCCAATATTCCTGGCGGTTTGAAATAATAATTCAAACCGCAAATATTCCTAGCGGCTTGAATCTCTTTTTTTTTTTGAAAACTTATAACTACGGGGGAGAGGTTCCGTAGAAGAGAGAGAAAAAATAGAAGAAGAGAAAGGAAGAGGAAGAGAGAGGGAGAGGGAGGAGAGGAGCTCTGAAGGAAGGAGGAGGAGGAGGAGACGGAGAAGTCTGTCAAGTCAGGTAATTTTTTTTTACATACGTATTTACTGTTAATTACATACGCATTTACTGTTTACTGTTAATTACATACGTATTTACTGTTTACTATTAATTACATACGTATTTACTGTTCACTACTGTTCACATACACGTATTTACTGTTCACATACGTATTTACTGTTCGCATACGTATTCACTACTGTTCACATACGTATTTACTGTCACTACTGTTCACATACGTATTTACTGTTAATTACTGTTCATATACGACTATTCACAACTGTTCACAATTGAAATCAGTAAACTGACCAAATATTTGTCATTTATGAATGTAGTTTATTGGCCATGTCTATTGCAATTTCAATACATTTTGGAGGAAAGTTCATAACTGACCAGTATGGAGTACGTTACTCCAAACCTGCAGCAAATACGTATTGGGTTGATGAAAATTTCTCATTTGAGCAGTTGCAATCGCTTATTTATGAAGCGAGCGGCTACAATAGGGATCGTTGCCAATTACAAATTCAGGCCCGAATGGTCCACGCAGGAAAGTATGTCAAAATCACATTGGGAGATAACGGGGCATTGAGAGGTCTAATAGCGCAGGTTTTGAGGTCTGGGGAATCATTACTGGAAGTTTTTGCACGCAGAATTCCCAAAGAATCAGGGGCCGGAAGTTCAGGGCAAAATTCGATTGCACAAAATTATCAAGAAGACAATGAACCACACACTCCTTTTATCGTAATGCCTGGACCAGAACCGGAACCAGAAATATACAATAATTCACCCCAATCTCCACCTTTTGTCCCACCACGAGTACAATCTCCACCTTTTATCCCACCTATATCCGTGTATGAAGGTCCTTCATCCTTACCTGGGCCTGAACCAAATCCTCACCCCAGACCGCCACCAGTACAGGAAGATCCAAACGAGTCAGAATTTGAATTTATGAACGAGATACCGGAGGAGAATCTGCAAACTAGGGATGAATTGGGGGAAGGAGACTGTGACATTAATGATGAAGGAGATGAAGAAGATGAAGAAGATGAAGAGGAATACACACAGCCCACTGTGAGGCAAAATAGAGAGAATATGCCGTTAGGTGGCCGTTCTGAGACTCACCATTTTGTAAACTTCAATGACACATCTGCTTTTCGAGAAGCAGATGTTTCTTACTATGGTCGTCGGGTTGAATACAGGAGTGAGCTCGCAAAAGGCCAATACTTCGTAAGTAAAAAGCAACTGACGAAAAAGATCAGAGAGTACCATGTTGACAAGAACAATGAGACATATACGAAGAGAAGTGACACATCCCGGCTGGAAATTAGATGCAGCACTCCGGGTTGTCGTTTCAAACTGAAGGAAAGAGCAACAAATGCTGGAGATACATGGATGATAACTGAGCAAGACACGCCTCACACATGCGAATCTGAGTACACCAGGTCGGACCATGCACAACTCACGGCATCAATTATCGCATATATCATTGAAACTGGTATTAAGGAAGACCCCACTATGAGCCTCCGGAGTGTGGCACACTGCGTGAGGGTTAGGTTTGGCAGTATAACCCCGAAGTACAACAAACTTTGGAGAGGTCGTGAGATTGCAGTAGCCCGGCAATTTGGGAGTTGGGAAGAGTCGTACAATTTTATGAAACTATTGCTTATCGGGATATGTTACACGAATCCCGGCTCATGCTACCAATTTCTGGCAAGTCCGAGCATCGATAAAAATACAGGACTGGTCAAATAAGGTGTTCAGAAATTCAGGGCTATGGCATGGGCTTACGGACCATGCATTACCGCATTTGATTACTTAAGATCGGTGATCAGTATAGATGCAGCCTTCCTTTCTGGGCGGTATGAGGGCAGACTTTTGATGGCTTGCGCCTATGATGCCGATAACCAATTGCTGCCTCTAGCATTTGCAATTGTACATACGGAGAATGAAGAGAATTGAGGTTTTTTCTTACAATGGCTTAGGATTAATGTGATTCGTGTTAATAGATTCGTATGTGTTATATCGGACCAACACAAGGGTATCAAAGCTGCCTTGAAACTTGAATACGGATGGGATAGGGATAATTTTGTGCACATGTATTGTATCCAACATGTTGCAGATAACCTGGTCCAGGCATGTGGGAAGGACAAATGGTACGGAACTAGGTTCAAACAAGGAGCCAGGAAGAAGAAGCCAAGAAGGCTGAAAGAGATGTTCGAAGATTTTTGCTCGGTATGTCTAATATTGTCTAATTTATATCATTTTTGTTTCTTTTAGATGCATTTTGTCTAATTTTGCTTTGTTTTATTGCAGCAAAATCCGACGTGTAATGCTTTTCTGAGGAGAGTGGGCAAAGTACGTCCTGATGATGTCATAGAGCCGTCAAATTTTGAAAAAATTTTCCAGACCTGTGATGGAGGGCACCGATTTGGTATCATGACAACAAACGGCTCTGAGTCCCTGAACGCTGTCTTCAAGGATAGCCGAATGTTGCCCGTGGCTGCACTTGTAGAGGAGACATTCGCCAAGTGCAATAGGTGGTTTGTTCAACGGCGACAGGCAGCGACGGAGCAAAGCAATGCAGAAAAGCCTTTTTCCAAACGGGTACATATTAAGCTCGCCAAACGGTGGGAGAAAGCTACAAAAATGGATGTCATCCCATACTCGCACGGCGAAGGTAATTACCAAGTCACGGGCCCAAATGAATATGTTCCAGTAGTCCAAACGCAGGATGGAACTATGTCAGTTATTCATAGAAGGTTCCAGTATATCGTGACATTCGGGCCAGAGAGAAAAGTGGAATGTACATGCAGAGGTATCTAATTAACTGGAATTCCGTGCGCTCATGTGTTAGCGGTTTGTCGTCATAGAAACTGGTCACCCGACCTATTTGTTGCCCACTGGTATAGGGTGGACTACCTTCTGAGTACTTGGAATGCACTGTTTGTTCCTTATGGCAATCCTGAAGATTGGCCTACAACCACTACCCCTAAAATTGAGCCAAACAAAGATTGCCCTGGAACTGCATCGCATCAATCTCCGGCATCTGCCATAAGTTGTCACTCATATTGCCCGCCTTGATGTAGTACTCCGAGTGATGCTCACTCCAATCTCTATCCCAGTGATTACCGTGTCTTATCCTGTAATTCATATGTTAGTTGCAATTTAAAGCCAATAACTAATGTTAAGTACAAAAATGCTAAAAAGAACATAACTTACCCGTGTAGCCTCATGATCACAAATCTCGGGACGTCTGGATCTGCGGGGATGAGTGGAGGAAAATGAAACTAACGGAGCACCCGGTCTGGATAGTGGTGCTCCACTATCCAGAAGCACACCAGCGGTCCCCTGTAGAGCCACATCTCGTGATCATCCGCTACAATCTGCGGCAGCCTCCCCTCAGTGTATAGCTCATGGTACGGAGTCCAGCTCACCTGCGTCTCACCCAGACTCTGAATCTGAGATCGGACCAACCTGATACCTATTGTCTTTCCGTGAGGGTTGTCCTTGTACAAGTGATGTCCGTACCATTTCATGCCGAATGCCGGTCGATTTCCATTATCGGGCTCTCCCCATGGATCCTCGTTCAGCTGAGGTACCCCCACCGGTAGCCGTGACCACGACCAATGCTGCAGAAGCAGTGTTGGCCCGTAGATTTGCTTAGTTTTCTGCTATATTTTGAAGAATACTAGCCGTCAGGGACAAGTTAAATAATTAAAATAAGACAACAAGTGCATGACAAGGTAGGTAATTAAAATAAGACATAAATAACATACTGACCTTGCAACCGTGGCACAAGTTGGAGTAGAGATGTGCTAGGACAGCCCCACCCAAGTTGTACCTGCCGCTCGACGACTGAAGGTCTCGCAGCAGCTCTAGATACATCATCGGGATGGTATCACCATTTGAATCAGCAAACATGACAGAACCAAATAGGTCCATCACGAATCCCCGTGTGTATCTGTAATATCAAAATTATAGAGCAACTCATTTTTCCGCATGAAACAGAGTACAAAATAAATGTAATAAAAATAGTTTGTATGAGTACCTCTGAATCTCGAGCTGAGTGGAATCACTACCTAGACCTCCCGCAAACATAGCTCGCAGCTTCGTCTTGTCCAGACTGTACTTGGACTTTCCCCCATTGCTGCGTATATCTGGTTCCGCTCCCAACAACTCTGCGAGCATGTAATTAATCGTGATGTCATCTGAATCTGTGGGGTCAGATATGCCACCAACGGGCACGCCCTGGATAGGCAGACCCCATAGAGCACTAACGTCCTGGAGAGTCACTGTCATCTCTCCAAAAGGTAAGTGGAACGTGTGCGTCTCGGGGCGCCATCGCTCCACTAGTCCTGCAATGAGGGACGCGTTAATGGACTTAGTCTCCGACTGTAGAATATCGACCAAATGTTGCACCCTCAAATTTTGCAGATACGACTCCATGACCGAGTAGTACTGCATGTCAGGATACCGACCCCTGGCATTTATAATTGCCTCACTCTGCGTTCAAAAAAGTAAACAACATGAAAACCTAAAAATACAAATATTCAACAAAATACAAACTTAAAAAAAAAGAGTAATCAAGTACCTCTTTAGATGCCTCGGAGACTCGGTGCTCATCGTGAGGCATCTATAATAAAGGACTGAAATGATCCTTGCTGTCAGTGGGAATGGGCTCATCAACCGGGTCGGCTACGGGTGGTCTCCTAGGCCGTCCCCTAGCCATCCTACATTAAAAAAAATTAAACATGCTACAATTGGCTAAAATATGCTAATTGCGGTAAAAATATGCTAAAATACGCTAATATGCATAACATGCATTATGCCAATAAGAACAAAGAATCACTCCATACAAGCATATTTTTATAAATTTTTATTTTTTTTAAAGATAAGCTCGTATTCTATAATAATATTTTATACAATTTCGCTAAAATATTAATAAAATAAGATTTTAAAGGAAAATCAATTCTTGAATAAATAAATCTATATTAATTGATTTTTAATGAAATAATAAACATATCCAATTTTACCGATTAAAAATCCAAAGTACAACCTTACTATTAAATATCCCTGTTATTCTAATAAAGGAAACCCTCCAATATCTTCTCAAATCCTCCATTTCTTCCAAATAGAATAAAATCAATATTATTAAAAAAAAATAAAGTAACATGAAAGCAACTTGATCAAATTTAATATTTAAGTAAATAAATTTTGAGTTTTATCAATTGTTGTTTCTTTTGCTACTCTAATCAACTAATAAAATATATTATATTTGTGAATTATGAAGATTATGAACAACATATATATTTGTAAATATTTTAATTATTTATTCTCGTGTTTAGTTTTAGAGAAATAAAATTAGCTTGAAATAATATGAAATTCAAACTCTTGTAAATATGAAATTCTATACTAATTAGTAATTGTGATTGTGATTGTTTCCAAAGGTGTTTGTTTCCAATAATAAACTCTTGTAAATATGAAATAATAACTGGTGTTTGTTTCCAAAGGTGATAATTAATTACCCTAAAAAAACAATCTTATGCAAGTATTAATTTCCCAAAATACACCAATTGCAGTAATAGAATTACCCATCACATTCCCTGCGCTACCATGTCACCCTTCCACCAGCCCCAAAAAATACCAACCCTCGCCTCCCTTCGACCACCCCAAAGATGTACCAATCCCCTCTCCACAGTTTCTTTCTCCCAAAAAAAAAAAATAACAGATTATATATTTAAATTCCAATTTGACTCAGATTATGCAGAGTTCCATCATAGCAAGCAAGCCAGAGATATATATATATATAGAGATAGGCTTCATAACTAAATTCAATCATACACCAGGAATTAATTCAATCACACACCAAGATTAAATTCAATCACATAGCAGTTTTGACCTACTACTTAGTCTCACAGATGACTATATTTCATTCACTAAGCAGTATTAACCTACTTCTAAGTTTACACAGAAAATTCTTATGATGTTAAACTGAATCATCAAAGCTGTTTAGATTGAGAAATTGCACAAACCAATCATGAAGAATCACAATTACAGAGTTAAATACAGACTTTAAATCATGAAGAATCACAATTACCTTCAAAGATGATTGAATCGACGACCGGCGGTGAAGAGGCGGAGGGGCGGAGGGGCGGAGGGACGGCCTAGGAGGGGCGGAGCACCGGCTAGGCGGAGGGGCGGCGAGGCGGAGAGGTGGAGGCGCGCAGCCTTCTTTCTTTTTTCCTTTTTTCTGGCGGAGAGGCGATCTTCTTTTTTCGTTTTTTCTGGCGGAGAGGCGACACAGAGAAGAAGAGAAAAGGATCACGGGTCGGGTTAGGTTTGAATTAAGAATTCAGGCCGCTAGGAATATCAGCGGTTCGAATTATTAATTCAAGCCGCTAGGAATATTTGCGGTTTGAATTAATAATTCAAGCGGCTGATATTCCTAGCGGTTTGAATTTTTAATTCGAACCGCAAATATTCCTAGCGGTTTGGGTAGAAATAAAAATCTTTTAAAAACGTGGTTATTTATATTAAAATATATTTTTTTTTTGGGTAAAAATAAAAATCACGGAACTATTCCTGTTCGGCAATCGGTGGGAGCAAACTCGGGAATGCAAACTTTGGATAGATGTGATATTATTTTCTTGATTTTTTCCTCCAATTTTTATGATATCTGTATGTATTTGGCTGGATATAACATGAGTGCAGAGTGCACAGACTTACAGTCAGTCAGCCATGGAATTGTTTATTTATTTTTATAGTACAAAATTACAAATTGAAGATATTATTAAGAAATCTCCATCAAAGACATTGTTTTTGTCACCGGAGTAAAGACTAATTTTTAGTCATAAAATTACTTATACAAACTAATTATTAGTATATAGTCTAGCAGTCAAATATATTTTTTTTAAATAAAGATTGAAGGTAAAACCACTTAATTATCTAATATCTGTAAGATATTTTTTCATTCGAGTTTCATGGATTTTACAAATCAGGTCAAAGACCAAAGACCCATTCTAGAAATAGACAAATTAGTTATAGAGGGTTCAAAAGATTCAGGCCTGAGGTCCTATTTTGTAAAATTCAGAAGTAAATAATTGTCTATATCTGTTACACAGCGTTCCGCGCTCCACCATTTATAATAGACTCATATTGAAGAAAATTTTAACAACTAAACACTATTTTGATGCAACTTTTGTCATCTAATTTAATCTAAAAAATATTCTCTGTAGCAAAGAACAAGAATTGATTCAGAGGGGATCATATAGAAGAGCAAAGATACCCAAAAAAAGGAAAAAAAAAAAAAAAGAGAGTTGGTGCCCAATTAGAATCCAATTGGGTTGGGCCTTTTATTATCTATCCCACAGTAGTTACGGTTATGCGGTGTGATTATAGCAGGTTCTGTTTGGCCCATTACTGGTTTGGGTTAACTTAACGGCCATATGACCAAAGACCTAGTATTCTGACTGTGGCTTAACTATGGGAGCTGTTCCGCAACAAGAGATTAAGAGTGAATGATTAAGAGCTTAAGGAGTGCTAAGGAATCGATATTTGGTTATCTTAATCTGTGGGTGAAAGCTAAGGAAGCTAAAGGAAGGGGTAGAGGTGCCTTAAGATCTGGACAACAGGAGGCTAAAGGAGGTGATCTTAATCCGCACTAAGGAACCGGTGTTCGACATGATTAAGTAGTTAAGGAAGCTAAATGAAGAGAATTAAGCCTTAAGAAAGCTTAATGAGTATTTGACAGTAGATATAGGTTATAGTAGAGACTGAAACATAAAATGCATAATATGTGTTTACTGAAATTTAAACTCAAGTCTCTACTATTATAAAGTGAAATTCTAACTATTATGTTACAAGTTTATATTTTGCATTTTATGAGAAATTTGAACTATATATAAAAACTTTAACAAACAAATTCAATAAAATTTCAATATAATTAAAAACTTTAGAATTTGACAAGATTATGTATAGTTTCTGAACCCATACATTCAGCAATTCTGAGCATATTGATTCATCTAATAATCATATTTTTCCCATACTATGAAAGCATACGGTCAGTCAAAAATTGCAGAATAAATGCGTTCAAAGTTGGAGATATTGTTTTTGTCGAAATTTTAAAGTAGAATATTTTTTTCTTTTAATAACCGGGATCAAACAAATAAAAAATTAAATTTGGCGTAAAAGGTACGATAAAAAAAATGGTTTTAAAAGGAAAATTGAAGTATTGTACTCTTCATCAATAGGTAAATTCGGAACAAGTTATATCTTTAATTAAAGTTTAAACCTTTTATTAAAATTTCGGTTATTAGTTTGTCTGCTTGTCTTATTATTGTTTCCTTAAGATTTCTCACTAAATTAGGGTTTTGCTAATATTCTCTCTCTTGTGCTTCAAAATAAATTTACTTGGTCACAGACTTTTTGAACCATATATTATATATATATTGCAAAAATTGCAAAGTGTCTGTGATAGTGATTGTTATTGTTTTAGATATAGAAATGTGGATGGATTGAGAAATAAATTAAATGTGGGGATTGGACATTATATGTTCATTAATTATTTGTCATGATACTGTTTCGGTATAATATGTAATGCAATACATACAAGTCAAACCCGGAAATGCGTGTCGCTAGCTAGTATCATAGTGACAAATTAAAAGTTCGGGTTCGGTTCGGCGAGGTCAAAAGTTCGTGATTCGGGTATAATTCGGGAATGATTCGGTACAACAAGGAAGGAAAAAAAAAACGTAAAAAAAAAAGAAATTTTTTTTTGAAAAAATTCAAAATTTTTTTTTTGGCATTTTTTTCGCGTTTTTTTCGCGAATAATTCGTAATTCGCGAATAAAACGTATTATACGTTTTTCCGCGTATTAAACGGAGTTCGGTGCGGTTATGTATAAAAAACGAATTATACGTGAATTATACGCGTATAATTTGCGTATTTTGTTACTATGGAGTTCGGTGCGATTATGTATAAAAAACGAATTATACGTGAATTATACGCGTATAATTCGCGTATTTTGTTACTATGGCTAGTATAATATATATAAGATGTTTGAAAATTGGTACAAGAGGTTTGTATCCTTTCCTCTAATTCAGTGGCTAAATGATCAGCCCTTGGTCAATTGGAATTACACACCCTCTTCCTTATGCTTTTTTATGGTACATACATATAATATATGTTAATACTTAGCTAGGTCAAATCACACTTCTAATAAGTCAAATGAAGTTACGTATGCTTTATTAAGGCCCATATAATGTTAACTCTTGGGTCAAATCAGCACCTCTAATGAAGACAAAGCAACTTGTAAAATTAATTTGGACCTACAAATTAAAGTTGCTTGACCTTGCAAGGCAAGCCAAGCATTTACACCGTGTGACCCTACTGATATACAAAATAGCAACTTCTAGAGGCCCATGTTATTCGGCCAGATCTCCCTTGATCTCATCTCGTATCATTTTAGTTGTTAACATAATCGGTTCGCACCACATTACCTGACAAAGAGGTGTCACGGGAGAAACTAGCTAGTGGCTTTAAAATCGATGTGCAAGTGGAACTGTATCTGGCCTTATTGCAGTGTCAACCTTTGTTCGTTTCTGTAGGATATTCTTCGATTCACACCATGGGGTTTTGTTTCTCTCCAGTTAAACTATAAATGGTTATGTCCTTAATTTAGTTTTGTAGAGTGAGGTTATTGTAATATGCATATTATAATTTATAGATCGACTCGTGTTATGAATTTTTATTTTTATTTTCAAAGTTCAAATATAGTCGATACAAATTGTTAGATATGATCTTCATATGAAAATGTACTTGCATATCAAAGTTTATATTTTTTTTAATTTTTTACTATTTTTTTTTAGATAAATACAAACTCATACGGTCCAGAATTTTCAAATCAATTGTTTACCCATCCAAAACATAGTAAAAAAATTCTAAATAAAAATATAAAATTTAGTCTTCAAGTATATTTTCATATAAATATTATATTGAACGGTTCATATCGATTGCTTGAACTTTAAAAACAGAGATACAAGTCCATAGCACAGACTGCTTTGTAATATACATATTACCATAGACTCACTCAAGTTTAATTATAATATATATACTGACTTCAGATAATTCAGGGAATATATGCAATACAAAATATGATGTTGTAGTCGACAGTAATTCTTAAGTTGAAAATAAATAAGTAACGGTATTTGAGAAAATATATCAATAAAAAAAAAATTATGTTTACCTTGTTAAGTATAAGTGATCATATTTGTATTTATCAATTTTCTCATGAATTGGGGGCTCTAATTAAATCAATCATATTCTTATAAAAAAGTTGCATTTAGAAATAGAAAAAACTATAAAGACAGGCATATGTATTCTGAAAAAAACAGGAATGCGATAATTTTCAGAGATCAGAGGATGCATGGATGCCAAGACACTGGCATACAAATGCGCACATATATGAGATGGGATTGTGGTTAATTAAATTTTGTTAACATAACAGCACATTAGTTCTGTGCTTCTTGCTTCCCTTTTTAACACTAATGGGGGGGTGTTGATGAGTGCAAGGTGCAGTTGCAATGCACATGTAAATAGATGAGATTGATTTTGTAACGGTACTTAATTTTGTTTTATGAAAATCACATGGCAGATTTTGCCAGGTTCTCAAAGAATAAATAAATTAAACTACCAATCTTCATTATATTCGTTATTTTACTTTTTTGATAAAGCTGTGTTATAATGAATTTCAGAAAAATTCAAATTAAGGTGAGAATGTCTTATACAGTTATACTCTTTATGTAACTGATCATATTGATTGATTAACCAAAATGTTTTAGTTACATATGACAAAATTTTGAGAAAACATATGTTCTTGTTGAGAAAAATCATTCAAGAATTATGTAATAATATTGCTTCCAATTATAATCCTTTAGTGCCAGTTTTGAACTAGCACATCCAAAAATAATTAACTATAAAAATGTGTCACTATTCGCGAGAATAGAAGTATTTTTTGCCGAGAGTATCTTCGCAGATACTCCTGTCGGTAATACCAATACGCTAAAAAATAACACTATTTGTCGGTGTACCCTCGCGGATAGCGATCTATTTTTATATTTATAGTAATGGAGAGACCGGAGATGAATTTGCACAGCAAATGAGGTGCTAATAACTTAAATTTATTCAACTGATCATTTTCAAGGGAAGGCCAGGTTGGTCTATTATTTTTGACAACCTTGAAAATTTGCTTGGACTTGATGGTGTCTTGTTCCTAAAGTTGTCACATCCCTTGTATCGATGCCCTGCTTTGTCTACCAAATCTGGAGATAAATTGGTACCAACGATAGGTACATCCATGTCGGCACTTTTATTTTTTGCGTATTAATTAAAAGGAAAATTTGAATGGTAGGGGTTGTAACGAAATATTCTTTTAATCAAGTGGAAACTATTTAAATGTGCCGTGAAAAAATTATTAATTAGAACACGCAGCTTAATTCAAAAGCAAATAGTTTTCAACCAGGCTAATAAATATAAATTTGTACAGAGGAATGGTATTTATATATCTTTAATGATGATTCTTTTTTAAGTAATCAAGATTGTATTAGGGTATTCGTGAGAAACGTGATGAAGGCGTCTATACTATTAATTTCATGGTCATGTTTGATTGCTACTTAAATTTAAATTTAAGAAGGATTAAATTTCTTACTCCATCTTACTTTTTTTATAATTTTATATTTTATTTGAAAGCTTAGGTGTGGAGTAAATTAATCTGTTTGGAGGAGTAATATATTGAAAAATGAACATCGAGCCTGTACAGGAAGAGTAAGTGTAAAATAAATTAATCCGTCCTAAGAGGTGATTTAACTTATTCCGCCTTTACATGATCATACTCCTTATGTTTTACTCCACTTACTCCGCAATCAAATATTACCCATAAGTTTATGGTTTGAGTTTGGGTAAGGTGCTATATATGGATAGAATAAGATGTCCTGTGTTATTGTCTCAAAAACCTAACGGATTGACTTCAAACGATGAATCCAATCCATTATTATTGATGCGTTTAAAAGTAAATTTATAATTTTTTTAGTTCATTTAGTCTAAAGTCTAAAATAATAATGAAAAATGAATGTATTAAAGTTAACTTAAAAATCATCATGTTGTGACCGCTTGATTTTATACTAAATGAATTCAAAAAAATAAATTTTATATGTAAACACATCAATAACGAAGTAGGTCAGTTTCACCGTTTGAAGTTAATTCAATAAATTTTCAAAACAATATTATGGAACATCTTATGCTATCCATACTATCTGTGTCAAACTCGGTTGGTTATATAATTTATATCTTAGGATACTTATTCAATGAAGTCCATGTGCTGGGCTAACTGTTTTTAAATCTGCTGTATGCGTTGTTCAGAAAGTGTCATGAAGATATGATATGAATATCATCAACTATGACATGAGATAAATAATAATATAGTAGTAGTTATCCCAAGATATTCATAATCAAGTGTTTTTAAATTAATTGCCGGTATACAACTTGCTGTCTTTCCCGAGATTTTCATATCTTTTATTATCCCGGTAAGATAAACAGTAATCGTAGTTATATATATGTTGAAAATACTCGTTACAACCAAGTAAACTATGAATAATATTATTTGAGGTTGGGTTGAAATCAAATTAACGGTTTCTAAGACATTGTGTTTGATGTGCACATGGGATGATTAATTATTCAACATCTTTTAATTTTCTACTAATGTGATACTGTTTCTGATAATGTTTGGTGAGAGGTGTTATTGATGTTTTTTTTTGCAGCATGAGACGAGTTGAATTCCTGAAATACTATTTGAACTTGTTACTTCCTAAACTGAGGGTTTATATATATTAGTTTAGTTCTAATTAATTTCTCTGAAAATATTAAAATAAAATATAAATTATACGAAAATACAAGGTTCCGCACTTTCATGCCGAGAAGGGTTAATCCATCCGACGGGTATTGTATCAAATTCGGTAATTTGATCCGATAACAAGAAAGAACTATCCGATCCATATCAAAATTCACACGCACCACTTTAAGATGCGTACGTATTTTGTACATATTCTTTTTGTAGAATACAACTTATGAGATGCTGCATAACAACTCAGTTTGTCAAGAGATTTTAGGGGTGTGCTACGTACATAGATTGAAATGAAGGGGAACATAGTACGTAGGTCCAACACTTATCAAATCCAATTTAAGTTAGATGGACAATGCTTTCGTCCGATCCGCTTCAAGATGCATGCACATCATTTTTTTTTTTTTTTTTGGAAAAAAGGCTGAAAGTCTGTTTCATATTACTGAAACAAAATAGAGTTAAGTTACAATGCTCAGTAGAGAGATATTCTCACAAAATAAAGCACCACACATGTGCTACCCCTAGAAAAGAAAACATATGCAGAAATATAGTAAGCTGTTGTAGTATAGTCCAAAAAACAACTGGGAATAACACTAAGCCACATTTTGATGGGCTGGAGTAACTAGCTATACACAAAATGTATAGAGTGAGAATTGGTAAATCAGTCTTCATCATAACATACAGCTTCTTCCCCATATGTCAGTTGTAACACTGGGTCCTTATCTTCAGGAGCTATGGATTGAAGAGGAATGTCATCTAAGTTGCCAAGGAGCCAAAGTGCTGTAGCTTCCTTCAATTTCTTGGTGTTACCTGTCCAATAAGTAATCAAAGAAATGATTAGTAATATAATATTTCTAGCAGTTTTGATAGGAGCATGATTGAAATCTATTATTTATATATTTCCACAGTGTCCAATAGACTGCACTATATACCAATAGGAAAGTCAGTATATGCTGTAAGGTAAGGGAAAAGGTGACAATATACTGGCAAGACTTCCAGTTAACCATGAAATTTTGACTTTGGCCTAACCAAAACCATACCTGTTGGGTTATGTCACATTTAAGGAATAAATGGTTTCTGGTTTCAGTACTGGTACAGAACTGGCATTTGGTATCTCCCTTCCAACCTTTTTTAATCAATTTAGCTTTGGTCAATATTTTGTTAGGACTTAAAAGCCACATAAAATTTTTAATTTGGGGGTACTGGTAATTCTGAAAGGTAAAATTCCTCTATAGTTGAGAATTGCATATAAGGATTTGACTGAGTACTTCCCTGTGTGTTCCCACCTCCATGCAATTTCATCTTGTAATTAAATGAGTAAATGAAACTTGGCTAATGAGGTGAATAATATGTAAATCTAAAATGCCTAATCATCCATATTGTTTTTTCAAACAGGCTTTGGTCAAGTTGACCAGGTAATATTTTTTCCTAGTGGGGCTTGATCCTTGCCATAAGAATTTTCTCCTAAGAACATCTAACCTTTTGAGAACTTGCTTAGGAATCTTGAAAATAGATAATGTATAGAGAGGGATAGAGTTGACCAATGTTAATCTACCCCCACTTGATAGTAATTGGTCTTTCCAATGTTGTAGTTTATTTTCTACTTTATCTATTAAAAATTTCAGTCATTAGCTAACAATTTGTATTTGTAAGAGGTAAGCCCAAATAGGTGATTGGAAATTTGCACCATTTGCATTTAAAAACCTGATCTAATGTGCTATTAGGGTTAAGGTTGATAGGGTACATCTCAGTTTTTCCAAATTCATCTTGATGCCAGATAGTGCCTCAAAGGCCACCATAGCCCACCATGCTGCTTCTACAATCTCCTCTTGAGCTTGTAGAAACAATATGGTGTCATCTGCATAATGATAGTTGGTAATGAAGTGCACAACATGCAAAATGGTAAAATTACAAGAAAATCTGCTAAGTCAGGAAACCGTGCGGCCTCCCTCTATGCCGCATGCGGCATAACCCTAAGTCGCACGATCCGTGGACTGTTTCTTTTGGATCAGATCATCCACTGTTGGTGCTATTTTTGGCAGAGGCCTTCCAGATGGACGCATTTGCTTCATAACCAAGCCATCGTAGCTATTTTTGGCTTCATCTATCCAAACTTGGAGTGCACTTCAAGTTCCACTACTTCCACTACTCCATCTCTCATATTATGAAGGCTATAAATACCCCTCTTGTAATATGATTTAGTGTTCGTGTTTAATTGTGTTAAGTCCATAGAATTGAGATTAGCAATCCTCATTGCTAGATTAGGTTAGAGAGTTACTTAAAGAGAGAATGGTAGCCATCGGAAGCCAAGCAGGAGAAAAAGACGTCATCTAAGGAGGCAGAGGTTCATCCATCTTCAATTGGGTTATAATTTAAGTTCTCTCTATTTTTTTCTTTTATTTTGCCATGGCCATGAGAAGTTAAACTTCTCACCTCTAGGGTGAGGGTTGTACTTGAATTCTTAATGATGTTTTAGTATATTTTTATGTTTTGTTTATGTTGATTTGAGTTTTCTTTATTATTTAAATTCCTTTTTATTATGTCCTTGCATACATAGTTCTATCTACTATATGTCAATGACCCTCCACATACCAATAGGTGTTTAGTCACTGCATCCTGGTGTGAGTAGAATAATGCATGTAAGTACTATAGACACTTCGGCTAACGAGTCTTGGCAGCGGTTCAAAGACTAGGGTTAGAACCCAGTGGGCTCCCTTGGCAGGATAGCGTAAACTGTACATTTATTTTATATTAGGAAACACTTAGATTGAGTAGGGTCTTTGGGATATTTCAACTACAGAGTAGTATAGGAAAATAATATAATTACGTACCTAAAATACTTCAGTCTTGATAGCCCAAAAGTCGATCGCAAGATCGAAAAACCTTTCAAATCGCATAAGCAAAAATCCAGCAAGCCCTGCGGGTAGTGACAGTGCCGCATGCGGGGTAGCTGTGGGACAATCTAGGCCAGATGTGACAGTAACAGTGCCGTATTCGACATAGAGAGACATTGAAATTTATACTTTGCTTAATTAAGAAGGATAGAACCTGAACCCTAGAGGCTCTCTATTTACTGTTTGACCTTAACCTTAACTCAATTAGCGCCACCGCATCAAACTTTTAAAAACCAACCTGATAACCTAGACTAGTGAAAAATTAATGTTTAAAATCTAGTACACTATCCCTGTGGATCGACACCCCAATCATACTACACAGTAGGATAATGCGCTTGTGATATGAACGTAAGTAGAAACTAGGGTTTATAAATATTTAAAAGTAGTAGTCCACTTTGGACTCATCATATGGTCGTGGATTAGGCCTTCCAAGACAGCAATACAAGCCCTTGAGAAATCCTCCCCAATTTACTTAATGGATTTCTCCTCTCAATTCTTTGATGATGGAAGAGGAAGAAAATACTCTCAGATTCTGTCTAAAATAACTGCTATTCGGAAAACTGAGTTGTGTTGTATCTTGTGTCTTGGGGACCCATCCTTATATAGGGTAACACATCTGGCACCACGCGTGCGGCCGCACAAACGACCAGACGCATCTACAGAACCGTTGAATTAACAGTGTTTTGTGCGGCCCGCACAAATCTCTGGTTATCTACCAACTCAATATGTATTTCACAGATTTACTCGAGGTATTTTCTATGGCAGCATCAAAATCCGTGCAGCCGCACAAACCTCTGGACAATGGTTCTTTTTACTTGCAAATCTCAGAATCAGTCCATCAATAATTTGATATTTTGCTTGTGGCAGCATCAAAATCCGTGCAGCCGCACAAACCTCTGGACAATGGTTCTTTTTACTTGCAAATCTCAGAATCAGTCCATCAATAATTTGATATTTTGCCTAAATTCTTGTACACATTTATGGACCATACCCTATTAAATATATAGAATATCAAATATCTTAATTCTATATAAGATCAAATTATAAGACAATCATATATGAAAGTATCCAATTCATAATTATATTACATATATGCTCAACGTTTTTTATTATAATCCAACATGTAGTACTTGAAAGACAAAATGAAAGTCACCCTAATTTGTCTGAGTAGAAGAAAAGTTGTGATCCTTTTTTTTTTTTTTATAAGTCTAAGCAAATGTTGAATTTTGAATTTATATAAGGTTATTGTTTAACCTTGTAAAACACTTTTACATGATGAAACAAATTCTTGTAGTATAACTTGAAGGGCAAAATGAGAGTCACCCAATAATTTTTATGAGTAGAAGAAAAGTTGTGATCCTTTTCTTTTAATTTTTTTTGTATGTCTAAGCAAATGTTGAATTTCGAAATATCCGTAGTTTTTAAAAGCAAGTGGAATTAGAAGGAAGTTAGAATAATTGCCCCATGTTATCCCTCTCTCCCCTTATTACAGTCTGGGACTGCAGTCTTTCCAACTAACACCAAAAGAAAGAAAGAGCCATATGAGTTTGTTATCCTGGAAGCATCACAATGATTGGGTGGTAAACAAAGCCTGTGGACGTCAAATCATGTCTAAAATCCCAAGGCCTTGGGCAAAATTTTGATATTTTAGATGGGGGAGAGCGCAAAATTTTTGTGGTTTACGTATGTTTGTATAGGGCGAAATAAATAGTAAGAACGTAAATTGTAATACCATGCCTCCCCTGCTTCCCTATTCCCTATTCTATTCTTTCTGGAAATATATTATGCAATCGATTGTTGACTTCTCAGAAATGGATGGAAATCTCCTAATTAAGATCATGCATGTTAATTATTCATTTTTTATCTAATCTTAATTAATGATTTGAGATAATTAAGCACTACAATAAACGGGTAGAAAAAGCACGTACGTGCATGTATGAACTACTGACTGATAAAGCAACATATATGTGATATATATTTCACATTACACATATCGCATTAAAGCTATATGTGGTTAATTTTTTTGTAAGGGTACGCATAAAAAATTCTATTTAATTTAATGCTAATATATTGTAATGGATATTATTTTCATATGGATATTAATTACTTTATTTTCGTGGTGCTTAGCGTCCCTATTTAAAAAAAAATCAATACTACAAAGTATGATTGTTGTGCTTTAAAAATAAAATTATCCTGCAACGTTGGCCACAAAAATAGAAACATAAGCAACAAAAGAGAAGCATGGATGTCCAACAGCACGAGCCCACATTTCATCCTCCGTACACAAAGTATATACATAACTGGATATAAATGAAGTTGTTTATGTAGAGGTTGCGTCTAAATTGATAGAACAAAAATGAGTGAGGCTATGGTACTTTGCAATGCGCGGATTGTTTCGTGCATTTGATTCATATTTCCGTTTTCAAATTTCAAATAGTCGATCCGAACTGCTAAACATTATTATTATATAAAAATATACTTGGAGACCAAATTTTATATTTTTTCAAACTTTTTTACTATTTTTTTGGTAGGTAGAAAATCATTACTTTCGTATGGTAGTCCAGAATTTTTAGATCAAGTGATTTTTTTGGTAGGTAGAAAATCATTACTTTCAAATAGTCCAGAATTTTTAGATCAAGTGATTTTCTAATTGTCTCAAAAAATAGTAAACAAATTCAAAAAAAATATAAAATTTGATCTCTAAGTTTTCATATGATAATAATGTTGAGCGGTTCAAATCGACTATTTAAACTTTGACAGCGGAGATATTAATCAAATGATCAGAACGATCCGTGCATTGCAAAGTGCCTTAGCTTCACTCGAACAAATATTATAAATCTGTCATATATAGATATATCCATGAAACTTGATACACGCAAATCATACTAACAGTACAATAGTGACACATAACATTTGCATCACAATTTACAATTTAAATTCCTTCGGAGCACTACGTACGTACTCAACATTACTGACAATTCAAATCCAAACAAGCACAATATATAGACTTATAGTAAATAACACATGCAGATACAATTAATTAATTAAGTAGACACAAACCCTAACTCTTGCGAAGCTCAAGGGCAGGTGAAACCAGATGGGCAACTCTTGTTACAGTAGTTAAGGATGAGGCTAATATCAACTGGCACATTTAGCTTAATGCCCAAAACATTAGCCTTAATTGCAGTGCAGAGACAGAGCGCTGCCTCGAGGTCTACTAACCCTTCGATCAGAGAGCAGCATGGCACCACAGGTGGCTTGCCAACCTTGGCCTTAATCAAGCTGAGTACATCAGCACATACTCCTAGTTTGAGTGCGTTAATTGGGCAGGTTGTGCCACCGCCAGGAGGGGGAGGGCTTGGTGCCTTAGGTGCCGGCGGTGGCGGGCACGGCGCTGGCGGTGGCGGTGACCTGGGAACTGGAGGTGGTGTAGAGCAGGTACCGCAGCATGTTGCTAATGTGAAGAAAAGGAGGTTAAGAGCTAGGAAGAGTGCAATGGTAGAAGAAACTTTTGGTGCCATGTTTCTGTTAGGTTTTGATGTATGCACTATGCAGTAGTGTTTTGTTGAGAATATGAGATGGATTTGTGCATTACATGTTTAAGGGCGAACTATTTATAATTGAGCAGGGAGGTGTTGATACTTGACTTGGTTCACTTAATTTTGTCCCAGACAACATGACAAACAAATTATGTTCACATTTAGTAAATGTTGAATTCTGGTGCTAGCTGGAGATAAGTGGTGGATAATTTTCCGCTACGGTATCATGATCGATTAGATTACATATATGACAAAATTATATCATCATCACAGAAAATTGATCAAGCGTACACAGAGATTTTAACGCGGTATCGCCTATAGCGCACTCCATGGATCAACACACACTTTTATTTCATAATAATTTCTGATTACAACTCACTCAATACTCAATTAAATTTAGAACAGAGGGTTACTTGTTTTATATAGGCTGTTTTGGAGCTGCACACGGCTTTGGTAAGATTACCCCCTGTACACGGTTTTGGTAATAAATCAGCCAATATGGTGGACAATATTCAATCAATCAATTATGGTAATAATTAATTCAATTCCAGCAGGAATTCGGTTTTGATAAGAATCTTGATCTTCTCCTTTAGATCCGGTGTGACACCAACTACACGTGTCAACTTGTAGTTCCAACATCCCCCTCAAGTTGGCACGTAAATATCGATCATACCCAATTTGCACAGAGACTCATTAAACACCTTGCTTGATACGGCTTTGGTTAGCATGTCTGCTAGCTGCTCACCCAATCTTACAAACGGAATTTCAATGACCTTTGAGTCTATTTTCTCTCTGATAAAATGCCTATCTACTTCAATGTGCTTTGTTCTGTCATGCTGTAATGGGTTATGAGAGATGTCTATTGCAGCCTTATTATCACAAAACAATTTCATTTCACTGGTTGGTTCAAAACCAAGTTCGGTTAAAAGTCTTTGTAACCATAATAATTCACAAATACCTTTTACCACTCCTCTAAATTCTGCTTCGGCACTGGATAAGGTTACCACATTTTGTTTCTTACTTCTCCAAGTAACTAGGTTTCCGCCCACAAATGTGAAGTAACCTGCCGTTGACTTCCGGTCGCTCACACGCCCAGCCCAATCTGCGTCGGTATAGCCAGCTATTTCAAGATGTCCATGTTTCTCAACATTATCCATCTTCCAGGGGCGCCTTTTAGATACCTAAGAATCCTCTTTACCGCCTATGTATGTTCTTTCACTCGGAGAATGCATGAATTGGCTAACAATACTCACTGCATAAGCTATGTCAGGTCTAGTATGAGATAAATAAATCAATTTTCCAACTAACCTTTGGTACCTTTCTCTGTTGACTGGACTCTGGTTCGGATCTAACCCCAACTTGTGATTTTGGATCATTGGTGTGTCAGCTGGTTTGCACTCTAGCATTCCAACCTCAGCAAGTAAGTTGAGAATATAATTCCTTTGAGATAGGAAAATACCTTAGTTACTCTGAGCTACTTCAATTCCTAGAAAGTATTTCAAGCCACCCAAATCTTTTATTTCAAATTCTTTAGACAGTTTTGTCTCTAGCAATTTGATCTCCTCATGATCGTTACCTGTAATAATCATATCATCCACATATATGATTAGCACTGTAAGTTTACCTTGGTTCAGTTTGAAGAACAGAGTGTGATCGCAGTTGCTTTATTCGTACTCATATCCTTTCATTGCACTGCAAAACCTACCAAACCACACTCTAGGAGATTGTTTCAAGCCATACAAGGACCTCTCTAATTTGCACACTTTTCGTTTTGTTTCAGAACATTGGTACCCAGGTTGAAGATCCATGTAAATCTCTTCTTTTAGATCACCATGTAGAAAGGCATTCTTTACAACAAATTGGTGTAGTGGCCAATCGAAATTTGCTGCAAGAGATAAGAGAACTCGCACAGTATTTAGTTTAGCAACTGGTGAGAAAGTTTCTTGGAAATCAATTCCGTATGTCTGAGTATACCCTTTGGCTACAAGTCATGCTTTATATCTCTCAATTTTTCCCTCTACATTATATTTTATAGAATAGACCCATTTACACCCCACGGTTTTCTTTCCCTCGGGTAAGTCCACTAACTTCCAAGTTCGGTTTTTCTCTAGTACATCCATTTCTATTTCCATTGCTTCTACCCATTTTGGATCTCTAATAGCTTCCTCTACCCTTTCTGGTACAACTACCGAAGAGACTTGATGGGTAAAACTTCTCAAGGATTCAGAGAGTCGGTCAGTTGTTGTGTAATTTGCAATAGGATAGTTTTTTTCGTTGTTTGTTCCATTTTCATGAATGTACCGTTTTGGTGGTTTACCTCTATTGATTCTTAGTGGTAACCTAGATTGTATAATAGAATTTGAGTTCTGTGGACTTACCTCATGAATAACTCCGGGAGACTCTGGGCCATGTGATTGTGGTTCAGATTGTATTACTTCTGCATTACTTGTATCCAACTCAATCTAGATGTTAACTCCAGGAGATTCTGCACTAGCGTCTGTTTCGGACCCGTTTCTGACTGGGCAAGATTCTAAAATTTCAGGTTCTGCACTAGGCTCTGTTTCTGCATTAGGTTATGTTCCAAAATCTGACTCTGCCCTGTTTCGGATTCTGTTCAGCTCATGCTCTGTTTCTGTTTCGGGCAGTGTTATGTTTGATTTTATACCTGGGTTCGGTTCTGTTTCAGATTGGTTTGGTTCTGTTTCAGATAGTGTCCTGTTTCGGTTTATACCTGAGTTCGGCTCTGTTTCTTGGGCTGACTGGGTTCAGTTTGTGACCGAATTTACATGTTCACAACTTGGGCCAGTTAACTCACTAAACAACAGTTTAGGTTCATACTCTGTTTCCCCCTGAACGAGAACTTGGTGTTTATTAAAATAGGGTTCGGTTTCAAGGAAAGTACGTCCATTGTTGTGTAGAATTTCCGAGTTGAAGGATTATAACATTTATACCCTTTCTGTTGTGACCCGAAACCCAAAAAAACACATTTTTCGGCACAAGGTTCTACTTTGGAACGAAAATTCTTTTGAACATGAACATACACGGTACATCCAAATATTTTTGGAGACATGTTTAGGATAGACGGGGTGTTTACATGATCAGCTAACCTTTGTAACGGAGTTTTGAATTGGTTGGTTTTTGTAGGAGTCCGGTTAATCAAATAGACGGCAGTGGACACAACATTATCCTAAAAAATTTGTGGTACATTGTTTTCGAATAGAAGTGATCTAGCGGTTTCAAGGATATGTCTATTTTTTCGTTCTATAATTCCATTTTGTTGGGGTGTTCCTACACATGAGGTTTCATGTACTATGCCATTGTCTATAAAAAAAATCTTGTAGATTTTTGTTAATGTACTCCCTACCATTATCACTTCTTACCACCTTTATTTCTTTCTCAAATTGTGTTTTTACCATTTTGTAAAAAACTTTAAACACGTTTGGTACTTCTTCTTTAGACTTGAGAAGATAAAGCCATGTCATACGAGTACAATCATCAGTAAAAATGATAAACCATCTACAACCAGATTTAGACACAACTGGGCATGGACCCCAAACATCGGTATGAATTAAATCAAAAGGAACAAGACTTTTATTCAAGCTATCAGAATAAGTTGCACGATGGCTCTTGGCCTTAATGTAGGGTTTTGACTGTTCAAACCCATTGATTTGGTTAAGTATGCGGAAAGATCGTAAAATAAAAATTTTACTTTTAACTTAACCCTAGGATTAAAAGAGTTACGTCGGAAACCCAAACGAAATTTGTCCATTTCCAATATTTCCCTTGACGTAACAATTTAATCCTACGAGAATCTACTCCATGATTGATTTTCTAAAAACTTAAATCTATTTAACAATTAAATAAATTAAGATAACATTTATACCGTGTATCCAAATTCCAATTGGATTGAAGTCGCGTCTCGTAGCACCAGACGTCTGATGCCTCTATCGGTTGTCCACCAGGAATAACCAGAGAGCGGTTATTTCTTTTGCCAGAAATACTATAACCGCGTTTTTTGCAAATACACTATTCACAAAAGGCGAAAACACTATTCACAGTTTCGCAAAAGATGATTCACGATTGACGGCAAAATTACCGCGTACTTCGCAAAAACACTATTCACGAATCCCGAGAACACTATTCACCGCAAACACTATTCACGACTCGCAAGATATACGTAATCAAATTACGTATTCTTTCTTTTCTCATGAAAACACTATTTGAGAGAGAAAAACTCGATTCGATTCGATCCGATCTGATTCGGCTCAAATGGAATTCTTATTTTTTCTCTACCCCTACCCCTCACTACTACAGAAAAAGAGATTGCAGACGGACATTACCGGAAGAGCAACACGGATTTCCCTGCCGTCTATGAGTTGAGGGTGTATAAAAGGTACCCTCTATAGACACGGATATTTACCCGTGTATATCTAACGCTTTCTACACGGATTACCAAATAAACAGCCGTGAACATACACCTGCCTGTGGCGCTCTCCATATAACCGAGCAAAACGGATATTACGTAAACGACCGTGTACGACTACTCTTTATTCACGGACAATGCAACTAAATGTCCGTATCGGTTACTTTATCTACACGGACATTTAATTGTATATCCGTGTCCCTCTCTTAGCAAATCAATAAAATATAAAATAATCCTTGTATCTCCGAACTCGTTCTACACGGACATTAGTCAGAACAACCGTGTCAAATTACTCTAGCTACACGGACGTTTAATTTCATATCCGTGTACTGTCATAACTATCGTACACGGACAAATATAAAATAATCGGTGTAGACACCGAAAACGATCTACACGGGTTTTTGTTAAATAACGGTGTCAAGTATTGTTTTCCACACGGACTTTTAACTTCATATCCGTGTAGCATTCTTAATTATCATACACGGACTGTATAAAAGAATATCTGTACTCATTTCTACACGGTTGTTTGTTTAACAACGGTGTGGAATTACTGTGTTTTACACGGACGTTCACACGGGCTTTCGTTTAATATCCGTGTAGAATTGTCCCATTCTTTTTTCTTGATTTTTTTCATTTCTGGGCTAGCCTCCAGTTTAATTTGCTAGCCAGTTTTCCTACAAAATTCATATACCATTCTGTTTTGCTAGCCAGTTTTCCAGATAATTTGACATTAAATTATGCTTGCTAAATTCATATATACACTAAATTGTTATACAAATCCATGTTCAGCATTACAATATTCAGATACAAACCATCTTGCCCAGCTACCTCTTACATGGTCGATCTGCTCCTTGGAGTACACAGCTTGCTTTGATGGTTGCTACAATTATAATTTGGTATTAGTTAGTAACAATAAAAGGTAGATGCAAGACAGTCGCAAATATCAATTGCTAATTTAATGAAATGAGAATTATAAGTAAGCATAATATGAAAATATCAATTGCTATTATATAGGCACAATTAATATGAATTACATACCACATCTGGAAATGTGAATTGTATTTTTTCGACAAAGAGAAACATGGAAATCATCATGTAATATCCGCATTCCCAACCCGCCTTCTGTTGCGGGCTCTACAATTTACATTTAGCGGCCTATGTTAGAATGACAATAATTTTTTGAACAAAATATGAAATTATAGAATTGTGTTGTGCTCATCGTCCACCACCTCCAAGTCAACCTTTTTCCCATTTTCTTGTCCTTGCTGCACAATCCTCCTTTTGTAACGTATGCAGCAAAAGCCCTTACAAAATGGAGTGACTCTAATTAGCAATTCCACAATTTGTTATAATTGGGAATAAATCAAACATAGTGAAAGATTATTGCTTACTTTTGCACATACGGGAAGATTGATTTGCACTTGCCAAATGGGATCTTTTCTGTGGGCTGCAAAGAATCCACGACGTAAACCGCACTCAGGCAAGGCACAATGATGATCAAACACCAGTGTCCCCTGTGGGAGGAGAAGAATTATAGGATCTTAGCATACAGTACAATATTTTGGCATATATAATAGTGAGACATGTGTTTGCTTGACTTGATGGTGTGATTTCAATTATTTATATATTTAATCACAAGGTTAGAACTAACATCTGGTGGTATGGCAAGAGAAGAAATCTCTTCTTCGCCTTAGTAGCTTGGAGCATCGCGCCACACAGGTACCATAGCCTCCTCCGGAGCATTTTCCACGTTCGACCAACTAAGTACGGTGGGGTCCAGAAAAGCACACAAGTTCTGTTTGCTCTTGCAATGAGTAGTATTCATTAGCCTCCTGAAAAATTATCATATGACATTAGAATATATTCTTCAGTGCTATACACATGATATAAACAATTTTTGGTCACTAACATGAGGAAAATGGTGATGTGCCCCACGGAGAGCCATCTATCGGACCCCGAGGCATGTAGAAAGTCCTTGAAGTCGGTGAACGGCAGCAGTACAACCGAGCCTTCGTGTAGAAATATCCCCGGAGGGACAGGTATGACGACTTCCGTCATGTCCTTGGGTGCCGCCATCAAGCGGTCGTGGAGATCCCGCAAATCCTTTCCGGGAAGGAGCTTGTATTCTTCCTCGGTGAGCAGACGAGGTGGAGGTCCTGCTGGTTGGACAGGAGGGTCATGGCCTGCTGGTCCGGCAGTAGGGTCAGCAACTACTGGTCCGGCCGTAGGGTCAGGTTCTGATGTTTGGGCAGGAGGGTCATGGCCTGCTGGTTGGGCATCAGCTGCTGACCCTGCTGCCGGAGCAGCAGCTGCTGACCCTGCTGCCGGAGCAGCAGCTGCTGACCCTGCTGCTCCAGCTGCAGCTGCTGACCCTGCTGCTCCGGCAGCATGGTCAGCAACTGCTGGTCTGGCAGCATGGTCAGCAGCCGCTGCTCCGGCAGCAGGGTCAGCAACTGTTTGGGAAGGTCCTTCTGCTTCGTCCCTCCGTACCGGTGACATCACGCCCTCCGTGCGACTACCATCATTTCCTACTGTCTGTATCGAAATTTTTTACCTTTTTCAAGTATTTGAAAAGGAAGTGCTTTGAATGTAACAAAATAACTTGACTATTTATGCATTACCTGATCCAAAATAATCTGATTCTTGGGCCATTGCACGAATGACAGCCGGGCATCTTCGACATAGAGCATGCCATTCTCGGGTCTTTGGACAGGAAGAGGTACGCGCCCCCATCCCTCCACGACATTGTCAATCTGTACGGCGGCATGGCCGGGAAGTAGCTGCTCATTGTGCACTTTGTCGGCTGCTGGATGTACCATGCCCTTAGCAACAATCAGAGGCTTACTCCCGAGCCACAGGACGAGTTCGCATGCTGTGGCGTCCTGTAATTTCATGCAAGTAGTTATTTTTAAATTGAAATATTGTCCAACAAGTAGTAATTGCCTTTAGAATACGAACAAGTAGTGATTACCTTTAGACGATCCAAATTGTATCCGAACGTCCCGGATGCCTGACTACTTCGCCGAACTCCCGTCGGGGTGGGAGGTGCTTGCTCGGCTGGCTGCGCCATAGCTATAAAATCGTGGCGCAACCTTGTTTCCAACTCGTCCATCCTTGCCTGGTACTCGTCGCTCACCTCCTTGCGTATCTGCGCAACTATCTCGTCTTTGTTCACTCTCGCACGAGATTTCCTTCGAGGTTTCGGTCCATTGAATACGTCCTTCCAGCCCCTGTAGGCACCTACGCCCCTTACTCGACCAGGGTGTTCTGGATTCCCGAGCGCTATGGACAAGGAGTCATCTTGCCTTTCGACCGACCGGGCACCGGAATTGACCTCCTCCTCCACCTCCAACTGTGAATATAAAATTTAGTTTGACACGCAAAAGAATTAGTGATGTACACAAAGTTTTTAACACGCTTGAATTACACATAGTTCTAATGAACGACTCTTACCATTCTCTGAGCCACGGGTCGCAACGTGGGATGTAGTACTATCCTCCCGTCAGTGGTTAACTCGGACCTTGCCAACGCCCAATTTCGGGCCCTAGTATTTTTTATCCTAACCACGGGTGAGTCATCGTCTTTGTTCAACTCCAGTATTTTAGCCCACTCCTCCCTTTTACCCTGGTAACCACCCGACCCCAACTTGTGCGGATACTTGTTCATTGCAACGATCCTCCTGCCCTCCTCCCTTTTTTTCTTCACACATCAAATTAAGTAAAAAAATTAGCCTAGCTACTATTTTCCATTTATTAAAAAGTAAACAAACCAATTAAAAAGCAAGCAAAAAAATTACAAGTTGTGAGTGGAACAGTACCATTTCAACTCCATATTAATTCAGTTATTCAAAATAAACACCATTTCACATTTATATATGACTGGAACAACAGCAACAGGGTGCCTATTTCGGACACCATTTACCAATATAATTCAAATCGATAAAGGAAAAAAGGTAATTTTGCTGAATTTACATACCTTGAACTCGTCCGTGCTCTTCATCTCCACAAACTTCTCCCACTTCGCTTGAGTCAGCCAAGTATAGTAGCCTACCGGGTTTTTACCTTGATCCATCCAATCCGTACTCAGCGTGCTTTTGAATTGCTTCCAAGCTTCATTCATTATCTTCAAGGTCTTATCCTTTACCACCTCCGGGATGTCATCCGGGATGTTCCACTGAGCCTGCATTGACACCCAAATTACTGCATTTAAGTTCATGTACAATTAAAAAAAATATGTTAACTGGTTAGGTACTTCACCTTCACAATGTTCCACCACTCGGTCTTTTGGGCTTTCGAAAAGTGATCCCATCTCTCTACCAGGATGTCTGCCTTTTGCTTCACCGTGGTGCACGCAAAATTTTTGTACTCAGCCGACCGTGGACCCTTCGCATACCCATTTTTACTGAACTCGATGTCCAGTTGCTTTGCCTCGGACGTGGACGCGCACATCGTCGGACCTCTTTTCCTTTTGGCCGAACCTGATTGGGCAGCAGCTTGGTGCTCGCCTTCTTCCATCATATCTACGTGCTCATTCTCAATCGACATGGTTCTATAAAAAAAAAATTGAACTTTTTCAGTAAATAACAAGGTAAATACAGTAAATACCTCCAGTAAATACCAAAAAAAAATAGAACTTTCTTCGCAATGGAGGTGTTGAGCGTTTCCCCGAGAAAGAAGATGTTGGTTGTCGGTCCGGAGAGTTGGTTGGACAGGAGAGGCGACGAAATCGAGGTGAGGTGGGGAAGAAGGACTCGAGCTAAGTTTCGAAATGTTTGGAAAAGAATTGAAGGCGCGAGCTAAGTTATGAAAAATTTGGAAGAGCAGGCGCGTAATATGTATTGTAACCCTAGTTCTACACGGACAATTCACTTTATTCATTTGTGTTAGAACACCTTTATACATGGACATCTAATCTAAACACCGTGTAGAGAGGAAGTACAAGATCTACACGGACTTTTTGGATAAAACATCCGTGTAGAAAGCCTCTCTCGACACAGATATTAACTTAACATCCGTGTAGAATGAGGGAGAGCGACACGGACTTTAATCGGAAAGTCCGTGTAGAAAGACCTTTCGACACGGACTTGATTTTAACATCCGTGTCTATACCTTTTCGGACATTGGAACGACACTCGTGCACGAATAATTTCAACACGGCTGTTTAATTAAACGTCCGTGTCTTTTTACAATTATACACGGACATGTAATTAAAAGTCCGTGATAAAAGTATAAAAATCAGATTATTTATTTAAGGTTTGTTTAATTTGAACAATTCCACGACGGAATTCGAAAAGTTGCCTCTTTATTATTATTTCTAAGGAGAAGACGAAAGGACTCTTCAAAATTCTATATAATCTGAGAAACCCCGATTGAGATTTGGTATGTTCAAATGGCCGTGACACCGCCCCCCTCAAGTATGCCACGGCGAAGCCCAAGGGGGCACCCACCACCAAATGTGCCAGGGCCAGGGCCCCGGCCCCCCTCAAACCCTCCCGAAGTCCCTCTCGTCCTCCCTGCCGAAGGTCCCGCAGTCCCTCCCGGCTTCGAAAAGCCTCCTCCCTACGTGAAGAGGACATGGCCATGGCCCCCCTCAAGTGTGCCACGGCGAAGCCCAAGGGGGCACCCACCACCAAAGCCCTACGTACGTAGGGGCAATGCAGCCAGACCATTCTTCCCTTGGATTAAACGTCCAAGGCAGCCACCACCATCTAAATAGTTTAATTAAGTTTTTTTTTTGTTTGCTTTGTAGTTATTTTGTAGTTTTTCTTTAAATTTGTGGTACATGTATGAGGATCATTTCTTTTGGTACGATGTATGGGGATCCTTTTTTATGTAATATATTTTGTTCTTTAATCAACAATCTTTTTTTTACACAGTTTCTTTTTTTGTTAAATACTTCATGCTATCTAAATAAATACTTTTATAGATAAGAATTAGCAGCACAAAACAACAACATGCAACAATATATAAGCACTGCAAAGGTTATTACTTAAAAACCTTTAATATTTAAAACGTTGATTCTAAGTAAAATACTTAATGCTGTCTAAATAATCTGATTTGAAAACATAAATTAACACTTACCTGATATGAAGAATAAATAATTTATGGGGACTTTACAAAATAATTACAAAAGCTAGCTTTCACAATATATAATTTCCGGGAATTGCAAATTAAAAAACTTTTTACACGGATTTTTAATTAAATATCCGTGTACGATACCTTTCGACACGGACTTTTAATTAAACGTCCGTGTAGCTCTCTTTGCATTTCTACACGGATGTTCAGTTAAAGAGAAGGGAGCAAATCCGATGCCCACCGGACCTACTTTCATGTTCAACGATGATGACCGTCCGATGTAATTTAAGATATGCGCGCACGGAAACTGAAACAGATACGAACGAATTTTAAACGATTCCGCACGAATTTTAAAGCTAATAGACGGTGATTAAACCCATCGCAAGCAAATACGAACGAATCAGATAAACTTTTTTGAATTATGATGACCTACTTTTAATATGTTATGTACGAGAGCAGCTTGTGTCCGATGCCCATTGGACCCAAAGTGAGTTCGATGGGCTCTATCACCGTCCGATCTATCTCAACCGTGTGTAATGGTAGCTAATTTCGTTTAGGTTATCTTTTAATTTTGCAAATTCGGGTAGCAAATCCCATTGTTTAGGGATGCTAAAAATTATTATGGAAATTTATAGTTCATTGATGAATAGAATTAAAGTTTTCGTGTCCTATATATTTTTTGGGTTTTTTTTTATTTATGGGCTAGTCTTTTTCTACACGGATTTAAAAAAAAAAATTTCCTTGTAGCTATTTCGTACACGGATATTCAACTAATATCCGTGACAATTACTATTTGGACACGGTTTTAAGTTTAATATCCGTGTATGTTATCCTATATATTTTTCAATTAACAATTTTTTTTCTGGGCTAGCCTCCAGTTTTGCTAGCCAGTTTGCTACAAAATTCAATATTGAGTTTACCCCCAGTTTTTCAGATAATTTGACATCCAATTTTCCAATTACAGCACAAAAATTATACTTAGCATTACAAAATTCATAGTTAGCATTACAAATCCATGTTCAGCAATTACAAAATTCATAAATTCATCTCCTTATTTACAATTACAGCACAAAAAATTACTAAATTCTCTATATTTTATTTAATTACAAGAAATTACTAAATTCTCCTTTTTTTTTCTGGGCTAGCCTCCAGTTTTGCTAGCCAGATCTGTTCAGTATTGAGATTACCCTCCAGTTTTTCAGATAATTTTGTCATCCAGTTTTCCAATTACAGCACAAAAATTATACTTAGCATTACAAAATTCATAAATTTATATTTAGCATTACAAAATTCATAAATTCAACTCCTTATTTACTATTACAGCACAAAAATTACTAAATTCACTAATAAAACATTACAAGAAAATGCTTACAAGAACATTACTATAATTCACAAAAATTACTAAATTCACTAATAAAACATTACAAGAACATTACTAAATTCACTAATAAAACATTACTAATATGCATAAATTCATATTTTATTTAACACCTTACAAGAGCATGCTTTATCCTGGTTAGGTTCCAAAGAAATGAGGCAGACTAACTTTCACCTAACAAAATATTTTCTGAAAATTAAATTATGTTTTAGTCCCAAGTTTTTGGCGATGTAGAAATGGACACGTTGCAGTGTTCTTACGTTGTTGTTTAAATTCTTTCGCAAACCACATCTTATTCAAAGGGAGTTTGTGTAAGAAATTAAACAACAATGCACTGCCACATGCCATTTCTACACCGCCAAAAACTTGGGATCAAAACATGATTTAATTTAAAGAACATGTTTTATTATTGAAAGTTAGTTTTACCCATTTCTTTGGAACCTAACCAATAAAAAACATGTTCTTGTCAAGTGTCAAATAAAATATAGTGAAAATAAAAAGAAAATGAAATTCATCACATGCTGTCCATCGGAAAGTTCATCACAATCTGTAAATAAAAAAAAAATGATGAGTAAGTAAGCAACAATAAGTAACAGAAAATTAGAGGAAGAAACGGAAAATAAATGCCAGAGATGAAGGAGATATTCATGCCAGAAGTGAAGTCCAGATGTAGGTTATCAATTATATCACATCGCTTGTCTAATTGATAGATGAGCTCCAAAGATAGCTACTTATCTTGATAGATAAGCGATCTGACATAATTGATAAACCTAAATCAAAATTCCAATTATTAACCGTGAAATGATTATCAAAGTTGATCAAAAGCGATATGTAAAGTGACCGGTCTTTCTCTCTTCCTAAGGTTATACAGGAGAACCTACAATCTACCTATGAATTGAAAAAACTCTAACCTTTCCGTTTGTTGAATTACTTGATCAAAACGGCGCTGGAAGGAGAAGGCCTTTTATACGGCGGGGGAAGGAGAAGGCCTTTTATACCAAAACCCTACACTTTTCTAAACGGATTTATACTTAACAAAACCGTGTACAATGTGCAGTGTATAAAATTGGCAAAACCGTGTATCGATAATCAAAACCCTACAATAACCTTTCTCCACGGATTATTATGTGAACAGCCGTGTAGCTCTGTCAAAGGTTTCTACACTGTTATTTAAACAAAAATCCGTGTGTATTTTACATATTTCTACACGGTTCTCACCATAAATACCCGTGTAGCTCTCTCATGGCTATCTACACTGTTAGTTAAACAATAATCCGTTTACAATTCCTGATAAACGTCCGTGTAGCTCTCTCAAGGCTTTCTTCACTGATTCTTTAATAAATATCCGTGTAATAGATCCCAGAGATATTTCGGGCTTCCAAAAAATTACAATAGCACACGGTTTTTGTATAAAATTGTCAAATCCGTATACAATGTGCCGTGTACAATGACCATTTCTGTAGTAGTGCCTCTATTTATAGCCTTCAAAAATGTGGGAAATGACCATTTTACCCTTGGGTAGGTCGGTTCAAATAGGGCCGAAACTATTTTGAGGCTTTTTTTTCATTTTTTCATTTTTTAATCAAAATAGAATTCAAAGATAGAAATGGGCCGAACCTCTTTAATTTGGACTTTGATTAAACAATGTAATTTGGAAATTTCCTTTTATATTTCGGCCATAAATAGTGTTGGGTTTTAAGCCCAAAAATATTAATTCTCAATTAATATTTTAATCCATTTAATTAAATATATAATTGTTCTAAACAATTATATTTCTTGCGGTCGTTGTTTCGGTAAATTCATACAACGTGTCATACACACTTATAAATTTACTATGTTTACGCTTGTCATCTAAATGACATTTATAATTTAATTATATCATGTATAATTAATTATAACCTTCTTATTATTAATATAATTATTCTGAACAATTCTGAACAATTATATTTTCTTGCGATTTGTTGTTGCGATAAATTTATACAACGTGTCGAACACGCTTATAAATTTAATGTGTTTAAGCTTGTCATCTCTATGACATTTATTTATTAATTATAACATTTATAATTAATCAAATAAATTAATTCTCTGGTTACTTTTCTATTGGTGTGACCCGATAGGATCTGTGTTATGTTGGCAATAGAATTAAAACTCCTTTTAATTCTATAAATCATAAGCGGCACCTGGCATAATGCATTATGACTACCCAATTGACACAAATGATCTTGTACAATACAATATCACGATCCAGTAAACAATTTACTCGTGTTAATTCTTATGTCACATAGTATCAGATCAGTTTCAAGGTAGGTACGTGTCATCCTTGCAAACTTAATCTTTTCTCGATCTTAAGTAGATTTATCAAATATGATTAACTCTTTAATCATATCGCGCGCTGATAACCCTACTTTATCAAGAGGCCTAGTAATACTATTACTCGTATTAAATACGAGGGACAATAATATTCTTGGTGAACATCTCTCCTCTGCAAAAGTCATGTATACTGAAGTGTCATTGTTATAACTACTTTTTACGGATAGCGTTAAATAACACTCACGAATATACATTTCTTATGTAGGAAATGACGAACCACCTCATACTTTAGAACTTACCACTAAATGAAAACATTAATGACACGAACACATTTCCGTACAATGTTTCATTGAGGGTCTGTCAAATACCATGTTCTCTAACATGTATCTATGTGATTAAAATGACAACTCTTTGTCTATGGTTTGTAAAACTTAACCATCATTTAATCCACATACTAACTTTTAATTGGTTAATTAGTGTTCTTTGCTAATTACCTCGGTCAGTGACTATTAAGAGTATTTATCATCTATTATGTAGTTTTACAATTTCAAGTCATGAACTCGAAATGATTCATAATTCGATAAAACTCAAAGAACAAAATAATAATTTTATTAATCATCCATTACATGAACAAAATACATATAGAATAAAATTATCCTTTGATTGACTTCTAAATTATTACACTAACACTTAATACACGTTTCACAAACAAATTCTTCATTATTTAAACCCAAAAATAATGTAGGGGATAATTTTCTCATGTACCCAAATGAGGGATGCCCAAGTCTCCTATGCCACAACCAAACTTTGTTTCTCAACTTTTCAGATTCACTTCTTGCAATGCATGTATGTCCCATTTTCGAGTTGTCCAAGTAATACAATCCTCCCCACTTAGTACCATGCCCAATAATCTCCCTCGTCAGAACATCCAAGTAATACAATCCTCCCCACTTAGTTCAATTCCTTTGTAATCTAACTAACCGATATCAGTCTAGTAGACAACGTTGGAACAAATAGGGTATTTCTAAGAATTAAGTTTTTTGAGAAATAGGTACATCTCCAGTTCCTTTTATTGGATAAGAAATTCCGTTTGCATTTAGAACCTCATTCTTCCTAGGTCCAGTAATGTTTACAAGGTCTTTTTCTAAAAAGGTCATGTGGTCAGTTGCTCCAGAATCAATCACCCATTTTCGCAAGTTTTGAAACTCACAATTATTTTCAGAAATTGAAACATTACCTTGAGCTGACTGTTTACCTGCTGTACCAGAATTAGAACCCGAAATAACCGATCCGGAGGCACTGTTGTTATGGTATGTGCGACTCTACTGTTCTGACCTGTTTCTGCATTCTGACCGGAGCCACTTTGGTTCTGACCCCTCTAGTTCGGTTCTGCTGGTCCAAACGTCACGACAGTTGCACGCCCTTTTTTTGACCATCTTGTTTCTGTTTTTTTTGTTCTTTCCACCAGTCGGGATATCCAACCAACTTAAAACAATTTTCTCTAGTATGCTTTGAACCTTCATAATGAGTGCACATCATATTGTTCTTTGGTTCTGTTTTAGTAAGGGTCAAATTTACCTCAGCTGGTTTGTAGCCACGCAAGACTAAGGCCATGGGGTTGTTGCCCACCTCGTCTCCCTTCACCATCACCATCTGACAGTGGGAAATGGGTTCATTTGAAGCACATCAGCTCTCACGTTGTCAAGACGATCGTCAAGTCCGTCTAGAAAGGTGTATACCCTACTCTCTTGAATATAAGAGTTGAATTTCTCGATGTCGCTGGAGTACTCCATCGGATTAGGATGTCGAAAATCTATCGATCTCCCGCCAAAGGGTTTGCAACTTGCTGCAGTATCCTTCAACTGGTCTCCCCCTCTTGCTTGAGTTTTGCAACTCTCTTGTTCAAATCATACACGAGAGATGCATCATTGCTGTCGAAGAAGGTTGTAGCTATTGTGTCCCGAACATCTTTTGCAGTCAGGAAACAGATGAAATTGCCAATTAACCTTGGTTCAAGCGAATTAATGAGCCATCCCTTCACAATTGAGTCATCAATACTCCACTTTCGATATGATGGATCTGTTGGCAGCAGTTGGTTCGAGGTGCCAGTGATATTAGTCGAACACGCTTGGTCTTATAATCTCCGCTCTAATACCATGAAAAAATTATATCATCATCACAGAAAATTGATCAAGAGAACACAGAGATTTTAATGTGGTATCGCCTATAGCGCACTCCACGGATCAACACACACACACTTTTATTTCATAATAATTTCTGATTACAACTCACTCAATACTCAATTAAATTTAGAACAGAGGGTAACTTGGTTTATATAGGCTGTTTTGGAGCTGCACACGGCTTTGGTAAGATTACCCCCTGTACACCGTTTTGGTAATAAATCAGCCAATATGGTGGACAATATTCAATCAATCAATTATGGTAATAATTGATTCAATTCCAGCAGGAATTCGGTTTTGGTAAGAATCTTGATCTTCTCCTTTAGATCCGGTGTGACACCAACTACACGTGTCAACTTGTAGTTCCAACAATATACTATATGATTGAATAAATAAAACAAAGTTCACATACTATCGATCAAAATATATAACAAAGTTTCGAATAAATATTCATATTATTATTCTTTTTTAAGTAGTACCTTCCAAAATTAATGAATTGATGCGCGCGTTGAGCAGGTGTTGGTGAATTTTATAAATAATATTACCCGTGTTAATTGTACCACAAATTATTTCCGGACTTTATGAATAATACCTGTTTCATATTCAAATTATATAAAAATCGTAAACTTATCAATATTTTCTTTACAGTACTAATATTTTGTTATATTATTTATATCATTAAAGAATAAAATTATTTCTGACTTATCTTATATTTTATTCTGTTTTTATTTTGCTAATATTTTGACGAACAAATATTTTGAACTTATTAACATGCATTTCAGCACATAAACTCAACTCCCTCCCTCCAAACACCCAATTCATCTGCATCGAGCATTGCGGAGGTGCAAAAAATGCAGACGAGACAGCTTAATTGGATTCATTACGTAATATTGAAAATACATGAGAATATTCGGAATCAACAAAATAGTTTTATTATATACAAAATGATTGAGCTCGATGGTCCGGAATAAATTATTTAGGTCTCGACTAATATATTAGTATGATTTAATTTGACGTATGAAGATAAGATAAATCTTGTCTATATAAAAAGTGAACTCTTTATAAATAAAGAATAGTAAATTCTATATAAATGTTTATACTGGTAGGTATGACGTAGCTGTATATGCTCTAGAGACTAATGCTATACTAGACAAGACTACTATCTAAGAGCGAGTCCCACACTTATCACTAATTAGTCATCCAAAGAAATGCCACTAAAAATAATACAGATTAATTCCAGCAGATACTTATACAGTCATACAGATAGAAAGCATATTACATTGCGTCATGCATGATTATTCATGCAGCTCACACACACAAGCTGCGTGTCAGTATTACCAAACCAACGAAGGCTTAAACATGTAAGAAAACAAAAACAAAGTAATCCCACAATCCCTGATATATTAAATATAAAACTCAACAAATAACTACCGAGTCATGCACACATGCCATGCAACACAACAGATTCTGATCATCAAGCACAAGTGAAGCCAGAAGGACAGGATTTGTTACAATTAATAATTCAGGATCAGGCTAAGATCGATCGGGAGATTAAGTTTGATGACTTTGATCCCTAACACATCAGCCTTAATTGCTGTGCAGAGGCACACGGCCGCTTCGAGATCAATAAGCCCCTCGAGTAGAGAGCAGCATGGCACGACTGGTGGCCTACTAGCCTTGATTTTGATCAAGTTCAATACTGTTAAGATTACACTCGGTTTCAAGGAAGATCTGTATCTACTCAAAGAAGGAAAGAAGAAATCTTATACACATCTGGTGAAATCGGCCATAGATAGTTGAAGATTATTTTTCATTCAATAGTTTCCATGTTTAGCATGATTTGATTGATATACAAAATTGTTTCTGAATGTATAAATAAGAGAGACACAGCCGTGTAAAAGTAATCAAAAACAAAGAAATAAAAATAGGGAGGGAAGGGAGATTTCTTGGGAGTTTTGTGTTCTGAGTTATTTGTATTATTATTGACTATCAGCACAGACGCCAAATTTTAGCGCATCCACCGGACATGTGGTGCCAGATGGAGCTGGTGGGGTCCATGCATTTGTCAAGGTGAGAAAGAGAAGATTAAAGGCTAGAAAAAGAGAAATGGTTGCCAAGAGCTTGCATACCATTGTTTAATTAGAGATTTACTAATTTAGAGTGTTTATGATGGTTTACAAAGTGATTAAGCATAGGGGTACTTATATAGTGCTACAAGGGGCCCTGTATTTAACTAGATTACCAAAGGTGAACAATAAATTTACGTTGCGTGCCGAGCAATTTTTTTTGGATACTAGCCTGGTAATACTATACTAACCCAAATTGCTCTAACCTTTGCCTTAATCGCGCACACACTGAATTCTTAATTAAGTACTACCTGTTGAGATTTATATATGGTGGAGGCAAAGGTGTATTCAGGGATTAATTGTACCGGCATATGGAACCTGTAATTGTAATTTATCATGTATTTACCTATAAAGGTTTCTCCTTTTTCTCTGGCTAAGAGAAGACGAACTCTTAATTATGATATACATCCATGTGCAGTTGTATTCATACTAATCCCTGTTACAACCAATTTTTAAAATGGAAGGAGCAATTTTTAATGAATGTGTGCATTGGTTTTCATGACAGGATAATACTTAACATAATAATAACGTAATTCATTATCAATTCATTTTTTTTATTTTAAAATCATTTTCAAAATTAAACAATTTAATTCCTAATTAATTATTTGAAAGCTGTTGTTATTGAATGCAAATTAGGAATTAATTTTTTTTCCGCACAAATAAAATAACTTATTTTAAAATACAGCCTATCTTTTAGGAGGAGGGTTCAAATGCCTCCATTTTTTGTTTAATTAAGCTATATTAAGGAATAGTATTTATTAAATGTTGTATCGACAGATAAGTGAAGTATGCTAAACCAGAGTATCATTATTCAAAAATATAAAATCGCCGTCTATAAGGATCATTACTGATTTTTCTTTGCAGATACAATGAACTTACTACTGGCATAAAAAAGTTTTCTTCACTTGAGAAAAAAAACCTTTAAGTTATACTGAAACAAGGTATATATGTGGAGCAATAATTGCTGCTTAAAGCTCCTTTGAGGGAGCAATGAAATTATGCTAAAGCAGGGTTTTGTTATTGAAAAAATATAATTGTCATCTACTAGGAACATACTAATTTCTCTATTCAGATACAAAGAACATATATAAGCAGTCCAACATTATTGTACTTACTTTTTGAAGGTTAACATTGTACTTACTTATCAACACTAGAGAGAGTAATTTTATTTTAATCCAGTCACTAACTAGAATTGTTCAATGGTATATATCGAATGCTAATATAAATTTTGATATGTCTATGACATTAACACAAACAACACATGTTATACTGACACAAATTTGAAAGCAAGTAGATTGTTCTAATAAGGTGCTTGCAGTACTGAAATATGTGCACCGATAAATGTGTATAATAATTTTGCCCATTACTGGTTTCACAGAAAATTATATTGATTGTTTGTTCTGTTTTTAGATTAAACAGCAATTTTAGTGGATTTCTTCATTTACTTTTCTGTCACGATGCATCTTAGTTATAATCTACATAATAATCTCTATTTCTCCTTTGTAGTACATGATTTTATCCTTAAAAAAACATGTGATCATAGAAGCAAAAAGGGAGAAAACATTATTTAGTCTTAAATGAGAAAGATCTTTAAACAAACACTCTCTGTATATAGGTCCAACATAAAAAAATAATAATATTTTTTTTATTCCTGATATTGGTCCAAATCATACATTCCAAACACACAAGTTTTCAATAAGAAATGGGAAATGAAATGAGAAAAACAGCAGTACTAGTAACAACAAACAACATACCAAGGATACAACAACAAACTAACAAACAATCAATAAGAATCAACACTGATGCTTAGGGGCAGGTGAAACCAGAGGGGCAAGACTTGTTACAGTAATTAAGCACAAGGCTAAGATCAACAGGCACATTGAGGTTAATCCCCAGGATGTTAGCCTTGATTGCAGTGCAGAGACAGACCGCTGCTTCCAGGTCAACCAATCCTTCGAGCAGAGAGCAGCATGGGACGACTGGTGGTTTTCCAACTTTGATCTTGATCAAGTCAAGCACATTGGCGCACGCTCCTAGCTTGAGCACGTCAACTGGGCAGGTGGCACCAGATGGTGTATAAGGGCTTGGTGGTTTAGGTTTTGGGGCTGGTGGTGGCGTTGTTGGTTTAGGGCTAGGACAGTAGCTACAGGCATTTGCAAATGTGAGGCAGAGGACCTGGGCTAGAATTAGGAAGAGTGCAATGGTAGCATTGAACTTTGCTTCCATTGCTTAATAACTAGGGTTTTGATTCTAGTTTGTGTTGTTGAGACTTGATTGTGTTTGCTGTGGTCTCAGTTGGGGGTGAGTAGGAGGTATTTATAGCACAAGGACTGGATCAGGAGTGGTGCATGACACTGTTACCTGTCCAGTAGCAGAGCTATGAAGGTAACTTTGTCAGTGTGTTTGACTTACTCGACCTGATCAATGGTTCAAGCTGAGCTATCTTAGATCAAAACAACTTGAACAAGTATCATTTGAACTTTTTTGATTGATTAATTGGATGATTGTGTTTGGGCCTTAATATAAAAACAATGGTTAATATAAAATGAGGGCTTGATTCTTGTTGTTTTCTCAAAAAAATTGTCCTATTTGTTTCCACGACAAAATTAAAAGAATATATAAAAAAAATTCCCCCCAGCAATAAAATGACATAACAAGACCAGGCCCGGCTCAGGTGTAGGGCATCCAGGGCGATGGCCCAAGACCCCAAGATCCAAGGGGGACCAAATTTTTTTTTTTAATTTGTATATATAAAAAAAAATTAATCTATATATATTAAAAATAAAAAAAATATTAGAGCTCAAACTTTGTATATATAAAGGGCCCAAATTATTTTATAAATAAATATGATTTATTGGCATATCAATAAAAAAATTGTATATATAAAGGGTCCAAACTTTTCTTCCGCCCGGGACTCCGATATCTTCATAACCGGCCCTGAATAAGACAATTATATAAATGCATTTAATTATGTATCAGAAAGTACACCAATATACTTGGATAGGGGCAGCACGAGGCAAAGAAAAGGAAAGGACATATTTGATCAAAATAGAGTGTGATGGTGCAGTGACCATGATGATATAATTAGTCCTTCTGTAGTTGCTATGATGTGCCAATGACGCAATTATATGGTGTTAAACAAGACTAGAGATACCAAATTAAAAATGAATATGATTAACTCAATAAGTATACTCGCTTGCTCATCTAGAGACGAGCAAAAGTTATGTTCCATTTTATAAATATTTCTTCAATTTCTCGACAAGTAACATGCATCTGAAGTATGGGTCCTCCTCCGTTTCACATGCCTCAGATCCACCCAATCTTCATCTCTATTAAAATTTTAATTGTATTTCTATGTTTTTTAAAGGAGCGCTAATAATAGGTCTGTAAGGTTCTTTAATATATTATAACCAATAATTGATCTACTGATAAATGCAATGTTTTCTACGTAGAAAATCATAAGTTTGGGATTCTAGATATTAAACTAATGAATCTTTCATTGCTACTTAAGTGGCGGTGGAAATTGAAAAACTATGCATATTCTAGTACTTGAAAAACTCTACTTATACACAAATATGTATTGCAAAACTCAGGAGGTCAGTACTCACCATTTTGGAAAGCTTTTACTAAATTGGATGCCATAGGCAATCTTAGTGTCTCTTATGAACCAGGTGTGCAATCTCAAATTAGATTCTGAACAGATATATGGTACCAAAACTGTTCTCTAGCAACTAGGTACTACCAATTGTTTACCAAATGTACAAATAAAAATATCCTATTAGCTGATGTAGTACAGTCCCAGGGGCAAAGGGTAAAATTTAGAGTAACTTTAGTAGGCATGGACTATATTGACTGGACTGAAATCCTATACATACTCAACACTACTTCCTTTATACTGTACATGACAAAATTGACTGGAGATGGGACAATTTAGGGAAGTTTTTTACTCAATCAATATATAAGATTTTGAATTTTAGAGGATCCATCCCAGTAGTGCTATGATTTGGTGGGTTTACCAGTACCCCAAAAAATAAGAATATTCATGTGGCTGGTTGAAAATAATAAAATCTTGACTAAAGATAACCTTCTTTCTAAAGGGTGGAGTGGCGACCCAACCTGTTTATTTTGTCAAGAAATGAAATCCATTGATCATTTGTTCTTTCAATGTTCTCTGGCTCAAAAAGTCTGGTTCTGCCTTGGGAAAAGCCAACTAATAATGCTAGAATGGTCCAATTGGACAGATATAATTAACTATGCTCTTTCACTCTCACCATCTGGAAAAATAGGCCTTCTAATTGTGCTAAGCTCTATATGTTGATGTCTATGGAAACATAGGAATGAAGTTTGTTGTAATCAATGTACTCAGAAAAGTTCTAGAACTCTAATTTTACTAATTAAATCTCTTTGTTTATATTGGGCATGTACCATGCACAATAAAGTGAAGATAGCTATGGAGGATTGGCTACCTATTATAGAGGATGCTATTCCTCTGGATCAATTCATGCCTTTAGAGATGGTACTGCATGGGGCACCAGGAGAGCCTGGGGGGCACCTTCAGAGTTGCCATAGTACATATGAAGAAGCCATATAAAAATCAATTTTGTCTCTTAGTGATAATTAGCCTCAGCCTTTTGTTAAGTGGCTTAGTATTAGTTACTCTTAATTACTTTTGAACTTTAGATGTTCCTTGTATTTGGGTCTGTTATGTTCTATATTTTGTTTTGATTGCCTCATATTGATGCTGTACTGGTAGTATCGGATGAGGCTGTGGACAGTGTAATTAACTATTTCAGTAATATGAAATGGGCAATAGCCTTTTTAAAAAAAAAGAAAAAAAATCATAGGTTCGAAATTTAAATAGAGATCTTTTGTGAGTCCTTTACAAAGAAAAAAAAAAACATCAGTCCTCGTTCTCTTCATGCATGCTGACCCTTGCCAACGTCTGACATCCTACAATTAGATAATTGTACATGAATGTTTAATAATTGTTAATTTCTCATATTTATACTAGTAGGAAATTATATATACAGCATTATATATACCTAGTTGCGCATATTAAGTATTCGACAGTACAAGTTTAAACATGTATAAGATAGTAGATATAAACACCATACACAAACTATGACCACATGTATGTAAAGAATATAATTTTTATGTATGGTATACAATAAAATAATATTCAATATTTGCATACAATATCATATAAGCATTTTACTAAATAATGTTCAGTATTTAACAATGTAATTATTATAAATATTGAATTATTTCACTATATATAATTGAGTGTGCTGATTATTATGTGCATGGACTATACGTTATGTCCAAAAGAGCTACAAAATCAAGAGATTAGATTAAAATTTGCCAGAAGGACAGAAAATTTATAAGAAACAGGAAGCGCTTGAACATAGGAAAAAAAAATGGGATATTGTTGGGTAACTGAAACGATAAGATTTTTTCTTTCTGAAGATACACTTTTTATTTCTCAGGATAACCTTTGTCCATTCTTTACTATAACAACTCTCCAAATACAAAAGGTTTATAGATCTTGGCTTTAGCCTCCAGTTATGCTAAAACCGGAGAATACCATTTATACACAAGACTACACGCCAAACTAATACTATAAGTCATACATAATATTAGTTCAAGACAAAAGAGTAGAACTAGGGTGTTCTTAAGCTCATCAAGTTTCTTTGTGAGTTTAATTCAAAAACCTATTGAATTGGCTTCAAATGATGCATCCAAACTGTTTAAACCGATCTACTTCACGACTGATGCGTTTACATGTCAAATTTATAAATTTTCGAACTAATTTAGTATAAAGTCAAGCGGTAAAAATAAGATGGTTTATTAGTTAATTTATTGTGTTTATTTTTCATTATTTTTTGACCGCTTCACTTTATACTAAATTAGTTTGAAATTTTTTATTTAACATGTAAACTCATCACTCGTGAAGTAGATCGGTTTCAACGGTTTGGATGTGTCGCTTGAAATCAATCCGATGAATTTTTGAGTTAAGCTCACAAAGAAACTTAGTGAGCTTAATTAAGAACACCCTAGTTCTACTCCAAGACAGAAATACTAAAATTAGGATAGTAGTATTCTTTTCTTTTGAAGACAAGAATTACACATAAAAAATTTAATATGTGTTTAAGAACATTATGATTAAATAAAACTTTGAATATATATATATATATATATATATATATATATAGAGAGAGATGGGCTATGGTGAGTTGCGAAGTAAAAATCTTGTTTTACTTTATGCTTATATATTCATTTTCAAAGACCAAACAGTTGATCCGAATAGCTCAACATGATATCCATATTGAAATGTACTTGGAGAACAAATTATATATTTTTTGGAAAATTTTTATTATTTTTTTTAAATATATATTTTTTGAATGGATTATAGGCCATAAAAAACAATAATTTTGAAATATTCCAAAAAATTAGTAAATAATTTTCATAAAAATTGTAAAATTTGGTCTCCTAGCACATTTCAATATGGAGATAATGTTGAGCGGTTCGGATTGTCGTTTTGATATTTCAATATAGAAAATATGGGCGTGAAGTAAAACAACACCCTTACTTCGCAACTCACCAAGCTCAGCTCTCGATGAGATGAGCTATGATGAATTGCGAAGTAAGAATCTTATTTTACTTACATTATATGGATCCGTTTTACGGATATAAGTGCATGTTTTCTTACAGGATATGGATGCCAATAAAAGAATTGCAAACTCTAATTCTTGGAAATATACGTATATATAATTAAAATTAAATTGCAAAAGGGATTCTGGAGCAGTAAATTGCAGACAAATAAACTAATCCAGCAAGAAATGGTTAGCAGATAATTGAGCCACATGTATCGTGTACATATATATATGTATGCGATAATAGAATAATCCAAAATACAATGCAGATCGATCACAATGGAAGTGGGACCCATATCTTTGAATTATGAGAAAAAAAAGTTTCCACTTTGGGGTGTCAATGGGTACGGTACAGGTCGGGTGGAGACATTTTCATACTCATACCCATTAAAATTGACTTTACCCATACCCTACCGATACTTATTAAAAATTGACCTTACCCTATCCTACCCTTACCCGTTAATATTATCGGGTAACGAAATGGTAACGGGTGAATAACGGATAATATTAATATAATAATTAGTTTTATTATATTTTACAAATTAAATATAAAAAAACTCATTCATTTCACACATATGTAATTACATTTCTAATAAAAAATAAAAAAAATGTGTAATCAATTCTAACTAAATTATTTTTTATAAAGAAAGAAAATTCAAAAACACGAATACATATTTGAGGAGGGATCAAGTTACAACAAATTTGAGTTACAACAAAGTTACAACATCCATTTTTTTCATTTTCAAAGTCCAAATCGTCGATCCAAACCGTTCAACATGATCTCCACAATAAAATGTGCTTGCAGATCAAATTTTACATTTTTTTGAATTGTTTTACTATTTATTAAGTATTTTACAAAAAATAGTCATATTCAGACCATTGAATTTTGTACCCATCTTAATAAATAGTAAAAAAATTCAAAAAAATGTAAATTTGATCTGCAAGCACATTTTATTTAGATAATCATGTTGAACGGTTTGGATCGACGATTTGGACTTTGAAAATGAAAAAAATGGTTGTTGTAACTTTGTTGTAACTCAAATTTGTTGTAACTTGATCCCTCCTCTACATATTTTGGTGGATTGGAAATTGAATTGAATATATATTTAAATTTTATAATTAACGGACACAAAATAGTCATTACCCATACCCTTACTCATTTGATTAACGAAAAAAAATCTTATCCATACCCATACCTAATAAGCTAACGAAAAAAACCCTTACCCATATCCGCCTTATCGAATACGATACGGGTCGGATAAACGACTAAAAAGTTACCATTGACACTCCTATTTCCACTAGCTAGGCTCTGGACATATGGAACGAGACGGCGAAAGGTTTTAAAATTGAATTAAGTTACTCTTAAAAGTTTTTTAAAATAAAATTGGAGTTAAGTTTTTAACTTTTTAATATTCACAAAAGATTTTTTATTTCGATTTCGAAATATGCTACTTGAAATATGCTACTTCTCACGTAGAAATTGAACACATAAGAACAGTGGCGGAACCAAGGCCTGGGCCCTGGCCCCCCCCCCCCCCCCCCCCCCCCCCCCCCCGTGGCCCAAAAAAAAATACAGGGTCCCTTTAATAAATAAAAAAAAAAACTAGCACTCCCTCTGTCTTTCTCTCCGAGCCCCTTTAAAAGAAAGCTGTTGGTTCCAGCCTGGGTCCTGGCCCCCCCTTGACCCAGAAAAAAATACAGGGCCCTTTTAATAAATAAATAAATACTATCACTCCCTCTGTCTTCCTCTCCGAGCCCCTTTAAAAGAAAGCTATTGGTTCCGATCATTCCTGAGAGAGACTAGTTAGGCCTCCCCCTACCGATATCCTGAGAGAAACTAGTTAGACCCTCCCTACCGATTATTTCTGGTTCCGCCACTGCATAAGAAATAAAGTTACTCATAAGAATTATTTGGATAAACCTGCACGAGGTATTTTTTTAAGTTTCAAATCTACAACTTCTCATTGAACTCCTAAAAAATGTAATTATCATTTATTCCGTAATATAGTTGAATATCACAATATTGATTAAGAGAAGGCCCTAGTTTAGTTTTAATTTTTCTTATTAATTTGGTCAACTACAAGTGTTTGAGTCAAAGGATCCTACCAGAGAAATTACATGCATTTCCGAATGTAAATACAAGTTAACTGCTGATTTTTTTTATAAGGAATAATTGTCTTATTGTGTAGCTGCTTAGGGTAGACCACCTACTAGATTTTTGTGCCGATTTTTTTATTAATCGAAAAAAAAAATATATATATCACCAAAGGAGATCATTTTACTGAAAATCGAAATATAAGAAAAATAGAATAATTTATCCCGTCCCGTTAATCTTGATCCTAATTAGCGAGCTAACTTACAAAAAAAAAAAAAAAAAACCTGGACGGGATAGTCCATCTCTGTAGCAATTTTTTTTTCATTCTCTTATATGAAACCAAACTCCAAAAAAGAAAATATATATTGCTACAGTGCTGGACGAGATAATCAATCCCGTCCAGGATTTTTTGTTTTTTTTCCTCCTTAGTGGGGTTAAGAATTTGGATTAGTCACTACTACAAAAACCTTTATTACTAACTTGTTTTTATCCACGGTTCCGAAACTTTTTTAATGAACCGTGGGTAAATGAGGAAGGAAGATGATGGGACACGGTTTAACCGTGGTTATTGTGGTCCAAATAATTGAACCGTGGGTGAGGAATGATAATAACCACGGCTGAGTTAGAGTGCTAATTACCCACGGCTGGAATTGGATGAGCCGTGGATAAAGAGGTGTGAGTAAAGAAAATTTAGTATTACTTTGAGCAGTGAGTAAAGGGGTGTGAGAAAAAACTTTTGAGCCGTGGGTAAAGGGTCAACTTAATTGTTAACTGTATCTGGTACGCTTCAAGTATTGAAAGTCACAAACAAAATTTCACAATATCCTCTTACTGCAATTTCATTTCCCTCGTCTATTACTTCGCAATATTTTCATTTCCCTCCGTCTCTTCCCCTCTAAAACTGAATACTAGGGTTTTTAATTTTAAAATCGTATCTCTCCACCAATCAGCAACTTCGGCCTCTCTCTCCGCCGCTCAACGCAAATTCATCCCTGTCACTCTCCGCCACTCAGCAACTTCGCCCCCCCTCTCCTTCCGCCGTCAGCGCAATGCTGGCCCCTGTCTCTCTCCGCCGCTCAGCAACTTCGGCCTCTCTCTCCGCCGCTCAGCGCAAATCCGCCCCTGTCACTCTCCGCCACTCAGCAACTTTGCGCCCCCTCTCCTTCCGCGCTCAGCACAACGCGGAGAGTGAGTACCGATTTTTCTCTGTGTTTTCATTCAATAATTGTCCATGTCCGAAGGTTTAAATTAGATAAAATTTTTGTGTCGTCCATTGATTAATCATGCACCTCACATGTACAAGAAGTATAACTTGAAAATTTTGACTTAAATAATTAACAAGAATTTTCCATTTTAATATCATGATCCCAGTAGATATAAAGGAGCAAACAATTTCAATCAGACTTGATCGATACTCATATTTATAAATTTAGGCCTCAAATAGCATAGATTTTTGTGTGTGTTGTTGTTCTTCTAATTGCAACCATATTCTGTTGGTGAAGTACACAGAGATAATCTGGCATATGGTTATGACATTGTTACTCATATCTGCAGATAATTACTGGGTTAAAACTTAAACCTGTGAGGTATCAGGGTAGTTATCAGAGTTAGAAAGTTTTAATTTTGTGATAACTGAGGTTGTAAATAAGTTATATCTTTTCTTAATACAAAAGAAAAACTTAAACCTGTAGTCAATCAAATCAAATAAGGACATTGAACCTTATATTTCTTTGAAAAAAAACTCCTCAATCAGGATGGACAATTTCCAATTAGTTAATTATTCGTTATATAAAATATTTAAATTTATTCAACAAAATCAATTAATTAGCTTAATTCTTTTTTTTGTATGATTATTTAGCTTATTTCATTGTAATGTTCTAAAACAATTTTCGTCTTTTAAATCACCTTATACCAAAGTTCAAATGCAGGAGTTGAGCAGAATTAGTCACATCAAATGGGTAAGGCGACTCTTAAAAGTCATATAACCGGTTGCCATCACTGATTATGTCAGGTTTAGTTTGACATATATTAAGGAGGACCGCATACTAAAGAGCTTAATTTGAAAAGGAGAACCGCATACTAAAGAGCTTAATTTGAAAATGCATTGGAGGTTACGCAAGGTAAACACACTAACTTAAGTCTAATATAGTTGTCATATTTAGTTAGTTTTAATCAGAATTGGTTTGTTTATTACCTTTATACAACTACCAAAAAAAATTCTTTTAAATTTTGCAGTTCAGTATTAGCAGCAGTACTTGGGTTGTGAGTGCGGATATTATGTGATGAAATTCATGCACTCATTTGTCACAAGGCATCAAAAAACCTTTCCAAAGAATGTATGTTAATTTTATTATACATTATTTTATTTTGACAGAAATGCCATGTGTTCTATGTTATTATATTTGTGCTAGAGAACACTGGTAGAGGACCCCACCTGGTACCGAACCAGTTATCATTGTCTTGCCTCTCTGGATTTGGTATCTTGCTATAGTAACCCATGTGTTCTATTTATTTTTCTGAATACTGATATTTTGAATTGAATTTAACTAGTGTACCTAAACTTGTTTCGTAAGTATAGATTTGGGTATAATTATACAAAAACTGCAGTGTGTAGATGTCACCTCTTAGTCTCATTAATCAGTTTTTGTTGTTCTTGAATTGAATTTGACTTATTTAACTGAATTCGTTCAGTAAATAAATGATTTTTGGTACAAGCAAACTGAACATATGCATCGTGTAGATTCCATCTCAATTTACTAGTTCTAGTGTGAAACTATAGGTATCCTAACTTCTTTTAAGTTCTAACATAAATAAATGCAACCAAATAAATTTCTAAGCCCTATCTTACATCCTACAAACCTAAATGGCTAATCCATTGCTTATCTAAGCGCATGCAGTTGCCTTGTTGTTGCACAATATCCCTCTTTAGTTCATACCTAGGTTTTCCAAGAAAATCATGGGTTTTTTCTAAATTTACTTGAGTTCATTTAACATTTTATAATCTTGCATGCAAGCAGTTTCCCTCACCAGGTGTTGCGCCTCTCCCAATGGATCAGCTCCATGAAATCAGGGGCATGTGGGCTAGAGTGTTCATGGATGAGCACTTAAATCAGTTCTAAATAGTTTGTAATTCTAGTTATAGTTCCAAAATACTTTGTAATTCTAGTTCTAATTACTGTCTACTTTTGAATGTGTATGTGGGTTATTATGTGTAAGACACAACGTTTATGGAAATGCAAATATGGTATGTGTTGTGCTGGGAATTGTACTCTTAACTCTAGTTGAAATTAATGTAGTGATATTTTGTTCAAATTACTTCAGTGATTTTAGTATATGTGTTGCAGTGGGAATTGGAAATTGCGTGATTTTTAGTATTTGCAATGAATACTAAATATATGGATATTGCTAGACAATTAGAAACACTATTACAAAAATAAAAAAATTTAGCATCACCCACGGTTAATACTAAAACCAAATAGTGGGTGATAGGGTGTGGGTAAAAGGGTAGCGCTGGGTGTGTTTTTAGTATCACCCACGGTTAATATTAAAACCAAACAGTGGGTGATAGGGTGTGGGTAAAAGGGTAGCGCTGGGTGAGAGGGTAGCGCCAATCATATCGGAGCCGTGGGTAATATTTATATCTAGTCACGGTTTCCGAACCGTGGATGTAAACCTCGGACTTTCACAAACGGCAGCATGAGTCACGGTAGCACATCCGTGGCTAATTTGTATTTTTCACCGTGACTAATGTATTTTTCTGTACTAGTGAGTGGACCATTAATTAATCTGGACGGGAAATTTTTTATCGTCCGGAGGACGGGATAATCAATCTCATTTTTTCTATATTTCGATTTTCCAGCAAAACAATTCTCATTCGCGATATTTCTTATTTTAATTTCGATTTATAAAAAAATCGGCTTTTTGTGCGCCCGGCATAACTACCGCATGAGGTACTTGGTTGAGGATATTTGCCCCCTTATAATTTGGAGTATGCAAAAAAAAAAAAAAGATACCGTCAATGGAATGAAGTTAAAAGGAATTTTGACTTTGTCGATATAATTAAAAAGAAAGAAATTTTGAAAATCTACACAAATTATTGAAGGTTTTACATTGATAAAATTTGAGTTTTAGACTTTCTCTGAAACCAACTTTTAAAGAGGATCCTCCAATACACTATCGTCTTTTAGTTGAGAAAAATACTGAAACAGTCTGGACCATCTGATTAATTAAGGAAGGGTATTATGGGAAAAAATAGTTCAAATTAAACATTCCTTTGATTTTTTTTTTTTTTAAGTACATTTGATTTACCAGATCATTCCACTTCTCTAGTCATTCCATTTACCAGATCATCATTCATGTATATTATTGGGCACATAATTTCATCCATAATTGAACCAAAGATTAAAAAAATAAACAGATGGTTAATTCTTGTAATGCCTTCGGCAAATCAAAAGAACTGACTTGAAGATTATTATTTATTCGGACGACCTCTTACTTTTCACTTATTAACTAACTAGTAGCAATATTTGTGATAAATATATGAGCAATTCCAGTTTACTGAAAGGGACAAAAATGGAAGATACAGAATGTCACAAAACCATCATAAATATATGTATTTCATCCACTTAAGAAGAAAGCAATGTTTTTTTGTTATAAGCATAAAAGAATGATCATTCTAATCCTCGTTTACTGAAAAGGCAAATGAAATTGATCAAAAGAACAAATAAATATATAGAAATAGGCCTTGGTTTGCTTTTGGGCAGGGGTGTATACTGATAAAACTATTTCCTTTTAAGTTTGTTTTGCTTTTAAGTTTTATATAATTTTCTTTCTTTTTGCGCTCTAGATATACGAAATCAAGCGTGAGCCAGCTAAGCTTTAATATGCTATGTTAATGTTGTATTTTTGAATCTTGACAAATGTACAACATATATATTTAAAGTACTCTTCTATCGATCCTAGCTCATCAGTTGCCTTCAACGGTCAATCTTTTAATTAATTTTCTGCACTCAATCAAATTATTGCAGGCTGTTCAATGTTTTTATAGTGTACTGGATAATTACTTATTTTAAATTTTCTTAACAGGAAACAATTAAAGAGAGAACAAAGCAAGTGTTGTCCGTATTCGTGCCAAAGCATATATCACTACTACAAAAACTGGTTTTGTACACTGCACATTGTACACGGATTTGGCAATTATATTAAAAACAGTGTACCAAATATGAGTTGAAAAGATCTGAACGATTTCTACACAGATAATTAGTTAACAATCAGTGTCGAATTATTAGAGAGAGCTACACGGTTTATTAGAAACCACAAATCCGTGTGTAAATAAGTGTGTGTGCAAATAATTGAGAGAGCTACACGGACTTTTAATACAAAGCCGTGTAGGAACATTACACACGGTTTTTTGATATATAGCCGTGTATAAATCTTATAATTGTACACGGCTTTATAACTAAAAAGCCGTGTAGAAATAGGTGGAGAGCTACACGGATATATAACTAAATAGCCGTGTATAATAGTGTAGGGTTTTATTGTCTTCCCTTCCAGAGCGCCGTTTTGATCAAGTTTTTAGTTCATACATATCGAACTGAGCTTTTTATTTCTGCGAATTGATCGAGGCCAGCAGCTGAGATCTGAGATCTTTGAATTAAGTTTGTATTTTCTCCTCTCCATCTTTCTAAGGTTAGTAATATGTATTTAAATCATTTTCTTTCTCTAATTTTCTGTTATTTAGGCTTATTTAATTAGGTCATTTCATGCATATATTCTTGAATTCTTAATTTTAGATGTAATTAATTAGTGTATTGTGGTCCAATAACCGACCTTTAGATGCTTTTAGGTCCATGCCCGTTCAAAATTAATCCAATAGGGATTAATTTTGGATAGTCCCCGTTTTGGGACTGCTCTTTGAATATTATGTCTCATTTAGAATGTGAACACATATTAGCGGGATTTAATTAGTATTTGAGGAAAGTTCGACAGTATTTTCCCTTATTGCTCCTACGAGTATGTGGTTCGTACGCATACTTGGGGAGTTAAGGGGAAATGCTGCCGAATTTTTCTCAAATACTAATTAAATCTCGCTAATATGTGTTCACATATGAGACATAATATTCAAAGAGTGGGTTAGGATTGTAAACCGGCCCTTTGTAAGCCCAAAATTTTGTACACGAAGGAGAATGTTGACCATGCATGATTAATTGATCAAATCATTTTTTTAATTTAATTTACAGATGGATCGAAGCTGGATGTATGAAATGCGACGTGACAGTGAAGAATATTTGGTTCGCGTTGATGAGTTTATAAAATTTGCTGAGAGTTATAGAGTGAATAAAAAAGAAGAAGACATTTTATGTCCTTGTAAAGATTGTAAAAATTTATTAAGATTTTTGGACATCGAAGAAATTAGAGCTCATTTGATTTGTCGGGGATTTAAGAAGAGATATACATGTTGGTTCATGCATGGTGAGAAATTTGGGGAAAGTAGTAGTGCCAATAAGGATTGTAATCGTGAATTGAATGATGAGAATGTTGGAATTTTTGATAATTTTGAACTTGATTGGAACGAGGATTATGAGAGTGCCGAATATTCTGATATTAACGTCGAACCCGAAAATGACGATGATGAGATGGAGAGAAATTTTGATGAAAATGTAGAACACGAGTTTACTGAAAATTTGGAGGATATGTTACGTGATGTGGAAGATGAAATTAGTGATAAAAATTATGATAAATTTCAAAATTTGTCTAATGAATCTAAGAAGCCGTTGTATCCCGGGTGTACCAAATTTACAAAACTGTCAGCTGTGTTGAAATTATTAAACTTAAAAGCAGACAATGGTTGGAGCGATAAGAGTTTCACGTCCTTATTACAGCTTTTAGGAGAAATGCTCCCAGATAACAACGAGTTACCCGGTACAACATATCAGGCAAAGAAGTTGATATGTCCAATGGGGTTGAAGATCGAAAGAATACATGCATGTCCGAATGACTGTGTATTGTATCGTAACGAGTACGAGGCCATGCATGTCTGTCCTAAATGCGGTGTTTCACGATATAAACGTCGTAAGGACCAGGACACTGATGATTGTAACGAGGACACAAGTGGCCGACCTCCGGCTAAGGTGTTGTGGTATTTGCCGATAATACCGAGATTCAAACGGTTGTTTGCGAATCCCAAAGATGCAAAATTATTGCGCTGGCACGAAGAAGAGCGCAAAAATGACGGTAAACTAAGGCACCCGGCTGATTCTCCTCAATGGAGAAACATTGACAGACATTTCAAAGAATTTGGTTCTGAACCGCGGAACCTTAGGATTGTGGTGAGCTCAGATGGAATGAGTCTGTTTGGAAGTATGAGCAGTCGGCACAGTACTTGGCCAGTTCTTTTATGCATCTACAATCTTCCTCCTTGGTTGTGCATGAAACGCAGATATATAATGATGTCATTACTAATCCAAGGACCCAGACAACCCGGAAATGACATAGATGTATATCTCGCACCATTAATCGAGGACCTCCAAAAATTGTGGCGTGATGGCGTCCCGGTGTGGGATGCGTATATGAAAGAGACCTTTAACTTGCGGGCCATGGTGTTTTGCACCGTAAATGATTTCCTCGCGTACGGGAATTTGTCGGGTTACACTTGTAAAGGAGCAAAAGCGTGCCCGATCTGTGAAGATGACACGCAGGTGCTGAGGTTGAAAAATTGTCAAAAGAATGTATTCATGGGGCATCGTAGGTTTCTTCCTATTAATCACCCATATCGTAAGAAGAAGATGGCATTCAACGGGAAAATTGAGCTTGGAGTGGCTCGTCATCCATTAGACGGGGAGAGTGTCTTCGAACGGGTAAAAAACATTGATGTTGTTTTTGGAAAATGCGCCAAAGCACTACCGAAGAATATTTGGAAAAAGAGGTCCATATTTTGGGAGCTACCGTACTGGAAATATTTAGAAGTGAGGCATTGCCTAGATGTCATGCATGTCGAAAAAAATGTCTGTGACAGTTTAATTGGTTTATTATTGAACATTCCGGGGAAGACGAAAGATGATATTAAAGTGAGAAAAGACATGGTAGAGATGGGAATACGACCCGAGCTCGCACCGCAGGAGAAAGGGAAGCGCACATACCTACCCCCCGCACTGTGCACAATGTCAAAGAAAGAGAAAACAAGCTTCTGTGAATGCCTCAATGGTATAAAAGTCCCATCAGGATATTCTTCGAATATTAAGAAGTTGGTGTCGATGAAGGACTTGAAACTGGTCGGTCTGAAATCTCACAACTGTCATGTTTTACTGACACATATAATTCCGGTTGCAATTCGGGGAATTTTACCAAAGCACGTTCGTCAAACCATTACGAAGCTTTGTTCTTTCTTCAATGCAATAAATTCCAAAGTGATAGACCCTCTAAAATTGGACTCTTTGCAAAAGGAGGTCGTCGTTACTCTTTGCCAACTTGAGATGTATTTTCCGCCATCTTTTTTCGATGTCATGGTTCACCTTGTTGTTCATCTTGTGAGAGAAATTAAGATTTGTGGTCCCGTGTTCCTTCGGTATATGTATCCATTCGAGAGATACATGGGCATCTTGAAAAAATACGTAAGGAACCGACATCGACCCGAAGGCAGCATTATAGAAGGATATTCTACGGAGGAGGTGATTGATTTTTGCACCAACTACTTGACCGGTGTGGATCCTATTGGCGTTCCAAAATCTCGATACGAGGGAAGGCTCCAAGGAGTCGGGACAATTGGGTTGAGAGCCGTAGTTGCTGATCTAAATGAACTACAAAAGGCACATTTTATTGTACTACAACACATGACAGATGTTGCTCCCTATATAGATGAGCACATGACAATCCTTCAACAACAAAACTACACGAGGAGTCAGAAGTGGCTTACTAACGAGCATAATCGTTCTTTTATAGGATGGCTGAAAGAAAGAGTGGGGTCACACCCCGTACCTGAAATTGTTAAACTACTTGGCGCAGGACCCCAAATTGTTGTTAGAACATTCCAAGGATACGAGATTAACGGATATACATTTTATACTAAATCCCAGAGTGATAAGAGCACGATGCAAAACAGTGGGGTGACGTTGGTGGCGACCTCTCAAGAATTCAGTAGATCCGGAGATGGCCGGGCTGTAATAGCATCAAAGTCATATTATGGCGTTATTCAAGAAATTTGGGAGCTCATTTACAGTCCTCGCCTGAGCATTCCCGTGTTTCGGTGTCAATGGGTCGAAGACCGAGGTGTTAAAGTTGATAACGACGGGTTCACACTCGTTGATTTAAACAGGGTTGGGCATGTTGATGATCCGTTTATACTCGCCAAGCAAGCCACCCAAGTCTTTTATGCCACTGACCCGAGTGATGCCAGGTTGAGCGTCGTCCTATCCGGAAAAAGAAGGATTGTCGGGGTAGAAAATGTCGTCGATGAAGAAGAGTACGACCAGTTCGACGAAGTACCTCCATTTTGTACCGATGTGCAAACTGAGGTAGCAACACTTGAAGGGGTAGACGAAGCTGACTTCATGCGGTCCGACCACAATGAAGGATTATGGGCCGAGGGTACCGTTCAAATAGTGGAAAAAAGGAGAAAAAGGAAAAAAAAGCATAATGTGTAATATTTATTTTGTTTAAGACCGTGTAGCTTTTAATATTGCAACTTTAGCTTGTAATATATCAAATAAAAAAATAAAAAAAAGAGGGAAAAAAAGAAAAAAACATAATGTAGTAATAGTATTATCAAATATTATCAAATATTATCAAATATTATGTTTAAAATATTATGTTCAACTTTATCAAACATTTAATATTAGTTAAAATAAATATTAGTTGAAATTGTCAAACAACTTTATGAAGTATTGCGGCCCGCAACCATTCAGAGAACTTTACTGAACCTGGGACCCACCTGTCGGACCAATTTATACACGGACATTTAGCTAATAGTCCGTGTAGAAAGGGTAGAGAGCTACACGGCCTTTTAGCTATATGTCCGTGTAGAAAGGGTATTTGCACACGGCCTTTAGAGTAAAGTCCGTGTATAAAGATCTTTGTACACGGTCTTTTAAGTTAAAAGTCCGTGTATAATGAGAAAAACACTATTATTCGAAATCCTTCTCTTCCAAAATTTTCACAAGTCCGAAAAGAGAATAAACATCAGTTTCAAAAACCCTCACAGAGAAGATTTTGCTGAGCCTTCTCCGAGCTCTTCACCGCCTCCCCGCCTCGCCGCCTCGCCGCCTCACCACCTCCCCGCCTCTCCACCTCGGTCTCTCTCTCTCTAACCAGTGGTCTCTCTCACCCGTGGTTAGCTCTCTCTCTCTCTCGTTATTTTTCTTATTGGGTTTGAACCCGTTAGACATGGTTGGTATTTGTTATTTTTCTTATTGGTTAGCTCTCTCTCTCTCAACCGTGTATGATTAGTATTGAACCCGTTAGACATGATTAGTATTGAACCCGTTAGCATATAACCTAGGTTATTTTAGGTTAATTTGTGCTTGAATACATTGTGCTTGTACCATAATTATTGTGCTTGTACCATAATTTCAGCATTGTGCTTGAATACATTGTGCTTGAATATAACCTAGGTTATTTTAGCATATAACCTAGGTTATTTTAGCATTGTACTTGTTGACATTGTACTTGTACCATAATTTTAGCATATAACCTAGGTTATTTTAGGTTAATTTGTGCTTGAATACATTGTGCTTGTACCATAATTATTGTAGGTTAATTCAAATAATCTAGGATATATGTCAACAAGTGATTGATTAATCTCTTGATGAATATAGGTTATATGTCAAAAGTTGGTTGATTAATCTAGGTTATATGTCAAATGATTTTATCTTTAATTTCATGCAGCACCATGTCGAATGAAAATGAGTACGAGGATATGATGGAAGAAGACGAGCAGCAAGCTACTGCCTCGTCAGAAAGAAGGAGAAGAGGGCCTACAATGTGCACGAGCCATTCTGAGCAGACCCATCAAGAAATCTGGTTCACAGAAGACGGGCGTGCGCAGGGACCAAAACGGCAGAAATACTCAAATTGGTGTACGAGCTTCGTGAGGCAAAATGCGAGTATCTTTGTTGAGAGATGGGATCATTTCGAGGATAAGGTGAAGGACGCGTGGTGGAACACGGTGAAGGTAAAGTGCCTAACAGTTGGAAGAATGGAGGAAAGTCCTGGATGCGAACAAGGATTCTGACTCACCCGTGGTTAGGATCCAAAATCCTAGGGGCAAAGATTGGGTCATGAGTAGAGCCGAGGTAACCGCTGACGGGAGGATAGTACTCCCAACGGAGTTGCAAAGCGTGGCTCAAAGAATGGTAAGAGTCATTTATAACTCCGAAAGTACGTCAATTGTTCTTTTGCTTTAACTAATTCTTCTACTTGAACAGTTGGAAGTGGAGGAGGAGGTCAACTCGGGTGCCCGGAGTGTCGAACGACAAAATGATTCCTTGTCCGCAGCGCTCGAGAATCCAGAACACCCGGGTCGAGTAAGAGGTGTAGGGGTCTACAGGGGCTGGAAGGAGGTGTTCCGAGTGGAGGGACAAAAACCTCGAAGAAAATCTCGTGCCAAGGTAAACAAAGACGAGATAGTTGCGCAGATACGCGCGGAGGTGAGCGCAGAGTACGACGCAAGGTTTGCTGAGATGCATGCAATGTTGACACAAATTAGATCAGCAACTACGCAGCCATCCGAGCAACCACCTCCCATTTCGCCGGGAATTCGGCGAAGTAGTCAAGCATCCGGCACGTGGGGCGCGAACGACGATTTGGATAATCTCAAGGTAATCAATACTTCTTCATAATCTAAAGGTATTTAAAACATGTTTGCAACCTTGTTATACAATATCGCATCACTAAAATAAACAACTTTCCTATAAATTTGCAGGACCCCAGAGCATGCGACCTCGTCCTGCGGAATGGCAGTGTTTCTATTATCGTTGCTAAGGGCGTTGTACATCCACTCGCCAAAAGTGTACACAATACTCAGCTAAGACCCGACCATGCATGCGTGCAGGTTGAGTTAGTCGTGGATGGATGGCAGCGCGTACCCCTTCCTGTCCCTACCGACGAAGCGGTTGTGCTTGATGACGCACGGATGTCATTTGTCCAATGGCCCAAGAGTCAGATTGTTTTGGATCAGGTAATCCATAAAATAACTCATTTATTTTGTTACCGGTACGGCTCTCTCACCGGTACGTCAGGAGGTGGCTTGCGACGTCGCGGCTGACGCGCCACAATCACCGCCCCGTCCTATGGTCACAGAAGAAGAATACAGCCGTTTGCCCAATGATTTGCGCCTTCTCCACGACTACTTGATGACGGCGCCCGACGGCATGGAGGCTATCGTCATCCCTGTCCCACCTGGGATGTTTCTACACGAAGGCAGGGAGCTCCTGCTGTCATTCAGAGACTTCAAGGACCTCTTCCACCACTCATCATCCGACAAATGGCTCGATGTTTCACACATCACCATTTTCCTCATGTTAGTGATATTAAAACATTTTCATTATTGTATAGAACTCAAATATATATTCTAATTACAATATGATGAGTTTTCAGGAAGCTAATCCGAAACTGTGATGAGATGGTTAAAAGGAAGAACGTGTGCGTGTTTCTGGACCCCGAGAAAGTGAGTGGTACGGCAGCGACATATTATCCGGATATGGCTATCGAGTACATGTGTTCTGCGATGCATCGTGCTAAGGCGGAGGAGAAGAAATTCATTCTCATGCCATACCACGAGGGGTTAGTTCTAATCTTAACTTATGTGTTGTTTATATTTTAATTAAAGAATTGTATAAAGGAATTAAAAGTTAAACATAAAAAAATAAAATCACACCATCAATCATAGCAAATACTCGTGTGACTTTTATATGCTAAAGTACTATAATTCTTCTCCTCGATCCAACAGCAAACATTGGTGCACGATTCTCATTGTGCCGTACTTAAGCACGGGCATAATTATTGATTCTTGTAAGCCAGGAGGAAGGACCGCGGCTGCCAATTGCAAAGTTATCTTGCCTTTTGTGAATAAGTAAGCAATAATAATTCTATAGGTTTGCATTTCTTTCAATCATATCAAATTATAAAATTGCTAATTACATTCACTCACTTTTGTAAGGGCTTTTGTGAAATATATTAAAGAGGGAGGATCACATAGCACGGGCCCGGGCAAGAAAAGCAAGTTGAATTGGAAGTACTTGAAGGTGAGCACACGGCCTTGAGTTAGAAATTTCATATCTTGTTAAAAAAATTATTGTCATTCTAACAAATGCCGCTAAATGTAAATTTCAGAGCCCGCAACAGAAGGAGGGTTGGGAATGCGCTTATTACACGATGATATTCATGTTTGACTTTGTCGAAAGAATACAATTCGAATTCCCAAAAGCGGTATGTACTTCATATGAATTTCATATATAATAAGCAATTGATATCTACCTTTTCTGAAATACTAACTATTATAAAATTATAATTTTGTAGAATGTGACAAATCAAGATCATTACTCTTGGGATCAGATCGACGATGTGCGGTGCATGTGGGCAAGGTGGTTTGCCATGGAATTTTGTAATCCTCGATATGGATTTGCATAATTTTGTATAATTTGGTGTATATGAATATTGTATAATTTATTGCATATGGATTTCTGGCTAATCTGAAAAATATGAATTTCTTGCTAATATGGATTTATTGCTAATCTGGAAAATATGGATTTCTTGTTATATGAAATCTGGAAAATCTGGAATATATAGTTCTGTAACAAAAATGGCTAGCAAAACTGGAGGCTAGCCGGAAAAACAAAAAATACAAAAAAAAAAAAATGTACTTTCTACACGGACATTTAACTAAAGTCCGTGTAGAAAAAAGATAGCTACACGGTCATTTAGTTAAATGTCCGTGTAGAAAGAGGAGAGCTACACGGACATTTAACTAAATGTCCGTGTAGAAAGAGTCAAGCTACACGGTTTTTTAGTTAAAAGTCCGTGTACAAAAAGAATCGTACACGGTTTTTTAGGTAATATCCGTGTAGCTCGGTAAATGGAGCGCGACACATTCTGGTCTTTGTACACGGCTGTTTGTGAAGTTATACGTGTAGAATCTTTAAAATTGCACACGGCCAAAAGTCCGTGTGTAGTTATTGAACTAATCGTACACCCTCGATTTAAACACGGTAGGAAATCCGTGTAGCTCTTCCTTTATTGTCCGTGTATAATCTCTCTTTTTTGTAGTAGTGTATATCGGACGGTCCGGATCTATAAACTCAAAATTGGAGTTATCTTAGGTGATATGAATTCGGTGCATGGATGTGTGTATCCAAAAATCATAGAACTATATATTTATGTAACAGGAAAGAAAAAAACTTAAGAACTACATGTCAGAATTAAATTCAGATCGTTTCAAAACAATGTGCTGGAAGCACATAGAATAAAAGCGACAGGACCCAAAACAGGCCAAACTGGCGAAGGCAGGCTACAAATCCACTTGCACAAATGTTGCACTTGTTTGATTCTTCTACTAATATAACTTTTTTTCTTATCGTCTCTGTTTATTATTGTCTTTCTTGACATGTGACTCTTGTCACATTAGAAATTGATGACTACTGGTGGACCATATGTACATGAACACTTGTCTATACTTTTGATATCTTAACGAGTATACTGGTTTGTAATTTGTTTAATTATTTTGTAATGTAAATATGATTGTGATTGTGTTTACGATGTTTATTAGGTTTTTGTGGTTTTACTCAGACTATTTATGATAAGTTCCTACAATACTCATGCAAAATATTTCTTTTAATTAAGTAATGAATTTTAAGTTCTAATGATTGTAATTTTATACTTGTATTAGTTTTAAGTTCAACTATTTAGTACCGAAAACAATGATCATTAATATCTTTATTTTTTTTAGTCAAGAAATAAAGATTTAGGTCTCTAATTCCTCATGCATTTGAACATATGATTCTTTCCTTCTATGTATTCTGATTAAAATATTCATGTTTTGTCATACTATGATCTCCTTATTTAGGAGAGAATATATGTTTGATTTAGATTAGCTGCGATTAAACTCTTAAATCCATCTCTTCTGTTCCATTGATTACATGCATGCAAAGTTCTCCACATGGTTGTCCTATTATTTTTCTTTGTACATGTCTTATGTGATTTAAAGATATCACACTTATCTGTGTCCAAAATTTATTTTATGCATGATTTTTATATAATTTTATTATCATTTTAAAAATTCAGTTTTTTCTTCAATAGATATATTCTTTATTCCATAGTGGATTCCAAAAACTAACTTTAATATGCAATATCTCTATTATTGAAACATGAATATGGCCATTTTGTAACTTATAAGTATTTCATTGGAGATTTAGGTACTACAAATTAATTAATTCTACAAGAATATGTGAGTGTTCGTAAGGGTACAATTGCTTAACAACATCGATATTCTCGTGGATACTTCTGTCGGTAATAGCAATATATACTCTTAGGAATAACAATTTATGTCGGCTTACCCTCAGCAATAGTCATTTTTACCCTTGCATATACTCATAGATTCTTATAGTAAAATAACTCTTCAAAACTACAAAAAAACGAAATTATATGTTAAGGCATGGAAAATATTTGTGTTTTAATTGCTTTAACATGGAAAATGTGGCCTATATTGATGTACTTTTAACTCTCGCTTGGGATGGATGGGGCTTATTATACATGATATATAATAGTTTTAGGAAAATGATATATATTAGCTTGAAGTTTGATCCTCTTTACAATTGAATAAATTGTCAATTTCTGTGTTTTTCTTTCAGCAGCCGCAAGGTACACTACAACAAAACAAGTCTTCAGCTACCGGCATCAGCCATCGGTTTGCTCGCCGGTCGCTGAAGACCCCTCTATCTCCATTAAAAAACATAAAACAAATTGGTTACGGCGACGACACCTTCAGCGACCGGCGCTCGTACCTTTCCGCGACCGATATGTCCCGGTCGCTGAAGGGTCGCCGTAAAAACACGCGCGCCATTCACTTTTCTTTGTCTCCCGCCGCAATTTAGGGTAGCCAAAAACAAAAAAAAAATCCCGCCCGACCCCCCGCCGCCCGAACCCCCGCTAGAAGGCCCCGCCTGATCCCCCACTGGAAGCCGCGTCGCCTCTCTCTGACCCGCTGCATGTGACGTCGCCCGAAGCCGTGCCGCCCGGACCCCCGCTGGAAGGTGCGCCGCCTCTCTCTGACCCGCTGTGACCAGCCTCTCTCTGTTGTGATTTGCTCGCTCCTTTCTCGGGTAAACGTTTAAGCCTCCTTTTAATTTTTTGATCGTGTGCTTGACGGGGCATTTTTGTGAATTTTTGACTTAGCGATCGTCTCACGCGAGTTGTTGATTTTCTCGGTGTGACGATGAATTTGGGGCTGTGCTTTGGGGAATTTGGGAAATTACAAGGTAATTTGAGAAATTATAAGATAAAAAATTGAAATATTGAAATAATCTAAATATTCTGTTACTGTTGGTGCTATGCCAGAATCACAGTAGAGTACAGTTTATTATTATGCCTTTTTTGAATCACAGTATAGTACAGTTTAGAGTATCTGTCAAAAGTTCTGAAATGCCCCTGTTCTGATATTTCTAGTCTTCCATTGGTTCTTCCACTTGTCAAAATTCGTCATATATTGGATATATTATTTATTCATTTGAGTGGTTATTTCATTCATCTATCATTTCACTCATATATTGGACTCTTCAGATCCACCTATAGTTATTTTATCATAGTTTGCATTCATCTTAGCACTACTTCACACCTACAGAGCTGTTAGAGCATGTGGTACAGACCCGGTACACTCTATGGTTACTCTGGTGGTGGGGAGACATTTACCCAATTGCTTGTTGACAATAATGTGACACTTTCTTAAATAAACAAAAAGAAATACCCAATTGCTTGCTGACAATAATGTGACACTTTCTTCAGTGCCCAATTGCTTGTTGACAATAATTCTTCAGTGCCCAATAAATTGTTAAACAATAATTTCTTCTTTTATACGTATAAAATGTCATATTATAACACACTCTAATTTCAAACAATTTTTTTGAGATAACTAATTTCAAACATTTTAATTGTGTATATTGGTTCTTGCGGAAATATAACAGAAACAATGATAAATTTAGTCAATTTAAATGAAATAAATTCCTTTTTAGAATTATGTCTTGAAGAGTTAAATGGTTTCGGTTCCTACAAACTAACACTCACTGAGCTATATATAAACCTTGAGCCGCAATTAATCCTCGAATATATGCAGCCATGCACATAATAATTTATATTACAAAAAAAAATGTAAATATATAAATTGCGATTATATAAAAGTCGCTGGTAACACCGACACAGCATCCAATAACATAGAGAAAAAAAAAAACCAATTTATTCTTTTTGATTGAATAAAATCAAATAAAAATCTCACGATACATGGCTACCAACCAAATAATCATACAAATTTTCACCCAAACCAAGCTAGCACAAATAGTGCATGCAGATCACTTTAAATGACTTACAAGCTATAACAGAAAAGCGCTTAGTAACAAACCCACTTACGAAAATGCACCCAAACAAGCACAAAAAGTAACAAACGTTATATCCATGCACACGCGATGAAAACCCGCTAAAATTTAAGAGCATTGGTAGCCGGAGGGAACACCCTTGCCACAGTAGTTGAGCACAAGGCTAAGGTTTATAGGCAGGTTTAGATTGATGCCCAAAATATTTGCTTTAAGAGCAGTGCACAGGCAGACAGCTGCTTCGAGATCAACCAAGCCCCCGAGCAGGGAACAGCAAGAGCTTGTCGGCACGCTACCGATTTTGACGCCCTTGATCAAACCTAGCACATCGGCACAAGCACCTAGCTTTAGTGCATCAACTGGGCACTTGCTAGATGATGGACTGCCGCCGGATGGTGGACTGCCGCCGGATGGTGGACTGCCGCCGGATGGTGGCGTCGGGCAACTGCTCTTTGGTGGCGGTGGGGGTGGTGGTGAAGCACATTTTGCATTGGCAAGGACAAAGAAAAGAAGGTTAACTGCAAGGAAGAGTGTGGCTTTGGATGCCATTGTTAAAATATTTAAACAAGAATGTTGTTTGGGTGATTAGGGTTTGGTATTGGGTGAGGATGAAGGTATGATATTTGTGCTGCTAATTTATAGAGAATTGGGAATAAGTCATGACAAGAACTTGGCATGTGAGTAAGGGTTTGAAATGAAAGGTGAATAGCTGGCAAAGCATGTACCGATTTTTTTGTCTATAGCGTCCCCAATAGTGATCTGATTTCATTTTAATCATTTCCTACTGGAACGGTGACTTAATAATTTGTATTTGATCATTCAGGCTAAGAGGTTTTATTGTTATTGTGTACCCAGGGTGTTTAATTAGTTTCATTCATTTATAAATACTTCAACTGTATACCTGTACTTTGGTTTGTTCTTCTAGTTTGAAAAACCCCGCTGTATAAGATTACACATCGGAAGAACCGGTTTTGGTTTAGTGGTAAAAAACAATGTCTTCCGTGTGAGAAGTCACAGGTTTTGAAAACTGGATGGAGAAATTTTTATTTTATAAAGTTGAAATTTAAAAAACAAATATCTCCATCTTTCTTTAAAAAATATCACACATTGCTGACATAGACAATTGACAAAACAACTCAAATAAAGGTTCTGTAAGATGAAATACAAATAATATTATAGAATAAAAGAAAAGACTATAATTAGCAACTAATAATTGGATGAACCTCTTAGTGATCACGGGCTGCATTATTGCATCTGGCGAGGTTTTGTGTGGCATGTGATGTCTAAGATATATACTATACAGTTCTTTGTGCAATTTACGGATCTGCTTTTGCTCTTCTTCTTTTTTCCTTTTTTTTTCATAGTTCGATTAGATGGAAATTATGTTATCATATATAAATATTTAAAATTGAATATCATACATAAATATTGTTCTTTTGTTGCGTGAATTTTATTAATATATATTAAAATATTACTGCAATCAAACAGCATTTCTTACATACATAAAAGGAACAATTGAAAAAAGATTATGACTTTATATACATAGTAGGTAAAAAAGAAGGAAATAAGAACTATACGTTCACAGATACAAATTAATTGGTAGATGCCAAAAAGAGAAATCCAGAATAGTAAAATTAACTCAAGTTTTGCAACTTACAAGCTGGCACAGAACTATATAATTATACAATTTCTGGCTTGATTGCATCATTCATTAATTCTGCAAATAGCAATTAAGTTACTTTCGTGATTACGTATGAGGCAGCATTTATTAATGATGCACATGCACACGCTGCATATATATATAATATTCAGAAATCCTTTACAAGCGTACTCATGAGATGAGAAACGAGACATATAACTATATCATATTACTTATATGTTTAAAGCGTGGTAACAAACACTGTGCAGGGTTTGGCCAACGGGAAATTTTATACGGCCACTTCTACTGTCTAGCTATCTAATTGTACACTATCTTATCTATTAAGTATACTGTTCACTGATAATATATAAATATTAACGATAAAGATGTTATCAAACCTAATATTTATATGAGTACAAATAAGTAATTTAAAAAAAAAAACTGATTGTAAAAAAATATGTAGTTTCACTATCTTATCTATTGATAACATATAGGAAAGGAACAGCTGGCTGTCAGTAACGAGTGCATATTGGGACCATCATACTAGGCCAGTTTCTATGTACTAATGCAGTTCACTAAAATATGTGAGAAGCAGAGCAATGCCATACACGAACTATGAGAAAATTACATATATATATATACTCACAAAATATATATGTGGTAATGAAATCCAAACTTAAAAGTTTTTGAATAAAATTGAGACAACAAATTTATTATAAGCAGACATATTCATGTTTACAACTTGGACATGAAGACACGTGCGCCAGCACATGTTATGCATGGTGGTACGTTTAAACGACAACATATTCAATAGGAACACTTGATGCAAACACCAAACAAAGAATACAAATTAACTAAAGTAAAAAACTAAACATGCATCAAATTAACACACACACAAGATAAGCCTTCGTTATATTAACGAAGCATATTAAGAGCATGTGTAACCAGGAGGGGTACCCTTGCCACAGTAGTTGAGAACAAGGCTAAGGTCGACTGGAATGTTAAGGTTGATGCCCAAAATGTTTGCTTTAAGAGCTGTGCAGAGGCACACGGCAGCCTCGAGATCAACCAATCCACTAAGCAGAGAACAGCAAGAACTGGTAGGTGGGCTGCCGACCTTGACCCCCTTGATCAAACCTAGCACGTCAGCGCAAACACCAAACTTCAGTGCGTTCTTGGGGCATTTGGTAGTAGAACTCGGTGGCGGTGGTGTCGGACAGTTGCCCTTTGGTGGAGGTGGTGGAGATGGTGAAGGCGGTGGTGGCGGTGTTGGGCAAGCCCCATGAGCAATGACGAAGCAAATGAGGTTGGCAACAAGGAAGAGAGCAGATTTTGATGCCATGGTTAATTTCGTGAATTCGTTACAACAAGGAAATTAAGGTGTTGTGTTTGCTTGTATAAGACTTGATTACTTGGGTGTGATGGTATGAGGGTGTGCAATGTGTTGGTTTTATAGAGAGTCAGGGTTAGGTCAAGACGAATACAAGTCATGTGCCAGGTTGGCTTAATTACTTAGGTGGTTAATAGATGACAAGGTGTAATTTCCCCAATCTTCATCGTGTACTATTTCTTTCTGGAAAAGGGTTAATTTTGTTACTATTTGATTTCCTTGTAGAAACCACTATTGAGATTGAAATTAAGGTTTTGCATGTATTGCGTTCTGGCCATGCAATTACTTATCAACTTCGTGAGTGCGTTATTTGAAAATTAATTTATGTATGAATCACGTGTCATATATCTTCGTAAAGATGCAGTGACCATCTACTTTAGACTTAATTACACGGTTCAAATTATACAAATCTTACCTGAACTGTTTGCTATAACTATTTAATTAATTTATCCATGAAATTAAACGGGTATACAGATTTTCGGAACATCGCTACGTACTCTGATTGTAACAAAAAATAAGGAGAAAAAAAGGTGATTGAAACCAAACAGTCGTTGGTCATCATAATTAAATAAATATATTGTCAAAGGATGAAAGAGCAAAATGAAAAGAAAAAAAATAACAAAAGTAAAATTGAGAACGAGCATATATTTTAGCCAGTAAATGATTTTTTAGACTAATAGCTAGTAAAAGATAACGTATCATCGCCAAAACAAGCGGAACGATATTAAATGGATATATATAAGCCCATTTGACACGTGGACATGTGGGCACGCACTGCTCCCATGCATGGACAATCAAATAAAAGAAAATGGTTTTCAACTGAAGAAGGGTAGATGATATATATTTCTAGAAAGCTAATATTCTATTTTTTATACCGCCATATAATTTGTTTAGGTTTAGTGATTTCGGATATCTCTGTCTCTTTCTTATATTAAGAACGTAGATGGTCTGATCGATCTGTTAACGACTGTGTTTAAAAAATAAAATTTCGGATAATATCAGTTCCGATAAAAAAATTTGTCTTTTTTTATTCTATGCATCTTTTTTCTTATATTAAGAAGGTAGAAGTCTAAATTTTTTTAGATACGTACTCGCCATACGTAATCGTCACAAGTTTATTTAATCTGTCTTCTTTTGATCATGATTTCTTTCTATTTTTTAAATATCATTTAAGAAATTTTCGAATTGATTGATCATATCTTCATTTCTTTTTATCTTTTATATCATAAGATTTCATTTGACAACAATAACAAGAGTCGTAATATGACAACATAATGTGTCATGATATAACAACAGAAGGTATCATAATATGACAACAACAAATAATACAACTTATTTGATTATTTTTATCCTCTTGTTTCTCTGTTAAGCAACATAACAAAAAGTAAATATTATGTATCAGTAAGAAAAAGTTCATAGGTATGTCATTAAAGAACGAGATTTACATTTGTATGAGAATATGTTGGTATACTTTTTATTGTTGGATAATTATTATTTTCATTGGTCTATTCTTTTATGAAAGTACGTCATTTAGTATGAGATTTTTTTTGTTCTCTTATAATATGTCCCTGTTGCAACACACAGGCACGATACCTGTTAATTTTTTATATATAAATTAAAGAGGAACTTTAGAAAATAAATAAAAATATAAGTTTTAGAAGCTTTTGTTTCTAATAACATCAGATGTAAATCGTTTTATAATTAAGTCTAAATATATTTTTAGAAAAAAACCTAAACACATTTAAGATGTATATAAAAAACGTAGATGTACACTTTGTAACTATTACTTTATTCTCTTTTTGGGAAAAGCTAGGCAATAAATCTGTAAAACTCCAATTGAAATAGTGTAGATTTAAAAAATTCAAATAATTATATATGTATAGTTTTCAACATTAGTGCTGCTTTACTATTGAAAGAACATGAAACTATATACTTTTTTTGTTCGTGCATTCTTATGGATTTTTTAAGCCATAGATTTATACATCACGTTAAATTATTTATATTCATATTATTTATTTAAGAAGTTATTATGCATGCAATTAATTACGCATCATCATACTGTGAATTCTTGATAAGAGCATTTACAACGGTGATTTCTTTTAAGTTGCTAATTTGATGTGTTAATTGCTAATATAATTGCTGGGATGTACCACCGTTTTTAAATTAGTAAGTTTGCTTTTAAAAACAACTCTAATTAAATAAGCAATTCAAATTAAATTTCTGAGATGGAGTAATTTAGAAATTATGAATCTTTTTAATTGCTAAACTCAGTGACATGGTTCAAATTAATTGCTAAACGTTTGTTGGAACGGAAATGCTCTAAATTCGAGTGTAAAACTTAATTTACAAAGAATGTCCAAAGCTTTTTGCAAAGGCCAGCTGTAATGTTTTGGTTCTTCTAACAATTGCAATGTCAATTGAATCCGGATCTCCAGTGGCAATTTCGATTTGAGAATTGCGGTGTACAATTGTGCTTTGAGTGTCTCATTTCTGTTGAAACAACCCGCTACAGGAAGTTGTACACACCACAGGAAGTTATACGGAAATATCGGCTCCTATTATAAGCGTTGAATTATAGGTGAATGAGACGGAAACTATCCGATAGAGAATGATAATTGCACTGCAAGTACAGTAATTAGGGTCACGGGATGCAATATTCTGCAAAAGGATTTTATGTGGCAAACAAGGAAAGATATTTATTAATTTGTTCTTCCCCTGTAAAATGCGAATTCTAAAATTTTAGATTTTGCATAGGTATTATTACTTCAAAATGTACTTGACATAAAGGCGAAAAGAAAAGATGCAAAGTTTTGAATAAAAAATCAGTGAAAACAACTTTTGTAAATGCATGGACAATTTAACTATAATAATAGTTTATTTCGATTTTTTAATACATAAGTAATATAAAAATGTTATAAATAATTAAGGAGTACAGGAAAAAAAAATATAGTGTAATTTAAAAATTGTTCAGAAAATATTCCAAAGTATGACTTGCATTGAAAAAAATAAAAAAAATTTGTGATGACTTCTCTAGTAAAGTTAAAGCAAACCCAATTTCTTTTTTCATCAATAGCATAAAAGCAACATACTAATCCTTACTGTTTTAAAACAAAAGGAAGACAAATTAAAAAAAATTTCATGAACTTCGACATATATATAATATTGTAATGCAGTTTTCAGTTGAATATGTGAAAAAAAATATATCTTAATTAACATGTACAAAAGTGAGAGCACATTTGTAAAGGATAAATATAAGCTTGTCAAAAATAATATATGTAAACGTAACGATAGTGGCCGTATTTGTTCTAATTAGATTAGACATTATTATTAATATTTTATTTTTAAGCATGATAGAAGCTACCACCATTGAAGTTATTATTAATATTTTTAGCCATGGTGTCATATCTCTATTTTTTTTTAGTCAATGATACATGTAATTTTATTAGTTTCTTCTTATTCTGAAATTTTGACCAGAAATCGATATACGTTATTCAATAGTTTTGTATTGAATGTTCTTACAAAAACTAGTGATCCCCTTTAAATTCATGTAATATATATAATTTGTATCAATAAGCGAAGTAGAAACCGTATTAACCTCAATGGGCAAATTCAGCTGAATTTGTAATTATTGACAAATGTTATATAAAATTTGAATTTTATGTAAAGGAATTTCCAAATATTCTATTTTTAAAAGTTAAAACAATGGGGGCAATACATTAATTCACTTAATTATTGACACAATGGGCAAAAGAAAATTGTAATTAACTTAATGCCACTAAAAGCATTTATATCAGGTTGAATGTCTATAAAAATTAACACACTTTTCTTTTCTTTTTACCGAGCAACACAAAACTCAAACGCATCACATTCAAGAATAAATTGTTAGCGTTAGGTACACCACCATGCATGCCACAAAAGAACCGATGGAGGAGACGAACTTTATTATTGCATGATTTTGATGTTTCGCCAGCTTTGTAGCCGAAATTTTTTTTGTTACCATAAGAAAAAAATCAAATTAAATCGTTACCACTCTGGTTTGGTCCGTATCAATTCTACCACCCTCGCTAACCCAGTTCGCGCACCAAATAGGCTGGTGTGCGCACTGGGTTGGCGCACCAGGTGGTGCGCTGACTGGGTTGGCGCACCAACCTCTTCTGCCTATTAAGGCACCAACTCAGTATACTGTGCTCATTTCATTCGACCCAAGGCAGCAGGCAGCAAAGAACATTCTCGCAAAGACCAAAGAGTAAGTTTTTTTCACTCTAGTCCTTTATATTTTTTTAATTATTTAATTACTTTTTTAATTTTTTGTAAATTTGCGAAATGTTGGGTTTGTTCTGTAATTCAGGTAACTATGATTGGAATTGCTTGTTATTTTGGTGGTGAAGTACAACAAGGGCCCAATGGTGCTTATTACAGTACCCAACCCCAGAAAATGTTCAATATCGGCCCGGATTTAGATTTCAGAGGTATAACTAGGGAAGTGTACCAGGAACTTGGTATTGACCCGAATTATTACGAACTGGTAATTTCTACCAGAATTAATATTGGCCAAGGCAACCAAACATGGTTCCAACAACTCCCTGTACTAGACGATAGCAGTTGGGGGTTGTATACCCAAATGACATTGAATTTGACAACACCTTTCAAGTTCCTAGAGTTATATGTGGTTGCCAACCCCAGACAGAACCCTAAACAGAACCGTTCACAGAACCCTAGTCGGGGCATGGATCAGTCAGTGACGGGTCCTACTCGGGCCTTAAATTTAGCGGGTACTAGTCGGTCCCCATCCATGGGGGCTGGTACTAGTCGGTCCCCATCTACATGGGCTAGTCCTAGTCGGTCCCCATCCACGGGGGCTGGTCGTAGTCGGTTCCCATTCACGGGGGCTGGTTCTAGTGGGGCCCGATCTCGGGTTCCATCCTCCAGCTCTAGCCGGAACCGATCTGAAACTCCAGAACCACGTTATTATACTGACAATACAGACGAGGATCCTGAAGAACGGGAGGCAGAGGAAAATTGGGATGCTAGTGACGACGGTGCGCAGACAGTAGATCACAGTGACGAGGAAGACACCCGTCCCGTGCTGGGTATGCGAAAGTGGCCGATATCGAGTCGTGGAGAGAGACACATGTTTTCAGCTTTTCATGACACTTCGGGGTTTGAAGAGGCTGACCACATTTTTTTTGCGGGTTCAGAGGTTCGTTTTTTTAACTTCTATGAATTTTTTATTTTTTTGAAAATATAATAATTTAAATTTTTTGAATTTTCAATTAGGTTGGAGAAAGAACAATGATTTCTGAGGGGATGACGTACAACGACAAGGATCAAATGAAAGAAAAAATCTACCACTGGCACATAGTGAAAAATACCGAGATCATACAGACACACAGCGACAGAACAAGGTTGAGGTTTAAGTGCCAGAGCAACAATTGCAAGTGGAAGTTGGTTGCGAGGGCCACAGGCTTTGGTAATACTTGGGCCATCACGAAGAATGAGGTACCGCACACATGCCACGCAGATGCATCCAGGTCAGATCATGCGCAGTTGACGTCCTCTATGGTCGCCAACTGCATAAAACTTTCTTTGGAAAAAAATGCTGATATTACTATCAGAGCTATCAGGGACCTGGTTGCTGAAAGGTTTGAGGGCATCGTCCCAAAATACAACAAATTGTGGCGTGGTAGAGAGTTAGCGATTGCCCGGGCATTTGGTAGTTGGGAGGGGTCTTACGGGCTTATTGTCCCTTTGTTGGAGGCAATAAAAAGGGCAAATCCGGGAACTGTGTATGATGTTGTTTCGAAGCCTTCAGAAAAGGAACATTACCAGTATTTCATGAGGTTGGCATGGGCATGGGGACCGTGTATAGAAGCAGTAGGTCACCTCAGACCCGTCATCAGTATCGATTCTTGTTTCTTGTCAGGTAGATACAAGGACAAGTTGTTGATTGTCACCGGATATGATGCGGAGAACCAGTTAATCCCACTAGCATTTGGATTGGTAGAGAGTGAAGAGTTTGAGAATTGGGGGTGGTTTATGAAGTGGGTGCGGGATAATGTAATTGGTCCGAATAGGTTCATGTGTGCGGTCTCTGACCGGCACAAGGGCATAAAAAAGGTGTTCATTCAAGATGATTTGGGTTGGTCAGAGGAGAACGGGCAGTGTGTCCACAGGTTCTGTTCTCAACACGTGTTTGAGAATTTTGGAAAACACACTCAGGATAAGGTTGCTTCTAAATTCTTCAAGATGATGGTTAAAAAGAAGAAGCGAAGAAGATTACAAGATGGCCTTGATGCAATCGGAAGGCGAAATCCTGATTGGCTGACATACTTGGATACATGTGGCAAATATAATGAAAATGACAAGGAAGAACCAGCTAAGCCATGGAAGGTTTATCAAGCTATGGACGACGGGAGTCGTTGGGAAATAATGACCAGCAATGGTTCTGAATCGCTGGTCTTCAAAACTTCTCGCAGGTTTGTTATTCACAATTCCCATAGTTTACTATTAATGAAATATTTTACGTTATCTTTATTTTAACTGTAAATTGCAATTCTCGTAGGTTACCGGTTGCTGCAATTATTGAGGAGACGTTTTATAAGTGTGTCACATGGTTCGTTGAAAGAAAAGAGAAGGCCGTGCAATGCCAACAAGAGGGTCAACTTTTCTACACTCGTACGCACTTGAAGCTGAACAAGCACATTCGGAAGACTAACAAAATGAGCGCGGTTCCATTCAATAGATCCGGGGAATTCATGGTGACATCACATGGCGAGAAAATCCCATTTGACATAGAGGCAGGCAAATGGGTGTACACGTCCCGAGACTGTAGGTACAAGGTCGTTGTGCAGAACGACCATGAGGTGCAATGCTCTTGCCAAAAGCCTCAGCTCACCGGAATACCATGTGTTCATGTGATGGCAGTGTGTCAAATAAGGTACGAATGTGTGTTAAAATTTCATAATAATCTTGGATGATGAAACTGACAAATGTGTGAAAAATATAGGAACTACGATCCAAATGTCTTCGTCAATTACTACTACAACATCCAAACGCTTATCGACACATGGAGTGGAGAATTCCACGTGTATGACAATCAAGGTGATTGGCCGCCGCACGAAGGGGATATCTTAACGCCAGAGCACCGGTTAGTGAAGTTGGGTCGGAGAAGACACAACAGGATCCCAATGTGGATGGACATACTGGAAGGAAGGAGAAGGGGTCACGAGACCAACAGAGCTACTCTCGAAAGGAATGCGAGAAGAAAAAGGGATGCTAGGAACCGTACCCAATAATGTCATGGTTAGGGCTTTCTGTTTATGTATTAAGGTTAGGGTTTTCGGTTATGTATTATGTATTATGGTACAAACTTTCGGTTTTGTATTAAGGTTAAGCTTTCGGTAATGTTTTATGTATTGTGTGTTATGTTTTAATATACTATCGTTGTGTGTTATGTTTTATCTATGGTGTGTTCTTATGTTTTAATGTATTATGTATTGCGGGATATGAGATATGAAATACACAACATAAGAAGTAATATGAAAATAATATCTAAATACGCAACATAAAACTAATCGAAATAATGATCTAAAATACGCAACATAAAAATAATACTGAGTAGGTGCCTTAATAGGCAGAAGAGGTTGGTGCGCCAACCCAGTCAGCGCACCACCTGGTGCGCCAACCCAGTGCGCGCACCAGCCTATTTGGTGCGCGAACTGGGTTAGCGAGGGTGGTAGAATTGATACGGGCCAAACCAGAGTGGTAACGATTTAATTTAACAAAAAAAATTTCGGGCTTTGTAGTTGCGTAAGTACAAATTATGATAACCTGGTAGATCTTGTGAATCTGTGATGGACTCTGATTGCATGTATGTACAATTGTTCGAATTGTTCTTGGAAAAATTAATATCCACGCAATCTGTACCATCCAAAATTCCAGTTCTCCAATTTACCAGTATGCATCAAATTGCGAATACTGACATACTTGCCACTGGCAAATTATTGAGACCAATATTGATAGAATGTACTTAAAGTTTGTCAAATAGTTGGTGAATTTAATCTAAAATTTATTAAATAGGCTTTAAATGATTAGTTTGAATTGTTAAAATCAATTTATTTCATGAGAAATATATCTACATTTTAAATTTATAAAATTTTGAATTTATTTAGTACAAAATAAAACCATCAAAAACGAAGGTTTATAAGTTTTTTTTAATGTATTCATTTTTTACCATCTTTTAACGACTTGACTTTACTTATAAAATTAAAATTGACAAATGCAGTATATAAACAAATCACTCATCAAATGTGAGGGGCATACGCAAGAAGCAACGATGGGGTCAATTGACCTCTATTTTTTTAATTTTTTTTTGTATTTATGTATGTTCTTTTACATAATTTAGAGTAAAATGTCACGGTATTATAAAATTAATTTTCATTCTCCGCAAAAAAAAAAATTATATGATTGACCTCATAGTTCGAAAGTCTGGCTCTGCCCCGGCATTAACTGGATCGGTTTCAATAGTTTTGAATTCTTCGTTTGACGCCGATCTAATAGATTAATTTTAAATTAAATTCACCAATTGCCTTGATACGGTTAAGTACATACTTAGTTTCACTCATATTGATATATCGATTAAATTTAAATAGCAATGCAGAATTTCCTACTTTCAACCTCACCAAGTAAGCCTGATACATTGATGAATTATAATTTTTCAACCTCCCCTGATTTTTTTTGTACCATTAATTAACTGCCCCTAAGTCTGATACGTGAACTATTATTTAATTATCAAGAACTCATTTGGAAATATTATTTTATTTTAGATAGTATTACATCAGCTACCATGATTGTTAAATAAACATGTTGTTATAAGTAACCCCTAAAATAGTACCGGTGGCCTACAAATCTTTGTTATAAAATGCTTTTACCTTAATTGTTTTCTAATTGTTGGCATTGTAGTATTACAAAGGGAAAGTACAAAAACATAGAAAATTATTATAACACAAGAGGATCATTATTTGAAAATGCTTCATGCATAGGTGAAGGTACAATATACGGGACAATAAGCCATTATCCAATTCAATGACCTTATGAATACTTCTCACATAATACCATAATTTTGCCTCTTGCTAGACCCTCTAACAGCAAACACAAAATAACAACTTAAAGGCTAAATAAAAAGTAAAACAAAAGGGACAGACAGATGTGTTTAAGAACTCGATTGTGCCAAGTACAAAAAATAACAGTTTGTGTTTAATCAAGCACACTTGAACCCCTCAGGGGTACCCTTGCCACAAAAATTAAGCACAAGACTGAGGTTAATAGGTATATTAAGGTTAATTCCGAGAATGTTCGCTTTAATCGCAGTGCAGAGGCAGACAGCTGCCTCTAAGTCGACCAGTCCGTCGAGCAGCGGACAGCAAGGTTCTTTGGGAGGCAATCCAACCTTCACACCTTTAATCAGGTTTAGCACATTTGCACAAACACCCAATTTTAGTGCATCAACTGGGCATTTACTGGAAGAACTGGAAGGTGGGGTTACTGGTGTAACTGGGGTCGGTACGTACGGTTTTGGGCTGGGGGTAACCGGACCAGGGCAGTAGCTGCATGCACTGGAGAGGGAGAAGAAGAGAATGTTCAAGGCAAGGAAAAGAGAGGTTGGTCCAGTAGTTTTCATTGCCATGGTTCTCTAAGGAAGGCAAGTTTAATTGTTGTACTATTGGTGAGGTTAAAGTGAAACTGTAAAGTTAATGAGTATTTATAACCAAAAGTTCAGGTGATGTTAAGTAGATCCGGTCTAGAAAAAAATCATGGACCTACGTACTTAATTAGGACTAGTTCCGTTACTTCTGGCATTTATATCATTTCAAATGCTTTTTGTGAGAAAGTATATATATTCTAACAAAATTATATATATAACATTACGAAAACTATATGTAGCTAGAGTCAATTAACTTATGAACAATCATTATAGTTTCAATTAAAAAGTTGATATAATTGTCATTTGGAATCGAAAAGCTTTATTTGTTATCAAAACGAAATATTAAGTAGGAATTGTAGTCTAATGTGCATCAAATAAGGTTTAAGTTATATTTTTGCATTTAGCTACATGTATTGTCTATTAGTTTATCCCCCCTCCACACAAACAAGAAAAAAAAAGCATCTCGATCCCTTATAATAAAATTAAAGCTCCTGTATCACACACCAAAGAAAGGCAAAATATATCCATATATATATATAAACGTTGTACGGCTTAAATGGTGGACTGCACTCTGCACAGTGTAAATAGTGAATATTATTTTGTGATGAAGACAAAAAAGTGTGACTGGCTAGTGGATCTCTGAAGCAGCTCATATATATTACAAGGGGCATGCTCCAACCTAGCTGGCAAATCAGGGACTGCCCATCGATCTGGGGCGGTTTTGGAGGTTTGCCAAATGATAATCCCTAATTTTAGGTACCATTTTAACCATATCTTAGTTTAAAATGATTCATGACCAATTATATTGACTTAATAGATATTATTTTCTGATGAGGCAGGAGAATCTCTGGGCGTATGCATGTTACTGCGTCACTGTACCAAAGTTTGGATCAGATTGTTTTCATATGATGAACTTCTCTTTTTAGATCTTTCTTTCTAAATGTGTCACTGTAAGCGAATAAATGTCTACACCAAGATTGTCATATCATGTTGAAAACACACTTGGCAGCTGAAGATTTGATAATCAAACAAGATATGCTAGGATCCATATCAATTCAAAGAAGGAAAGAAGATATGAAGAAAAAAAGATGAATATGCGCAGCATATATATTCTTTCATATATAGATAGTAGTTGATTTCCTTCTAATGTTAGATTAAGTATTCAATGTTTAACATATGTAATTGATAAATAGGAAGAGCAATAGGGGTAGGCATATCGACACCACAAGCATTTATATTAACACAACATCTTTACAAAAATTTAATGTATGGACAATTTTAACCCTCATTAAATGTCTTCCATAATTGCTAGATATTTTTTTTCCTTTTTTTTATATCATGCATGCATATAAAATCAAAAGCTACATAATTTCGTTGATCTTCCCTTTTTCTCATGGAAATATAGCTGCATAATTTACACTAGAACATTTAATTCAACTGAGGTTTTAAGCAGTCAAGTCACAGTACGTATTTAACTCTCTTTTTTGTAATTTTTTTTTATTTTATGATAGACTCGCTTTAATATGTGATATATTATCAAATATATTTTTTAATTTCTATATTTTTTTCTCTCAATTTTGATACTTATAATCTATACGTCTATTTTAATTAAAATTGTAGGAATTTTTTATTGATGTTTTGTAATTAATTTATATTTGGTAATTGAATAGATGGATCAATCCTCTAACTCACTGGAAGAAAACCTTGAAAATCAAGTTTTGTATGCAAATGAAAGCAATCAACTTCTTAATTTGAAGTTTGAAAATCATGATGATTTGCTTCTTGTTGTTCGTGATTTCTATGGTACTAAAGGCTATGTGTGCTAACAACTCGTGGCTAACGACCAAATAAATTTGTTATTTAGTAGTGTTTTGCTGTACTTTTAATTTATTATTTTAATCATAAGTTGAATGACAAAATTATTCATGATAATTTGCATTTAATATTTTTTTTATATAAGTAATCATGTTGTTTTCTTAGTGTTATTGCGTAAAAAAAGAAGATAAAATGTTAACAGACAAAATAATTTTTTTATAGTAGATTGTTACAAAAAATTTGTGAAGGTTGATAGGTTTTAATAATATAATAAAATCAATTCACTATTGTAATTCTCTTAAAAAAATCTTAAAAGTTTGATTCAAATAAATAATGAAAACTTATTGTACGATAACATAAAGTTTATAAATAGATTTTATAGTAACTTTTAAGGAACAGATTTTAAAATAATATACAAGAGAAAACATATTTTAAACAAAATAACATACTTTATAAAACACAACTTTTAAGGAAAAATAATTATGTGGTAATATATGAGAGAAAATCAGATTTTAAAAGAAATATTTAATGAAGGGTAAAATTGTCTATATATTAAAAATATTTTGATGGTGTTGTGTTAATAAAAAATTGAGTTGTTTTAATATCATCACCCGAGCAATAGCCGTGTAATTCAATTAAAACAGAAAGAAATAAAAATCTGGGAGGAAAGGGAGATTCTTGGGAGTCTTGTGTTTGAGTTCTCTATTATTTTTGACATATCAGTTTTTATTCGCATAGAATCCAATTCAAAAATGGAACAGGCGCCTTTCTTTCTCTAAGATTCAAGTTAATTCTGATTTAATTCAGATTAACGAGCTATAAATCATGTTTTGTGTCGGATGGGTGACTACATGTTCGCGTTAGGGCACGAACCACACTAATTACACTTCTCATTCAAACATATCATCATCTGTGAAATGAACTTACCTTTTCATATTTGTTTTCCAAAAAGTTTGAAAAATAATGGTGATCGAAGTGTCTTAATGTACTCTACTCTGTACATATATTACAAAATGTTCAATTTTATTTTATGAATTGACCGTTGGTGCACATCTGGCCTACCAATTCTAAAAGAAGATTATTCACGAGCAAAGATTTCCGTGGTCCTCTGGGTGGAAATCAGAAAGTTAGATTATAACATAATTTTACAAAAGAATTTCCTGGTATGAGATAATGAGATACGTAAGATCTGGTTGTTGTATTTATCTGAAACATATTCATTTTAAAGGTCAGAGATAGTAATCAAATCAGCTTCTATTATGATATTATCTTTTACTCCAGATTAATGCTGATAAACAATTGCAATGCTTCAACTAAATCCATATCAGGGCATTAATTATATTTGTTAAGTGTAAACTATGCGGATTTGAACGAAACGTTTGGTCCCTTCAGTTTTGCATTGTTCTTTTGTTCCTGCTGTATTTTTTTTTCTTTATTTTGATACAAGAAAACACATCACAATTGCAAAAAAAAAATTTAGTAAATTAGCAAAATTTAATTAATACAGTTAGTAAAAATTGAACTATTTTTCAAAATGGGATAAAGATTAAGAGTCAAAGTGTATCAACTTATCCTCAGTGCGAGCACTGAGTTTCGAATATGTATGCCGAGAAAACAAGTTTTGCGAACGGTGCCTCCAATTGAGGAATATTGCTTACTAAGGTCACTAATCATGTATCCGGTACAGATTATCATATACTCTGATGTTGAAGTTGTAATGTTCCCTTTATCGGCAGCTATTTTACAAAATAGTTTCTGGTAAACATGCTGAAACAAGAGCAAGGTCAGTGCTCTCCTAAATTACCAATTCTATTTTACAATAAAATTTCGATGTAGGCAGTAGGTGTTAGGCACAACTCCAAAGTTTGTTTGTGTGGAGTATTAAATGAAACTTTGCCTGACTGTAGAAGCTGTCCAAATAGAGAGATTTAGGTTCAATGAATCATGCCAGTGTATACTGAATTTGCTTTGGTCTAGTACTAGAGAATTTTGCGACTATAATTAGGCAAAAATATCATGAAAAGCCCTTTTGCCAAAAAAAATGATGAGACAGTTGCCTGAAAATTAGGCTTTGCTGATGTCTTGAAGACTTACGTCATTCATTACTGAACTAAATAATCAACAAACGGTAATTTCAGAAGCATAATTTTTGAATATATAAGGATGTCGCTTTTGTTTCGTCGTTAAATTGCTACTGTTGATGCTTACTACTGAATTGCCAAAAATTACTTTTCTCATGTTACTTGCTCCATATATATATATATATATATATATATATATATATATATATATATATATATATATATATATATGTGTGTGTGTGTGCTATAGTTTTATTTTCTTAATTTGTTTGGAATTTTCTGTTGGCATGTGAGCTTTATTTGCCTCTGGAAAATTTATCATAAATTCATAACAAGGCCGAATACAACTAAATATAATATATGTAGATCTTATTGTGAACTTCTACAACGATTATAAACAGATTTCTTCTTTTACAAAAAAAAAAAAAAACAGAGAAATGAACTAGATAAGCTTGAAATTACAAATTTGTCCCCTATACACCTTTTTCTAATTTCATTCTATAATTGTATATTAGTCATTGCTCTCTCTTAATGCTTTGGTGGACGAATGGACGAAAGCTGTCATCTGGATCAGGATTTAACAATGTGTTTTTTTTTTTTTAATGGGATGATGAATTGATGATGATCGATCAACGATCATTGTCAATTGGCCAGAAAAATAATAAGAAAGCGATAAAATATCCAAGACAAGCATCCATGACCCGTGACTAGTACTTCACATGGCCCCTTGGTTTGCGTATTCCTAGTGTATTTATTTAAATAAATCAGTATCTTTTGACGAAAAGCTACAAGCCAGAAACACATATCTTTTTTTTGAGGAAAAACAGGGTCAAGACCCGAAACACACACAATTAAGCTTCCAAATCCAATTACGTACTTCCGGATATAGGGGATGTCTATTATAGGGAGCATTTCCATCTTTTGTAAACAAATATATATAGGTTATTTACTTCGGCAAAACAAAAATCCATAATATAGTTGTTTTCTATATAGTTGGTTTCTTGTCAGTCACCAAGGAAAATGTATTTCGCAATAATATATATCGTGTAGTTGTAGAAAAGGATTGTACTCCATCTCTAAGATCGGATAAATACTATGAAAAAAGGAGTTATTAATCAAACATTCAAACATAAATATAAAGATTTTTTTTAATAAAGGTTGGAGGTCAAGCTATCTAACTATTTAATATTACAAAGGATTGTCCATTATGGATTTAAAATCTGCGACCTTCCACACGAAGAGCATTGTCTTTGTCACTATACCAAAAGTTGATTCTCAACACAAATCACTACTACAAAAAACACATTTACTATCGCCCATTTACCATCAGTTGTCCTTCCGCACGGATGTTGTATGTAACCAGGGTCAACGATATAATTAATTCGAACTTTTTACCGATTGTTCGGTCTAACCAACCAATGGCGTTGATGGCCCCCTCCTTTGTCATCCTTTTTTAATATCCTACCGTTGGTTTTGAGTGTCGCTGTGATATCGGATGGGTTGTAGCACCGATAGCGTAGAGGTGGTGATCTTTACCATCTGTGATGTCAATTGGGCCGTCAGTTTTGGATTGATCAATACCAACTGTGTTCCTTTTTGAACCAATGACGATGTTCTCAAGGGCAATGCTGTAAATACTTGTAAATAGATTTTGGTATAAACCACTCTCATGTATTCAATTAATTGATTGTGATGTATTATGTAATTAAGTTTGGAGCTATATTGTGCAATTATAATGAGATAATTATTTAATAATATACATAATACCAACTAAATAATATCTAATTAACTAATTAAGGATTAACTGGCTCCTGAAATTTTTGTGTTATATTTTTTTAACAGAAAAAGTTCATAACCAAGAGTAACATATCACTAGCTTATTAGAGAATACTGAGCTCGTGATTACTCATTGTTATCATAAGTTCATAACCAAGAGTAACAGAACTATATAAAAAAGTTAAATTAAAACAGATCCAAGGAATGTACCTAGTGGTATTAATACTACCAAATTAACATCCAAAATAGATCCTAGTATATATAACAAAACATCTAAAACATCCATACACAAAATATGTTGAAACATCCATATATATAACTCCAAAGTTTTTAGACAACAACCAAAAAAATCATATTGCTGAAATACTGCGTATAAAAATCCCCAATCCTGATCGTTAAAACTCAATTTTGTTGTTGTAAACGTATTTCTACGATAGTAATCAGAACAAGTGATCAATGTAGAATAGTTCCTAAAATTTCTCAATTCCCCTTTACCAAACAGGAGATACTGCATCACTCGTTGTACCATGGTATCAAACCTCCAAAATTGAACCTCAATCATCTTGAGATTTCTTATGTCAGATGCTTCAACCAGCGGGATTGGAACTATAGTTTTTTGCCATTCTCCATAATCCTGATCACAAAACTACAACAAATAATTGATCAATTGATAACTAGATCTTTATTTTAAACTTTCTTAAAAAAAAAACATTAAACAACAAATTAAAAATGAAGAGAAACTATGTATTTGGAAAAAAAAAACTTACACACAACTAATGTTATACCACTGTAAAAGCTTTGTCAACTTTGGACAATTCTCTATGTAGGGGTGTTCATTGGGTCTGGTTTAGTTAGTTTTGAACCGAACCGAATTAGTTTGGACCAAACGGTTCAGTTTGTTCGTTTTAATAGTTCGGTTCATTTTCTTTTTAAAACTAAATTATAATTTCTGTTCAGTTTAGTTTGAAATTTTTTCAAAACTGAAATAACCGAACCGACCGAACTTTTATATATTATGAATTTAGTCTGGACCGTCCTAGTTTATTTCTAAATATCCCTGTTTATTTCTTAATACCCCGATTTATTTCTTAATATACTTCGGTTTATTATAAATCAATTGCTTTAAATAAAAAAAATTAAAATATTTTGGTTTGAACCGAACAAACCGAAATAAAACTTTGGTTCGGTTCGGTTTGGTTGCAATGCTAAATCGATTCGGTTGGGTTCTATTTTAGAAATTGAATTATTACTTTGGTTTTTCTAGTTCAGTTTGGTTTCAACCTGCCACAAGAAGATGAAATACAACTAGAAAAATATGAAGTACAACTTCAAGATCGTTAAATACAACCTGTAGTAGATGAATGACACAAGTAGAACATGAAAGACAACAGTAGCAAATGAAATACAACTAGAAGGTGAAAGATCGTTAAATACAACCTATAGTAGACGAAACAACAAGTAGAAAATCAAAGACAACTACAAGAAGATGGAAGAAAACTTGTAGAAGGTGAAAGGCAATTAGATGAAGATGAAAGAGAACCAGTATAACATGAAAGAGAACCAGAACAAGGTGAAAGGCTACTACAAAAAGATGAAATAAAACTAGATGAATATGAAATACAACTAGAAGAAGATGAAATACAACAAGTAGACTTGTAGAACAATAAAGACAACCAGTACATGGTGAAGGACAACGAGAAGAAAACGATACAACCTGTAGTAGACGAAAACAACAAGTAGAACATGAAAGATAACTAAAAGAAGATGAAAGACAACTACTATAAGGTAAAGACAACTAGAAAAAAATAAAAGACAACCTGTATAAGATGAAAAACAACATGTAGAACATAAAAGACACCATGTACAAGGTGAAAGACTACTAGAAGAAGTTGAAATACAACTAGAAGAATATGAAGTACAACTCGAAGATCATTCAATACAACCTGTAGTAGACTAAAGACAACAAGTAGAAAATGAAATACAACTATAAGAAGATAAAATACAACATGCAGTAGACGAAACAATAAGTAGAACATCAAAGACATCTACAAGAAGATGAAAAACAACTAGTAGAAGGTGAAAGGCAACCAAATGAAGATGAAAGAGAACCAGTATAACACGAAAGACAACTAGTACATGGTAACGGACAACTAGAAGAAGATAAAATATAACCTTTAGTAGACAAACAATAAGTAGAACATGAAAGACAACTAAAAAAAGATGAAAAACAACTAGTAGAAGGTAAAAACAACTAGAAGAAGATGAACGACAACCAGTATAAGAAGAAAAACAACCTGTAGAACATAAAGACAACCAGTACAAGGTGAAAGACTACTACAAGAAGATGAAATACAATTAGAAAAATATGATGTACAACTCGAAGATCATTCAATACAACCTGTAGTAGACGAAAGACAACCAGTAGAACATGAAAGACAACCAGTAGAAAATGAAATACAACTAGAAGAAGATGAAATACTACATGTAGTAGACGAAATACAACTACAAGAAGACGAAAGACAACTAATAGAAGGTGAAAGACAACATATAAAGATGAAGGAGAACCAGTATAACACGAAAGAGAACAAGTACAAGGTGAAAGACAACTAGTACATGGTGACAGACAACTAGAAGAAGACAAAATATAACTTGTAGTGACAAACAACAAGTAGAACATGAAAAATAACTAGTAGAAGATGAAAGCCAACTAATAACTAGAAGAAGATGAAATACAACAAGAATAATGTGAAATACAACTAGAATAAGAAGAAAGACAACAGGTTGAACATGAAAGACAACCGGTAGAACATGAAAAACAACCATTATAAGCTGAAAAATAACAAGTGGAAGGTGAAGACAACTCGAAGAAAATGAAAGACAACATATAAAGAACAACTAGAAAAGATGAAATACAATTAGATGAAGATGAAATACAACTAGTAGACAACTAGTAGAAGATGAAAAACAACTAGTAGAAGATAAAAGCCAACTAGTAGAACAAGAAAGACAACTAGAATAAGATGAAATACAACCAGAACAAGGTGAAAGACGACTAAAAAAAGATAAAATACAACTAGAATAATATAAAATACAACTAGAATAATATGAAATACAACAAGAAGAAGATACAACTAGTAGAAGAAAACAACAAGTAGAACATGAAAGACAACTAAAAGAAGATGAAAGACAACTAATAGAAGGTAAATACAAATAGTAGAAAATGAAAAACAACAAGTGTAAGATGAAAAACAACATGTAGAACATGAAATACAACTAGTACAAGGTAAAAGACTACTAGAGGAAGATGAAATACAACTTGAAAAATATGAAGTACAACTCGAAGATCGTTAAATACAACCTATAGTAGATGAATGACACAAGTAGAACATGAAAGACAACAGTAGAAAATGAAATACAACTAGAAGAAGATGAAATACAACATGTAGTAGACGAAACAATAAGTAGAACATCAAAGACAACTACAAGAAGATGAAAAACAACTTGTAGAAGGTAAACAGCAACTAGATGAAGATGAAAGTGAACTAGTATAACATGAAAGAGAACAAGGGGAAAGGCTACTACAAAAAGATGAAATATAACTAGATGAATATGAAATACAACTAGAAGAAGATGAAATACAACATGTAGTAGATGAATATAACAAGTAGAACATGAAAGACAACAACAATAAGAAGACAAAAAAATAATTAGTAAAAGGTGAAAGACAACCTAGAAGAAAATGAAAGACAACCAGTACAAGATAAAAAACAACTAAAAGAACATAAAATACAAGAAGTAGACTTGTTGAACAAGAAAGACAACCAGTACATGGTGAAGGACAACGATAAGAAAACGAAATACAACTTGTAGTAGACGAAAACAACAAGTAGAACATGAAAGACAACTAGAAAAAGATGAAAGACAACATGTATAAGATGAAAAACAACATGTAGAACATAAAAGACAACGTGTACAAGGTGAAAGACTACTAGAAGAAGATAAAATATAACTAGAAGAATATGAAGTACAACTCGAAGATCATTCAACACAACTTGTAGTAGACGAAAGACAACCAATACAACATGAAAGGCAACCAGTAGAAAATGAAATACAACTAGAAGAAGATGATTAACCTGTAGTAGACGAGCTAACAAGTAAAATACGAAATACAACTACAAGAAGATGAAAGACAACAGATGAAGATGGAAGAGAACCAGTATAACACGAAAGAGAACCAGTACAAGGTGAAAGACAACTAGTACATGGTAACAGACAACTAGAAAAAGACGAAATATAACTTGTAGTTAACAAACAACAAGTATAACATGAAAAAAACAACTAGTACAAGATGAAAGCCAACCAATAACTAGAAGAAGATGAAATTCAGCAAGAATTATGAAATACAACTAGAATAAGAAGAAAGACAACCAGTGGAACATGAAAAACAACCAATATAAGCTGAAAGACAACTAGTGGAAGTTGAAGACAACATATAAAGAACAACTAGAAAAGATGAAATACAATTAGAAGAAGATGAAATACAACTAGTAGAAGATGAAAGACAACTAGTAGAAAATAAAAGCCAACTAGTAGAACAAGAAAGACAACCAGTACAAGGTGAAGGATAACTAGAAGAAGATGAAATACAATCTATAGTAGAAGATAAAAGTCAACTAGTGGAACAATAAAGACAACCAGAACAAGGTAAAAGACAACTAAAAAAAGATGCAATACAACTAGAATAATATGAAATACAACTAGAAGAAGATACAACTAGTAGAAGAAAACAACAAGTAGAACATTAAAGACAACTAAAAGAAGATGAAAGACAACTAGTAGAAGGTAAATACAAATAGTAGAAGATGAAAGACCACAAGTATAAGATAAAAAACAACCTGTAGAAAATGAAATACAATTAGTACAAGGTGAAAGACTGCTAGAAGAAGATAAAATACAACTTGAAAAATATGAAGTACAACTCGAAGATCGTTAAATACAACCTGTAGTAGATGAATGACACAAGTAGAACATGAAAGACAACAGTAGAAAATGAAATACAACTAGAAGAAGGTGAAATACAACATGTAGTAGACGAAAACAACAAGTAGAACATGAAAGACAACTAAAAGAAGATGAAAGATAACTAGAAAAAGATGAAAGACAACTTGTATAAGATGAAAAACAACATGTAGAACAAAAAAGACAACATGTACAAGGTGAAAGACTACTAGAAGAAGATGAAATACAACTAGAAGAATTTGAAGTAGAACTCGATGATCATTCAATACAACCTGTAGTAGACGAAAGACAACTAGAAGAAGATGAAAGATAACAAGTAGAAAAAGAAATACAACTAGAAGAAGATGAAATACAACCTGTTGTAGACGAAACAACAAGTAGACCATCAAAGACAACTACAAGAAGATGAAAAACAACTAGTAGAAAGTGAAAGACAACTAGATGAAGATGAAAGAGAACCAGTATAACACGAAAGACAACTAGTACATGGTAACAGACAACTAGAAGAAGATGAAATATAACCTATAGTAGACAAACAACAAGTAGAACATGAAGGACAACTAAAAGAAGATGAAAGACAACTAATAGAAGGTAAAAACAACTAGAAGAAGATGAAAGAAAACCATTATAAGAAGAAAAAACAACTTGTAGAACATAAAAGACAACCTGTACAAGGTGAAAGACTGCTAGAAGAATATGAAATACAACTAGAAGAATATGAAGTACAACTCGAACATCATTCAATACAACATGTAGTAGACGAAAGACAACTAGTAAAACATGAAAGACAACTAGTAGAAGATGAAATACAACTAGAAGAAGATGAAATACAACCTGTAATAGACAAAACAACAAGTAGAACATGAAAGACAACTACAAGAAGATGAAAGACAACTAGTAGAAGGCTAAAGACAACAAGATGAAGATGAAAGAGAACCAGTATAACACGAAAGACAACTAGTACATGGTAACGGACAACTAGAAGAAGATGAAATATAACCTATAGTAGACAAACAACAAGTAGTACATGAAAGACAACTAGTAGAAGGTAAAAACAACTAGAAGAAGATGAAAGACAACCAGTATAAGAAGAAAAACAACCTGTAGAACATAAAAGACAACCAGTAGAAGATAAAAGCCAACCAGTAGAAGATGAAATACAACTAGAAGAAGACGAAATACAACCTGTAGTAGACCAAAAAACAATAAGTAGAACATCAAAGACAACTACAAGAAGATGAAAAACAACTAGTAGAATGTGAAAGACAACTAGATGAAGATGAAAGAGAACCAGTATAACACGAAAGACAACTAGTACATGGTAACGGACAACTAGAAGAAGATGAAATATAACCTATAGTAGACAAACAACTAGTAGTACATGAAAGACAACTAGGTAAAAACAACTAGAAGAAGATGAAAGACAACAAGTATAAGAAGAAAAACAACATGTAGAACATAAAAGACAACCAGTACAAGGTGAAAGACTACTAGAAGAAGATGAAATACAACTAGAAGAATATGAAGTACAACTCGAAGATTATTCAATACAACATGTAGTAGACGAAACAACATACATAGACAAAATATTGAAGGTATTCGGATCTACCATGACAGATCCAAGAGACTTATCGTTTTGAGTCAGAGCACATACCTTGACAAAATATTAAAAAGGTTCAATATGGATGGATCCAAAGACTAGGGTGAGGGTTGTACTTGAATTTTTTATTATGTTTTAATATACATTTATGTTTTATTTATGTTATGGTTGGAGTTTTCCTTTGCACTTTAAATTTCTTTTTATTATATCCTTGCATACATAGTTCTTTCTAATATATACCACTGATCTCCACATATCAACAGGTGTTAAGTCGTTGCATCTTTGTGTGAGAAGGATAATGCATATAAATACTACAAACACTTTGACAAACGAGGCTTGGCAGCACTTCAAAGACTAGGGTTAGTGTCACACCCCAAACCGGGATTTCCGGATTAGGGTGTGATTAATCCCCGCCTCGTGTCAATTAATCGAAATGACACGCAAGGCTAAACAAGAATAATAATGAAACTCATACAGCGGAAGCAAATAACAAAATAATCAAGCAAAAGTCATAAATATCAAATAAACATCCATACATACATACATAATATCCATACAAAACCTCACCGGGATCAAATATACATAGTCTAATCAAAAGATACATAATCTATCGAGTCCAATGCGTATAACAAAAACATCGGACTCGCAAAACCCTAAACAAAAATCCCTAATCTATATCCGGCGATGTGGCCGTCGGGGACAGCTCCTGGCGCCTCCTGCTGCGGACCGTCAGACTCCATACCTGCCCACATCCATAAAAAGGAGGGGATGAGCGAATGATCGCCCAGTATGTGACCCAGTATTATCCCTTCAGGGATCCTCTTAAGTCAAAGCACATTTTAATTTGAAATCTACGTAAAGTCGGTAATTCACTTTTAATGCACATGCTGCGGAATTTAAAACCTATCATAATAACTATAAAAGAAAAATACATATAATAGATAAATGATGCGATTATCCTATTATGACAACATGATTAAAGTTTCCCAAAATAAAATCGAAGAGAATGAATATTATACTCAACCGGAGTCCAGTACAATAGGTACCGTGTGTACAAATTGGTATAGTAATAATACGGATAATTTTGTCACCCCGTGCCGTGTCAAATTCATCCAAATTGAATTTATATCTCAATGCGACATAACGCAAGGACTGCGATCAGTGGATGCAAAGATACTTGATGCCTAATAGCATCGAGCTTTGCCCCAAAGACTTCAACCCGTAGGCAAGGCACGCTAGCCGATGGTTATATCCAAAATTCGTGTATTTTCCTTACTCTAGACGATTCTTCATCCAAACATATCCAATAGGAGAAAACTACAAGCAGGTCGTAAGAATGAGTTAATCCGTCTCCTCATGAGCAGACGATGGAACTCCACCATCCGGCCGGATCAATGGGACAAGGGCTCGTGAGCGGCCCGGGCTCGTGATCGGCCCATAACAACAATAAAAATAAAATCTGCCACCGCAACCTCGGCAGCCGTACTAGGCAAGTAGCTCCTAATGTAGGGGGGATAGCTCCCGAATCGTCTCCGGACTCGAGATCGGTCCGCACAAAATGTAAAATGATCGACAAATGATATAATACCAATTCCATGCATATAATAATAATAATCCTAATAAGACCTCTAAGGGATCAAGTGATCCCTCAGCCCAATGACCCACAAGCCGCCTCGCATCCCATACTACGAGAACGGAAAGCAGTCATTCGGTCTTCTATCTCACACTCACCAATGCACATGCTTAACTACGATAATATGTTGTCCTCTACGAGAAGAGGACAACTAATATCCTAATTTAATATATAGTAATTAAATTACTCTACTCCTATGAAAACAGTAAATTTTCATTTAGAAGGGGTTATGCAAAGTCCTAATTACAGTTCAGAAAGGATTAAACATGCTCTAATGCAACTACAAAATTTAAAGTGCGGATGTCAGGTCAAGTGGTCGACTGGTAAGAGTACGCCACGAAAGAATAATGCAGATATCCCACACCTGATGGCTGTAGGGGTAGAACGCGCTAATAGCCTCCGGGATCCACGTAATCCTCGCCTGCTCCTGTACAAGCGTCAGCGGGATCGGTCCACGGATCGGAATCTACGTAGGTCGGATGACCTGTAATTTAGACGTAACTTAATTAGAGTCTAAACTAACTATTCGTAATCCCTTATTACCCCGTTTGATTATTTCCTCTAAGTGTTCGTACTTAATCAATTTAATTACTAGGGTTCGAATCTAATTATTAATTTAACTTACTTAAATCATTCGTTATATTTTAATTTGAAGATGAATTGCTTATCTAATTAACTAACTACTTAGATAATGTATTTGCGTATTTTTACGATAAAATACGTAAGGTATAATCTACGTGATTTAATCAGTTATCATTAAGTCCCTAATTAAATACTTGTACTATAAACGAATTTCCTAATTAAGTTAACTACAATTTATTTAAATCCTAAGTACGAAATTAATAAACGTTAAGTACTTAATTATCATAAAGTTTCTAAAGTCGTACGAATTATTTTTACTCATTTGTGCAAGTTGATTAATTTAAATATAAATTAATACATGATTATCTAGTTATTCTATTTAACAAAAATTCGTAATCGTAATGATTCGAAAATATTAATATGTTGTTAATTAATTGTCCTTTATTAATTAACAACATATTTTATTTGAAAGTTATTTTCTTTAATTAAAATTTATACTTAAACTTATCAAATTCTAATTATTAAATTTGAAACATCTAATTACTTAATAAATTTTATTTAAAAATCTAACTACTAAATTAAAATACTAAATACTTAATTTATTAATTAATTAAAATCCTAATTAATCTAAATGTGTTCAATTATTTTAATTGGGTGTGTTTCGGGATCATACAGGAGTCCAATTCGGGTTGTATAGTATCTATTCAAATTATGTTATGAACTCTCACTGAGGCATCAAGACCCTGGACGGTATAATCATCTCCCGTATTTAAGTGAAAAACTTCGGATCGAGCCAAACCCGAAGGAGGCTCGAAATCCTAAGTATATTTATCCGATTTTTATTTCACTTAATTACTTTTCCGAAAGCCTACCTTTTTAAATCCGTCTCTTTTAATCATTCAATCAGGCCTCGCATATTTTGATGATTTCCAAAGCCCAATTAAATAATCTTATATTCCAACAAGCCAAGCCCCACATTTTAATTTCTCAACAGCCACGGCCTAGCAAGGTTAAAGGCCCAAAAACCCAATTTTCCATTTTAATATACATATAGGGCCGACCCCCTTTTTTTTAAAAAGCCACATTTTCAGTTAAGCCCCGATATTAAAATAAATTACGCAAGGACCTAAAATTTACACAATCGCCCCTCAACTTATAAAACATCACAACAAGGTCCCTGTCATTTCAAATTCGGTACTAGCAGTCACACTGGGCCAGCACCAGCTGGTACCAGCGTCACACAGCAGTCGGGGCTAACGAAAAACAACAACGCGAGCCCAACCGATAACCCCCAAAACCCCCAACAGAAAAACACACAAGGCACGATGGCCGTAATCACAGAGAAGGCTCAAAGCCGCAGGTCAAGGCAACAGCCACCAGCACAAAAGGCCTAAGGCCACAGGTCAGACAAGAAGGCACAGAGGCCACAGATCAACAAAAGGCTCACACAACTAGCAAGAGCAAAACAACCCGAAGGCCACAGGTCAAGCAAAATGGCACGAAGGCCACAGATCAAGGCAACAGCCGCAAGCCACAAGGCAAAAACCAAAATAAGGAGTTAAGGGTTACCCGGGGAGAGCAAATCGCAAGAGGGGCAAATTAGGCCGGTTCCAAAGGGGTTCCTTCGCCTCACGGTCGTCAAAGTCAAATCAGCAAGCAAGCACAGCGTAGGGCTCTGCTAGGCACCAGATTCGCCCAGCAAGACACCACGGCAACAGATCGCAACACCGGCACCGAGACCCGAAACCCTAGGGTTCGGTTATCGCAAGCAACAGGGCATAGAAATGAGAGAGAGAGATGAACTTTCTCAACACAGTGGCAAACCAGGAGAGGCAGAGGGAAAATGGCGGAGAGGAAGAGAGAAATGGGGAGCGCAGAGAAGAGAGACAGAGAGGGGAACGAAAATGGGGGGGTTCGGTCTCCAGCGAGAGAAAGGAGAAAGAGAGGTATAAGAGCCGGTTCGGATCCGAATCCAAACCCAAAATTCCATTTTACCATTTTTCAAATCCGATCTGTACAGTCAATTGTGTAACGAGTCTATTATTTCAAATTCAAATATGATTTCTTAATCTCCACGAGAAACTACGGTTTCTTCTGATTTACGAAATTTCCTCTAAATCGTTCAAAATCAGTACTAGGATAATTATTCGTCTACTTATTATCGAACTTCGTTTAATTTCTAAATTTAAATTTCTGCTCGTAAATCCCTAAATTAATTTCGTCATCAATTTGCATGTTGATTATTTAATCATTTATATAACAAATTTTGCTTCATCAGTTGATCGAATTAAATTCGGAATTATGTATTCTCAAGAATTTAAAATATAACTTCGTAACTTTCTAATTGAAATTTATGCATATAATTCGTCTTAGTTTATCTAGTTTGAAAGCAATTTATTCTTTTATTAAATCTCAAATTTAATAAGTTTTAAATCTCAAAGCTTAATTTCCTAACTTAATAGATCGATTTAAATAATCAATTTCGTAAATATTTTATCTAAGTAATTAAATTAATCTAACCTAATTTAATAACTTTATTTAACTAATAATTGTACAACAATTCAACCAACTAATTACTTTAACCATTGTGTTATCCTAATTAATTGATTAAAATTTTTAATTAGTTGCAAATTCTAGTTATTAGGTTAATCAACCAATTTAATTTGGACGGGTTATACAGTTAGAACCCAGTGGGCTTCATTGGCAGGATAGCGTAAATCGTACTTTAAACAACATTAGAAAGAACTTAGATTAACTATGGTCTTTGGGATATTTCTACTATGGGGTAGTATAGGGAAATAATATAATTGCGTACCTAAAAGACTTTAGGCTTGGTAGCCCAAAATCCGATCGCAATATCGGAAAACCTTTCAAATCACATAAATAAACACCCAGCACGCCCTACGGGTAGTGATAGTACCGCATGCGGAATAGTTGTGGGGCAATCCATGCCGCATGCGACTGTGACAGTGCCACATGCGACATTGAAAATGTTGAAACTTGTACTTTGCATAATTAAGAAGGACAAGAAACCTAAACCCTAAGACTCTTTATCTACTGTTTAACCTTTACTAGCTATAATACCTTTATTGCATTTATCACCACCACCTCAAATTTCAAAAACCCAATAACCTAGACTAGTAAAAATTGTTTAAAATCAAATACACTATCCATGTGGATCGACACCCCAATCATACTACACGGTATGATCATACGCTTGTGATCTGAACATAAGTAGAAATTAGGATTTATAAATATTTAAAAGTAGTAGTACCATTTGGGTCCATCATCGAGCTAGTGAACCCCTTTGCGCCCTACAAGCAGGATGCACTAGCTATGATGGAAAACCACTAGAACTTAATCCTAGACACTAAAACCTATCTTTGGTTCTTTATTATAAATCTTGTAATTCAAGCTTTGAACCTACAAACTCACTACATCATGTAAGTTGTTAAATTCAACTAATGTATGTTTTGCAAATTAAGTCAAACAAAGTATTTGAAGATTGCATACAACCAACAGGACTTCATATTTTTCTTGTTTTATTTCATCTTCTTCTAGTAGTCTTTCACCTTATACTTATTGACTTTCATGTTCTACTTATTTTTTTTATCTTATAATGGAAGTTTCTCATCTTCTTCTAGTTGTCTTTCATATTCTTTTAGTACTCTTTCATGTTCTACTTTGTTTTCGTTTACTACAGGTTCATCTTCTTCTAGTTGTCATTCACCATGTACTAGTTGTCTTTCTTCTTCTACTAGTTTACTGGTTGTATTTCATCATCTTTTAGTTGTCCTTTATCTTGTATTTGTTGTCTTTCATTTTCTTCTAGTTGTTTTTCACCTTCTACTTAGTTGTCTTTCATCTTCTTATGGTTGTCTTTCATGTTCAACTAGTTGACTTTCGTCTACTACAGGTTGTATTTCATCTTCTTCTAGTTGTATTTCATTTTCTTCTAGTTGTATTTCATATATTTCTAGTTGTATTTCATCTTCTTCTACTAGTCTTTCACCTTGTACTAGTTGTCTTTCATCTTCATTTAGTAGTCTTCTACTAGTTGTCTTTCATCTTCTTCTAATTGTTATTCATGTTTTACTTGTTGTTTCATCTACTACATGTTGTATTTCATTTTCTTCTAGTTGTATTTAATTTTCAACATGTTGTCTCTCATGTTCTACTGGTTGTATTTCATCATCCTCTAGTTGTACTCCATATTCTTCTAGTTGTATTTCATCTTCTTCTAGTAGTCTTTTACCTTGTATTGGTTGTTTTTCATGTTCTACTAGTTTTTTTCATCTTATACTGGTTGTTTTTCATCTTCTTCTAGTTGTCTTTACCTTCTACTAGTTGTCGTTCATATTCATTTAGTAGTCTTTCGTGTTCTACTAGTTCTTTTCGTCTACTACAGGTTGTATTTCATCTTCTTCTAGTTGTCGTTCACCATGTGCTGGTTGTCTTTCATATTCTACTAGTCTGCTAGTTGTATTTCATCTTCTTTTAGTTGTCCTTTATCTTGCATTTGTTGTCTTTCATTTTCTTCAAATTGTTTTACATCTTCTACTAGTTCTCTTTCATCTTATTATGGTTGTCTTTCATGTTCTACCGGTTGTCTTACGTCTACTATAGTTTGTATTTCATCTTCTTCTAGTTGTATTTCATATTCTTCCAGTTGTATTTTATCTACTGTAGGTTGTATTTCATCTTCTTCTAGTAGTCTTTCACTTTGTACCGGTTGTCTTTCATGTTATACTGGTTGTCTTTCATCTTCTAGTAGTCTTTCATCTTCTACTAGTTGTCTTTCATCTTCTTCTAGTTGTCTATCATGTTCTATTTGTTGTTTCGTCTACTACAGGTTGCATTTCATCTTCTTCTAGTTGTCTTTCATCTTCAAATAGTTGTTTCATCTTCTTCTAGTTGTCCTTTATGTTTTACTTGTTCTTTCGTCGACTACATTTTGTTTCTCATCTTCTTCTAGCTGTATTTCATTTTCTACTAATTGTCTTTCATCTTAAACTGGTTGTATTTCATCATCATCTAGTTGTATTTGATATTTTTCTAGTTGTATTTCATCTTCTTCTAGTAGTCTTTCACCTTGTACTGGTTGTCTTTCATGTTATACTGGTTTTTTTGCATCTTATACTGTTTGTTTTTCATCTTGTTCTAGTTGTCTTTAACTTCAACTAGTTGTATTTCATCTTCTTCTCGTTGACCTTCACAACGTACTGATTGTCTTTCTTGTTCTGCTAGTCTACTAGTTGTATTTCATGTTCTTTTAGTTGTCATTTATCTTGTACTGGATGTCTTTCATTTTCTTCTGGCTGTCTTTCTCCTTCTACTAAGTGTCTTTCATCTTCTTATGGTTGTCTTTCATGTTCTACTTGTTGTCTTTCGTCTACAACAGGTTGTATCTCATCTTCTTCTAGTTATAATTCATATTCATCTAGTTGTATTTCTTCTTTTTGTAGTAGTCTTTCACCTCGTACTGGTTCTCTTTCGTGTTATACTGGTTCTCTTTCATCTTCGTCTAGTTGTTTTTCACCTTCTACTAGTTGTCTTTCATCTTCTTGTAGTTGTCTTTGATGTTCTACTTGTTGTTTCGTCTACTACAGGTTGTATTTCATCTTCTTTTAGTTGTATTTCATTTTCTACTGGTTGTCTTTCATGTTCTACTGGTTGTCTTTCGTGTACTACAGGTTGTATTTAATGATCTCCTAGTTGTACTTCATATTCTTCTAGTTGTATTTCATCTTCTTCTAGTAGTCTTTCGCCTTGTACTGGTTGTCTTTTATGTTCTACAGGTTGTTTTTCTTCTCGTACTGGTTGTCTTTCATCTTCTTCTGGTTGTTTTTACCGTCTACTAGTTGTCTTTCATGTTTTACTTGTTGTTTGTCTACTACATATTATATTTCATCCTCTTCTAGTTGTTCGTTACCATGTACTAGTTGTCTTTCATGTTATGCTGGTTCTCTTTCATCTTCATCTAGTTGTCTTTCACATTCTACTAGTTGTTTTTCATCTTCTTGTAGTTGTCTTTGATGTTCTACTTATTGTTTTTTGGTCTACTACAGGTTGTATTTCATCTTCTTCTAGTTGTATTTCATTTTCTACTTGTTGTCTTTCATGCTCTACTGGTTGTCTTTCGTCTACTACAAGTTGTATTGAATGATCTTCGAGTTGTACTTCATAATCTTCTAGTTATATTTCATCTTCTTCTAATAGTCTTTCACCTTGTAGTTGTCTTCAAGTTGTCTTTCATCTTTTTCTAGTTGTCTTTACCTTCTACTAGTTGTCTTTCATCTTCTTTTAGTTGTCTTTCATGTTATAATTATTGTTTTCGTCTATTACAGGTTGTATTTCGTTTTTTTCTCGTTGTCCTTCACCATGTACTAGTTGTCTTTCTTGTTCTACAAGTCTACTTGTTGTATTTCATCTTCTTTTAGTTGTCTTTCACCTTCTACTAATTATTTTTTTTCTTATTGTTGTTGTCTTTCACCTACTACAGGTTGTATTTCATCTTCTTCTAGTTATATTTCATCTTTTTTTAGTAACCTTCCACCTTGTACTGGTTCTATTTCATGTTATATTGGTTCTCTTTCATCTTTATCTAGTTGCATTTACCTTCTACAAGTTGTCTTTCATCTTCTTGTAGTTGTCTTTGATGTTCTACTTGTTGTTTTGTCTACTACAGGTTGTATTTAACGATCTTTCACCTTCCACTTGTATTTCATTTGCTACTGTTGTCTTTCATGTTCTACTTGTGTCATTCATCTACTACAGGTTGTATTTAACGATCTTGAAGTTGTACTTCATATTTTTCTAGTTGTATTTCTTCTTCTAGAAGTCTTTCACCTTGTACTGGTTGTATTTCATGTTTACAGGTTGTTTTCATCTTATAATTGTTGTCTTTCATCTTCTTTTAGTTGTCTTTCATGTTCGACTTGTTGTTTTCTTCTACTAGTTGTATCTTCTTCTAGTTGTATTTCGTATTATTCTTGTTGTATTTCATCTTTTTCTAGTTCTCCTTCACCGTGTTCTGGTTGTTTTTATTGTTCCACTTGTTGGCTTCTAACTTATACTGCATGTTGTATTTCATATTCTTCTAGTTGTCTTTCACCTTGTACTAGTTGTCTTTCTTGTTCTACTAGTTGGCTTTTATCTTCTACTAGTTGTATTTCATCTTTTCTTGTTGTTCTTTATAACAGTCTTTTATTTTCTTCGAGTTGTCTTCACCTTCCACTAGTTGTCTTTCAGCTTATACTGGTTGTTTTTCATGTTCTACCGGTTGTCTTTCATGTTCTTGTTGTCTTTCTTCTTATTCTAGTTGTATTTCATATTTTTCTTATCATATTTCATCTTCTTTTAGTTATTGGTTGGCTTTCATCTTCTATTAGTTGCTTTTCATGTTCTACTTGTTGGTTGGCTTTCATCTTCTTCTTCTAGTTATTGGTTGGCTTTCATCTTCTACTAGTTCTTTTTCGTGTTCTACCAGTTGTCTTTCGCCTTTTACTTGTTTTCTTTCAACTTTTACCGGATGTCTTTCATTTCTATTGGTTGTCTTTCGTTTACTACAGGTTGTATTTCATATTCTTCTAGTTTTATTTCATATTCTTCTAGTTGTATTTCATCTTCTTCTAGTAGTATTTCACCTTGTACCGATTGTCTTTCATCTTCATGTAATTGTCTTTCATCTTCTTATAGTTGTTATTTATGTTCTACTTGTAGTTTTGTCTACTACATGATGTTTTTCATCTTTTTGTAGTTGTATTTCATTTTCTACTGGTTGTCTTTCATCTTAAACTGGTTGTATTTCATATTCTTCTAGTTGTATTTCATCTTCTTCTAGTAGTCTTTCACCTTGTACTGGTTGTCTTTCATGTTCTACTGGTTTTTTTTGCATCTTATACTGTTTGTTTTTCATCTTCTTCTTGTTGTCTTTAACTTCAACTAGTCTTCTTCTGGTTGTGCTTCACCATTTACGGATTGTCTTTCTTGTTCTGCTAGTCTACTAGTTGTATTTAATCATCTTTTAATTGTCTTTTATCTTGTACTAGATGTCTTTCATTTCCTTCTAGTTGTCTTTCATCTTCTTATGGTTGTCTTTCGTCTACAACAGGTTGTATCTCATATTCTTCTAGTTGTAATTCATATTCATCTAGTTGTATTTCTTCTTTTTGTAGTAGTTTTTCACCTTGTACTGGTTCTCTTTCGTGTTATACAGGTTCTCTTTCATCTTCATCTAGTTGTCTTTCACCTTCTAGTAGTTGTCTTTCATCTTCTTGTAGTTGTCTTTCATGTTCTACTTGTTGTTTCGTCTACTACAGGTATTCCCATCTTCTTCTAGTTCTATTTCATTTTCTACTGGTTGTCTTTCATGTTCTATTGGTTTGTCTTTCGTCTACTACTGGTTGTATTGAATGATCTCTGAGTTGTACTTCATATTCTTCTAGTTGTATTTCATCTTCTTCTAGTTGTCTTTCACCTTGTACTGGTTGTCTTTTATGTTCTACAGGTTGTTTTTCTTATTATACTGGTTGTCTTTCATCTTCTTCTAGTTGTTTTTACCGTCTACTAGTTGTCTTTCATTTTCTTTTAATTGTCTTTCATGTTCTTCTTGTTGTTCGTCTACAGGTGATATTTCATCCCCTTCTAGTTGTCCGTTACCATGTACTAGTTGTCTTTCGTGTTATGCTGGTTCTCTTTCATCTTAATCTAGTTGCCTTTCACCTTCTACAAGTTGTCTTTCATCTTCTTGTAGTTGTCTTTGATGTTCTACTGGTTGTTTCGTCTACTACAGGTTATATTTCATCTTCGTCTAGTTGTATTTCGTTTTCTACTTGTTGTCTTTCATGTTGTACTAGTTGTCTTTCGACTACTATAGGTTGTATTGAATGATCTTCGAGTTGTACTTCATATTCTTCTTGTATTATTCCATCTTCTTCTAGTAGTCTTTCACCTTGTACAGGTTGTCTTTTATGTTCTACATGTTTTTCATCTTATACATGTTGTCTTTCATCTTTTTCTAGTTGTCTTTACCTTCTACTAGTTGTCTTTCATCTTCTTTTGGTTGTCTTTCTTGTTCTACATGTTGTTTTCGTATACTACAGATTGTATTTCACCTTCTTCTAGTTGTCGTTCACCATGTACTGGTTGTCTTTCTTGTTCTACAAGTCTACTTGTTGTTTTTCATCTTCGTTTAGTTGTCAAAAATCTTATACTGGTTGTCTTTTACCTTGTACTAATTATTTTTTGTCTTCTTATTGTTGTTGTCTTTCAGGTTCTACTTGTTGTCTTTCGCCTACTACAGGTTGTATTTAATCTTCTTCTAGTTGTATTTCATATTTATCTAGTTGTATTTCATCTTTTTGTAGTAGCCTCTCACCTTGTACTGGTTCTCTTTCATGTTATACTGGTTCTCTTTCATCTTTATCTAGTTGTCTTTCACCTTCTACAAGTTGTCTTTCATCTTCTTGTAGTTGTCTTTGATGTTATACTTGTTGTTTCCTCTACTACAAGTTGTATTTCATATTCTTCTTGTTGTATTTCATTTTCTACTGTTGTCTTTCATATTCTACTTGTGTCATTCATCTACTACATGTTGTATTTAACGATCTTCGAGTTGTAATTCATATTTTTCTAGTTGTATTTCAACTTCTTCTAGTAGTCTTTCACCTTGTACTGGTTGTATTTGATGTTCTACATGTTGTTTTCCATCTTATAATTGTTTTTCATCTTCTACTATTTGTATTTACCTTCTACTAGTTGTCTTTCATCTTTTTTTAGTTGTCTTTCATTTTCTACTTGTTGTTTTGTTCTACTAATTGTTTCTTTTTCTAGTTGTATTTCATATTATTCTAGATGTGTTTCATATTATTCTAGCTGTATTTCATCTTTTTCTAGTTATCTTTCACCTTGTTCTGGTTGTCTTTATTATTCCACTAGTTGGTTTTTATCTTCTACTACAGGTTGTATTTCATCATCTTCTAGTTGTCTTTCACCTTGTACTGGTTGTCATTCTTGTTCTACTTGTTGTCTTTTATCTTCTACTAGTTGTCTACTAGTTGTATTTCATCTTCTTCTAATTGTATTTCATCTTTTCTAGTTGTTCTTTATATGTTGTCTTTCATTTTCTTCGAGTTGTCTTCACCTTCCACTAGTTGTCTTTCAGCTTATACTGGTTGTTTTTGATGTTTTACCGGTTTTCTTTCATGTTCTACCTATTGTCTTTCTTCTTATTATAGTTGTATTTCATATTATTCTTGTTGTATTTCATCTTCTTCTAGTTATTTGTTGGCTTTAATCTTGTACTACTTGTTTTTCATGTTCTACTTGTTGTTTGTCAACTACAAGTTATATTTCGTCTTTTTCTAGTTGTCTGTCACCATGTATTAGTTGTCTTGCACCTTGTACTGGTTCTCTTTCATCTTCATCTAGTTGTCTTTCACCTTCTAAAAGTTGTCTTTCATCTTCTTGTAGTTGTATTTCGTGTTCTACTTGTTATTTCGTCTACAATTGGTTGTATTTCATCTTCTTCTAGTTGTATTTCATTTTCTACTGGTTGCCATTCATTTTCTACTTGTTGTCTTTCGTCTACTACATGTTGTATTGAATGATCTTTGAGTTGTACTTCATATTCTTCTAGTTGTATTTCATCTTCTTCTAGTAGTCTTTCGCCTAATCACCTTGTACTTCTTTTATGTTCTACAGATTGTTTTTCATCTTATACTGGTTGTATTTCATCTTATTGTAGTTGTCTTTCCCTTCTACTAGTTTGTCTTTCATCTTCTTTTAGTTGTCTTCTTGTTCTACTTGTTGTTTTCGTCTACTACAGGTTGTATTTTGTTTTCTTCTCGTCGTTCACCATGTACTGATTGTCTTTCTTGTTCTCCAAGTCTACTTGTTGTATTTAATCTTCTTTTAGTTGTCTTTTATATTGTACAGGTTGTCTTTCATCTTCTACTAATTATTTTTCATCTTCTTATTATTGGCTTTCATGTTATATTTGTTGTCTTTCGTCTACTATAGGTTGTATTTAATGTTCTTCTAGTTGTATTTCATATTTATCTTGTTGTATTTCATTTTTTTGTAGTAGTCATTCACCTTGTACTGGTTCTCTTTCATGTTATACTGGTTCTCTTTCATCTTCATCTAGTTGCATTTCACCTTCTACAAGTTGTCTTTCATCTTCTTGTAGTTGTCCTTGATGTTCTACTTGTTGTTTCCTCTACTACATGTTGCACTTCATCTTCTTCTAGTTGTATTTCATTTTCTACTGTTGTCTTTCATGTTCTACTTATGTCATTCATCTACTACATGTTGTATTTAACGATCTTCGAGTTGTAATTCATATTTTTCTTGTTGTATTTCAACTTCTTCTAGTAATCTTTCACCTTGTACTGGTTGTATTTCATGTTCTACAGGTTGTTTTCCATCTTATACTTGTTGTCTTTTATCTTCTTTTAGTTGTCTTTCACATTCTACTTGTTGTTTTGTTCTACTAGTTGTATCCTCTTCTAGTTGTATTTCATATTATTCTAGCAGTATTTCATATTATTCTAGTTGGATTTCATCCTTTCTAGTTGGATTTCATCCTTTCTAGTTGTCTTTCACCTTGTTATGGTTGTCTTTATTGTTCCACTAGTTGGCATTTATCTTCTACTACAGGTTGTATTTCATCATCTTCTAGTTGTCTTTCACCTTGTACTGGTCATCATTCTTGTTCTACTTGTTGGCTTTTATCTTCTACTAATTTTCTACTAGTTGTATTTCATCTTCTTCTAATTGTATTTCATCTTTCCTAGTTGTTTTTTATATGTTGTCTTTCATTTTCTTCGAGTTGTCCTCACCTTCCACTAGTTGTCTTTCAGCTTATATTGGTTGTTTTTCAGGTTCTACCGGTTGTCTTTCATGTTCTACCTGTTGTCTTTCTTCTTATTTCTTGTTGTATCTTATATTATTATTGTCGTATTTCATCTTTTTCTAGTTATTGGTTGGCTTTCATCTTTTACTAGTTGTTTCTCATGTTCTACTTGTTGTTTGTCAACTACAAGTTATATTTCGTCTTTTTTCTAGTTGTCTGTCACCATGTACTAGTTGTCTTTCACCTTGTACTGGTTCTCTTTCGTGTTATACTGGTTCTCTTTCATCTTCATCTGTCTTTCACCTTCTACTAGTTGTCTTTCATCTTCTTGTAGTTGTATTTCGTGTTCTACTTGTTATTTCGTCTACTACATGTTGTATTTCATCTTCTTCTAGTTGTATTTCATTTTCTACTGGTTGTCTTTCGTTTACTACAGGTTGTATTGAATGATCTTCGAGTTGTACTTTTCTTCTAGTTGTATTTCATCTTCTTCTAGTAGTCTCACCTAATCATCGTGTACTGGTTGTCTTTTATGTTCTACAGGTTATTTTTCATATTATACTGGTTGTCTTTCATCTTATTATAGTTGTCTTTACCTTCTACTAGTTGTCTTTCATCTTCTTTTAGTTATCTTTCATGTTCTACTTGTTGTTTTCGTCTACTACATGTTGTATTTCATTTTCTTCTCGTTGTCGTTCACCATGTACTGGTTGTCTTTCTTGTTCTCCAAATCTGCTTGTTGTATTTAATCTTCTTTTAGTTGTCTTTTATATTGTACTCGTTGTCTTTCATTTTCTTCTAGTTGTCTTTCAGCTTGTACTAATTATTTTTCGTCTTATTATTGTTGTCTTTCATGTTGTACTTGTTGTCTTTTGTTTACTTCAAGTTGTATTTAATCTTCTTCTAGTAGTATTTCATATTCATCTTGTTGTATTTCATTTTTTTGTAGTAGTCTTTGACCTTGTATTGGTTGTCTTTCATGTTATACTGGTTCTCTTTCATCTTCATCTAGTTGTTTTTCACCTTCTACTAGTTGTCTTTCATCTTCTTGTAGTTGTCTTTCATGTTCTACTTATTATTTCGTCTACTACAGGTTGTATTTCATCTTCTTCTATTTGTATTTCATTTTCTACTGTTGTCTTTCATGTTATACTGGTTGTCATTTATCTACTACAAGTTTTATTTAACGTTCTTCGAGTTGTACTTCATGTTCTACATGTTGTTTTTCATCTTATACTTGTTGTCTTTCATCTTTTTTCTATTTGTCTTTAGCTTCTACTAGCTGTCTTTCAGCTTCTTTTAGTTGTCTTTCATGTTCTACTTGTTGTTTTCTTCTACTACAAGTTATATTTCATCTTCTTCTAGTTGTTCGTCACCATGTACTAGTTGTCTTTCATTAGTCTACTGATTGTATTTCCTCTTTTTCTAGTTGTCTTTCATCTTGTACTGGTTATTTTTCATCTTCTTCCAATTGTCTTTCACTTTCTACTGTCTTTCATCTTCTTATGGTTGTCTTTCATGTTCTACTAGTTGTCTACTGGTTGTATTTCATCTTTTTCTAGTGGGAGGCGGTCTGGTATGGATAGTGGACTGCCCCACAGTAGGGCGGTCAGGGTACTTTAATAAAAATTTGGGATTGAAGACAGATTTGATATTTTGTTTTTATGGGGTATTAATAAAAAACAGTATCGGAAGCCACAGAATAATCCAGAAGTAATTACAGAAAAAGTAGTGAAAAAGTGTATGACACTTGAATTTTAATTAAAAATAAAACTATAGAGAAAGTATATAAAAATGGAAGTTTATTGAATGAAAGAAATTTGAATTTTTCTTAATTGCGAGAAATATTTCAAGAAATATAAAATGAGAAGTATAAAACACTTTTGAATTTACATATTACAGTTTAAAATTATATTTTGAATTTACATACTGCGATGCACCACATATTGGACAAGCATGTAAGTTTGCATAATCATTCCTGTCTAACACACAATCATTTGGACATGTATGTTCTTTCAATTTCCAGGCCCATAGGACACACCAATTTTTTCGCTTGATATACCGAATCAGGTAACTCGTTCTCCTTTGGAACATTTCTCATAAAAGTTGTAGTAAAGATATGAAACTTTTATCACTCCAACATTACTTGCTTTTAAGTTAAATAATTTCAACACGGCTAAGAGTTTTGTGAAATTTGTACACTCAGGGTACAACTTCTTAGATGCAGTAAATAATTTCTCAAATTCTTGATAATTATCACCAAACTCATCATCCACATCATGTAACATTTCTTCAATATTATCATGATTATTAATATCCAAATCTTCGTTATTAATATCCATTTCATCATTATTGATGTCCAGTTCATCATTTTCGTCCAAATCAATTTCAACGTGATCAACATCAATAAAGTTCATATCATTCGAATCATCTTGATCACGATCTTGATCAACATATTTACTGGTACTTGTTTCTCCAAACCTCTCCCATGCCATATCCAACAAGTATATCGTTTCTTAAATCCTTGACAAATCAAATAATCTCTAACATCATGGTACAGTGCCTTTGAAAATTTTTACAATCTTTACAAGGGCACAAAATATTGTGATGTCCGTTTTTCTCCTTATGAGTCTTAGCAACTTTTATAAACTCTTCCACACCGGCTAAATATTTAGCACTAGTACGTGATATTCCTTACATTCAACTTCAATCCATCTATAATATAGTATTGGAATTTAATATATGGTTAGAGACCACCAAGTTTTTAATTTAGGAATTACACATGGGCAGATCAACAATCCTAACTCACTCTTTGAATATTTTGTCTCAGTAGTAAACACGTATGAACGGATTTAGAATTTAAGAAAAGTTTGGCAGCATTTTCTCTTCACTCCCCAAGTATGCATATGAAACACATATTCGTAGGAGCAATAAGGAAAATGATATCAAATTTTTCTCAAACTTAATCCGTTAATAAGTGTTCACCTCCTAAATGAGACAGTGTATTCAAAGAGTAGTTCCAATACGGGAACTATTCAAAATTAATTCCTATTAGATTAATTTTGAATAGGTATGAACCTAAGGCATACATAATGGTCTGTTATTGGATCACAATAACATGAAATCAACAAAAAAGCATCAAATATATAATAAATAAAAGTAATATAATTATAAGTAGTTAATAACTAACCTTATAGAGAGATCGGAAAAGAAATGTAGATCAATAGATCGAGAGTCAGAGTTCAACTTTGTACTAATGTCATGTAGAATAGACAATAGAACAAAGAACAATTAATATCGATATATTATATTTTCATTTCTCCATTGAAAGTCTCCACAAACTTATATATTTTTTGTTTCCAATTTTATTTATTTTTGAGAATTGGAAGGTGAATTTTCTATCAACAAAATATGAAAAAAAAAATCTTTATGCAGATAAAAAAAGTTGTTGATGAAAAAAAAAATCAAACTTACAAATACATGTCAATTTAATTAGAAATAACAAATTTTAAATGAAGGAGACAAAAAATTCCAACTAAAAGCTAAAACAATAATAATTATTGAAGAACTCACTCGTGAAATCTAATGGTAATTTTCTTGACAATAATGAGAATCACCTTTCTTCACAAAGTTACTGTGTATCACCAATACAAGACAACTTGATCATTCTCTCTAATTATATAGGACTTTCTATGTCAAAAATGGATACTTTTTCAATTCTCTTTTTTTTTGGTAATTTTTTGATGAAAATTCTATAGAAAATATGAGAGAGTGAAAAATAGCAACTTCTTTCCAAAATTAACTTGTCATATAAAAATAGTTACATAAAATGGACCAAGAACCAAAATATAAACAAAAACAACGATATATTATATTTTCAAAATTAACAATATATTTTATTTCTAAAATTAATGATAATTATATTTCCAAAATTAACTTGTCATCTTTCCAAAAATAACTATATATTTATTTTCACCTCATCATTGCAGGTCTGCAATGAATTTATATATTTTTTTTGTTTCTAATTTTATTTATTTTTGAGAATTGAAAGGTGAATTTTCTAACAACAAAATATAAAAAAATATTTTTATGCAGATAAAAAAAATTATTGATAAAAAAATAATCAAACTTACAAATACATGTCAATTTAATTAGAAATAACAAGTTTTAAATGGAGGAGACAAAAAATTCCGACTAAAAGTTAAAACAAAAAAAATTATTGAATAACTCACCCGTGAAATCTAATGATAGTTTTCTTGACAATAATGACAATCACCTTTCATCACAAATTTACTGTGTGTATCACCAATTACAAATACATGTCAATTTAATTAGAAATAACAAGTTTTAAATAGAGGAGACAAAAAATTCTGACTAAAAGTTAAAACAATAATAATTATTGAAGAACTCACCCGTGAAATCTAATGGTAGTTTTCTTGACAATAATGAGAATCACATTTCTTCACAAATTTACTCTGTGTATCACCAATACAAGACAACTTGATCATTTTATCTAATTATATAAGACTTTATATGTTAAAAATGGAAACCTTTTTCAATTCTTTATTTTTTTGGTAAATTTTTGATAAAAATACTATAAAAAAAATATGAGAGGGAGAAAAATAGCAATTTCTTTCCAAAATTAACTTTGTCATATTACAAAAATAATTACATAAAATGGGCCAAGAACCAAAATATAAAAAAATTAATGATATATTATATTTTCTAAAATTATCGGTATATTATATTTCCAAAATTAACTTGTCACATTTCAAAAATTAACGATATATTATATTTCCAAAATTAACTTGACATCTTTCCATAAATTAATAATATATTATTTTTATTTTGAGAATTGGAAGGTAAATTTTATATCAACAAAATATAAAAAAGAAATTTCTTTCTGCAAATAAAAAAATTATTGATGAAAAAAAATCAAACATACAAATATATGTCAATTTAATTAGAAATAACAAGTTTTAAATGGAGGAGACAAAAAATTTCGACTAAAAGTTAAAACAATAAAATAACTAACTCGTGAAATATAATAAATGTTTTCTTTACAATAATGAGAATCACCTTTCTCCAGAAATTTACTAGATGTATCACCAATACAAAATAACTTGATCATTCTCTCCAATTATATAGGACTTTATATGTTAGAAATGGAAACATTTTTCAATTCTTTTTTTGTTAAATATTTGATGAAAATACTATAGAAAAGTATGAGATGGTGAAAAATAACACCTTCTTTCCATAATTAACTTGTCATAATAAAAATAGCATGGGAGGAAAATTATAACATTCCGAGATCTTTAGATAAATATTATCTTACTGAAATGGGCCAAGACCCATTTTGTATGAGAAAAGGTACTGTTTCCCGTTCTCATACCCCGTAAAATCTCCGCCTGTAGAACTTTCCATTTTTACAAAAGAGAAAAGAGGACCACGCGGTTTTAATGAGAGGACCACGCAGATATATAACTGTTTTTGTAAAATGGAAAGTTTACAGAATTAGCTTCATTAGTTTACAAAATTAGCTTCATTAGTTTACATAATTAGCTTCATTGTTTACAGGAACTTTAGTTATATCCAAAAGAGAAAAGGTTACTAATTTGGACCACGTGCTTTTAATGAGGGGACCACGCACTTTCATGGGAGACCACGCGGATGTATAACTGTTTTTGAGAATTCGCTACTAGTTCGACATCCACTGTATTAGTATTAGTTTATAGGTTTACTGCAAAATATTTGCAGGATTAGTTTTACTAGTTTACAGGGACTTCGAGTTATATCCGGAGATTTTCGGAAATTGAAGTCCGGGAACTATTAGCTGCTTCCTTTTTGTATATGTTTTCTTATTTTATTATTTTTTAAAATTATTCTATTTCTTTCTTTGCTATAATATCAAACTCATTAATTTCTTTTATTGTTGTCACATGACATGATATATACTAACGAATCATATACATTTTTTTTTTAAGTTAGCACATGAGCAAGATCACAATCATATTTCTTTTCCAACTAAGAAATTCTATTTGTGACCTACAGCAGCCGGAACCAAAATCTTATTTGATCCTTTACCCACGGCTCAAACTTTTTCTCACACCCCTTTACTCACACCCATTTTACTCACGGCTCAAAATTGTGGTTAAATACTAAACTCTTTTTACTCACACCTCTTTACTCACGGCTCCTCCAATCCCAGCTGTCAATAAATAGCACCCTCAGGCAGCCGCGGTTATTAACTTATTATCATCCCTTCACCCACGGTTCAATTATTTGCACCACAATAACCACAATTAAACCGTATATACATGTTGTCCCATCATTTCCTTCCTTGTTTATCCATGGTTCATTAAAAAAGTTTCAGAACCGTGGATAATAACATGTTAAGTAATAAAAGTTTTTTTAGCAGTAATTATATGGTATATCAACACAACTACACAGATGAATCGATCAAATAGGCCTTTTATATCTACTGGGTTTTTTTACCCACTTGGAAGCTCGGGAATCCGAATAAGAGGAAGCTCATAAACAGAACTTTTGGGCTTAACCAACGGGTGGTTTTTTTCTACAACGAGACTAGTACCTATTATCTCCTTTCACCAAATATTATATTCTCTACTTTGCAAAAATATATTTTTGTTTATATACATACATACATACATACATACATACATACATACATATATATGAAGTTCTGTGACATTTACAGGACGCTGTATATGATTTTTGGTACTTGTGCTTAATTTGAGCCTCATTTAAAGTTATACTATCATAAAAATTAGGACATACTTTAAAATTACAACTAATTTTGTCTTGTTATGTAAATAATTTACCGGTGCAGGTATCTCACACAGACATACTGTTAGAGGACGGGGGGAGGTTACTGGGTCTGACAAAGAACTTAATCTGGGACAGGACTGGTCTTACTTCTTAGTGCCTACTCTTGAAGAAATTCTGGTTATTTGGAGGACTTTATTACTTGTATGATTTTTTTGTTGCTATTTTGTTATTTCTTGGGTAGTAGTCTCATTGACTGTATTACTTAATCTGTGTTTTGTTTTATGAGTAGATAAGACTGGTTAATTTGGTTGGTAGTAAAGAATCGGCTTTGTAGTTAGTTACCATGTTACCATTGGGATTTGTTCGTCCAATATATTTTATTTCCAAATGAACTGAGTTGATTCGCATGTTCGGCTATAAGTTGAGTACTGAAAGAATAGAAGAAAAATTGAAACTTGTAATAGGATTCTATTTTGCACTATTACGTTGCATGTGTTTGGTTTAATGTGGCAAACACAGATTTATACAGGGGCGGACCCACATGGTACGGGGGGGGGGGGAGCCATCTCATTTCTGAATTTTGAGTTTTAGTGGAGATCTATCGGTTGTATCAATAGATAAGTCAGATTCATCTCTTTAAAAATATTAATTCCTCTATTCCACCATTTCTACTAAAGAAAGAATTGACTCATAGCGGAGTAAAGAAGCAACCAACATATAAAAAGTAGAAATTTGACTACAAAAGTTCAAACTCAACTTCAATTTTCTAATTTTCACAATTCCAATTAGTTTCATCTATATTCAATTAAAATAGATCCTCTATTCTAATTTATTCCTTTTTTTTCTCCAGCCAAACATGCCCTAAAATATTATTAAAAAATGCAAAAAAATGTTTCAGTAAATCAATTCCAATGGTCAACAATCAGTCCCTGTCCAATTAGAAGCCCAAATTGAAGATCCTACAAAAGGCAGCCCATACAGACGTAGAGCAGGCGGCTTCCATTGGCAACTTAAAATAAGCTCTCATGTCTCTTACAAGCTCTAAAACCAAATCCAACAATGAGTCGCGCATTCCAGGTAGCAGTCGCCCCGGGAGCTCACGACAGGACTGTATTTGAGGAATCCAACAGGACCGGAGGTATATGGGCCTATGATCCGCGTACCAAATCCAATCCTGTTGGGCTCGAGTGCTCGAGCGCACCATCGTCAACAAAATTTGGTGTCATCAATAATTCTCCCATAGCTATCACTCTTAATCTCTCATTTTATTTTAACTAAGATTATTTCTCAGATCTAGGAAAAAATATCTATTAAAAAAATTTGAATTTAGACATAAATAAACATATGTTTTGTACTTTGTAAATTTCAGACATAAATAATCAGATAATAATATGAATCTACCAATCTATTTTATTAATCACCAGCGTTCGTGAATCGCGTGGCATGTGTGCCACAACATTTATATTCGATGCCTCTACCAAGATTTAAAAAAGAAAAGAACTTCCATTTTCGTAGTCCATTCCACTTATGTTGAACATTTAAATTGTCAAATAAAAAATGTGCTCGCCCAAGTGGCCAAAATTTGGAAAACCACAAAAAAAAATATTCATTTCTGTCACTATACAAAGGAGAAATTACATATGCGGCCACCGGTGCTTTGACGGCCTCAATTATTTCAATGAACTTGCGTATCAATCAACGTATACCAAATTAGATATGTTTAGTTAATAGTTATCACTGTATAATTAAAGATTGATTGCTATTTGCTAATCAATTCTGCCACGCAAGAAATTGTAGACAGTTCAGTACAATGTCTTTTTCATTGATTGCTATTTGCTAATCAACTCGCATGCACCGTCTGAATCCTCATCCGCCTCTGTACCGGTACCGCTTTCTTGAGTTTCGACACCGGATGTTGTTGCTTCAATGAATTCATGTTGCATGCAAGTTTCAGCGTCAAATCAATCTTTCAAGCACACAAGTCTCTGAAAAACCTTTGCACCCAACTTACTGCGTTTATTGGTGAGGATCATGTTCACTGAACTAAAACATAATTCGGAAGGGACATTTGACACTGGCACGGCAAATATGTCGCGGGCCATCATCGCCAATGTTGGATAGGCACTTGCATTCTGCTTCCAGTGCTCCATGACGTCACTGGATTCATGTTCCATTATCGCCAAAGAATAGCATACTAATTCGTTATTGTTACTTGCGGACATTTGCGAGTCATCATCATCCTGAAAATCTTGTAACAATCTAGAACTGTTGTTGCTCATGTTACTATTAAAATAAATTAATTTAAGTGGACAAATAATGTAGATATTATAAATAACAAAAATTAAAAACACAAGTATATTTATATTCATACCTAACGCGGTGACGGGTCGAAGAAGGTTGATTGGCAGTTCATCTCGAGTTGTATAAGTTGAACATCTCCTCAAATGTTGACTTCACGCGTGCCTCCTCTCTACCGGAGTCTAAATGTAGATTATTCTTGAACCTTTGAAGGATTTTTATTGTGAACTTTGTCTTGAATGACGGATGGAGACAGATTGCGATAATGGTCACGAGGGGTACCTCTTCCCAATATTTTAGGAATTTTTCTTTCATGGCTACTACAATCGGTTGAAGAGAGGAATCGTAGTTTTCATCATTTTTCATCTCACGATACACCTTGGAAATGATGTATAGATGGTGAAGCAACTCATGAGTCGCCGGTGTGTACAAGCAATGATAGTTTGACAATTACACTGAAAAATGATTCAAGGAATTTTTTAAGTTTTCCTATTTGGTTCCATTCTCCCTCGGAGAGTATCAATTCATTTCAATCAGATGAGTTCCTCAAGGTCTCGTTTATAGCACTCTTGTAAGGAAGGCATCAGTGGAACATCATATAGGTAGAATTTCAACGGGTATCTATATCCCAAGGTACTCTCAATTTACTCAACCCCAACCGGATACACAAGGCAGTAAAACCTTGCTTTCTTACATTATTTGAGAAAATGTGGGCAAGGCCTTGCTTAATTTAATAATCAATTCTTTAACAATAGGTGTTTTAAGGCCCGCCTTTACGGTAAGGTTAAGTATATGACATGCACATTTTTGGTGAAATATTGTCCCATTCATGATTGGGTTTAGTGACCGGGTAAAACAATCAATGGACTTGACGTTGTTACTAGCATTATCGAATGAAATCGAAAAAAATCTTGTTCTCTAAATCCCTTTTCAAGTTATACTCATGTAAAGTAATAATGGATGGTAAATGATTTGTGCACTGTGCGGAGAATCCAACACTCGAAAGGTTAAGACCCTTTTTGTAATACCCAAGATTCATCTATATAATGGGCGGTAATACAAGAGTACCCAAGTCCAAATATCTGAGGTAATTGAAACCTTATAATTTGCAATGACAAATTGGGCTAGTAGTTCATTTTTACAGTCGGTATACTGTTGTTTTAACTCTTTTACCATCTTTCTATGATGGAACCTCTTGTACATTGGTTCACCACACCCCCTAATTATCAATCGGCCAAAACTCAAGCAATTACTCATACTTATTGGTTGTTCTTTGTGGGCAATGTATTGGGCAAATTCACTAAGTATTATCTTTTCATTATACTTTTGGTGAGTTCTAGTACCATCCGAATTCATAAGAGTTTGAACTAAGCGACCGTCCGCTCTTTCTTGTGGTTCCTCTTTATTTTTAATGTGATTTTCGACCTGTTTCTTAAATGTAGTCATACCATTGGACTTCTTATAATTGTAAGACGTTTTGCAGTTTCTTACCTTACATCTTGCACTGATCACGACACCATCAGGATCTTTGGTGGTCTCAAAAATGCCACCAACTAGCCTCGTATTTGGGTGTTGGGGGTTTCCTCTTCCTCTTTGCTAATGGTCCAGCTTCAGTTGGTGACAGCGGGACACTTGATGAAGGAGACTGTGGCGACACCTATCGGGCAACGCGGTGGTAGTCCATGACTTTGATCAGGGTTATAATGTAAAGGTGAGATGGTGTACTGACTCGATGAGTTAGAAGCAGTAGCTCCCGCTCCACTATATGTAGGGTTAAGATTTTGTGGATAATACGGTGGTGGAGGGTTAGAATTTTGTGAATAATAGTTAAGATCTTGAGGAAAATATGGTGGTGGAGGAGGGTTAGAATATTATGGATGATAGTTAGGAATTTTCTCAAATATATCGTTTCCAAGGGACTCCATAATTTGCTCCACCGTTCGTTCGCGAGGAGGAGATGTCATTTCTTCTCCATATTAAAATTTACATATTAAAAACGTAAATTTAACATTTCTATCATATTAAAATCTAACATATCTAAGTTTCTAACATATTAAAAATAAATCTAACAAATAAATTTAACAAATAAATCTAATATATAATTCTAACATATAAATCTAATATATAATTCTAACATATAAATTTAACATTTTAAAATCTAAGTTTCTTCAAGTTTCTTCAAGGTCTCGGGTTCAATAAATCTAATTATCTAACATATAATTCTAACAAATATCTAAATTATTAAAAATAAATCTAACATATTTAAAAATAGATCTAACATATTCAAATTAAATCTAACACATAAAAAATAAATCTAACATATTCAAAATAAATCTAACATATTAAAATCAAAATAAATCCAAATTTAAATCACTAAAAATCCAAATTTAAAAATAAATCTAACATAACATATTAAATCTAACATATCTAGCATATTTAAAAATAAATCTAACATATTCAAAATAAATCTAACATATTTAATAATAAATCTAACATATTTAAAATAAATCTAACATATTTAAAAATAAATCTAACATATTAAAAATAAATCTAACATATTAAAAATAAATCTAACATATTAAAATCAAAATAAATATAACATATCTAACATATTTAAAAATAAATCTAACATATTAAAAAAAAATCTGAATTTAAAATTTAAATCACTAAAAATCCGAATTAAAAATAAATCTAACATACCATATTAAATCTAACATATCTAACATATTTAAAAATAAATCTAACATAACATATTAAAATCTAACATATCTAACATATTTAAAAATAAGTCTAACATATTCAAAATAAATCTAACATATTTAAAATAAATCTGAATTTAAAATAAATCTAATAATATCAAATAAATCTAACATAAAACCGAATTTAAAATAAAATCCAACATATCTAACATATGTAACATAAAATAAATCTAACATTCAATTTTGGAGTCCAATTACTCTATAAAAATAAATCTAACATTCAATAAATCTAACCTAAATTAAATCTAACATTCAATTTATATTTTCAATTACTCTACAAAAATAAATCTAACATAAACTAAATCTAATATTCAATTTGAAATCTAAATTACTCTACAAAATCTAACGAAAAAAAAAAATTTAACATAAAATAAATCTAACATTCAATTTAAATTTTAAATTACTCTACAAAATATAACAATAAAAAAAATCTAACATAAATCAAATCTAACCTTGAAATATTGTGGGAAAATCTTGCGGGAGGTGCCGAATGAAATAAATTCCGTTTGCGCCTTTGTGGGAAAACCTTCATAATTCCGTTTGCGTCTTTGCGGAATAAAATAAATTTGCACTAATTTTTATTTTTGGAATAATAAAATTAAAATTTGAGAATAATGAAAATAACAAGAGTTTGAGAATAATGAGAGTATGAGAGATTGAGAATAATGAAAATTTGATGTGAAAATGAGAGAATGATGGAGTTCAATTTATAGAGATTTTTTTGGGAGGGAAAATTAGCCGTTACTAGCCGTTTTTTTTTATTTTGAACTTTAAAATTTGAATTTATCAATCTCCAAAAAAACCAGTGGTTTGACCACGGTCTGGTCCGATTTTGCTCCGGTTTAGCACGGTTTAGCACAGTTTTGACCACTGGTTAGCACGGTTTAGCATGGTTTTGACCACGGGTTATCACAGGTTTAGTCCGATTCATCACGGTTTAGGCACATTCCGGTCCGGGTTTAGTCCGGTTATGGTCTGGTCCGGTACACGGGTTTAGAACCGCACGGGTTAGTCCGGGTCTAGTGGAAAAAACACACCAAAAATCGTGCTAAGACCCTCTTTATCCTTGGTCCGGGTTGGTCCAGGTTTTGACCACGGTCTGGTTCAGTTCCACGAGTGGTCCGGTCCGGTCCTGGACCGGCCGGTTTTTTCCAAAACATTAGGTAGAAACTTATTAATTTCAAGTGGTAAAAAAAATTTAGATCCGGTGATTTTTTATCTATCTAAAAAATAGTGAATTTTTTAAACAATGTAAAATTTGATCACTAAGTGCATTTCAATACAAAAATAATTTTAAATTGTTTGTATCAATTATTTTCACTTTAAAAATGAAGATATGCTTTGATAGGACCGACCTATGTGCGCATTGCAAAGTACCATAGTCTCACTCAAGTATATGACAAAATAAATTTTTAATTATTGGACAAATATTTAAATTTTTGTTAATATATAAATAGATATATTATTAAATAAAAAAGAATGTAACTCTTGCATACATTCATTTTTATTGTTGAAATTTTATTTGTACAAATATAAAAAGTTGCTCAAACAAAATCGTTGAAATTTGAAAATCTTTTATGGATGTTCAAATTTGACAAATGTTCTTTCTAATTAGAGGAATGTATGTTCACCCTTTTTATTTATATAATATTATAAAAAAAACCAAATGAATGTACTGTGAAAAAAAGGATGTATGTTATGTTAGAATTAGTTTTGTAAAAATGGATATATTATTACATTATAGCTTGATAAGCTGTTGGGGTAATGCTGGCTAATAAATGCTGGAGATTGATATCATACCATCCTAGTAAATATATAACCCAGCCAATAATGGAGTTTGGATAAGTTCATACATGGCTATGTCTAAATAATTGTGGAACAACTAATCAACGCAATTAGCAAGTAGGTTCGTGTACAACTTCTTTATGGAATGATAGACGGCAATTGATTTTGGGGTTGTAATTATTTACATTATATCAGACATTTTTATTAATATCCAAAGTTAATTACAAATTAATATATATACCCCGAATTCCTGGAATTTTCGAAAAATGTCCAAATCGGCCACAAAATGGCCGGTTTCCTCCTCTCCAGAAACCGGCCATTTTGTGGCCGGTTTATGATTTTTTTTTTTTAGAGACATTATGAAGAGCAAAATAATGAAATCTAATACTGAAAATTCAAATTTTTTGTTTAAATTTTTTGTTAGATTACTTCTTTTGATTTATAATTAGCATATTTATACTAAAATACACTATATTACTTAAAAATTATGTTGAATTACATTATATTACATTAAATTACGCTAAAATAGGATAAATTCTGGTAAATTACTGCGTGTCTTCATAGTGATGTATAATTAGAAACTATATTTTGTTTCTATTTTATCTCCATAGTGATTTATAATTAGAAACTATTTTTTTAAGAGACACTATGAAGAGCAAGATAATGAAATCTAACACTGAAAATTCGAATTTTTTGTTTAAATTATTTGTTAGATTACTTTCTTTTGATGTATAATTAGCATATTTATACTAAAATACGCTAAATTACTTGAAATTATGTTGAATTATACTATATTACATTAAATTACGCTAAATTATGTTAAATTACGCTAAATTACGGTAAATTACAGTAAATTACATATGAATATGGATGATATCTTTACTGAGAAGGCGAAAAACGACGACGAATCTTCAAACGGCCATAAAACGGCGCTCGAGTGTCCGATTTTAGCAAATGACCACTTTTCGGAAAGCTTGTGAAAATACGCATGCGTCAGTGCCGGCGATGCATGATGCCGGATTCCAAAATTCAGAATTGCCAGAAATAAAGGGAAGAGCCTCAAACTTGAGTTGAAGTTTCCGATTAAGATTTTCATTTCTATTATTTAATCTAAGTAGCTCAGTAAATTAGTTATATAATGAATATGTAGAATACCAATTTTTACTATTTTTGAAATTTTTTTACTATTTATTATGATTTATGAAAGATGGCACAAAAGCGGCCTAATTTAGCGTAATTTTGCGTAGTATAGCGTAATTTACCATATTTCATTATAATTAGTGTAATTTAGCGTAATTTAGTGTAATTCAACATAATTCAACATAATTTCAAGTAATTTAGCGTATTTTAGTATAAATATGCTAATTATACATAAAAAAAAATCAAATTTTCAGTGTTAGATTTCATTATCTTGCTCTTCATAGTGTCTCTGGAGAGGAGGAAACTGGTCATTTTGTAGTCGGTTTGGACATTTTTCGAAAATCTGAGAGATTCTGGGTATATTTATTAATTTGTAAGTAACTTTGGATAAAATAAAAATGTCGGTTTATATATATAGGGTAATTATATCTTCCCCCATCTATCCATCCCCCATTTCATCCCCCAACTAACTAACTACCTTTTCTAACTATAATTCAAAATTCTAACTACCTAATGGCCCTACAAATTAATTACTCAATTTTCTCCATTTATTTCTTTCCTCTTTCTCCCTCCCTCTCCCACCTCTTCCACTTCTCCCTCTCCACCTCCGCCTCCTCTCTCTCCCACCTCCGCCTCCGTCGGAGTAGATCCATCACTGTCGATCGCCGGGTCAGATCCGCCTCCGCCGGGTCAGATCCGCCTCCGCCGGGTCAGATCCGAGTTATTTGCAAAGAACAAAGCTTCATTAATGGTGAATTAGAACAGTGCGTACTAAGTAATATGGATGAATACTTAATGTTTTAGAGATTAATACTTCAACGTTTATGGATGAATACTTAATATCTTAGGCATAAATACTTTAACTTATATGTATGAATACTTGATATTTTATGGATTAATACTTTTTATTTGTTTGGTATGCACATATGTTTGTAATACTCTTGGTACATTAACTATTTACACTTACACGATGAGGATGAATACTTGCTTAATGCGGGATAAATACTTGTATGACGAGGTGTGAATACTTGTGCAACGGACAACTCGAAAGTATGTCATCATGGATCTCATTTGAAAGAGAAAATTGTGTAGAAGACATTCGTGGTTTTAGATTTGCAAAATTCCTCACAGATCGTCAGAAATATTGGTTAGATTGAACGGAGAAAAAAAAACCCATCTCTAAAAACGTGTAATACTCTTGGTACATTAACTATTTACACTTACACGATGATGATGAATACTTGCTTAATGCGGGATGAATACTTGCATGACGAGGTGTGAATACTTGTGCAACGGACAACTCGAAAGTATGTCATCATGGATCTCATTTGAAAGAGAAAATTGTGTAGAAGACATTCGTGGTTTTAGATTTGCAAAATTCCTCACAGATCGTCAGAAATATTGGTTAGATTGAACGGAGAAAAAAAAAACCCATCTCTAAAAACGTGTAAAAGATGAGTGATTGATGTGTCCAAATATGCTTCTATTGCAAAGATGAATACATTTATATAGATGGATGAATGGTAGTTGTGTTACAGATGAATACTTTTTTTGTAAATTTCTAAAATGAGCTGAAGGTAGTTAGAAGTCCCCCACTTAATTAATGCGCTGACGGTTATGCGGTCCCCCACTTAATTAATGCTCTGACAGTTGTGCGGTCCCCCACACATGTTGTTTGTCCCCTACTTTCTTGTTGTAATATATCCAAATATATTTCTATTGCAAATGTGAATACCTTCATATAGATGGATGAATACTAGTTGTGCTACATATGAATACTTCTGCAAATTCCTAAAATACACTGACAGTTATAAATTCTAACTAACTAACTACCTTAATTAATGCAACTGACGGGGATGAAACGGGGATTGTTCACGGGGGAGAGCTAGGCGGACCCATATATATATTATATAGTATTGTGGTCTTTCACTCTCTCTCCCCAATTATGTTGCATTTATTAATAAGATGAAGTCAGCCATATCTGGGCAGGCAACATCTGGTCTACTGGACCTGCTAATCCCCTCCAGTCTATACTCAGATTACACACACAGGAGACACAATTATATAGATGGGAATTATTTATCAGCAAATGTCAAACATTCTTTGATGGGGATTATCTTTCTTTTTTTTATTAGGATTGATGGGAATTATCAGTATATAGATGCATGGGCTAATATAAAATCCATATATTGTTTTTATCAAGAAAGAACTATTTTCATTGGATGCATTAAAGTCTGGATCATATTTAACATATATAACTTGCTATATTCATATTAAATGTTATGCAATAAACAATTTTATCAAACCATAAAATAACATATTATGTAGTTTTTTTTTTTGATTAATTTTCTTTTAGGCTATCTTTAGAGTTTGTCTGGTCATTTTTTTTTCTATTGAAATCATAATATTTAAAGGTAAAGATTGTCAGTATCCCGCCACATATATAACTTACTATATTCATGTTAAGAAGTAATGATATCATCGCACCATAGAATGACATATAACATATTATTTTGTTCTTTGTTTAATTTTATTTTAAGCTATCTTTAGAGTCGATGTGGCAATTTTTTCAATTATAATTTAAAGGTGAGGACTGTCAGTATCCGGCCACATATATAACTTACTATATTCATGTTAAGAAATAAACAATCTTATCATATAACATATTCCTTAGTTCTTTGATACATTTTATTTTAAACTATCTTTAGAGTCGGTCAAACCATATTTTTTTTTTGGAACTATAATTTGAAGGTAGAACTGTCAGCATCCGTTTACGTTTAAACTGGAGGGGAGATGACTATCAGAAAGAATTGGCAAGTGAAAGGATTTCTATTTCTATAGTCCAAATACTTTATTTGGAAATTTAGGCCCCTGGCTCCTGGGCCTTTCAAAGGCCGAAATAAGAAAATTAAGGCCCCGGAGTTCTTCAGTCAATGTCTATAGGATATTAGGATAAATAGGATAGCTCACTAGGACACTAATTATATGAGTGAATCATTCAAATTTGTCCTTGAAATAAATTTATTTTTCATCTTTATTTCAAATTATGTAGATTTATTTACTAACATGTCATCTTGTGGTTTTTTTTTTATCTCCACGATAATTGTTACAGATAAAATTTCAGAAGATATAAACGTGACTAGTTAATTAAGTGGTCAATTATTAGAATGGATTTTGTTAGAGTATCACTCATTTAATATTTGTTCCTTTAAAAAATAAATTTGTACTAAATTGTTCCTATGTTTAAAAATCCATTGAAAACATATATAATGCTTTCATCTACGTTAGCACCATCATTTAGAATTGCAACGAATGAGCCACACAAACATAAATAATGTAGAAACTAATATAAACACATTAGTTTCTTTTAGCATTGCCATCATAATTTTATAAAAAATAATAATGTAGAAACTAACGTGATATTCATCTATTTTTATCGGTAATATAAGTAGGACTAGTTTATTAATATTATGCATTAAAAACTTAAGAATTAAAATAGTACTTTGAAACATTAAGGACCAACATGATACTTTAAGACTATTTATTTAATATGTTCATTTAAAACTGGAAAATTATCATGAACAAATACAAAATGAATAGCATTGGAGGACTGTTTTACAATGTGAATCTTTTTTTATTATTATTTTTTAGTTCAATTTTGTCTTTCTTCTTTGACATCTTGTTTAATCTATTAAGTACTTCCAATTGATGGAACCCTGTCTTATTGGGAAGATGGATTACGTAGTTTTCACCGAATCGCCAATTATTGTGAGTGAAATAGAGAACGTTTAATCAATGAGGTGAGAATTACAATTTTTTATTTTAAAAAATAAAAAAAATCAAAGTATCGCAAATAAAAATGAATTATTTTTTTTGATCTCATAAATAGATAGGATTGTCGTAAATTATTTTGAAACCGAATTAATGATTTGGTTCCAACACATAAGAAATTGCACCGTGTCATGACCACACAAAATTGAGTACGAATCAACTTTTTTTTGTTTGTAAAATTGTTCTGATGAGCAATAAAACTTAAAAAAAAATAATGTCTTAAAAATATTATTATAAAGTAAAAACATAATATGAGTATATATTACATCCCTCCCTCCTCTAAATAAATTAACAAATATAAACTTTGGCTAAAACGAGAAAGAAGCTGAAATCATAAAAGGAAAAGGTAAATGATGAGAAAATTAACGCGAATTTGAAACAGCTAAAAATGATCAATGATTAAGACAACGATAATCCATTTATTTACATATTAAGTAACAAATTGTCATTGACTCCTTAATTTATGTAATAAGATCGAGGAGGATTTAAATACTTTTCTTTTTGTATTTTCATCTTGTCTCAATCAATCTTTCAACAACTTTTAATAAAATATTGTATAAATCTATTTTCATAAATAATTAAATAAATAAATTACAGAACGTATTGTATAAATCATTATAAATTTAATAATAAATATTATATAGTATACATACGGATAAAACATTAATAGATATAATTTAATATTTATCAATTATCCTATAGAATAATAGGTACGGAATATATTTTACATTTATATTTATTTAATAAACTAATAATTTTTTTTTCTTACCTGTATTCTTATTAATTAGGGTTATGGTTGGTTGTGGACTATACAGTGGAATGAGGGCTTTAGGTATCACTTATTCCGCCAAACGTGGTTTAATTGAGGCAGACTAAGATGTAATAAGCCGATATTTAAACTAGCCTAACTTGACCTAAACTAACCCACATTTCTAGGTAGTTTAATTTTATTGGGTATAAGGCCTAACTTTTCATTGTTTTTATTATTTTCAATCACTTTTTAAGAAATATAAAATAAGCAATTAATTTTATTTTCATTTAAACATCAACCAAACATGAATAATTTGGTCGACTTAAGTTAGAATAACTAAGTTAGACCTCATTAGTTTTTGTCCACAACCAACACCACCTAGATTCTTATTCATACCCTACTTACCAAGTATTACGGTACGGAGAGAACAAACAAATAAAAAAAATATCAATATATAAGGTCCTTATTCGATGGTGAGATATTAACTTACTGATTATACTTGACAGTCGCTGTCAAGGTTTTAAAAAAAAAGAGATATTAACTTACTAGATTTCTCTAACTTGACCGAACCATAAAGAAAACGAGGCATGCTTCACTTTAAAAACACAATTACGTGTAGAACTTAATATGTTGATAAGTTCATGGATCTATTTAATTATTGTTTGCTTCCTATAAGCCAAACATACTAAATCCAAATTTGACTGTCAACTTGATGAAGATCACCCAATTAGGATAGATTCAAACCCTTACGATACAACTAATGAATCAAAATTATTGTAACAACTGCATGCTTAATCGAATACTTTTAAATCCATACAATCTCTTTCGCGTGAGAATGAATCAAAACATGCATCCTGATGAAGTTTTCAGGAAAAGAGTTGAGAAGCCCTCAATTCAGAGAAAGCAAGACCTATAGATGAAAAGAATTCGTATCTAAGGTAACAATTCAATCAAAATATGCATGACTATTGAAGAAGATTCATGTGTTTCATTTCGAACTGAATTGGTCCGAACTCTAACCAGACGGCCGTTATCCAAACAAAAATATTATGTTACCTCAGAGGTTATGGATTCTAAAAGAAAATGGATATCAAGTCACGTGACTAATTTTTCTAGCATTGTTTTGTTTATTTTAATTTATTCTGTAATTATTTTTATTTTTTCTATCAATTAACTTTAAATTTAAAAGAAAATAATTAAATGTAATAATTAATCACATCACCTGTGAGCAAGACATGACCAAATGTGATATGATCATTCACATGATATGATCATTTTAGTTACATCATGTCACATTATATGAAAATTATTTTAATAACGTAATATGACCAAGTCACAGTGCAGTCAGTAATTATTTCTTATCATGTCACATCATATTTTTTATTTACTTGTACACACTTTAGAAGGATGAGTTTTTCTCTAATAGTGAGGTATTGCTTTGCGTGATTTCTCTAATTTGGCCGAACCAAAGAAAACTGAGGCATGCTTCACTTTCAAAGCACAGTTAAGTGTAATTAAGACTAAATATATATGTTGAGAAATTAATTCCTGGATCTATTCATTGTTAGCTTTCAACAGCAGAATTAGATCTCGATATATATTGGAATATGCAGAATCCTCACGATACAACTTATGCATGCATCTTGCGACAACAACAACTGCTTCGTTGAATATTTTTGAATCCATAAAATCTCTTTCGCGTGAGAATGAATTCATTAAAAGTTATACATTTTAATGTAAACAGCGGTCGTTATCAACTTTTCAGCAAAAGAGTTAACGTCGCAACCAATTGACTGATTGCTCGTAGTAAATTTATTTACATATATTTTACAGAGTAGAACAAAAATGTTCTTAAGCTCACTAAATATTTTGTAAGTTTAACTCTAAAATATATTGGATTGACTTCAAACAATGAATTCAAACCGTTGAAACTGATGTATTTACATGTAAAATTCATAAATTATAGTATTAATTTCGTGTAAAGTTAAGTTGTTTACAAAAGAAAGTTTATTAATTAATTTTAGTGCATTTATTTTACATTATTTTTTGACCGCTTGACTTTATACTAAATAAATTCGAAAATTTATAAATTTTGCATGTAAACGTATCACTAGTTAAGTAGATCGGTTTCGACGTTTTGAATTCGTCATTTGAAGTTAATTTGATAAATTTTGAAGTTAAACTCACGAAATAACCTTGTAAGCTTAAGAACACCCTAGTTCTACTCGAATACCTGATACCAGTCCAGTGTTGTTCATTTTTTTTTAAGATAGATAGAATTATAGTCTTCCAAATTCCAATATGTTTATTGTCCATCAAGGACCCCAACTTTGTTTCGAACTCACGACCTTTCACATGAAGGATGTTGTCATTTGTCACCAGATCAAATGTTGGTTCTTTTGTATTGTTCAAACTTGCAAATAAAAAAATTAAAAATTGTAAGAACTAATATTTGGTCTAGTGGCAAAAACAATATATTATGTGTGAAAGATCGTATGTTCGAAACTCAAATAGAGAATCTACTGTGGATATTAACTCAATTAGGTGGTTTGACCCCAACTTTACTTATTTTTTTAGTAGAACTATGGTGTTCCTAAGTTCATCAAGTCTCTTTGTGAACTCAACTTTAAAATATATCGGTTGACTTCAAATATATGATGAATCGAACCGTTGAAGTCCGTCTACATTACGAGTGATGTGTCTACATGTACAATTTTTGAACTTTGGAATTAATTTAGGGTAAAGTCAAGTGTCAAAATTAGAAAGTTTATAAATTAATTTTAATGCATTCATTTTTTGAATGATTTTTTACCACTTGACTCTATACAAAATTAATTCGAAAATTTAAAATTTTCATATGTAGACGCATCACTCGTGAGGTAGATGGATTTTAATAGTTCAAATTCGTCATTTGAAACCAATTCGATAGATTTTAGAGTTAAGTTCACAAAGAAACTTGGTGAACTTAGGAATACCCTAGTTCTACTCTTCTTTTTTTATTCCAAAACATTATCAAACTGACATTTAAGCTAACAAAATAAATTTTAAACAGTTAAATAACAACACTTTCAACTTTGAGAACCAGCTTTTAGTTAGTCTAGTGACAAAGATATTAATGTTTTTTGTGTGAAAGATTGCAGATTTGAAACCCGAAAAATAATTATTTATAAATATTAAATAGTTAAATAACTTGACCTCCAATCTTTATAAAAATAAAAACAAGCACATCCAACTTCAAAAAGAATAATAATCTTTTAGCAACACCTATTCTTTAATCATCACCGCCTTGAACTTCAAACGCAAGAACTGGTACCTGGTACCTCTAGAATCAAAGCTGTATGATAGTGCAAGTGACCCGGATTCTGTGCAGAGAAAATTGCTGGAGAATTTTTTCTTTAATGGATCTTTTGTTTCTTTAACGGATTCTGTGCAAAAGATTGATTCTGCATCGAGGGATAGCTAGCGAGACCCATAGATGGAATCATGGAATAGACGCGGAGTTGGATGGAGCAGTGACTAAAGCAGCACCGGCTGATGTAGCAATGAGTGAGATGAATAAGCCCCAAACACGCTATGCACCATTACTAAACTCGCTGCACGGATGACTCTAAAGACTCGGATGCAGACTTGACCTCCACAGGTGTGAGAGGAGAAGCATGAGAGAAAAACTGAAACACTACGGATCTGGAAATTCCGATTAGAAATCTTGAAACACGGACACTTGAAAAGCTTGTTCTTTGTATTTTAGCTAAAAGTAGAGTGCTGTCGGCTCGGTTAGGGTCCGGTACTATTATATTTGGACTCGTATTTTAAAAGTATTCGGGTTTGAATTTCAATTCATATATTTATTAGTTTCAAATCAGATCAGGTCCGAATCCGGATACCTATCTACTCGTAGATATTTCGGGTCCATTCTTTCAGTTCCGGGTAGATAGATACTCATAACTTGTTTGTGGTTGTCGGGTCCGGTTCGAATTCGGAACGGTACATGTCGCAACACACAAGAAATTGAGAAACCCTTTACGTTTAAATATAATTATAATTTTGTAAACATCTCACATAATATATCATTATAATATAAATTAAAATCTACTCTAAAATATTGAAGGTGAGATAATTTTAGAAAGTAAAATATTAGAGATGGTGATTTTATTCTATGGTTCCAAAAATTCATGAATAGAATATTAATACCAATTTGTTTTAATCAGCGAAGAGAGCAATAAATTTCAATGATCTGTGTAGAAAAAAGGATATATGGTAGACAAAGAGATCAAGAAAAGAATTAATTAGCTTTGAAAATTTATAGGCAAAAAGTGAACGTGACATTTGATTTCAATGATCTGTGTGAAAAGAGCAATAAATTTCATTTAAGAAATTAAAAAAAAAAACTAAAAATGATTGTCTTTTCATAATTATTAATATATGTTTTTATATTAAATAATTATAAAGAAATGATATTATCATTTTATCGAGTATTTATACAGGTATTGGGTCGGGTTCGGTTATGGGTCGGATAATTAAATCAAACCCATATCCTATCCATTATAGTAACGGTTCCATTAGGATCCGGATCAGATATTAAATTATTAATTTTGTAACCGTACTCATAATTTGACCAATTATATTTTTTAAACCATACCCTATCCAAATTAATGCGTAGCGTGCAGCGCAATAACGCACGCTATGCTATATAGTGCGCAGCGTGCAGCGCAATAACGCACGCTATGCTATATAAGTTTTTATTTTAAGAACTCAAATTGAAATTTTCTTTTAAGTACCAACTATTTTAGCTTTTGCTTCTAAATAGAAAAATATAGATAGTTTATGACATGATACTTAGGTTATTTTGAATAAAAAAAATTAGTTTATGTCATGATTTTTAGGTTATTTTGAATAAAATAAATAAATAGTTTATGATATTACTAAGGATATTTTGAATAAGAATTTGAATTTTTCACTAGTTCAATATGAATATTATAATTTCTTAATCAATTTAGTGATATTTATTGCTCTATGAGACTTTAGATAATATTAATAATTAGTAGAATTATATAATATAATTTTTGGAAAAAAAACGCTATGTAGGATAGCTTTCGCTATAGCTACGCAATTCGCGATAGTTTTTTTTTTTAACATTTCCGCGATGATGCGATAATCGCTATTTAGAAACTTGGTACTATTCATAGCACGGATTGGTCTGTAATACGGATCAATATTTTCGTTTTCAAAATCCTAACGGTCAAGCCAAACTGTTCAACAAATTCCATATGAATATGTACTTGTAGGCCTAATTTTCTTTTTTTTATATTTTTACTATTTTTTAAGATAGGTAGAAAATCATTATTTTTGGATGGTCCAAAATTTTAAGATCAAGTGATTTTCTACCTATCTTTAAAAATAGTAAAAACATTTAAAATTAGTCCATAATACGGATAAATATTTCCGTTTTCAAAATTCTAACGGTTAATCCAAACCGTTAAACATGATTCTCAAATTTTAAATGTTTTTACTATTTTTTAAGATAGGTAGAAAATCATTATTTTTGGATGGTCCAAAATTTTAAGATCAAGTGATTTTCTACCTATCTTTAAAAATAGTAAAAACATTTAAAATTTGAGAATCATGTTTAACGGTTTGGATTAACCGTTAGAATTTTGAAAACGGAAATATTTATCCGTATTATGGACTAATCTGTGCTATGCATAGTACCATAGACTCACTCTACATTTTTTTATGTTCTCCATCATTGTAGATTATGACTTTTATATCTAAAATTTGGAAAAAAAAAATTGGATCAAAAGAAAAATAGATTCACAATAGTTAATACTTTACTAATGCCAACTAATTTCTTTATTAGCTAAAAAAGTGGGAGAAACATGGCAAAAAAATAGAAAAATAAGAGAAGCAAAAAATATTTATCAAAATCATCACAAAGTAATATTACATAAAATATTTCATGTCTCAAGTACAAAACAATGAACATGCAACGTACATAGTACATAAATTAATACTATATTTAATTAAAACAATGCTAATCGTTGGGAACATCATAAACTAATACTATAGTACATAAATGAGTACTTTTTATAAAAATCAATTTTCATATTTCAAATATAAATCAGCATCTATAATAGTTGGCAACGTCATTAGAAAATTCATAAAGAAAAATAACAATGCTCGAAACCACTAGATCTAATGAATCAGAAAAAAAAAAAAGGAAGAAAAAAAGTAAAAAAAGAATATCATATAATCTTTTCATGACTTATAGGTGGTCGGATACCATTGTTCATAAGAGACAAGAAATCTATTCCTTGTACTATTTTTTTGTTTAGAAATTAGTGATACTTTCACACATGAAAGAACAAAATTAGGGAAATTTCCACCACCAAGCACATATTACCTTTTTGCTATTTTGGAAATTGCTGTTGTCTGATGAAATATTTCGTGAATGTCTCACCTTTGTTGATTGCGATCGATGTGCTATCAATTGTCATTCTTCAATCTTCTATGAGTCTACCAACTAAAACGCATAGTGATGGTTAAGGAATCATACATGGGGTTCATATGGGTAATTTAAAAAAAAAAAAAATTGGCGCTGAATAAGTTATTATAATATAATTTATTTCATAAGAATACATTTAAAATTATACAATATAAAGAATAAAACTGTTAATTTTTAATTCATAGAAGTATATATCTTAGTCATATCTAATTAGGCTTTAGATTATTCCCTCTGTTCAGAAGATAATTGATTTAACATAAATCATGACCAAGCATATACATTTATATCTCAATTGATGCCAACCATTGCATGTTTAGAAAATGTATTTGATACTTAATGAACGAATCTTGTTAACTTTAATGGATTAATTTTAATTCGTTTAATTTTTGTCGTCTTACTCTTAAATAAAATTAACTTAAAAAATCACACAATAAAATTTTTAAGTTAATGCATCATCATATATAAAGATTGATTGTTTGAACTCGGTATTTGAAACTATTATTTAAAATATAAATACAAAAAAGTAAAGTTATAATATTGTATGGTACACAAAAAAGTAGCATTTGTATCTTTCTCTTTATATAAATTGTTTGAAACTTTCTTATTTTGAGTAGAGATTAGATTCAAAATTTTGATTAAAATTTGTTGGTGTAAGGTTGGGAGGAGGGAGGGTTTGATGAGGGAATTCAGATACGGTGTAATAATATCTGACCATGTAGAATGAGATCTGTGTCATTCGTTTAAATTTGATACTAATAGTTGAATTCTTATCACTTAAGGTAAAATAATATATTTTTTTTTTAGATCTGAACCGTCCAATCAGAATAGAATCCACATAACTATTAAAGTGTTCCTGTGCGTTCCATCTTGAACCGGATTAATTTGAATTCTAATCAGACGTTCATGATCCAAACAGAAATATTTTCTTACCTTAGAGAATATGAATTCCAAATCGTTTACTGCTGCATTGTATTTTAGACACTGAATTATTAATTCGACTGAGAATATTTACCTCTTCATATAGCTGAGAGGATATGAATTCTTGATCAGGCACCCCTTTAATCGAAGGCATGGGTCATGTCAAAGCTATCGGTGGTTATGAAATCGACAACTCAAATTTGTTTGCATTGGTTTTTATCCGAATCTATCAAAAACCTACAAATATAAGAATTTGGCGGTAGAAGTAAAAGTTTGAATTGAGATATTTGAAAGCTCCAAATTGCACCCAAGAAAAAAAGAGTTTCCCAAAAATATAAATTGACCAAAATGAAATGGAAAGTCACTGCTATCTAGAAGTATTGACTTTGCATGATCCATGTTTTACTTTGGGAAAAATACCAATATCAGTATCTAACTATTTAAAATGTGTGTTCATGTTAGAATGGGGATATATGCACCCCCTAATGAGTGCATATCCTCTGAGATACCTCAACTTTTGCGTGACCGACGTGTATGGTATCTATTCGGGGGATAGCGCAGGGGCAGTATTTTTGTGCTTTGAGATTTGTACAAAACATATTTGAACGGTTGAGATTTTCCGAGATATCTCGGAGGATGAATTCACCCCTAATTCCCATAAAAAGTGTATGTTAAAAACCTCAAAACTTTTTTTTTTGTGCTCATGGAGCTCTATGCCAAAACATCAGTTTATGGAGCAACTATTGTTATGAGCGCGAAATGTTTTATGATCTATTAATTTCTTTTATTTAAGTTAAATTTAATTTAAAAGTATTGAAATGAGTGTGAATTTTCAAATTGTAACTCCTAGAATTTTTATAACATAATCGGTCCACAATTTGAATACAAGAAGAAAGAACTCTTTGAAAATATAACTCCTAACAATTGATTCTATTTTAGACATAAAAAAAAAGTTGAAAATAATTGTTTTACCCTTTTTCAAAATGTTTAGGCTGTTATTTCCTAATCGCGACCCAATTTAACTTAATTTTTAGAGGAAGGAGCATTATTAGTTTATTTCATGAAAAAATTAATTAAACAGGTACACATAAAACTTCCAAATTACAAATCTAAACGTGCTGTCATAAAAATTATACAGTCTACCGCTGGGTTGGGAGCAGGTCCGATGTCCTTTGGACCGATCTCCTATCCAAAAAGCCTCTTTAATAACGTTCGATTTAGTAACTAAACCGATGTGGAAAGAAATACACAATTTTGCCCTCCTTATACATAAGAGCCAACTTTTATTTTTTGTTTATTGTACTCCAGTCCTTAAAAAACTGGTCATGTACCGTGCATCAATTCAAGAAAACTTTTAATTTGTTTAAAATATTTAATTATTTTGTGCTCTAGTTAAACTTCTACGTTCTACCAAGACATCAATTTATTCTTCAGATTATATGTTTAGTTTTTTTGAAAATATTTTTTATATCAATTTCATCCATGTCTATAAGTACAAATTGATTTAAGTATCTATTTAAATATCTATGTTAATTTCTGAAAGATTAAGAAACAATCAATCAATAGCACAAGTTAGATTTATTATTTGTCATCTCCATCTTTAAATTTTTATTTATTTATTTTTGAAATAAAACTATCACTGATTACATTTGTACTTTATAATATAAAAGACAATTTAAGAGGTAATGGAAACCTCCATTTATTCGGTGTTCATATTAGTGTTCAAATAAAGAAATAAATAATTTCCTTGTTTGATTTAGATGACATAAAAGGACAATTTTTTATTATAGTCTTATTCAATCGGACGATTAACAAACCCTTTGGATGAGATATGGTCCAAAGGGCATTGGACCTATTCCCAACCCCTACCGTACCGCTGTATGTAATTTATTGGAATTGGGTGAGTTTCAAACGATTGGAAAGTCGAGTTCAAATCAATAGATTTATACTAATTTGGATTTTATAAATTGCATGAAAATAGAATCTTATGCGGCCTCAATCATGTGAACCTGTGGCAACTTGAAAAAAAAAAAACCTTTGGATTGGGAAAAATTTCTCCGATTCATCTATGGTTTGAAATTTCATGGTACTCTTTATCTTCCCCTCTATTATTTATAATATTTTCTATAGATAACAAATTCTTGGATCCAACGATATATATATATATTTTTTTTATCAAGCAACCTTCCATAGCATAGAAAATATAAAACAACATTCTATCTCTACAACTAAGCCTAGAAAAATAGTGAAAGGTTATCACAATACAGAATAACGCAGGTTCAGAAGATAAGATCAGTCATCTTGATCAATCACCACTGTATCAGAGCGGACAGATGTTCAGTATCACACCTTGAAAATTGATTGGAAGGAGTAGTAACACCTTGAAAATTTCGTTTATTGATCCCCACAAGCTACACAAAGCAAAGATTGGATATACAATCCGTCAACTGGTAAGAGAACAACAGAGATTCCATATAATTGATTTAGAATTGTATCTGTTGGAGATAATATATCAGGAGACTCTTAGCATAACTTCCTGTTTCTCTTTCCTGTTTTATTTCCTTCTTTACTGATATTTTTATTATATGGCTAAAGAGCTGTTAGGTTACTTTCTAATTTTAGTATCATTGTCAACGGCTAGTAAAGCCTCATGTATATATAAGTAAAGATGTATGTATAGGATATGATATGATTTGCTAATCAAAAACTTATATTTAATTCACCAAAATCAATATGGTATTAGAGCATTTCTGATCTGGTGCCACCGTGCCAGACCAGTTTCGGGACAAAAATTTCAGAAATTCCAAAATCCGCTAAAATGACAAACACCTCTATTCCCATCAGAAGCTATGAAATTCACATTAGAGGGACTGATAAGACAACACATTTACACGTCAACGCTAGCTCATCACTGAAAACACTGTCGAATGGCGACAACTATCAGTCGTGGGCAAAATTAACTGCTATAGCATTGATTGGAAAAGGAAATATAAGGCTTGTAAATGGTGAAATCACCTCAGGGAAAGATACAATCAGCACCCAGCATCAACAATGGAAATGATCTTATAATTTCGAAAGAAATGCTTCGGCGGTTTATTGGAATCCAAAATTCACTGACGTCCGAGGCAGGAGGAGGAACAGTAGACAAAATCTGAGGTGTTCTCAGTGCAACCGCTACGGCCATGAAAGAAATAAATGCTGGCCTCTTATGAAATGGTTAATTTTTTTTTTTTTCTTTTCGCCTCTGTACGTAACACCTTAATTTTTCTCTAACAGAATTGGAAAAAGAAAAAGATGCACCAAGCAAGATATGTAGAAAGTTGAGGTGTCTCATGTAAAAATGAAAAAGAGAATACCATTGTTAATGTGAGAAAATTTAATAAAAATTGATAGATTATTGAGATTATGTTGAGAACTTTTGACAAATCTCCAAAGAGATTTTGGCGAACTTTGTTGAAGCTCCGACGGAAGCATTAAAACAGAACAATAATATACACAAAATGAAACTAATACATATAAATTGAACAATAAAACACACAAACTGAATACAAAAAAAATTATTCACATAAAAAAGTTATTCGAAATATTATGAAGTAAAAACATGATAGGAGAAACTTTGGCTAAAATGAGAAAGACAGAAGTTGAAATAAAAAATAAAAAAAGGTAATGATGGGAAATTAACGTGAATTTGAAACAGCTAACAATTGACGCGAATTAGTTTTATAAATCAAATTAATATGAATATAGTTTTACATGAATCTTGAAATTATATACATGTTATAAATTTGTTCATAAATTGGAAGTGCTTGTACATATATGGTATGACTACCTCAACAGAGAATGCTGTTCTCCATTGTATTTTTTAAGTTACCTTTTTTGTATTTTTATTTTTTCTTCTTCTCACTTTCTTTTATTTATAGTGACTTAAATCTTATGAGTCATATTTCATTATTTTTTCAAACGATTTTCTCAACAAACCTTTCAATCAATTTATTAACAAAATATCAAACAAAATACATCCAAATTTATTAACAATATATCTTCGTTGGGTTTACATTCTTTTTTATAATTACGTTTCTGCAATCTTTATAATTATTCATTTATGCAGTAGAAAATTTTAATTATTCAGTTCTCATATTTTATGATTTATTCATTTTTAATTTATTTTATTAATCCCAACTGCGTAAAATTCAAACTTGAAATGTTTATCGTGATTGGTTGCTTGGATTATCCCCTCGTTTAATTTTTTTTTTTTATATAATTTCAATAACAGTAGCGTGGAAGCAACGATTGCTTCGTTAAAATCCATGCCAATTGCCAAATCTGGACCAATCTTCACAAAAATAAATATTTTGATCGATCGTTTGGATGCAATTCTTCAATCTAATCTAACCTCAATTTGCATCTCTGTAAAAAGGTTTGTGTTTAAGAAAATCACTAAGTTGATTAGTTTGGCTGTTTTTCTAGTTTATCCCAATCCAAATAATATCGATCACAATATCATTAGAGATAACTCGAGTATCTTCCTAATTTTAAATAATCTCTCAAAATGATCAATGGGGAGACTTCTTACCTTCATAATTAATTTATATAGACAAATGGATTAAGCGATTAACAATGCACGGTCCGTGGTTTTTAAGAAAAACGATGAGTAAAACCGATCTTGACCGGTTGATCTTTTTAAAGAGCCAAACCGGACTAAAACCCGGGTCCAATTTTTTCCTTTTAAGAACCAAATTGAATAATTTTTTCGGTTCAACCGTCCGGTCAGGTCCCGCTTTAATAATACAGATCCAAATCATTTGATTAGTGAAATAATCATCATTTGTCCATAGACTTGAGAGTAGGTCCGATGGGCATCGGACCTACCTCGGTTCGATGGGTTTAATCACCATCAATTTGCTTTTAGATTCATGCGAAATGCTTTAAACCCCTTGAGTGTATGTTTCAATTTTCGTGCGCACAAATCGTATACTAGATCGGACGGTCAGCGTGGCGTTGAACGTAAAAGTAGGTCCGATAGGCATCGGACCTACTCCGTTCTCTTGTCCATAACTGTTCCTTTTTCTGCATGAAGTTTTAATCACACTATTATGCACTCTCTCTGACTCGTGATATTCATCACTGAAACATATATATCGTTGTACCAAAAGCAATTAAAACCGTTTAATCTTAGAGAAAAATATGGCTTTAAAAGAAATCTGATACGTCATGTTCCGGGGAGTAGACCGTATGGGAAGAGAGTTAAGAAATTGGGCTCATCCCGTCTCGGGTCAACAGGCCGAGGCTAAGAGAAAGGAGGAAGGTTGGAAAATATTAGTGCTCTATCCTCTATAATACCTTGTCTAGGAAAAATGCGACCCGTATTTTTGGAATTTTTTTTGTCATAAATAGGTCGCCCCTAACCGTTAATACGCGTTGTCAGAACTGTTAGGGGAGTTCGCATAGAAGTGGTAACACCCACATAATCGGCGGTGACGCGAAGTCGAGGTTGGACTGGGCCTTATCGGGTGAGGCCCAACTCAACTTCGCGGGCCAGATTGCTTCGGGTTGATTGGGCGAGGCCCGGCTTGGTCCTCGTCAGGCCGTTCGGCAGCCGGACTGTGGGCCTCGCTTTGTTTGGTCTCGGGCTGGCCCCAAGAGGGTCCGGGTCCCGAGTCACTTTTTGGGTCTGTCGCGCACGACCCTACTGAGCCTCGTTGGACAGGCTTATTGCTTTCAGTCTCGGACTGGCCCCAGGAAGGGGTCTGAGTCCCGAGTTGTTTTTGGGCCACGACCAGCTTGTTAAGGGCCCTATTCTATTTTACCTCGGGTTGGCCCTTGGCGGAGTCCGAATCCCAAGTCATTTGTGGGTCGAGTTCAAGTTTATTGAAGGCCATTGGCACATGAACCTATCAAAATCCATTATGGAAGATGATATGAATAAAGTATGACGAACTCTCTACTTTAAAAGAGTATAAATACCCTCCATGTTTATTTTAAATTTGAAAAAAAAAAGATTGTTTTACATTTGAATAGTGTTAAATTAATTATCCTTTTTACAATTTTATTAGTAACTAAAATATAAACTATTTTTTGAAAAAATATCCACTAAGTATTTTTTTTCTCCACCAAAAAGGTAAAAAAAAAAACATATCCACTAAGCCAGACATGAAGAAAGTTGAGGTGCCTCATGTAAAAATGAAAAAGAGAATACTATTGTTAATGTGGGAAATTTAATAATATTTTATAAATTAATGACATTTTTTTAGAACCTTTGCCGGTGCTTTGGCAAACTTTTCATGCCGATTTTTTTTTCTTACCATCTTTCAAAAAAAAAAAAATCCAAAAATCATTTTTTAAAAAATATTCCAGAATTATCAGGTTCACAGATATTATCTGCACAAGCCCCAAGCTGGTTGCCGAATTTTTTATTGTTACCACGCCAGAAAATCCGAATTAATTCGTTACCACCCGTCTGACCCTTTATTCAATCCTACCACCCCCGCTAACCCAGTTCGCGCACCAAACTGGCTGGTGCGCGGACTGGGTTGGCGCACAAACTTGGTGCGCCAACTGGGTTCGCGGAGCTCTCTTTTGGGGCTGAATGGATTTGGGTTTAAGGTTTAGAGTTTAGGGTTTAGAGCTGACTGGATTTTAGTGTTTATTTTTATTTTTGCAACGGGTGTCTGAAAATCCTGTTTTATTTTTAACGATGTTCATTCATCAGACGCAAGGCAGCAGGCAGGTAAATAACGTAAAAACTAATGTGTTAAATTGACGGCGGAAGAACTAAACAACAGAAAAACAAAACAACATAAGAACTAATATCAAAATAATATCGAAATAACATCCAAATAACAAGAACTAATACCGAAATAATATCCAAAAACATAAACTACAACAAGTAAGTCTATCCTATCTGCTCGAGGGTGTCCACGGCTTCTTCTCTCTCCTAAGTCTCTTACCCCGCCCCTCCTCTTGACGCTCTCTCTCCTCTAGCGATGTGTACTGTCGTGGTGGCTGTGGTGGGGTCTCCTCATGTATCTCCCCAAAAAGTGTCTCCTCGTGTGGTCCCTCATCTGCACCAGGTCCGAAAATAAACTCGCGTGTATCTGCAGGGTACACGGGTCCATATGAGACATCCTGCTGGACAGCTGCTGCACTGGACTGTGGGAGTGACGTCTCCTGTGGGAGTGGCGTCTCCTGTGTGGGAAACGGAGGGGAGTCTACATCCTGCGTGTAAGCCCCGTACTGAGAGCCCAAGTTAAACGAAAAATCTGCGGATGGGTCCGGCTCGTCGTACTGATCTCCGCAGGGTATATCTCCCTGAAACAAATAGAAAATTAGGTTTCACAATGAAGATGATTATAAAAATAATTACAAAAATATACGTACCGCTGCAAGCCCAGCAGCCTCAAATGCGGCCTCAGCAGTCGCTGCCTCGTGTAGGTCTGAGAAATCCGGCTCTGGCGTGCTCATAGGCTCCGCAGAATCTGCGGAGTCCATGTATTTCAAATCTTCATAGCGGGGAAGATCTGAAAGCCTGAGAACTCTCTCGAGCTGATCCTGGTACCCGGCGACGACGACAGGCGGTGCAGCCATACACAACCACTTCTTACCGAATGCCTTCCAACCTCTTGTGACGGCGTATCTTGCGCTCCTAAGCACCTGCTTGATGTTCATGAGTGCCTGCGAATTAAAATAAATAAAATTAGTTCGAATTGCAAAGGAATTTTCATAATTTTCTTAAACCAAAAAAATTAAAGACTTACAATCTGTGCAGCCGGGCCAGCGCAGGGAATGAAGCCATACTCGTCACTAACTGTGTCGCGTCGTACTTGGAGCGGCTTCGTGTTCATCTCCGTGATCTGACCATGCAAGTACACCGTGAAGGCACAGTACTCCTGATACCAACTGCGATAGGTCTAATCGTATGTATCGAAAGCATACGACTGGAGCTCGTCAGGGATCCTGTCGTCCATCGCCTCAAGCCGAGTCACATAATCGGCGTGCACGGTCCGCCAATTCTTGCCGCCGGTGGTGTCCAGATCTTTGTGAAGCTCGTACCACTTGTCCTTGGAGATGGGATCCGGGACGGGAAAGGGCTGACGCATACCGAACTGACGCATCACCCGTCCAGGATAGTAATGCTCGACCATCTGGTAGAACACAAGTGGTACCTGCAAGTACATAAAAATAAATAATCCTACGTACGTAATAAATAAAAGTGATGCAAAATGGGAATACAATAATAATGCAAGGGTTACCTGAGCAAACCAGAATTGACGCTGCTGGAGGCATATATGAGGCAGGTCATGCAGGAAGGAGTGAGGGATATCATCATCGTCATCAACCTCGACACGCTCGTCGTACGGCCGCCAGCAGACGTGTCTGTCAGGAGTCATCTGCTCGAACTGACTCCGGAAGAAATCAACACCCATAGGTCTGCCGTGCGGGGTCTGGATGTACGTCTTCCTCGAGCACCACTTCTGCGCGTAAGACGGGCATGTAATCCCGTCGGGCTGCCCCCAAGCTGGAGCCCAACCTCTCACTCGTGGCTGTGGACGGCCGAACGGGAACCTCGTCCACGACCAATGCATCAGGAGACCAGCTGGACCGTAGAAATTGTGCTTGTTTGTCTATTTAGGTACAAGTGACAGTTAAAATTTTGGTTTTTTTTATGTAACCATTTAATTATTAAGATTTGGATTTCAAAATAATTTATACCTGACATGCGGTGCACAAACCCCGATATAGACATGCCAATACCACTGCACCCCAGTTCATCTGTTTCGGCTGGGCCAAGTCCCTCAGCCACTCAAGCAAACATCCAGGGACAGTGGCCCCCGATGAATCTGGGAACATCCAGCAAGCAAACATCTCCATGATGTAAGCCCGGGTCCACCGATCTACCGTCTCAGCATCTGCGTCCAGGGCTCCACTGTAAATTCGAACCAATTTAGTGAAAATTGCGAAAAATAATTAATTTTAAAAAATAGACATCAAATAATTAATTTTATAAAATAAATGTTACCTGAACCGCTCCCGCAAGTGTGATAAACTGATGTCATTCTTCGAGTAGACGTACCCCTTCTTGGTCGACCTCCGCTTCATCAACCCGTCTCTCAGCAGGTCGGTGACTGATAAGCCTCAATTATATATACCTTCGGTCGAGGTTTTACCTCTTAAACTATACCAAAACCCTTGTATTTTAGTCTAGTTTAGTATAGAATGCACCGTAGAACCAAGTTACTGCCTTTCCTTTATCTAATTTGCAGAAATCGAGCAAAAATGAGCAAAACAGCCTTTTGTGCGGGCCGCACGGATTCTGTGCGGGCCGCACGGATTTTTCCGAGAGTTTTGCGGGTACTCGTGCGGGCCGCAGGAAATTTGTGAAGGCCGCACAAAATTACAGCTGTCGACACACAGTTCGTATTTTGGCCATATCTTGGTCATACGGACTCCGATTTGGGTGAATCAAAGCTTGACTGAACCAGAACGAAAAGATCTACAACTTTCATGAAGGAAACAAATCCAAATTCAGAATGTAGAATTTTGTACAGCCGCACCAATGGCCGCCCAGCCTAGATTTGGACAGATTTTATTGCCATCTTCGCCCGATTCACTTCCAGATTTTGTTGGATTGCTTCCCAAGGCACGAAAATAGCTATATATGGGCAGGGAGGCAGGAGGAGAAACTATTCTTCATTCTAGTTTTAATTTCCACATCTCTCTACACATTTTCTATCTTCTCCTCGTGATCAAAGGCGATTAAGAGCAAGGTTTGAAGGATTCTCGAGCAAGCAAAGTGAAGATCAAGGGCAGCGAGCGAAGAGATTGGTGTAGTCTATTCTCTTACTTGTTTTACTTTGTTTTCATTATGATTTCTCTTGTAACTTTCTTGGATGTTAACTCACCCATGAGAGGCTAGATTTCCTCTCTAGGGGCTTAGGCTAAAAACATGAATTTGCGTTGAATTAATATATACTTGGATTAACTTCTTTATGATGATTGTTTGCATGTTTGTTTATTCTTGTTGATTTTACAATTCATGTGCTTGTATGATTTGGTTGCTTGTTAATTTACCGCTTGAGTCTAATCAACTTAAGATGCTAGGAGTTATAATTAATGGTACCAAATTGTATACATGAATTACCTTAGGATTAAGATTAGAAATGACCAAATCTATTTCTTAGTCCGGAACCACAAGAATAAAGGTTAAATTGAGGTGAAGGACTTAATCGTGAAGCCTTATATTTGATTGGGACACCTAGAATTGAATCAAATATCGTATGAAGGACTTAACCGTGAAGTATTGGTATTTAGGGATAAACTAGGCTAATATGTGCTTATGGTCTAGATAGCTAGGGTGAAGAACTTAATCGTGAAGTCCGAATTATCTAGACACGTCATTAATTCACGAAAGTGACCCTTTTTTATATTTACGTTTAGAAACCCCATAATTGCAAACATGAGTTTAGAATACCAAGTAAATGTAGATTTGACCAAATGATTGTATGCCGATAGCCCCTAGACTCTTATCCATTTGAATCACAAACTCCTTTTTATTTGTTTGTTTAAAATTGTCTTGTTTTAATTTCAACTCTCAATCGGGTATTGAACCCAAAACCAATTTTACAACAAACCCCCCCTTTACTTTATTTGCACTATTTTAGAGTTAATTGATTTAGTAAAAAGTAATATTTCCCGTTATCTATGGATCGATACCCATAATTACTACAAGGATAGATTGTGCGCTTGCAATTCAATCTAACTTTGCGTATTTAGGGTTTTATAAATTTAAAGCAGAAGTGTACAAAATAGACCAATTATTTCTATACCCAAAATACACAACAAGCTTTTGGCGCCGTTGCCGGGGATAACGGATAGATATTAATTTTTACTTTAAAAATTAATTCTAGAATTTTTCTTCAATTTTATTTCATTTTATTTCATTTCTTTGAGACTCACGTTTTTTTCTCTCTTTTTCACATCTTTGAGCGCTGGCCATGGCTGGAAACCCTCCATACGGAATGCCTTTGGATGGCGAAGAAGAAGATGTAACTCAAGCCCATGTTGACAACCCCTTCCATGGCGCATATGGAAGAAATGGCCCTCCACCTCCTAATCCAAACGACCGTCGACCTATGAGGGAGTTCATGAACTATATGGAGCCGGGACAACGCTTCGGCTATATAGCGCATGGAGGAACCAATCCCGATCTCAAACCCACTCTGATTCACTTGTTAGGTCAAAACCAATTTGGTGGTGCATTAAATGAGGACCCTCACCAACACTTGGCAATGTTTGAAGAACATTGTGGTACATTTGCACCAAGGGGACCCCAACTTGATGCCTTGAAATTGAACTGTTTTCACCTTTCTCTTAGGAATGAGGCTAGGACTTGGTTAAGATCGTTAAACCCTAGGGTAACACAAACTTGGCCTGAAGTCCAAAAATTGTTTTTAGGCAAGTACTTCCCGCCTTCTAAAACCCAACACTTTAGAGCAAAAATCACAACTTTCAAACAAGGTGATGATGAATCGTTAAGCGAAGCTTGGGATAGATGGCAAGAACTCTTGCGTTTGTGTCCTAACCATGGTATTGATGTGTGGCTATTGTTTCAGTTTTTCTATGCAGGTTGCACATACGCGACTAAATCTCAACTGAATGCAGCTGCTGGTGGAAACTTAGCCAACAAGGATTCTGTAGAAGCCATGGAGATGATCGAGGACATGGCTATAAGTCAACGCGAGTGGACAGCTGGAAGAGACGGGAAGAGAAGCAACACACTGGCTGGCATGTTGAAGGTGGATGAGGTAACCGCTTTACAAGCAAAGGTAGAATCTCTCCAAACTCAAATGAAAAATATGCAACAGGTAAAGTTTGTAGTAAAAAATTCACCATGTGGTATTTGTGGAGGTATGGACCATGACACAATTGGATGTCAATACTCCACGGATGGTAATGACACGGTCGAACAAGTTTATGGGTTGTTTTACAATGAGGGTGACAAAAGGAATGACCAATACAACCAAAACTACTCTAACACTTACAACCATGCCACGAGGTACAACCATCCTAATTTTAGGTGGAGAAATGACAATGAAAATCTGAACCCAAATGCGGTACCAAACCAAGGAAATAGCAACCATTACCAAAATCACAATCAAAATCAAGGTAATGGTAACCAATACCAAAACCGCCAAGGTCAAGGTCCACCACTATTGTCTAGATTAGAGAAAATGATGGAAGAATTCATGATCACTCAAAAGGAAATTAATCTTAACTGCAATAAAAAGTTTGATGATATTTCAAATTCTCTTAGAACCATGAACAACAGGATGGACCTTGTGCAAACTCAAACTAGGTTGCTTGAAGCCCAAGTAGCTCAACAAGCCGCTTCTGCCGCACGCCCACAAGGTACGCTTTCAGGACAGCCGGAACACAACCCAAGAGAACACGTATATGCAGTAACTCTTCGAAGTGACAGACAATATGATGGAACAGAAATGCCAAAAGAGGAAATGCCAAAACAGCCAATCGCTGCACCTCAAACAGTAGAAACAGGGCCTTCTGCGGCCTCTCCTGCGACCTCAACACTGATTCCTGCGGCCTCAAGACCAACTCCCCCGATTTGCACAGATTTTCCTCTAGACCCACCAGTTTTCAAGGATCACCAAAATTCGGGTAATTCTGATCCAAAAAAGGTAAAATCTTCTGAATACGTTCCTCTCAGGTTTGTACCTTTCCCTCAGCGGTTAGCTAAGACCAAATTGGAACAACAAATTGTCAAATTCAAGGACCACTTGAGAAAAATGAACCTCACCATCCCTTTTAATGAGGTCATTACCCAAATACCGTCCTATGCCAAATTTTTGAAAGAATTGTTGTCCAACAAAAGGAAACTTGACGAGGCTGAAACTGTGTCACTCAATGCGGAATGTAGTGCACTTGTTTTGAACCAACAAATTAAATTGCCCCCTAAACTCAAAGATCCGGGCAGTTTTACCATTCCGTGCAAAATTGGTGATACCACTTTTAATCGATGTTTGCTCGACCTTGGCGCTAGCGTTTGTTTAATGCCAAAATCGATTTATGATAGACTAGGTCTAGGAGATTTGAAACAAACAAGAATGTCTCTTCAATTAGCTGACAGATCTGTTCGATACCCTTCCGGAATTGCCGAAGATATCATTGTCCAAATTGGAAAGTTCTATGTACCTGTAGATTTTGTTGTTGTAGAAATGGAAGAAGATCCTCACACCCCTCTCTTATTTGGGCGTGATTTTCTAAGTACGGCAGGTACAAATATTGATGTCTCAGGTGGAAAGATTTCCTTCTCAATTGGTGATGAAAAAGTGGAATTTGATGTTTCTAAATCTATGCAATTTCCTTCTAATGACAATGACATAATTTGCAGGATTGATGTTTTAGATACCATAATTGCTGCCGAAGTAGTTAAGGTAACAAATGGTGGACAGCTGAACGAAAATCTGGACGAGATCTTGGGCGAAAAAGAAGCTAAAACAGATCAGGTTGGTGACAGCGAGGATTTGTGCGGGTCGCACCAAAAAGTCCGAGAGAAGCCTGAAATTCTGTGTGAGTCGCACAAAATTCCGTGCGGGTCGCATCAAAAAGTCCGAGAGCAGCCTGAAATTCTGTGCGGGTCGCACGAAATTTTGTGCGGGTCGCATAAAAATGTCCGAGAACAGACTGAAACACACCCAGCGAAAACCATTCCGTGCGGGTCACACGAAATTTTGTGCGGGTCGCACGAAATTTTGTGTGGGTCGCACCAACCCCAGAAAAAAACTGACAGCCCTGATTTAGCCGATACCTCTTCCGAATCGACTCAAATTGAACTCAAGCCTTTACACCTCACTACTGATATCGATTCGCATCGGCGTTCCACATGGAACTTGGCGAATGAGCCCACGTTCTTTCCACCGAATGCCGCCGCCCAAGAACCACCCACATCACCAAGAGAGCGCCGCCGTCGGTGGGCTGCACGGGAGGCAACACACGTGCTATGGGAAGAGAAGCCTCCCGATCCACCACAGCGAGGAGGCGTTTTCGCCTCCTCCTCCACCTTCGCTTTCTCCACCACTTTGTGAGTTTCATTTTTCTTCCTTTTTGCTCTTTCTTGTGCGAATGTTTGCATTGAGGACAATGCTTTGTTTAAGCTTGGGGGAGGGAATTGGAAGAAAAAAATTGTATCTGCATTTAGGACATGTTTAATTTTTTGCAAAATTGCATTTTTAGGTGAAAAGTTTGTGTGATTGCTAGAATTAAGGACTTGTTTGGAAAATTTTGGTTATGATTTGGATGACTTTGAAAAATTTGAACTAACTTCATATTTGATCAAAGAATTGCATAGGATGAGATGTTTTAGGACTTTGAAAAAATGAAAAATTGGGTTCTGTCGAAAAAGCATTTTGAAACCGAGTATGTCTTTCTAATTGGAAATTTGGGATTTAAAAATAATAGAAAGATTGTGATATCTATGGGTATGAAAGAATACCTTTTGGATGTGTGTATTCATGGTATTATTGCAATAATTAAAGTCGAAAACGTTTGAAAATTAATTTCGGACTCCGCTTGCCTATGTTACGGCGATATGACGTACTTGAAGTTATGAGTCCTTGACACTTTGTTCCGCTAGTTTACCCGATAAAGTGGCCGAGTTTACACCACAAGTGTGAGTTCGTGTCATGGAAGGGTTAAACCAAGAGCATGCAAAAGCACTTTTGAATTAAAACGGTTGGGTATGATTAACTACTTATAACTAGCCGGTTTTGTATTAAGGATAAAGATCATAGTGTCACCAAATATCAACAAAAAGGAAAAAAATTGTAGAATTGTGCATGATACCAACACACGAAAATTCACAACTTTCTAACCCAAGCTTGGAACAAGCTTGGGGGGACAAAAAGGAAAATCACCACAAAATGAGGGCATATTTTTGGTCAAAAAATGAAATATTGATAAATCCAAATGATTAGTTTTTACAAATACAAAAGCATCTTTGAATATGAGATTTGATTTGTCGATTTGTGGGGTGAATTAAAATTGATCAAGGAAAGTTAAAATTGTTGTCCAAAAAGATTCTCGAGTTTTTAATGATAGCAAGTTCATACAAATTTTTCGCATTTAGAGTTATACTTGGAATTTGGTTAGTTTAGAAACCGGACATACACCTAAGTTTGGATTCTTGCTTGAGGGCAAGCAAGGTCTAAGCTTGGGGGATTTTGATAAGCCTCAATTATATATACCTTCGGTCAAGGTTTTACCTCTTAAACTATACCAAAACCCTTGTATTTTAGTCTAGTTTAGTATAGAATGCACCGTAGAACCAAGTTACTGCATTTCCTTTATCTAATTTGCAGAAATCGAGCAAAAATGAGCAAAACAGCCTTTTGTGCGGGCCGCACGGATTTGTCCGAGAGTTTTGCGGGTACTCGTGCGGGCCGCAGGAAATTTGTGAAGGCCGCACAAAATTACAGCTGTCGACACACAGTTCGTATTTTGGCCATATCTTGGTCATACGGACTCCGATTTGGGTGAATCAAAGCTTGGCTGAACCAGAACGAAAAGATCTACAACTTTCATGAAGGAAACAAATCCAAATTCAGAATGTAGAATTTTGTACAGCCGCACCAATGGCCGCCCAGCCTAGATTTGGACAGATTTTATTGCCATCTTCGCCCGATTCACTTCCAGATTTTGTTGAATTGCTTCCCAAGGCACGAAAATAGCTATATATGGGCAGGGAGGCAGGAGGAGAAACTATTCTTCATTCTAGTTTTAATTTCCACATCTCTCTACACATTTTCTATCTTCTCCTCGTGATCAAAGGCGATTAAGAGCAAGGTTTGAAGGATTCTCGAGCAAGCAAAGTGAAGATCAAGGGCAGCGAGCGAAGAGATTGGTGTAGTCTATTCTCTTACTTGTTTTACTTTGTTTTCATTATGATTTCTCTTGTAACTTTCTTGGATGTTAACTCACCCATGAGAGGCTAGATTTCCTCTCTAGGGGCTTAGGCTAAAAACATGAATTTGCGTTGAATTAATATATACTTGGATTAACTTCTTTATGATGATTGTTTGCATGTTTGTTTATTCTTGTTGATTTTACAATTCATGTGCTTGTATGATTTGGTTGCTTGTTAATTTACCGCTTGAGTCTAATCAACTTAAGATGCTAGGAGTTATAATTAATGGTACCAAATTGTATACATGAATTACCTTAGGATTAAGATTAGAAATGACCAAATCTATTTCTTAGTCCGGAACTACAAGAATAAAGGTTAAATTGAGGTGAAGGACTTAATCGTGAAGCCTTATATTTGATTGGGACACCTAGAATTGAATCAAATATCGTATGAAGGACTTAACCGTGAAGTATTGGTATTTAGGGATAAACTAGGCTAATATGTGCTTATGGTCTAGATAGCTAGGGTGAAGAACTTAATCGTGAAGTCCGAATTATCTAGACACGTCATTAATTCACGAAAGTGACCCTTTTTTATATTTACGTTTAGAAACCCCATAATTGCAAACATGAGTTTAGAATACCAAGTAAATGTAGATTTGACCAAATGATTGTATGCCGATAGCCCCTAGACTCTTATCCATTTGAATCACAAACTCCTTTTTATTTGTTTGTTTAAAATTGTCTTGTTTTAATTTCAACTCTCAATCGGGTATTGAACCCAAAACCAATTTTACAACAAACCCCCCCTTTACTTTATTTGCACTATTTTAGAGTTAATTGATTTAGTAAAAAGTAATATTTCCCGTTATCTATGGATCGATACCCATAATTACTACAAGGATAGATTGTGCGCTTGCAATTCAATCTAACTTTGCGTATTTAGGGTTTTATAAATTTAAAGCAGAAGTGTACAAAATAGACCAATTATTTCTATACCCAAAATACACAACAGTGACGAGCTGCGTGAAGTCTCCGTACTCCACACCTGTGACCGCCTCTCCGGTAATGGGCAGACCCCAGAGACAACTCACGTCCTAGAGAGACACCGTAATCTCTCCGATGGGCAAGTGGAAGGTGTGGGTCTCCGGTCGACACCTCTCGACCAATGCAGATATAAGAGCGACATCTGCATTTAAGTCACTGAGCTGTGACACATGCCACAGACCCAGCCTCTGCAACGCTGGTGCAAATCGAGGGTCGTAGAGGATATTCATCTGGTTGTTCCTCGTCGACGTCAGAGTATGAGTCTGCATTTAATTTCAAAATAAACACAAATACAATTTATTATTTTATTCAAATGAAAATGTATATTATTTGCAAGTGGTATAGAGATGTAAACTTACATATGAGTTTCTGATCTTGTGCTCCTTATAAGGGAACCAGCAAACGGGACTGATATACTCTGTCGTCAAATGCGGAAAGACGGTCCGAGCTAACACTACATCCAACTCCACATCATCATGAGGCAGACTGGTGTGCTTGGTGCCGCTAGATGACGCCATACTACAATTTGGTGCATTTCTAATCAAATTTGGTCTTAAGTACCTCAAATAGGGTACTTTAATAATTTACTAAAATAATTTGGCATAAAATACAACATAATATAGCTAAAAACAATTCTACTCTATTTGGACACCATTCTAAATATTTAATACAATTCTACTATGTTTGAACACCATTATAATTATTTAATACAATTCTACTCTGTTTGGACACCATTCTAAATATTTAATACAATTCTACTATGTTTGGACACCATTCTAAATATTTAATACAATTCTACTCTATTTGGACATCATTCTAATTATTTAATACAGTTCTATTCTATTTGGACACCATTCTAATTATTTAATACAATTTTACTCTGTTTGAATTTATTTTGAACACTATTCTAATTATTTATTACAATTCTACTCTATTTGAACACCATTCTAATTATTTATTACAATTCTACTCTATTTGGACAACATTCTAATTATTTATTACAATTCTACTCTATTTGGACACCATTCTAATTATTTATTACAATTATACTCTATTTGAACCTATTTTGGACACCATTCTAATTATTTGGACCTATCTCTACTCTACAAATAAATAAATAAATAAAAACTTACTTTTTTTACTGTGCGGAGTGCGCGGAGTGCGGAGTGCGGAGCAAAATGAGCTCTCCGTACCCTTATACGGTGAATGGATGCCTACGCGAACCCAGTTGGCGCACCAAGTTTGTGCGCCAACCCAGTCCGCGCACGAGCTAATTTGGTGCGCGAACTGGGTTAGCGGAGGTGGTAGGATTGAATAAAGGGTCAGACGGGTGGTAACGAATTAATTCGGATTTTTGGCCGTGGTAACAATAAAAAATTCGGAGCTGGTTGTCGGCACACCTGGTAATTCTGAAATTTTCTCAAAAATGTGGCTTTTGGATTTTTTTTTTTTTTTAGAAGATGGTAAGAAAAAATAAATTCGGCTTTTCATGAAGCTCCGGGAGAAGCATTAAGACACAACAATAATACCCACAAAATGAAACTAAAATATTTAAACTGAACAATAAAGCATAAAGATATAGCATTTAAATTATAAAAATAGATAAAGATTGCATGATAAAAAATTTAAACTGAACAATAGAGTACATAAAACAAACACTAAAGTTTACACTGAACACAAAAACGGACATATTGAACGTTAAAATATTTCAATTAAATAATAAAGCACAATAAATCAAATATTTAAATATTTAAATTCAAAAGACCAGTGAACCACAATCAGAAATTCACCAAGTACACCATCAAAGCATGCCAAATTTGTCATACTGCCATAAGTTTGTCAAAAAATTAATGTAAGATAAAATATAATTATTTGTAATTCTAACTGCAAGGATAGTAGCAGAGCATTATCCTGTCCAAATATTATACAACTAGTCAACTTATAAAAAACACCTGTAACCAAAAGATCAGGTTTAATTTGGGTTTCTTGTTTTCAATTTTCTTTTGATTTTTTCTTCTCTTTTTATTTTATGTAAAACTCACACAACTGATATCTTTTACAAATAAAATTTGGAGGCGTTACTTCTGTCTTTCTCTTAAAAAAATAAAAATAAAATAAACAACACCTGTAACCGCTTCGCGAATTTGCCTCATCTACAGGTACCACACCCCCTCTATAAATAATGCTCTCTTGCATTAACTCGCCTCAACCAACCACCTTCATTCTCTCATCCCTGCTCCCCAGCTCCCAGTTCTCATTTTATCCATTTCTTCCAATCAACCAAAATCAAACAACCCCAATTCCAATATAACATAAACCAAAAAAAAAAAAAACAATAAACAAATAAACACAAGAAAAAAATGGCCTCTTTACCAGACAATAACTCTGACTCCAAAACCCTGTCTGATGCCTGGGATTTCAAAGGCCGTCCCGCCGTCCGATCTCTTACCGGCGGCTGGGCTTCCGCTGCCATGATTTTAGGTTCTTTTTATTTTTCACCGGATTCATAAATCACATTATATTTACATATTATGTGTTGGAGACTGAAGTGTTGTGTGTGAAGGTGTGGAGATCTGGGAGAGACTCACGACGCTCGGCATAGCAGTCAACTTGGTAACTTACCTCACTGGCACTATGCATCTCGGCAATGCGGTGTCGGCCAACACGGTCACAAACTTTTTGGGTACTTCTTTCATGCTGTGTTTGTTTGGTGGTTTCATTGCAGACACCTTCCTTGGCAGGTGTGTTTACTTTTTTCTTTTTTTTTTGGATTAAAATTTAGGAGTCAAGCGTGTTTACTTTTCTTCAGTCATTAATTCCTTGTTTGAGTAGTATCTTGTGGATTTCAAATGGTTTTGATTTCCCTTTTTATCTTTTTGAAAACATAGGTATCTCACAATTGGGATATTTGCTGCGGTACAAGCAAGTGTAAGTAGAATAAACTAATTAATTAATTAAATATTTTGTATCTTTATCTGTCAGCTAATTACTTCTGTCTTCCCAAAAATGAATCTGATGCCTCTTAATATATATGTGGGTCCCATCTTGAATAACTTTCTGTCAATTTTCTTGGAAAATTCAATTATATTTAGTGTAAAAAAGCATAGCGGTTGCAACCTTTTAAGAATAGCAGTTTTTTATTTATTTAAACTAACCGTAGGTTATGATCCAATTTGAATAGTGCAATTTCAATAAGCGTATATCTTGCTTTCATTTAATTATTCAACCTTGACAGCAAAAGTTACTCCTGGTTACAATACAAGTAAATTCTATCTGGAAGAAAAATGGTCACAGTGTAAACATAGTGACATTTGTAGAGTTCAAATTTCAGTAGAAATTGAGTTAATTTTTTTTGCTGAGGTTCAGTTATGTGCTTGAGGGTTTATACTTTAAAAAAGATTACCAAACAGCAAATTCACTCAGCTTTATTTTTCCTGTGGTGACCCATTTACCAGTGGCAGAGGGGTGCATGAGGACAAATGTTTGGCCAAAAGCAATTTTCTAATTCTGAGAAACTAACAATTCAAACTTTGTCATTACTCCAGGGGGTGACCATCCTAACAATTTCAACCGCTGCACCTGGTCTACAGCCACCTCCATGTGCCAACCCAGTATCAGGCAGCTGCGTAAAAGCAACTGCCGGCCAACTTGGTGTTCTGTACTTGGCACTCTATCTCACCGCCTTAGGCACAGGTGGTCTCAAGTCAAGTGTGTCGGGTTTTGGCTCAGACCAGTTTGACGATGCCGACAAATCAGAAAAGAAGCAAATGATGCAGTTTCTTAGCTGGTTCTTTTTTTTCATCAATCTTGGTTCCTTACTTGCTGTGACAGTTTTGGTTTATGTGCAAGATAACCTTGGGAGGAAGTGGGGTTACGGCATATGCGCATTGGCTATAGTGGTAGGATTGAGTGTATTTTTGGCTGGTACAAAGAGGTATCGATTTAAGAAGTTGGTTGGGAGTCCACTTACACAGATTGCTGCAGTAGTGGTGGCGGCATGGCGAAAAAGAAAATTAGAGCTGCCTTCAGACCCTTCAATGCTTTATTATGGTGATGCGGATGCTGAGACAGGTTTAAAAAAGAGCACAAAGCAGATGCTACCTCACACAAAGAATTACCGGTATGCATATTTTTCTTCATGTTTGTCTTAATTTTTGTTTATGTATTTCTTTAAATTATGTAGCATAGCTTATCATTGATCCACACATGCAGCATGGTTTAACAATGCCTCTAACAATTTAGGATTAATTCATACCTTGATAGTTGTTAAAATGCCAACCTTAAAATGAATTTCTAGCTGTCTTTTGTTTTATACATTAAACAGATTTTGAAAAGTATAAAAATTAAGTTAAAGAAAAAATATGCTTTTGTCAACTTTAAGGAAATTCAATTCAAACTATTGATATTCCAACTAACACAATAATACACTCACCATATCCTAGTTATATGGACCATCAGATCTTGCTTGTTAACTTAGTCAATCTATAGTGTTCATTAAACTCAGCACCACTTGTCATACTGGTATTCGTCAATTCAAGAGGGAAGAGATGATAAAATGAGGAATATAATTCTAGATATGTTCAACATGATATATACTCTTTTTTTTAAAACTTGGTAGAGGCAACATGATATATACTCAATGGGACATTGGGACCCCTGTTTTAATTCCATAATATTAGGCATAGATTGTGATTAATAAAACTATACTGGAATCCATCAATGAACATTCCATGGAATAGATAGTTAAGAAATATATTCTACAAGAAGTTTTGAATTTCATTATATTAAGGACCCAAGATAAATACAGTAAACTTACAATCAGGGATCCATCAAATAATTGAGGCATGAATGCCAACTAGGCGTATGGTACAAATTTAATGATGTATGTGGCTCTAAAAATTGACCTATAGTGGACCTAGTGCAAAGAATAAGATGAGGCAGTTATACACTTGTAGGTCCTTTTTTGTTGTCAATGTGAAACGTGTGAACTGGTAAGATCTGTTTATTTTTCCAAGTTCATTGTCTCTCCTTCTCATGTGATGGTACAATTTGTTTGCTTCTCTCCTTCTCATGTGATGGTATAATTGTTGGAAGTTTTTTGCCACTAGCTAGGCAACTAAATTAAATTAAATAAACTGGCGTCAAAATTGGGTCAGGAATTAAATGCTTTTCTGGCATTCTTATCTGATTTTGTTTAATTAACAATAAGGATTAAATTACAAAAATCAATGTAACCTTCAGTAGTTCAAAATAATGTGCCTGATACAGTAAAAGATAATTTGTCAATATAATCTCTCATCTGTTCTGAAAACTTGCTTGTGTCAGAGTTATATCAGAGACAAGACAACAGACAAATATATTGTCTGTCTCTTCAACCATGGCAGGAGGTGTTAAATTTGTACAGGTTTCTGTCCAGTAAGTCCAGCCACTATATATAGTTAATGCCTAACTTAAATATTTTAACTTTATGAATGAACACTAATAAAACACAATATGACCTGGATGAGTTTTCATGTGAGACGCTCTATTCCATATGTCTTCTTCTCTGTTTTTCTACTCAGCTTTTGCCTAAAATTAATATCACAAACTCTCTTTATTCTCACCATATTATAGTACAGCAAATGTAACCTATCTTTGATTACTTGCTATAGGTTCCATCTAAAAATAATTTCAAACACACATGTATGACCAAAAAATATGAAATAGAAAATCATCTGCAAATTTCTACTGTCTTATTTGGGATAAAATTTATTATTAGGGAGACTTTTATCTGTTATATGCTTATGATATGTTTCTACTTTAAAAGATAAAAGTTGTACTATTTTTGTCCAATCAAGTGCTTAATGAATGGAGACTTAGCAATATTCATTATCTTTTCTAGAAATAAGAGAGATTCTATCTAGGACAAGTAATTCAATATATATAAATTAATCCTTCATTTTTTTATTTTTGGAGTACAAGCTAGCCAGTAGACATCCACTTGCTCAAACTACAATCTTATATTTTTTTTTACTATATGAAACAATATCACTATCATTAAACGTAGCCTTCAATAACCATAGTCCATTTTTTAGTCAAAAGTTATTGAAAGGTTGATCTGTATATATTTTTTTTTCTGGAGAATATTTGAGTTAGGTGGTTTGGTTAATTCGTGGAGGTGTCATTAAACAGGTTACACTTAGCAAATGCAATAAAGCAAATTAAGCTTCTAAGAGGTTGATTTGTATTTTAATCCTTGTAGATGAGTAGATGATATAAAGTCAGATTCTACTTGGTGTAAAATCTGAATCAATCTATGACGTATATATGACTTTACATAAAAAATTAGATGATATAAAGTCAGATTCTACTGTGGCAAGTTAAGAAAATTAGAAAGCTTTTCCCATAAAAAAATATATATATAACAATTAGATCACAAAATTAAAAAATATAAAAACAGTAACTTTACCTAAGAACTTTTAACATCCATTTACAGTTGCAACTATTTTTTTTTCAAAATTTACTGTGGACCTCAAATTCTGTCCCTACATGCAAATAGTACAAACTTTGCCTTCCTTTGATTGTGACCGTACAATTCAAGTAACTTTGCCTTCTTTTGGCTAGAAGATGGTCCTACTTCAAAATTAGTTCAATTATGCATTTTAACTCAAAAGTGTTTTCAGATCTACCTGTTGAGTGCTCATAAATCCAAAAATACAGCGGACCACACAAAATTCAGAGTATGAAATTTTTAATTGTAACAGAGAAAAATGGACATGAATCAGTAAAAAGCAGTTAACAGCCAAATTTTGCTGAAAATTTTAAATAAGTATCTAACGGTAACCTTTTACATTATGTCAGGTTCCTTGACCGAGCAGCGATCATAGATCCCAGCACAACGGCGCCTCAGACCAAGTGGAGCTTATCAACCCTGACTGACGTGGAGGAAGTAAAGCAGGTAATTCGCATGTTGCCGACGTGGGCCACCACCATTTTGTTCTGGACTGTTTATGCACAGATGACCACGTTCTCCGTCTCTCAAGCCACCACCATGGACCGGCACATCGGGCGCCACTTTGAAATCCCAGCCGGTTCATTAACTGTATTTTTTGTCGGGTCAATTCTATTAACAGTCCCTATATATGACCGCTTAATTGTGCCACTAGCCCGTCGCTTCACTGGAAACCCACACGGGATGTCCCCACTCCAGCGCATCGCTGTTGGGCTGTTCCTCTCCATTTTTGCCATGATTGCGGCTGCTCTCTCGGAACATAAACGTCTTCATGCAGCTCATAACAGGGTGACACTAAGTGTATTCTGGCTCATACCCCAATTCTTGCTCGTTGGCTCAGGCGAGGCTTTCACATACATCGGCCAATTAGATTTCTTTTTGAGGGAATGCCCAAAAGGGATGAAGACTATGAGCACTGGATTATTCCTTAGCACTCTCTCCCTTGGTTTTTTCATAAGCTCAACGCTGGTCACCATAGTGCATAAAATTACCGGGGCGAGCGGGAAAGGTGCGTGGTTGGCAGATAACTTAGATGAAGGGAAATTGTATAATTTCTACTGGCTTCTCGCTGCGCTTAGTTTTGTCAACGTAGTCGTTTTCTTGGTTTTGGCCAAAGGATATGTGTACAAGGAGAAGAGAATGGCAGCAGTTGGGGTGGAGATGGAGGAAGAGGTTTGTATGCACTAATAGTAAATGATCATTTGCTATTTGTATTGTTTGCTTGTGCTTTTGCAATTTTTGGTGATTTTTGGGTTATTTTTGCTTCGTTTTCCTCTCTAAAAAGCCTCGTAAGAGGTGTATTCTTAATGGTTGGTGTATCTCCATTGTAAAGAAAACTAATAATTATAGAGTAGTTGTGATCTTAACTGTAAGTTCTTTGTGGTTTTGTTGTTGCTGAAAATGTTTGTGAATTTTGATGGAAGAAGAAGAAGAAGAGAGCAAAAACAAATTAAGATCTACATCCATCTTGCGTCCATCTCGTTTATCCATCTTGTTTATATAATAGGGGAATATCATGTATAAAAAATTTCAAATTACATACTTGTTCCTTCTAAATTCATAATGTTATATATATCCTTTTAAATTTCAAAAACTCATAAATATATTCATTTTATTGTATTTTTTTTATTAAAATTCATTCTAAATTTATAAAATTCTCATTTTATCTAATTTATAAAGTTTTAAGATATTCAGTCTTCTGTTAGTCAATTTCTGATGACATATAGTTCATTTTTGCATTTGTCATGCCTACACAGTGACACTTAGATAAATGCTTGTGTATGCGTCACAAGTTAAGAAGTGAACATTTTTTCCTCATAACCGGTCAAATAAAAAATTGAACATTTCTTTTAAACATATTACATTTTTATAATAAAGAATATAATTGATACTTTATAAATTTAAAATAAAATTTAATAAAAAAATAATAAATTGAGTAAATATGTGAGTATTTCAAATTTCAAAAGGTTAAATATAATGTTATGAATTTCAGTAATAGAAACACGCAATTTTAAGTATGCATGAAATTACATCCAATTACAAATTGAAATTAAGCTGGATTAAAAGTGAAAGTAAATGGTAAGAAAAAAATGCGTCTGACTCCGTTTGAAATTGCTCTCCCTCTTTCTTCTTCATTTTGCGCGACGTCCATGTTGTAAAGTAAAAAAAACAAAATAGATAAAGAGGCTTGGCTTTTTGGAGTAGGAGATTGCTTGTATTTTCGATGCCCTGATCCATGAAGGAGCAGCCTTTATTTATAGGCTGAAAATCATGCTTCATCAAATCCTTTGATATATCTTATTTAATTAATTTGCATCTCAAGGCAATTTCCTGCCTATTCAAGCCCTCCAGCTACGCCCCCATATATTATTCAATCCCCGATTAATTTACAATATATATTTCTATATCTTAATCAATCAATTTACCTTGATTGATCAATTACCTTTTGTGAGGACAATGACCAAATACAGCTCATAGCTGCAACAGTCCAGTCCTCTATTTCGGTCAATTCTCGGCCTCACAACTTGCAACTAAAAATGATTCAGAGAGTTGCAGTTTTCTACAGTTGTCTGTCTTAACTCCACAATGACAATTGCGGGTCCACTAATCAGCATTTGCAGCTTAGGTCTAACTCTTCATTCACTAGCGGGCCGACATATTAGCTCCTGCAGGTTGTGTTTTGCGAGTAGGGCTGGCGAAAAAGTCCATAGCTGGTGGTCCGTTTGGGATCAATATGTGGCTCTATCGTTGACAACTCATTTGTTATTGGATCGAACTAAAATGAGCCAGCTCGTCACTCAATCGATTCAAAATTAACGAGTTTGAGTTGGATCTAGCTCGCCCTATTAACGAGCTATTGGATATATGTGATTCAATACTTTAATCAAATCCGTAACATCCATTCAGGACTTCAACCTACGTTGGAAGTGGTTCAGGGCAGACTGGAAAGCTAACGATCCGTGCAAAAGCGGTGCCCGTTCAGGACTTCAACCTATGTTGGAAGCGGTTCAGGACATCGAACTTCCTATCGTACGAGGGCATAATAACCTTGGTAAAAGCGGTGCTTTCAGCCATGCCACTGCATTACATGCAGGCTTTGAGGGTTCCTAAAGGGGTGATCAAACACATCGACAAGATGCGGCGGAATTTTTTATGGAAAGCTAACGATCCGTGCAAAAGCATTAATTGCCTCGTCAACTGGGAAAAGGTGTGCACCTTGAAGGAAAACGGGGGCCTCGGTATAATCGATCTGAATTGTCAGAATAAGGCCTTGTTAACCAAATGGATTTGGCAGCTGGAAACAAAACCGGAGAGTCTATGGGCGTACACACTCAACAGGCTACATGGTGTATCCAATTCATCCCACATTCAGGCATACGCCACCGAGTCCCCTTTTCTTCAGGTTTTATCCACTCTAATTCCTTTTTACTCATGCTCAACTCATGTAGATCACGAGCTCCAGTGGAACTGGGAACCATCTGGATCCTTCACTTGTTCATCCGCTTACCGAGTGTTGCATCACAGAGGGGTCATTTTCAGTATTCACATACCATTATGGGAACTAAAAGTCCCAATGAAGGTAAGGATCTTTGTTTGGCTGATGATAGCAAATAAGATACACAATCGGTGCTTTGGTTTCGAGGATGCACAATTCAGCCAGGGTTCCACCTATGCGGCTCACGCATCATGGAAACAAGGGATCATATCATGTGGCGGTGTCAGTATGCAACAAGGTTCTGGACGGGCCTTTTTGCACACTACAACATGAATATCCAAGGAGGTGGCTCAATTGTGGACAGATGGGATCTAACCTATCCCCAGGGTTCGAAAAGGACGAGGTCGCTACGGAATAGAGTTTGCGCGGCAGGAGCCTGGGCGATTTGGCGGGAAAGGAATAGGCGTGTCTTTTCTGATAAGGCTAAACCAGTGCACCTTCTAATCAATGATACAACACTGGAGATTCATTTCTGGTCTCAACTAGGGTAGGGGCGGAAATCTCCGGGAATATATGTGTCAGTGTTGGGTGCGGGGGTTTTTCTACTGTTTTAAATTTATGTTCTAATAAATGCAGGATACTACCTTAGCATACTGGCTATGTAATTAATTAAACTTCTTTTTTTATCAATAGTTGGCAGTTTTACTGCCAACCTTAAAAAAAAACATCCGTTCAGGACTTCAGAAATCAGGTTTAGGGTTTAGCCATTCCCTTCCTGACTCTCTCGTGCGACGCCTCACCTCAATCGAATTCAGATCCTCCCCGATATCGGACAAGAGAATTTTTTAGAATTAGTAGACCCGGATTGTTTATGTAACTTTGTATGAATCTCAAAGGGGATCTTCCTACAATCAAAGAGGCACAAGATTGAGTTAATATGGACCGTAAAGTTGTGGACCACACTGTCCAATACCTAAGAGGATACTTGTCCACCTCAAATCCTCAATCCCCATCCCCTGACCCCCTCCTTATCTGTGACTATGACGGCGAGAGTCAAAGACGCCTCTTCTCCTCTAGTGTAGCACCTCCTCGCACACCCCAGTCCCAAACAGCCAATCAGAGACCCACCCTCTAATTACAAGTCACATGTCGATGTCGCCTGACAAATTTAGCAAGAAGTGCTTGCTTATCTATCTAGTACTTGTTATTGATCTTTTTCTTTCTTTTTTTGCATTTTTCTTTTTTCTAGCATTGATGCCATTGAAAAATGCTTAGGTTACATGCTTACAACACCAAATCAAACCCAAATTTTATTAATATACAAAAAAATAACAAATTACACAATTTACATCTGTTTTCAACAAAATTCCAAATCTAGATTTAGTTAGAGTGTTGGTTCTTGTTCGATAGTGTGGAGATCTACTTTAGTGCTCCCTTGTCATGGTCGAGTGACTTCTCCGCTTGTAGGGCATTAAGGGGCTCACCGGCTCGAGTGTTTCTGCTCACATATAAACATAGTTGTGTAATGATTCTCTGCGTAGGACTCTCTAGCTCGAGCTTCTAGGCTCAACTTTGTACACTAGTTAGGTTGTGACCTCCCACCGTTGTTGGGCTCACGTATCATGAGTTATATCATTTCTTTTTGGGTAAAAGGAAAGAGACGCCGATGAGGTTGCTCTACCCCGAAGACGTAGGCATTTTACGTCGAACTCCGTTATCATCTGCAATGTCAAATTTCTCTAACTCTACTCTATTTACTTTATTTGCACACGCTTGCTTGTTGAATTGATTGAATTGTTAATTTAGAGGGTTAAACTGAAAAAAGACTATAAGTCTATCAAACTAACGATCCCGGAGGTGTCATTAGGGACAACACTATCAATGGTCTCACTGTGAGCCTAATGTCCAAGTCTCCGACCTTGCATTCGGTCCATTTTCATTAGTATGCGGTTGTGTTATCTCCTTTCTTTTTTTATCAGTCTTCGCTCCGAGATTATTCTCGGACCATCATATCGAGGCTAGTCATATTGATTGGTATGGATAATTTCTGTAGAACAATTTTGCGGAAAGACATTTTCCATTTTTGCAGAATAACTTTGTGGAAATTCAATAATTCTGCGGATTGTGTAGATTTGGAATTTTGTTGACAACATATGTAGATTATAAAATTTGTTTATTTATATTAATAAGAATTTCTAAAATCAAACTCTTCTTTTAATTTCTTTTCTTAAATTGGAATAGTATGGGTTTTAGTTATTTGATGCAGAGATTAACAGGACTGGATTTTGATGCAGGTTAGATGTCTTACATGTAGTCCAAATCGCCGAAATTTGTATTAATATTAAAAAAATATATAAAATTTTAAGATTCTGCACTCAAATTTAGAAAAAAAAATATTATGTCCAATCCGAAAAATAATTTTCTAAATCTAGGCTTACTTTTCGGAGAATTATTCTCTAGATTTGGAGTTCCGGAGAATTATTCTCCGGATTTTTTTTAATTAAACAGAAAATATTATGATTTTTTTTTGTATTGAAATATTAGAAATACTTTATATATTTCTTTGAAAATATATGGAATACTATATAATTTGATTTACTAGAAAGTCTGTGACAAATAATCCGGATCAACATTTTTCAACATTTTTTGTATTGACAAATAATCAAATTATATAGTATTCCATCTATTTTCAAATATATATATAAAATATTTCTAATATTTCAATACAAAAAATAAATAAATCATAATATTTTCTGTTTAATTAAAAAAACTCAAATCCGGAGAATTACAAACCTCAAATCCGGAGAATAATTATTCTCCAAAAAGTAAGTCTGGATCCGGAAAATTATTTTTTGAATTGGGCAGAATTGGAATTTTTCTGAATTTGAATGCAGAATGTTAAATTTTTCATATATTTTTTTAATATTAATAAAAAATTCTGCTAAATCAGCTTAGGATAATTTGAAGATAATATGAGAGTAAATGTTGATTTGTTAATCTACATTTTATGATTAACAATTAAAGCAATTAAATTTTAATCTGCATTTTAAGACACTCTGAGTGATTTGGAACTGTACTTGATTTCATTAAAATGTGAATTGCTTTGATTAGAAAAATTAAAGCCCAACTGTCAATTACTGAATTGATATGACAAATTACGAGTCAGTCTTGAGCTGCACTTTCAGTTCGGGATCCAAAATTCAAACTCGCTTGATTTTTAGCGGCTTGTTGCCACTCCTATTTGTGAGTGAAGAAAAAACATGACGTGACTAATACATCGTGATTTAGTCACGTCACGTTATGGTACGTAATAATTTTTTTTACGTGACGTGACTAAAATAGCAAAGGACTGTCACGTCGCACAAATAATTACGTTATGTGTGGTCACACTTAACCTGATCGGTCACGTTTAATTCTTTTAGATTTTAAGTTCATAGAAAAAAAATGCTAAGAATTTTTCTTTTACAAATTAAATTAAATAAAGAAACAATGTTAAAAAAATTAGTCATGTAACATAACACGTGACCTGTTTAAATCATTTTCGATTAAAAATAAGCCATGTGAATTGATACATCACACAACATGCAAATTGCAAATTATGTCACATGACCAACTTACGGGACGTCACCTGTGATAATGAAATCAATCACAGCGTGACTAATTCTTGTCTACTTCTCAGTAAATAGTCGGAGTCTAATTCCACACTTACAACAGCAAACAATTACCACACTTACAACAGCAAACAATTACAACAGCGAGCCCACCCAACAGAGGTACGTTTAATTTAATTTCAGTTAAAGGCCCAATTTGGCCGAATTATCTTTTCTGGCCTTCTATCTCAGTGCCTCTCCCGCCCCTGTAAACGAAGACAAACCCTTTATCCGACGGCCATACCATGTAGAGAATTTCGCATCCTGATATAGAATGCCTCATGTTTTGGAGGAGGAATTTCAGTCAAAACTCCATTTTCTTTTTTTTTTCTTTTTTTTGAGAACTTAAATGTTATTTTTGGTTCAATATTTGACTAAAAAATTTCTACTAGCAAAAAATCATTTGCGCCAATTAAAATGTTAGTTCACGCAAATCTCCGTCCCCTGTAAGAGGAGTTAATAGCTTTCAGTTTTCTACTAATTCAAATAGGAACGAAACAACGGTCGAAATTATTTATTAATGTCATTACCAGATGAACCTTCCTTTCAAGTGGAGACAAACAAAAGAGAGACAAAATGATCAATTATTGATTCACATTTTTTTTTTCCTTTGAAGAATGTTAATTGAAGGCGCAATCTGGCCCATGTAGCTTGCCTCTGCTTTTTTTACTACAATATTTTAACAGTTAAAAAAAAAAAGAACAAAGAATAAAAAAAAAGGGGCCTAACTCTAATTTTTAACCGAGCTATAAATTGCCTCGACATTCTTGAGCAAAAATAATTTAACTATGATTTTGAATTGTTTTCAGATGAGGTGTTATTAGAATCATCTGAAAAATCACCAAAGATATCAAGACAACCGTCCCACTTCCTCTGTGCTCTCGCCTCCCAATAACCCCCCACGTATCCAAAAGTCGCTGCCTCACTGTTTTTTCGGAACCATCGAGGCTCCCATCCATTCTCCTGCCACTTCCTCGACTGTAGAAAAATACCATGGTTAGATTCTAAATCATGATCCAATAGAATAACAAAAAAGACTTCAGCTTTCGTGAGGTATAATGGTGTAATTGCATCACTGAGGAACTGATCTAAATTTAGACACATGTTAACCATTCTACCTCAAGGCTTATTGCATACATTTGAGAAATGAAGATTAACTAGACAATTTAATGCTATCAGCCAAAGTTTCATTGCCTGGTTAAACTTGTCTAATAGTTAAATGGAACAAGAGATATTCAAAATGAGATGGTAGTCTCAATTGACGGAGAAACACAGCACCAAGAATCAAGGGTCAATGACAAGGGCAGAGAGATCCTCTTTTCCAATTCAATATCCAAGGAATGCAGAAACTGACAACAGAGATGAATACCATTCTTTGCCTTCTCTCGAGTCGTAATTTCTCGCCATTGGCTTTCTCGTACTCCCCGTTCTCTAGATATCTTTGATCCGGTCTTAATCTTGAATCAGTTGGTGGAAGCTTCTCCTTCACAAATTAGAGCTCGTCAAAACAATAATTGATATGACAACATAAATGCATACTTTTTAAATTACGGCAATATAACTACAATAAAATGGCTTATGATTTTATGCAGCCTTAACGGGAACCACTATGAGAATTAACACGAAAACTCATCTTATATTAAAGCATTTATTTGAAGAACATAAATGTCAATATTTGCAACTGATTTAAGTTTTCTAAGATAACAAAGCAAAATATTAGCCACTAACCTTTCAAAAAAAAAAAAGCAAGATATTGAAATAAAAATTGAGAAATATTCAATGAGTTTTTGCAGGAGGTTTCCTCAATGCAGTAGAGGTGATGGATTAATGGATAAATAATATTATGTTACAAGGAGCCCAACACTCATGCTTTTCATATCCCATGATGATAACTTCATTTTTTATTTATAATTCAAATTTTATATGATAAATGGGAATGGTTGATCTTATTTAATTTTTAAATTAATACACGTCAAATATCGTACATTTTTAATTTATTTTGTACGAAATCAATCAGTGTAAAAATCAATAGTACAAACTAATAACAACAGACTGTTGATTTTATGGCATCTTGATATTGCAAAAATAGAACTCCAATAAGGCCAATGGTCCCCATTTTCTGTTTGGCATTTGCATTTTGAATTTTTTTATAGTAATCGTGGTCATGGCAGCACACCAGAATCATGGGTTCCTCTATTTTTTACATTTTTACAGATGTGTTATCAATAATTTTAAATTTATCAAGCTTGAAATATTATATTATAGAGAACAGTATGATTAGATTAGTTTACGATGCTATGCATAATACCAATCCACTGGTGGTACGGTCACCCAATTCGATAAGCACATCGAAATCTTGTAGCAAATCAAATTTAACATTCTTTAGGATTATTTTCCCTACTTCTTTAAGGCTCGGATCGACCGTATGAATATCAAAATTCAAGACCTAGAGCAGTAATCCAGTTGATTGTTGCTATGCATAGTATCATGGACTAACTCATATCATGGACTTACTCTTATTATCAGGGGCGGATTGAAGAAGGCCCAATGGGGGTCAACTGCCCCCCATTATTTTTTTATTTAGGTATAGTTTTTATTTAGGTATAGTTTTCTATGAAAATTTTATATGATTGACACTCATATGTGTTTGATCCCCATAGTTCGAAAGTATGGCTCCGCTCCTGCTTATTATCATAATAAAATTGCCGCTAAACAACTAATCATCAAATGATACCCTACCCACTAAAGACCGCAAACCATTATTTAAACCTTTGAGAAAATGATAGAAAATAGGTTGATAATAAGAGTAAAATAAACCCAAGACTTGAATATGCCTATGTTAAAACCTTCAACTTTTCAGTTAAACCTCAATCTAATTCAAAGAACTGTTTACCTGACTTCGATTCATCCAAAAGATTATTTCATCAACGTGAACTGCACAATTAAATTCTAACGAAAAGGGGAAAAATGGAAAGAAACAGAAAGGGATATGAAAAAAGGGATAACTACCTTAAGGCCCAGTGTTATCTCGTTTAGGGTTATTGCAAATGACGTTAGGTTGTATCTTGTAGGGTTTTCAGGAGGCTCACTTTTCTTCCATAACAAGGCCGTATTTTGTTGAGTCAATGCACAGCTGTTACTTATTGAGGAATCGTCATTTACTGTGTAATACATGCTATCATCCCATCTCCCTGTCAGAGTAGCTGCCTTGGCTCCAGAGATGTCCTTCACAAAACCTTCAACCTTACAAGAGACTGGAAGTGTAAGTAACACTTGAAAAAAGAAGAGGTAAAAAAAAAAGATACCAAAGGCTTTAGAAAAAGATAGCAGAAGAATATTTATTGGGCAGTTGCAACAAAGTTACATTTTGTAGAGAATTTCAAACAAATGTTGTTAATATGAGAATTTACAATGGTAATACATTAACCATTGTTGGTAAAAAAATCACATTCATGATTGATAATGATTAAAACGACAAAGTTGATTTATGACCTTACTGGTATTATGGTCTACGACATTTTATCACTCCTGAACTGCTAACACTAAATGATTCTCTCACCGCTAAGCACCGGTTTTTTAATTTAAATCTTGCTTTTGAGTATTTTTGGTACCTGGCGGGGATTCCGGTCGAGAAAAGAGTGCTCCTTGAACTTGAGTGTACACGAGTATTGCTGATTACCACTAATGCTCATTATCCCATGGTGATTGCAAAAGACTTTTCCAATTATAAGATTATGAATAGTCGTTGTTACCTAACAACAGTTAAAAAGAAAAACTCGTGTTACAATATAGGTGCCCAAAAGAAACTTTTAAGTGATCCACAAGTGTCTCGAGATAACTTTTACCTTACTCCATTGAAAGGTCTCGCCATCATCAAATTCCAGTGTTAATTTGCCGACAGGATCAAGCTGAATGGATTGACCCCAAAATTTGTTTCTAAGTTCACTATCACCCCAAAATTTCCAACCTCTCCCTTCACAATGACATGCCATTACCATTGGATGATGGCTAACCTATCACATAGGAAGAAATATTACAATTACATTCAATTAAATCATTCAACTTAGTATGCTAGTATTGTTGACAATATGAGAAAGTTTCCTTACTACACTAAAAAAAATAACAAATTTTACCTTTTCAGAGAAAAAACGTAGTCCTTTTTCCGGAAACTCAGCTTCGTACGTTTCCCCTAACAAGGGGTTAAAAGGTTTACAAAGACGGCCGTCAGATGAGGCGTATGCAGACACAGCAAATGCAGCAACATTCAGAATCCTCATTAGACTGTTTCCCTAGCACGAATAAAATGAAGAAATTGTAACAAACAGTTTATCAGATAAATTCTACAATGTGTCACTCAATAAAATAGTTCCTTCTTCTTGCCATTCTTTCAAGTTTTACACAAATGAGTGTCTCTATCCATAGTATCTCTTCAATATTCTCAAAATCATTCAATGCAGCCAGACTCCTAGGTGATTTTGTTTTCTGGGAGCAATGGATTTAATGCTTATGTTATCACAGAGATTTAATGAGAAATTACTTACCTTATTCACAATCCAAGGTAATAGTAACATCAACAATGTACAATAAAAAAAAACCTAAATAATTGTTAGCGGACAACCTGTCCACTGACCTCCAAAAAAAAAAGACCTAAATAATCTGAAGCATACCATCTTGCCATACTCATAAGCCCGATCAAGTAAATAGGAGTACTCCAAATCCTCAAAGCATTTCTGAAGTGACGATAGCGGTTCATTGAAGTATACAGGTAGGCAGACCCGTGTGAGATCCTTACCCACATTATCCTTTATCATCGACCACAAGCTGATGCCTTTCTCCTTCTCTATCGGATCTGGCAATCTTGTACGTCGTTTGGTTTGCAGGGAAGGCAAAAGGTCTCCTCCGTTCGCATTTCTTACTTTGGGGGAAGTGGCAAAGGCACAATCACTGAAACTCTGACGTGAGTCAAAATAACATAAATCGTCCTCTTCTGATAACTCGTCAACCTCTTGCTTTTGGTCGATGTCTTCTGACGATTCTGTGTTGCTATACTCTGATGGAATAAGAAATATTATCAAGTATATTCAAAAGATATATAGAACACAATACCTGGAAAGAAAGAATAGTAAAGTCATCCAAAATACCAAATTGTAAACTTAGGTACTTCGTAAGGGCCAAAATAGTTATCCTCGGTTCAGAGAAATGATATTTAATCAAGTTCATTAACTAACTTTCACCAGAGAAGCATATGTGGCCATGAGTGAAAATTTGACATTAGGTAGTATAAAAGACAGAAATTGAATTGAGATTTCATGTACCACTATATTTGCCGTGGCCTGAGCTAGAAAATTCATGTTTTCTTAGTAGCAAACGATCCTTATCAATTCTCGTTGTTCTTCCTTCCAGATTGAAGCTCTGCCATTTAAATTTAAAATTTGACAAATTATACAATCTTCAATACTGATTTATTCCTAGATGACTTGTTATGTTATTTGTTTGCTCTCCAGCCAAAATTTAGTCTTTCCGGTCCATATAATTATGGTCAGTGCTTAATCATCAGGATATTGGCTTAATAAGCACAAAATATAGCGCATATTTGCCATCACCTCATTCTGGTAATAATTTACATTTGCAATGAGCACTGGTTGCATGACAAAAAAAAAACGAAGCAATCCCAAATCACATCCATAAATCAGATGACAGCCATTGTACCTCCATCTGCTGAGGATAAGTCCCAAGAAAGCTCAAGTAATCCTCATATCTAGCCCTCATCTGTGCAAAATGCTGAGAGAACTCTGCTTGGATGATCTTCTCACAATCTCCGATGAGAGCTTCACCCAGCCCCTCAGCACGCATTCGACTCCTGAGTCGTTCAGTTGAGAAGAACATGTCATTGGGATTGATGCCACAACTTTCATTGAGAAACGACTCGCTGCGTGCCGCCACAAGGGCCTCGATCCAGGCCACACGGGCCTTGGCTGAGTCTGTCCTCAGCTGAAGTGTCTTTCCTGGGGTGAAGATGTAGAACCGCTTGTCATCAGACTTGCTTTCCCGAAAAGATGAGATCTAACAATGTTAAAAATGAAGCTAATTAACCAGGGAAATCTGTGAGAGTGCAGAAAGAAGGTTCGTAACTAAGGCTCTAAAATTGCACCATTGTGCTCACTTAGTAATTGAACAACAAAGATCAAGAAGCATCAAAGAGACAGGTATTATTAATTTGCTTTTTTTTTTTTAAGGTTGGAGGCTTTGCTCCAACATTTGTATAAATAAGAAAAAGTTTTTACATAAGCCTAAATGGCTGGACCTCCAGCCCTATGTACACATAGGTATTATTAATTTGTTATATAATAACTAATAAGCTGATAATTTTCAGCTGCCGTGGTACTACAAAGAGATTAAATGGTACCACTTCTGGTAACCTCAACCCCAATATTATTTACAAGAAGCGGGGTTACTGCTGCAGGGTAATTATCCAAAACAAAAGCAATTTATTCTGAGCATGAAACAAAAGGACAAATTAAACAGGTTAAGGAATAAACCGACAAAACGAGATGAATTATTTTTGGGGAAAGCAGAGAGAAAGCACAAACCAAAGTAATTATCAACTATATCAATGCAAATAAGAGACAACTCCATTTCAAGTGGTTTACTAACTTGAGTTGATCCAGAACTTACGGAAAAAAAAGAAAAAAATCCAACTATCTGATGCATTGAACTGGTTGTCATAATCGGCGCGCGCACACACGTAGGTCTGTTTTTTTTTTTTTTTTTACTTTTTGAAGAAAAGGCAGAATTGCCTGTTTCATGTTTCACATGAAACTGTATCTTACAAACACGTAGGTCTGTTAGTACTAATAAAGGAGCTTTACTTCAAAGCTTTCCAAAAAGGCAACAGTTTCGCTACCACTCGCAACAGAATCCCTAAAAAAAAAAAATGTGAAATCAAGCGACTAGAGCATCAAAGCCGACCTACCGCCGAGGCCCCTATGACCCAGCCAGCTGTCCCCAGGCGAAATCCAGAGAACAGAAACTCGAACCACGAGTTATTAGAGAGACCACATTTCTCCCTCAGGCCCAGTAAAGCCCGGCCCACACGTCCTCCCAAAAATTATTATCATCCACGTAGTACCCATCACAACCATCAAAATCGCATTAAGATGTGCGCTATCCACGTAACCGATCCGGCCCCTAGTTATAGGACGCGCACGAGTGATGTGACGTGTCTCATCCCCACTTCCAGCCTATCCATGTTGGACTCCTCACCTCCGCTGATGTGACCTACTTACTACTAGATTTTCCAGCTGTTAATAATGCCATAATGGACATAGATATTAACCGAAAATAATAAATAGTAAGAGACTAAGTAAGAGGAGATATTTTTGTAGCATTTCTGAAGCTTATATGAAAACAGAGAAAAAGTACAGACATGGAGAGCGGAAGTATTGTTTATGCTTGTACTTTTTAAGTGGAGCAAAATGAAAAAGGAGAGAAAACGAAAGGAGGGAGACAGAAAATTCCACAAATAGTAAAAAGTCAAGATCTCCGTATTCTCAACATGGATCTCGAGATATCATCCCCAAATTAGCAATGGCAATCCCTCGATCCTAAACCAGTCGTACCTTTAGATGCAACGCACCGATAACCTTCAGCCCCTCTCCGACGGAGCGGGACCCGCCGGAGATGCCAATCAATCGCATGCCTTCGCTTTCCATTGGCGGCGCCACCACATCTGGTTGCCGGATCTTGCAATAGGTCAACACGCCATCTCTGAGCACGAACCACCTCGGCCTCCACCCTTTCCCAAAGTTCGTCCATTTGTACAGGATCCCAGCAACTGAGGCTGTCTGAGGACGATCTCCGTCCGAGTGGGGTGGCGCAGCCGCCGGAGCCTCGTCGGAATCGCACGGAGATCGGCTACCTAGGCCGAATCCAGGGCAGTCGGAGGTGATGCAACAAAGTGGGTGCATGTCTCGCCGCCTCATGGTGGCAGTTACGAGGGCTTGCTACTAGTACAGATTATTCAGAGATTCATGGAGATAAAAATCGAATCTTTGGAGTGATTGGAGAGGTGGTGTTGAGAGAATAGAACGACTGTAATATAAGGTTCGTTGCAAGTGCGAGGTGTTTTTTAATATATAGATTGGAGGGGGGTAAGCCTGTAAGGTTATGATTTTATTTTATTTTTCTGGTTATCTGTTCGTTATTATTAATTTGAATTCGGAGAGATTATAATTATATGCTGCTTGCTGTCGCGCTTCCAGTGGTATTTTCATGATGGAGACACCTTTTTTGTGAAACACTAGTTAAAGAAAGCGCACAAAATAGTGTCTCAGTTTGTTCCACTGAAAGTGGGACCTGGACGTACTTTCCGTTACGGTTCAGTGTCTCTACGCGCATTTCTGGTCTAAAATATTGACTGATTACTTTTGTGGGGGCATCGGAGCGCAGAAAGCGACTTTTGGCAAGCAAGCGTATAGTTCAGGTTTATATTTAGAGGAATGCTTCTATGCACCTAAGGACCTATTTGTAAAATGAATATTTTTCATTTTCAAAGTTTAAACAGTCTATCTGACCGTTCAACATTATCTCCATATTAAAATGTACTTGGAGGTCAAATTTTACAGTTTTTTTGAATTTTTTTACTATTTATTAAGTATTTACAAAACTAGTCAAATTCAGACCATTGAATTTTGTACCTATCTTAATAAATAGTAAAAAAATTCAAAAAAATGTAAAATTTGACCTCCAAGTACATTTTAATATGGAGATAATGTTGAACGGTCGGATCAACTGTTTGAACTTTGAAAATGAAAATATGTTCATTTTACAAATAGATCCTTAAGTGCATAGAAGAATTTGCCTTATATTTATTGTATTAAATTCCTTATTAATTATCAGGATTAGTTCCTGTGGTTATCAATGCTTTTAATAATCAGCATTGTTAAAGATCCTCTAGGCACCATCTTTTCTCATACATTTGCTTATGAAATTATAATTGGGTTGTGTTTATTTGTGTGAAACTTCTGAAACAGAATTACGTTATGATAATTATAATGCAGCTATATTTTCCTTAGCTATTATTTATGGGGAGGGTTCAAATGCCGATATTTTTATTAAAACTCCAAAAAAAAAACAAATTATCAAATCTGCTCCCACCCCAACTTTATTTTTATTTCTACCCCAACCGTCCGTGGGCTGGGCGGTCCTATTTCCCAACCTGACCGCCCAGCATCCGGATGGTCCACTATTAATTTTATTTTATTTTTATAAGCGGTCTGCCCCCCAGCAGACCGCTATCAGAGCCTCTTTCTTCTCTGCCTCCAGCCCCGCCGCCCCGCCTCCAGCCCAGCCGCCCCGCCAACCCCACTCGGCCCTCTCTCTCTCTCCCTCTCTCCCTCTCTTCCTCTCTCTCTCTCTCTATCTCTCCCTCTCTTCCTCTCTCTCTCTCTCCCTCTCTTCCTCTCTCTCTCTCTTCCTCTCTCTCTCTCCCTCTCTTCCTCTCTCTCTCTTCAAATCTGCCATTAGAGCTCTCTCTCTTCCTCTTCCTCTCCCTCTTCCTCTCTCTCTCTCTCTCACCCGAATCCTAATTTTCGGCCATCTCGGCGACAATCCGATTATTTTCGGGTAAGTTTTTAAATAAATTTTTGAATTTATATTTTGTATCTTGTATTGGCATTGGAACGATTGGTAGAATTTGAATTGTTAATTATCTTGTGCGGGTTGTTGATTTTCCCGACACGATTGAATTGTTCAAAATTAGGGTTTCCAAAATTAGAGTTTGTAGTTTAGGGGTTTAGGGTTGACAAAATTGAAGTTTATAAATTATGGTTGAATTGTTAATTATCGTGTGTGGGTTGTTGATTTTCCCGTCGCGATTTAATTGTTAAATTAGGGTTGAATTGTTAAATTAGGGTTTATGATTGAATTGTTTAAATTAGGGTTGAATTGTTAAATTAGAATTTAGGGTTGAATTGTTTAAATTATGTTGAATTGTTAAATTAGGGTTGAATTGTTAAATTAGGGTTTAGTGTTGAATTGTTAATTTAGGGTTTAGGGGTTAAATTAGGGTTTAGGGTTAAATTGTTTAAATTAGGTTGAATTGTTAAATTAGGGTTGAATTATTAAATTAGGGTTTAGTGTTGAATTGTTAATTTAGGGTTTAGGAGTTAAATTAGAGTTTAGGGTTGAATTGTTAGATAAGGGTTGATTGTTAAATTAGGGTTTAGGGTTGACAGAATTGGAGTTTATAAGTTAGGGTTTATAAATCAGGATTTATAAGATAGAATCTTCTCTTTATTGAAATGTAGTATGGTCAGAACTAGACGGGGACGTGCATGGGATGCCCCTCTGGAGACGGGGGAGAGTTCACATTATCACGATGCAGAGGCATCCGGTGCAGCGGCATCCAGTGCAGAGGCATCCGGTGCAGAGGCATCCGGTGCAGAGACGTCCGGTGCAGATGCTCCCTTTGGAGATTATCCCCCTCACCATCCTGACACATTTAGTCCTCTTCTGTGGACCCCACATGTCAAGCACCGTGTCTCACTTGCATCTATGGAGGTACGTTGGTTTTGTATTCCTAATTTAAATAGCATTATTTAATTAGACGTTTATATTGAAATCATTGTAAAATGCAGGACACGACGATGCTGACAGTGAGACATCGCACCCCCGAGATACGATACGTCCGTCACCCGTTGATGGAGCAGTGCATCATGCATCTCGGGTTGTATCAGCTGGTCACTATGACTCACTGCGATATTGACCAGGCTCTCGTTTGCGGTCTAGTGGAGAGATGGCGACCGGAGACGCATACATTTCACCTTCCGGTTGGGGAGATGACAGTCACACTAGGTGACGTCAGCGCCTTGTGGGGTTTACGGATAGATGGCGACCCCATCGGTGGTGTCTCAGACGATCCGGACCTGATGCACATGATACCGGAGCTGCTGAGGGCCGCTCTGACGGACTTGCAAAAGAAGAAGAAGAAGAAGAAAGGAGAGGAGGAGGAGGAGTACCGGTATTCCAAATACTGCATCAGTCCTGCGGCGCTCCACAGTTACTTCCACCGGCGTAGGATCACCCCCGAGACACGTGACGAGCAGGCCGTTCTGAGGTAATCACAAATAGTTGCAAATTAAAATATGTTATGGATTTAACAAAAATTGTAGTTATTTATGTCTCTAATTTATATTACAGGTACGTGAGGGCGTTTGTCATGGATTTATGTGGCAGCGTCATGTTTGTCGATTCCAGTGGTGACGCAGTCCCGATTATGTTCCTCTCTCTGCTGAGGGACATTCAGCAGCCGTCGAAGTGGAACTGGGGTGGAGCCGTGCTCGCCCACTTATACCGGGGCTTGTGTCATGCTTGTCTGGTAAGTTTATACAAATATTTTAATTTTTTTATTACAAATATTAGGGTTCCATATTTACCAGAAGTGCACCGCATGTCCAAAATTTAGGCGACGAACAAGCAGATTGCCGGATCGCTTCTTCTACTCCAGCAGTGGTCCTGGTCGCACATACCGGTGTGTCGGCCTGTTCCTCCAGCTCAGCATGGGTTATGGACGGGAGATGACCCCGAGAGATGTCCGGGGTACGGTGCCATATGGGCTCCTCCCCACACATATGAGGACACGGGCAGGGGGAGGACCGTGGGGATTTCGTATGTCCGAGGTCAACTCCAGATGCTTCACGAGGCGAGCATCACTTGGTACCCCTATCGTCTGTTCTACGATCGGGGCCTTCTGTGCCAGCTGACATTAGAGCAGAGACATCTCTCGTTTTATCGGGGGGGCTTGCGTATGCTTCTGGATAGTTGAGTATCACTATCCTGATCGAGTGCCCCGTCAGTTTGGCTTGGATGCCTATGTCCCTGATTTTCCAGAGTTGGGCGAGCAGCAGACCACCCAGCTACACAGGTAACTACCCACTGCCTTATTGTTTGCCTATTTTATTACTTGTTCAGCCATACACGTTACTAATTAATTTATATTGCAGCACTAAACACAACAAGCCCAAAGTCAACTGGAGCACGCGTTTCTGGGAGCATTACCAGCGTGCTGCATCACCGGGGGATCACTTATGGACCCCGCCTCCAGCTATTGATGCCCCTATGCCGGTCGGGCCTTGGAGATTACGATATTTAGTCTGGTACCAGAGATGGGGCATGCCGATAGTTTATCTACAGGGGGACTATGGTGATGCTCTTCGACGGAGACTCACGGGTGACGGATCTAGGACTTACTTGCCTTTAGGCCCGATCCATACTCGTTCGGTATGTTTAAATGAAACTGAAATGCTTAAAAAATTATAGTTATTTATTCATCTTCCAATAATAATAATAAAAATACATTGTGTGCAGATTTTGACCGCTATTAGAGGAGTGGCACACAGCTTGGTGTGCATGGCGAGAAAAAGTTGGAGAGCGATAGGATGTCAAATGCTCCAACACAGTGCACCGATCGTGGAGGACTCTGGCTGGGACGGGGGTCTCGTTGGTATGTTGCACGATGCTGGGGAGGACATCAATTGGCGCGAGATAAAGGCCCCACCACCATATCCGGAGCAGCCTGGAGCCCCTATCTACGCTGCGGAGATGCCGCCACCTCCTGCAGGTAATAATATGTCATACAAATGATCATTATTAAGCGTCTCTCTAAAAGATCATTCTTATTAATTTATCTTCATTTCTGCAGATAATGACTTGGGTTGGGCGATCCACCAATGGGTGTTGAAAAACAACGCGTGGAGCGCGTACTACAACGAGCATGGACTTCCAGTGCAGCTTACCGAGGTAGCAAAAGTTCATTATTTAATTAATTTACTCGTTACTTCTATGTCTTTAATTTAACATTGTTTACATGCAGGATGAAGCTGCCGCCGCCGCCGCCTCATTCTCATTGGATGACCTCACTGGAGATGAGGGCGGATGGGAGCCAACTAGCCCCCACCGACCGCAGTATATGGAGCCCAGACAGCACGACGGCGAGGCCAGTGGGAGTGGGGCACACACTGCAGATGGCTTTGCCGCTGCTATATTTGGCACACCGCCTCCGGCCACGTATCCTCCTACTTGGGAGGCCGATCCGTGGGTGTTGCGTACACAGGCGGGGATCCATAGGGAGCATGCATTACACCTGGGGGCAGACCCATGGGCGCGCGAGGCCGTACACGATGACATGCAGGTGGATGAGGTTCCCCAGAGGCGTCCGCCGTCGCAGAGGGACCGCCATGCACCTACTAGGTTGGAGCTCTCCGGACCTCGCCCTCGTCATCGCCGTTAGGGTTTTTATATTTTTTTTTAGTTTGATAGGTTTCTAGTATTTTAGTTTGGATTATTATATTTCGTGTTTGGACTGTTATGTTTCATTTTTAGACTTATCATTTAGATTTCTACTTTTGTTGTTTAGACTTACCATTTCGATTACTACTTTTGTTGTTTAGACTTACCATTTCGATTACCATTTAGAAACATTTAAACATTAACAAAACTTAATATAAAACTAATCAATTATATTAAAGCTAGACAATTACATAACATATACAAATAATCGTCAACAAATAATAAATATATATCATACAATTTAATATGAAACATTCAAACAAATCATTACAACAATTTAATATAAAACATTCAAACAATTAAAACATAAAACTCTTATAAAAAAAAAACAATAGCAGACCGCTCAGCCCCTGGGCGGTCAGGTTTGAAAAGTGGACCGCCCGGATGCTGGGCGGTCAGGTTGGGAAATAGGACCGCCCAGCCGACGGGCGGTTGGGGTAGAAATAAAAATAAAGTTGGGGTGGGAGCAGATTTGATAATTTGTTTTTTTTTTTGGGTTTTAATAAAAATATCGGGTTCAAATGCCTCCTTTTTCATGCCTCCACCATGCCTCTATTTTTAAAAACTTTAATAACTCAAAATTTAAAACTTAAAAGTCAAAATAAAACAGTTGGATATGATCTACATCATTTTATCTGTGTGCTCATAAAAAATTATCGCATTTCGATTTTGTTTTTATGTGAATCAATAAGTTGAAAAATCAACGTTTAGAAATTATCCACATTAGTACGTTTTTTACAAGCTCTTGATGACAACCAAAACAAAATTGAAATGTCATAATTTTTTACACGTGTATAGATGAAATGATATATATCATATCCAACGGTTTTATTTTGACTTTTAAGTTTTAAATTTTGAGTTATTAAAGTTTTTAAAAATGAAGACATGGTGGAGGCATTTGAACCCTCCTCATTATTTATATAGTTTACCGAATAATAAACATGGCATTCATATTTCTAACATCCTTTTTTGAGAGCGCATAAACTTAATTAGGTCTATTCAATTGCACTAGCACATGTAATTAAGATTTTTACAAAATATGATTTCATGAGCACGTTACAGTAGGTTAAAAAAATGCTTGATTGGACAAAATATTCCATGACAAGTTCTTATTTCTCTCTTTCTGGATTGTCTGGCTTGAACATGAACAAAAAGTTATTTTCCATTTTGATTAACCTAGAGATATTTATGTGCTCGTTAATTAGTGTGCAAAATAGCGAAATATATAGCAGTGCACCTCTGCTGAAAATCACTGCTATACTGTCTTTCATTCTAAAACTCAATTATATTATCCTATCAATTTTTTTTTTCATATAGATTATTTCATTTACTCTTACTTCTTTTATAAATCTTACTTCTTTTATTCTTTCGTTCGGTTGTAGTTTATGTGTATGTTTAAATTTATATTTATATTTATCGTATAATTTGTAATCCTCGTACAATATTAATACTCTTATACATAAATATGTTCTCTTCCAATTAATAGTTTATCAAACAACAATGAATAGTAAAGGATAGCACTATATTCTTTAATTATGTTATAAATAGCACTATTCTACCATTGATAGGTCCATGTGCCAATGGCCCTCAATAAACTTGAACTCGGCCTACAAATGACTCGGGATTCGGACTCCGCCAAGGGCCAACCCGAGATAAAATAGAATAGGGCCCTTAACAAGCTAGTTGTGGCCCAAAAGCAACTTGGGACCCGGAGCCCATCCTGGACCCAGCCCGAGACCGAAAGCCACAAGGCTTGCGGCCCGGCAACAAGCATGTCCAATGAGGCCCGGTCGAATCGTTACGCAACAGGCCCAAAAAGTAACTTGGGACGTGGACCCCCTCTTGGGGCCAGCCCGAGATCAAACAAAGTGAGGCCCATAGTCCAGCTGCCGAACGGCCTGGCAAGGACCAAGCTAGGCCTCACCCAATCAACCCGAAGCAATCTGGCCCGCCAAGTCGAGTTGGGCCTCACCCGATAAGGTCCAGTCCAATCTCGACTTCGCGTCACCGCCGATTATGTGGATGTCACCGCTTCTATGCGAACTCCCCTAACAGTTCTGACAACGCGTATTAACGGTCTGGGGCAACCTATTTAAGGCAAAGAATTTCCTGAAATACAAGTCGCAATTTTCTTAAGACAAGGTATTACAGAGGATAGAGCACTAATACCTTCAAACATTCCCTCTTTTTCTTAACCTCGGTCCGTCGATCCGAGACGGCCCAATTTCTTAACTCTTTTCCCATACGGTCTACTCCTCCAGAATAGGACGTATCAACCATATATATAATTATTTTTCCAAATACCACATTCTAACATTATTATTCTAGGCTTGTTTGGCAAATGTTGGAGTAACAAAATAGTATTGTAGTACACTATATATTCCGGATGAAAACGGATACAAAATACGGATTGCGGCGTTCAGAATATATAGCATTATAATAGATATATACTGATGATGTGTTATTCTATCAAAATGGTTAAATAACATAACAGTAGTGTGCAAAATAACAATTACAAAATAAATATATTATTTATTTATGTATTCGTTGATCGATTCATCCATCATCATCAAATCATTTTATTATTATTATTATTGTTGTTGTTGTGTTCTTATTTGTTTTTAATATGTTAATCTTTATTATTATTGCTATTGTGTTGTTATTATATAATCCACCATTAATTCCGCTATTATTATTATTAATATTTTATCAGATAATATTTTCACTCTTTAGAAAAATAGTAATATCTTAACTCCTGTCTGAAAGCTCCATTTGTCCACCATTTTGGCTTCTTATTCAAATAAAACCATTTCTTAACACTTTTCCTTTATTTATCAAACGAGCCTTAAAACCAAACAAGCCCGGGCTATATCTTTTGATATATATGTAATACATTTGGAGTGGTTCCAGAAAATGTAGTATATATGTCTTAGCTCTTGTAAGGACCAGCGGTTATGTTTGGTTGCTACATTTAAGGAGAATTAAGTTATTTAATCCGTCTTACTTTTCATATTTTATATTAGTAACTTAAGTTATGTTTTAAATTAAGCTGTCTGGAGGAGTAAGATATTTGTAAATTAATCTCTATGATAGTGAATTCCACATGCAGAATAAGTGTGGAATAAATTAATCTTCCAGAATAAGTTATTCCGAATTAACTCAGATTTTAGTACATCTTACTCTTTCTATTTTATTCCTCATTTAATATATTAAATATAAAGGAGCTTAATTATACTCTACCACTTAATCACAGTCAAATATGATCAACAGGAGTTCGTAGAGAATGATCAAGAGGAGAATTTACTTGATAGCTCCATCAAAGGGATCAATGAGAAAGAGGACCACTTTTCTGTTGCAAGATGGTTTTAATTAATGTCGGTATTGACCAAATAATTATTAGAACGTGCAATTCTACTTTCTGCCTTTTATGTTTTCCTTATGTAAGCTCGATATAAATGAATAACCATTTTTCAATCTGTTTGTATAGTTGATACTGTTTTGTTAGGTTATCTCGGAGGGAGGTGGGAGGAGGGGTATTTTGGGTTAATACTATTTTATTTATTTATTTAGTAAAAATTTAAGATGACGCTATCTAATTATTTAATACCAATAGAAAATTTTTAATTCAAATTTCAAACCTGTAAATTTCTATACGAAAAATATTTTCTTAATTTACTAGAGTTGTTAATGAACCGAGTTTGAGTGAATTGAGAGGACAATACCGAATTGACAACTCAACTCATGCTCAACTTGTTACCAACTCGAGCTGACTCGTAACTCGTTAAGCAACTTGTTAAAACTTAAAACCAATTGATATTTGAATTTTTTAAAGCCGAAAGTCCTATGTAATACATACTTGAAAGCAAATTTAACCAAAAATAAAAACACTAAATCTTTGCATTTAACATAATTTAACAGCCAAAAAGTATAGACTATATACGAATAAGGAAAGAGATTGTCGATGAGTTAGGGTTTGCTAGGTCCTTTGCAATTTTGACTTGGGTTTGGATCCGATTGGGATTGGATGTGGGATAACTTCATATAACGCGAGTTGAGGTCTGCTCATTTTCAGTTCATTAAGTTAACGAGCGAGTTGATAATGAACGAGTTATTAGCGAGCGAATTATGAATGAGTCACGAGTTACGAACTGTTTTCTCACCCCTATAATTTACTATTATGCCAAGGACTGATTTTCATGATTATTACTATTTTATAACTCTCTTACGTGATAAACAGAATTAACGATTGTAATTGTTTCTGAATTTTAAAATGAAGAAGCTTAATTAGCTCAGCTGGTTTAAACTTTGCTCACCTAATTCTTTTATGGACTTAGGGTCGAAATTGTTAGGACAAAGGAACCAACTACCTTCCCCAAAAGCATATTTATTTTCAACGCAAATTTTGATGTGCGCGCGATTCATGATCCACATGCGCGAATTTTGATGTAAATAGCAACCAAGTGTGTGAACCATATACAAATTAACAAAAGTACGGTACTTTGCACAGCGCACATTAGTTTGTAATATGAATCAATATCTCTATTTTTAATGTACAGACAATCGATCTGAACCGTTCAACATGATCTTCATATGAAAATATACTTGTAAATCAAATTTATGTTTTCTTAAAAAAATTTACTAATTATTTAAATAGATAGAAAATCACTGGATTTAAATGTTCTAGATCATTTAAAATGGTGATTTATTACTTATCTAAAAAAATAGTAAAAAAAATTCTTAAAATAAAAAAAGAGGAGGGTTCAAATGCCTCCATTTTTCATGCCTCCATCATGCCTCCATTTTTAAAAACTTTAATAACTCAAAATTTAAAACTAAAAAATCAAAATAAAACCGTTGGATATGATCTACATCATTTTATCTATGCATGTGTAAAAAATTATGACATTTCAATTTTTGTTTGGTTGTCATCAAGAGCTTATAAAAAATATAATAATGTGGATAATTTCTAGACGTTGATTTTTCAACTTATTGATTCACATAAAAACAAAATAAAAATGTGATAATTTTTTATGAGCACGTAGATAAAATGATGTAGATCATATCCAACGGTTTTATTTTGACTTTTGAGTTTTAAATTTGGAGTTATTAAAGTTTTTAAAAATGGAGGCATGGTGGAGACACAAAAAATGGAGGCATTTGAACCCTCCTCATAAAAAAATTAGTTTGCAAGTATATTTTCATATGAAAATCATATTGTATTATGCATAGTGCAATAGCCTCACTCAATTACCAAATTAAATTACATCTAAACTATGTAATATAAAATTCTAAAAGTAAAAAATTTAATTTACAAGTATATTTTTATATGAAAATCATATTGTCACGTGATTATTTAAAATTTGAAACGAAAATATTTATTTCTAGTACAAACCAATATGCATTACTCATAGTGCGATAGCCTCACTCAATTAACAAATTAATTACGTCTAAAGTATGTAATATTTTTCTTTGTTAAGTATGAATAATTCTTTCATAAAAAAAAAAGGGACGAATAACTTCTCAATTTGAATACAGTATGATCTACACTTGTATATAAAGATTCAAATATATGATTACCATTTATTAAGTGTGAACCGTGTAAAAGTTATTTTATTGAGTGTGAACCCTGTATTCAAATATCATGATTCAACTAAGACAGTTTTTCTTTGTTATTTCCATCTGTGTCAGATGTTGGGACTAGTGCAAAAAAATTATTGTGAGCAAAGTGAAATAAAAAAGAAACTTAGAGGCCGAGATCAGAAATTCCATCGGAGTTTTTTTCGGACTTTTAGTATAGATTTTGTGATCTATAATGTGAATCTGGTTTATAGTAATCAAATTTATAGCTCTCCTATTTTTTTAGAAAAAAATACAATGTAACAAGTGTAACACCCGGTAAATTTTTATATTATTTTTTTTAACTTAATTTTGGATTTAAATAGAATATTTATAGATTTGAAGGTTTATTATGTAAAATGACAAAATAAAAAAAAATTAAGATGCCAACGTGGCACTAAGGCCACGCGGCCTATGTATATTTTGACATCTTGAATTAAGGAGGCCAAGTTTCTAACTTTCCTTTCTTTCGGGATATGCACAAGCTGAAGAAAGAGTTTTTTAAGCCTTGTTAAAGGGTCATTATCTCTCTTTATTTGATTAGAAAAAAAAAATGATGACTGAAAATCAAAGTGTAAAACCGAAGAAAAATAGAGAAAAGAAAAAGAAAATGAGAAGAAATATTTTGAAAAAAAATTCTGATATTGATATTATTTGATTGCATATCTGATTGGAATTCCGACTACGTTGCATTAATTCTGAATAGTCGTTGCAGTTCGATTTGGATTTTCAGGATTGATCGCTAATAGGTAACCAGACTTCTCTATAATCTGTGTTTTCGATTTGTATAGTTGAATTGGATATTTGAATTGGGTATTGAATTATGAGGCATATTTTAACGGGATAGCGGGTCTGAGGTTCGAACTTGATTCTGAGCTGATGAGATTGTGTGTACTGTGAATGTGGGAATTGTCTGTGGCAGACATTCCAAATGCGTGAATACTGCGTGACTTGTTATACTGTGGCAGACATTCCAAATATTTAAATATGCAGGCATAATTTGATGTTAATTTGTGTGGATTAATCCAGTCTGTTTGAATGGTTGTTTAAATAAGTTAATTATAGAGAAGCGCGTCGTTAAATAATCGGTTACTGAGCTTTGTAGCTCACCCCATATTATTTCTGTTTGTTATTTTTGTTGCGACGTAGGTTGACGAGACGATGGTGGATGTATGGGTGCCTCTCTTGTCGCGATCCCGGTCCGGCAGCGGGGTCGTGACAATTTTTATTGAGATATTGATTATGTAATGTTTCTGTTAACAAAAAAATTATCACAACCCTGCCGCCGGGCCGGGATCGCGACAAGAGAGGCACCCAGACATCCATCCATCGTCCCGTCAACCTACGGCGCAACAAAAATAACAAACAGAAATAATATGGGGTCAGCTACAAAGCTCAGTAACCGGTTATTTAACGACGCCCTTCTCTATAATTAGCTTATTTAAACAACCATTCAAACAGACTGGATTAATCCACACAAATTAACATCAAATTATGCATGCATATTTAACGATGATAGCACCTGGGTCTAGGTTATCAGTAAAACAAGTCACACAGTATTCACACATTTGGAATGTTTGCCACAGACAATTCTCACATTCACAGTACACACAATCTCATCAGTTCAGAATCAAATTCGAACCTCAGACCCGCTATCCCGTTAAAATATGCCTCATAATTCAATACCCAATTCAAATATCTAATTCAACCATACAAATCGAAAACACAGATTATAGAGAAGTTTGGTTACCTGTTAGTGATCAATCTAGAAAATCTAAATCGAACTGCAACGACTATTCAGAATTAATGTGATGTAGTCGGAATTTCAATCAGATATGCAATCAAATGATATCGATATCATAATTTTTTTTTCAAAATATTTCTTCTCATTTTCTTTTTCTTTTCTCTCTTTTTCTTAGGCTTTACACTTTGATTTTTGAGTCATCATTTTTTTCTAATCAAATAAAGAGAGATAATGACATAAAGGAGAAATTTTAACGGTGGTAAAAATTCAATATGTCAAAACATACATAGGCCGCGTGGCCTTAGTGCCACGTTGGCATCTTATCTTTTTTTTTTGTGTCATTTTACATAATAAACCTTCAAATCTATAAATATTCTATTTAAATCCAAAATTAAGTTAAAAAAATAATATAAAAATTTACGGGGTGTTACAACAAGTATTAATTGTTAATATGTAGTTTATCGCTAATTAAAACTAGGAGGGTTCAAATGCCGTGATTTTTATTTTTACCCAAAAAAAAAATATATTTTAATATAAATAACTAGGTTTTTAAAATATTTTTAATTTTACCCAAAGCGCTAGGAAATCCAGCGCTCCGAATTAAAAATTCGGAACGCCAGGAATATTAGCGTTCCGAATTCTTAATTCGGAACGCTAGGAATCCTAGCGTTCCGAATCTCTGTTTTTTTTTTGAAAACTTATATAAGGAGCTGCGTGGAGAAGGGAAGAGAAAAAAAAAAGAGAAAGGAAGAGGGAGAAGGAAGAGAAGAGGGAGAGGAAGGAGAGGAAGAGGAGGGGAGCTGAAGGAAGAGGAGGAGGAGGAGACGGAGAAGTCGTCAGGTAATTTTTTTTTACATACGTATTTACTGTTAATTACATACGTATTTACTGTTAATTACATACGTATTTACTGTTAATACATACGTATTTACTGTACACTACTGTTCACATACGTATTTACTGTTCACATACGTATTTACTGTTCACATACGTATATACTGTTCACATACGTAATTACTGTTCACATACGTATTTACTGTTCAATACTGATCACATACGTATTTACTGTACAATACTGTTCACATACGTATTTACTGTACACATTTACTGTTCACATACGTATATACTGTTCACATACGTATTTACTGTTCACATTTACTGTTCACATACGTATTTACTGTTCACATTTACTGTTCACATACGTATTTACTGTTCACATTTACTGTTCACATACGTATGTACTGTTCACATTTACAATTGAAATCAGTAAACTGACCAAATATTTGTTATTTATGAATATAGTTTATTGGCCATGTCTATTGCAATTTCAATACATTTTGGAGGAAAGTTCATAACTGACCAGTATGGAGTACGTTACTCCAAACCTGCAGCAAATACGTATTGGGTTGATGAAAATTTCTCATTTGAGCAGTTGCAATCGCTTATTTATGAAGCGAGCGGCTACAATAGGAATCGTTGCCAATTACAAATTCAGGCCCGAATGGTCCACGCAGGAAAGTATGTCAAAATCACATTGGGAGATAACGGGGCATTGAGAGGTCTAATAGCGCAGGTTTTGAGGTCTGGCGAATCATTATTGGAAGTTTTTGCATGCAGAATTCGCGAAGAGCCAGGGGCCGGAAGTTCAGGCCAAAATTCGGCTGCCCAACATTATCAAGAAGATAATGAACCACACACTCCTTTTATCGTAATGCATGTACCAGAACCGGAACCAGAAATATACAATAATTCACCCCAATCTCCACCTTTTGTCCCACAACGAGTACAATCTCCACCTTTTATCCCACCTATATCCTTACCTGGGCCTGAACCAAATCCTCACCCCAGACCGCCACCAGTACAGGAAGATCCAAACGAGTCGGAATTTGAATTTATAAACGAGGTACCGGAGGAGAATCTGCAAACTGGGGATGAATTGGGGGAAGGAGACTGTGACATTAATGATGAAGGAGATGAAGAAGATGAAGAAGATGAAGAAGAATACCCACAGCCCACTGTGAGGCAGAATAGAGAGAATATGCCGTTAGGTGGCCGTTCTGAGACTCACCCTTTTGTAAACTTCAATGACACATCAGCTTTCCGAGAAGCAGATGTTTCTTACTATGGTCGTCGGGTTGAGTACAGGAGTGAGCTCGCAAAAGGCCAATATTTCGTAAGTAAAAAGCAACTGACGAAAAAGATCAGAGAGTACCATGTTGACAAGAACAAGGAGACATATACGAGGAGAAGTGACACATCCCGACTAGAAATTAGATGCAGCACTCCGGGTTGTCGTTTCAAACTGAAGGCAAGAGCAACAAATGCCGGAGATACATGGATGAGCAACAAATGCCGGCCAATACATGGACTTAGCCTCCGACTGTAGAATATCGACCAAATGCTGCACCCCCAAATTTTGCAGATACGCCTCCATCTCCGGGTAGTACTGCATGTCCGGAAACCGACCCCTGGCAGTTATAATTGCCTCACTCTGCGTTCAAAAAAGTGAACAACATGAAAACCTAAAAATACAAAATTTCAACAAAATCCAAACTTAAAAAAAAAAAGTAATCAAGTACCTCTTTAGATGCATCTGAGACTCGGTGCTCACTGTGAGGCATCCATAATAAAGGACTGAAATGATCCTTGCTGTCAGTGGGAATTGGCTCATCAACCGGGTCGGATGCGGGTGGTCTCCTAGGTCGTCCCCTAGCCATCCTACGTTAAAAAATATGTTAAACATGCTACAATTGGCTAAAATATGCTAATTGCGGTAAAAATATGCTAAAATACGCTAATATGCAAAAAGATGACTATAGAGTCAATCATAACATGCATTATGCCAATAAGAACAAAGAACCACTCCATACAAGCATATTTTTATAAATTTGTATTTTTTTTGGAAGATAAAGTTTCCATTAGAAATGTATGAAATAATGCTTGAAATTGCACAAAGCTGTCCAGAAATTGCACAAAGATGATTGAACTGAATCATCAAACCTACTTCTAAGTTTACACATAAATTACACATAAATTCAATCACATAACCGTATTATATAATAATATTTTATACAATTTCGCTAAAATATTAATTAAATAAGATTTTAAAGGAAAATCAATTCTTGAATAAATAAATCTATATTAATTGATTTATTTTGAAAAAATAAATATATCCAATTTTACCGATTAAAAATTTGAATTTAATGGGAGAATTTGGTTTTCAATCACATTAGAAATTTGTCTTCTAAATATATAACATTTGAGACTTTAAAGGTAAATTTGGTTTTCAATCAGACGGTTCGAATTAATCAGACGGTTTGATCATTCTTATTTTTTTTGGTTTTCATCATTCTTATTTTTTTTCTTTCTTTTTTAATTTTCTTATAGTCGATATATACATTGCTGCCAGCTATAGGATGATCTATATATCCTCTTTCCTACCAATCAATATATATCTCATTAATACCATTAGCAACTAATAAATGAGCATATGCTAAAGGTAAATAGGATCTCAGTCCAAACAAAAAAAAAATAATGAATAAAAATGATAGTATAAAAAAATTATTAATTATGCTCAATTGCCGATTAAAAATCAGACGGTTCGAATTAATCAGACGGTTCGATCAATCAGACGCAATCAATCAGACGGTTCGTCAATTTGGCTTAAACATTTCTAATTCATCAATTTGGCTTAAACATTTCTAATTCATCAATTTGGCTTAAACATTTCTAATTCATCAATTTGGCGTAAACATTTCTAATTCATCAATTTGGCGTAAACATTTCTAATTCATCAATTTGGCTTAAACATTTCTAATTCATCAATTTGGCTTAAACATTTCTAATTCATCAATTTGGCTTAAACATTTCTAATGGCTTAAACATTTCTCTAATTCACCGATCAGATCAGCAGAGAAATACGAAAAGAATTCTAATTACCTTCAAAGATGATTGAATCGACGATCGGCGGTGAAGAAGCGGAGGGACGGCCTAGGAGGGGTGAAGAGGCGGAGAGACGGCTAGACGGCGAGGCGGCGAGACAGAGGGACGGAGGCGCAGCCTTCTTTCTTTTTTCCTTTCTTCTTTCTTTTCTCCTTTTTTTTTTTCCTTTCTTCTTTCTGGCGGCGAGTAAACCCTTCTGTTTTTTTTTTTTGGCGGAGAGGGGACACAGAGAAGAAGGGGTCACGGGTCCCTTATGCGGTGGGAATTAAATTTTCGGAACGCTAGGATTCCTAGCGTTCCGAATTAAGAATTCGGAACGCTAATATTCCTGGCGTTCCGAATTTTTAATTCGGAGCGCTGGATTTCCTAGCGCTTTGGGTAGAAATAAAATTTTTTTTAAACCCTGGTTATTTATATTAAAATATATTTTTTTTTGGGTAAAAATAAAAATCACGGGTTCAAATGCCTCATTGTTTTCATACCCCAATCATATCTCACATCTTTATCTTTGATTTCAAAGTTCAAACAGAAGATCTGAACCGCTCAACATGATATCCATACTAAAATGTGCTTAGAGACCAAATTTTATATCCTCATTTGAACTTCAAATCTACAACCTAGCTCCCACTAGAACCATTTCCTTTAGCCACTAAACTATTCTCAATTTCCATCTTGTTAATTGGGCTATAAGCGTTATAGCATATAATTTGAGGCATAAAAAATAAAAATGATCTGTAGTGTTTTGTATTTCAAATTCATAACTCAAAAGAATTATAATTTGATTTAGTAATAAAGACACATGTCCTCTGATGTAAAAGATTATGAATTTGAAATTCTAATGGAGAAAACTTTTTGTTGTAATAACAAGGGTGTTGAGTGGCTTGACCACCAATCCTCTCATTTAAAAAAAAAGAATCATAGCTCAAGCTTTATTAGCAAAATAGTTATAGAAATTAGCACAACAACAACAATATGATATATATTTTTTTTTATAAAAGCAAGTTAATAAATCGCTCAACTTTGACGCATCATTTGATTTAGTAACAAAAGATAATGTTTTTTGTTTGGGAGGTTGCAGGTTTGAAATTCAGATAAAAGTTCTTTATAAACATTAAAATTTGAAAGACTAAACATCTATCTTTGAGGGTGAGATAGATTAACTTTGACATTAGAGAGGGAAATCTCTAGGATGCGTAATTTTTAAAAGCCATTAGAAATTCAGCTTGTTCTTTGAAAACAGATGCATGTTTATTCCTAGTGAGGTCAGGAAAAATCGACCGCCTTCAGTACTAGGGACATAAAATTCCGAAGAATTAATGCAATTTGTGTTGCCATCGCTTGACTAATGAGTATGGGCCGAAATTTTTATTAATATCTAAAAAAATATTAAATTTCAAAATCTGTTTCAACCGCCAAAAATTTCTACGAAAATTCATCCTAAAACTGCAAAATAATTTTGCGGTTTTGGAATAAAACTGCAAAATAATTTTGCGGTTTTGGAATTCCAAAACCGCAAAAGAAAATTGCGGGTTGGGTTTGGAATTCCAAAACCGCAATTTTTTTTTCGGTTTTAAGTTTTTTTTTAATTAAACATAAATGTTTATAATTTTTTTATTTTTTATTGAAATATTAGAAATATTTTATATATTTCTTTGAAAATAGATACAATACTACATAATTTGATTTATTAGAAAGACTACGACAAATAACCCGGATCAATATTTTTCAGGCAGGATTTTTTGCAGCTATAAGAAAATTAAATATTTCTTTGTGTTATTGGAAAAAAATAAAAATGTTTTGAATCTGAGTTATTGATCCCGGTTCAAAAGTCACTTTTAGGTAAATACATAAAATATTGTGATCTTTCTATTTTTGAAAAAAACTAAAAAATTCTCTGGCAAGGTTCTGACAAAAAAATTCTTTGAAAATTTTTGCGGTTTGAACAGATTTTGAAATTTCTCTGCATGAGAGGTAGATTTTGAAATTTAATATATTGTTTAGATATTAATAAAAATTTCGGGAGTATGGGTTCCTGAGCTAGTGAACTTAGAGTTGCTCATAAAGGGCACACTATTACTATATGTAACATGTCTCTAATGATCAAACATACTATAAAAATATATAAATGTCAGTGATTTGATTACAAGATGCACCTGCGCTTCCAGTCTCTTTGCTGTCATGGCTTTTGGGTAAGAAGATACCATGTATATAAAACATTGGATACTTGTCAAGAAAATTGTACAATGACCAAATGAAACATGGGACATATACTTGTCACTTGGTTGTTGCATATATATTATTGTCATGTTATTATAGTCACTCACCAGACTAACCACTGATTGTTATTTTTTTTGAATAAAAAAAAAAAAGAGAGAATCTATATTTTAAATTATTAAGTTTCCCAAGTTTGTCAACAGCCCCCGACCTAAAAGGCTAAAATTGGAGAATCGATTGTAACCAACTTACAAAGCAAAGCAAGAGTGGTTTGTTTCACCACCTTATAATTAAAGCAAGATACATCCCGACAAGATTGGATACATCATAAACAACCTTTAAACAAGAAACACTGTGAACAATTTGATGAAACGACTGGTCCAGCTTTTGGTCAATCGATCATTATCGGATCAACTTAATTAGTAGTCATATCAAGATTGAGCAATAATTGGTTGTAAGGTGTGTAATAGGGGGGTGTCGTACGATTTCTGAGAGCTACTGACAGTCTCCTGCCTGGCAGTCTGGCACATATGAATGATATCATGCATCTCTCCATCTTAATATCTTATCCTACTTAGCTGGCTTGTGGAAATATGCATGCCATTCTACAGCTATAAATAGCAAACATAAATCATATTATATTTCTTTATATGACCCAACAACACTCGCTGGCATTTTATCACTGAATCAATGACGGGTTATCCTTATAAGTTGTTAATTCATGTTTGAAAAAACATAAAAAAGTTATAATTTCCCATATAACATAAAATCCTTATTATTTTGGACAATAGAAATTAATACTTCTGTTTACGTTTAAATTGTATTTGCTGAACTTATTATTTAAGGCTCATATCCTTTTATTTTCTAACGAAATTTGAATTTATGACATACATAACAAGTCAACAATGCAACTCATGACTACAGTCATTAAACTATTTGCAATTATATATTATGAACGGAACTTAAATTATATATAGGATGAACCATGTTATAAGAGCCTACGTACAGATCTAAACACAGCACCTCACCTAAGAACATGGTACAGGAACAAACTCAATACACCCCTCCTTAATTTAAGGTGTTGGATCAATTGAAACGGATGCTTTGCTTTGAAGGTGCCACACACTACACACCACATGCACTGCCTCTATATTCGACATCCATGCGTGATCATCATTGATTGCCATAGTTGCACACTTCAACCATTTTTATTTTAAGTTTCCTCTTCGGTTTATTTTTCTTGACTTCAAAGATAATATTTTTCCGGTGTGAAATTAAAGATTGTCCGTTGGGTTATTGACTTTTTTTTATTAGAAAAAAAAAATATATGAAGATCTAATCTTCTAAATTTTATTGTTCATCAAGATTTTTTAATTAGAATTTCGAATATGCGACCTCAACTGTTTTAACATTTAGAAAAAATCTTCATTCAGATTTCAAACCTACGACGCCCCAATACGGAGAGATATTGAATTTGTAGAATTAAAAGACAATTTGTGCTAAGATTATGTTCGACTTAAAAAGATAATTCGTTTAAAAAGGTTAAAGCGGGCAACAATATATCTTTAATTAAAAAATAGAGGCTTTTTAAGAAGAAAGACATGATTAAAATCTGACAAAATTAATACATTAAAAGGACTAAAGAAAAACAAGCCTAATTAATTTTTACTAAGAAAGGGATGCTTGACACTGATGAGTATTTTTGTATACGTATTTTTAGGGTCGATTTAATACTCTTTTTGTTTTTAAATTTATATTTCTAACATTCAATTTTTATCGGTTGCAAGCATATAACCTCTCGTTGTAGTATCGGGGTCGAACACAAGAACAACAGGAAGTAATATTAATTACTAGTTTAATTTTTAATTCTAGAATAGTGTAGAATAGTAAATTGGGGGTTTTGTTCATAGGTCGTACTCAGGTCGCAAGCCGCGATAGTGTTGTGGGCTCAATGCCCGAAGAGAGTTGATTGTGAACTAAAAAGTAATAAACTTAAAATGGTGGTTTGAAACAATATTGGAAAGGTCTAGAGGCTACAGTTCACTATCCGAATCGGCAAATCTACTTGCTTGGTTCGCTAATTACGTTCATGTTTTTGTAATTGTGGTTTCTAGTATAAATATCGAGTCAAGAGGTTTCACATTGAGTTTATCACCAATTGACTACGTGTCTTAACCGGATTGGACTTCACGTTTAACTTATCGTCACAAGTTGGTCAAGATGTTGATTCGACTAGTCAAGCTACTCTCAACTACTGACACTTCACATTTAGCTTATCGTGATCGGTACCGATTGTAGCTTGATAAACCTAATTAATAGTCTAGACTTCGCATCTAGATTATCGTCGTAAATTATTATTATTGTGCTTGTGGTCCGGGTTGGCTTAGAACTAGGATAAAACTAATACCAAATCCTAAGGTTAATGTTATAACCCGTAATTTTAAATGTAATTAATTAGTCTATAATTAAAATTTACAACCAATTAAAATTTTAATTGAATTATCAAGGAAAATAAAGGTTAATTAATCTAATGAATAAATTAACTTATATAAATTTATTTATTTAACTAATTAGTAATTTTATAAATTGTAGAATTAATTTTACAAATAAGAATTTTTAATTAAGAAATACAAATATTAATAACAATTGTAAATTTAATAATTAATGAAGTGACGAATAAATTCGTAAGGTAAATCAAGAACATTTGAAAACTTCGTATAAATTTCTGATCACGAGCCTCGTTTAAATTCTTTAATTAGATGTAGTTAGTTTATAAGATATCACCAAATTGAATCCTTTTTAATTGTTAGAGAAGTCTTAAACCGTTCAAATACATTTAGCACCAATCTCAAAGTAGACCCCTCCCTTCTCCCCTTATTTTCTCTCCCTCTCTGTCTTTCTTTCCTCTGCCTCACGAACCCCACCCCAAATAATATCCCTCCCCACTCCCCCTTCTCTCTCTTTCTTTCCTTCCCGGAGAAGGAAACGCCCCCTTCTCTCTCTCGTCTTCTCTTCCGTACGCACGCGACCAAATTGTCGTGTCGGACCATGCCGAGCGATGACTAATGTGCACACCTACGTAGGTCGTACCCTGCCAATCTCTCTCTAGGTTCACTCTCTCTCTCTCTCTTCGAAATTTTCTCTTCGGGGTTATAACCCTCGGTTTCTCTCTCTCAAAGGAGAACCATTTCTCCACTGTCTGTCTCTTTACCTCTCTTTGTCACTCTCTTTATTGGGTTCGGATTTTTCCAATTTCGAACCCGTTAGGGTTTTCCTTGTGCTTGTAATTGGTGTTCGCGCGGTACTGGTGCGGTGCTGGTGCGGTGCTGGTGAGGTGCTGGTGAGGTGCTGGTACGGTGCTGATTCGGTGCGGTGTAGTGCTGGTGCGGTGCCTTGTGACGCCTCATTTCTGTGATGCTTGCTGATTTGGGACGGCCGTGAGGCGAGGCTCGATCTTGGTACCGACCTTCGCCACGACATGGAATTGGAAGCATTAATCGGTGAACTGTCCTATATCTTGATTTCTTTCTCTTATGTATTATGGCTGTTGTGAGTGAGATGAGCCTTTGTAGTTTCAAAAATTGAACCCTCGATTGAGCCTCGAATTGTTGTTGTGAATCCTGCTCTAATGGCTCCTTGAATGGATGATAGATTGTATTTGTGTGTCGAGAATTTGTTGTTAAAATCCTTAGTATTTTCTTCCTCTTCTTTTATGCATTATTTCCCTTGTGAAATGAGATGAGAATTAAAACCTTGACTTGTCTGTTTTCTTAGAGGTGCTTGTGAAATTGAATCGATAACTTAATCTCTCTTGAAATTTTGGAGATGGTACCGTTACCAAGTTCAAAACCAATTACCCTTTTTTTACTATTCTCGGTTACCTTGTGATATTTGTACGACCGACATTGAAAAAATGCATTTTTACCGGTGAGCCTAGCATACTGGTACGGTTTCTAAGTGACAAGTACGATAGTGTAAATATTTCAATTTAAGGAGTTGTTGTGTAAAATTTAGGCCCTTTTTATAATATGCCCCGCCCCTATCACAAGGACTTAAACGGAAAAATGGAAATTTTCACCACAATGGGTTCGGCTGAAAAATCAAATAAGAAATGTACATTAGTTTGGGCCTTTTTCTGTTTGGGCTCGGCCTTTAGAGGCTTTGGTTGAAAAGTTGAAATTTAAAGATACCATTATTTAAAAGTAATTTTATTAATTAAAGTATGTCAATATATATATATATATATAGATATATATATATATATATATATATATATATATATATATTCTAAGGACAAATAAAATCATTTACTTTAATATATATATATATATATATATATATTCTAAGGACAAATAAAAACATTAGGTGATGATAGAACTACGCACGATTAAATTATGTACATGTATATGTTATGTACTTAAGAATATGTGTATAAACTCAATTGAATATTTCTTTTATAACGCAATGTAGTTTATTAATAAACTATGAGAATACTATTTAACTTACAATGATATTATTTAAATAAAATTGATTAACTAATAAATAAATAAATCATGATTGTTTTGCACCATATATATATATATATGCAATTGACCTACCAAATTAATTATACATTAATTATGACACGTACTATTTAAAATATTATTTTAACTACTTGTTATCCTAACTATATTATTTAACACGTTAAATAAATTTAATTACACACACCTTAGGTAATTAGAATTTATAAATTAAGTAATTAGAGTTTTATAAGTTAAGTAAATAGAATTTTTAAATAAGAAAATAATTTGTAAATAAAATATGTTGTTAATTAATAAAGGACAATTAATTAACAACATATTAATATTCACGAAACATTCGATTTCAAATTTCGCTAAATAGGATAATTAGATGATCACATGTTATTTTACATTTACAAATTGATCGACTTGTACAAGTTATTAAAAATAATTCGTACGACTTTAGAAATATTATCATTAAATAATTGACGCTTATAAACTACGTACTTAGGATTTAAAAATTATTGTAGCTTAATTAATTAAGAAAAACACGTTATTTTACAAGTGAATAGGAAATTAATAATAGCAAATTAAATCACGTGAATTATACCTTACGTATTTTATCGTAAAAATATGCAATAACTTAGGTTAAAAGTCACGACTTATTTAGTTAAACAGTTTATCTTCAAATTAAAATATAATAAATATTTAAATTACGATAGATTAAATTAAACCAACTTGACCTAATTGTGCGCTCAATCGGAATCGAATAAAATCGATCGAACCGATTGAGCATAATTTAAATAGTAGAGGAGTAAATTAAATTCGAACCATAGTTAATTAATTAATTAAACATGAACACTTAGTGAAATTATTCAAACGGGGTAATAAGGGTTACGAATAGTTAGTTTAGACTCTAATTAAGTTACGTCTAAATTACAGGTCATCCGACCTACGTAGATTCCGATCCATGGACCGATCCCGCTGACGCTTGTACAGGAGCAGGCGAGGATTACGCGGATCCCGGAGGCTATTAGCGCGTTCTACCCCTACAGCCATCAGGTGTGGGATATATGAATTATCTTTTCGTGGCGTACTCTTACCAGTCGACCACTTGACCTGACATCTGTACTTTAAATTTTGTAGTTGCATTAGAGCATGCTTAATCTTTTCTGAACTGTAATTTAGGATTTGCATAACCCCTTATATGGAAAATTTACTGCTTTCTTAGGAGTAGAGTAATTTAATTAATATTATATTAGATTAGGATATTAGTTGTCCTCTTCTCGTAGAGGACAACATAGTATTTTAGTTAAGCATGTGCATTGGTGAGAGTGAGTAGAAGATCGAGTGACTGCGTTCCATATGGTTGGTATGGAACCGGTCGGCCCGTTAGCCATTGAGCCGAGGGACCACTTGGTTCCTCGGGTGGTCTTTTAGGAATATTATATTATTATATGCATTAAGTTGGAACTATATATTCTTTTCTATCATTTTATTATTTACGTGCGAACCGATCTCGAGCCCAGAGGCACGAAAATGATTCGAGCTGTGTCTTCCCTACATTAGGAGCTATTAGTCTAGTACGGCTTACCTCATAGCCCCAGGTCGCGTGTTGGGACCGTACGCCTCTGGAGGTCTCATACCCGGCGAGGATGACACGCTCCGGAGGGTCTCATGCCCAGCGCGCCAGTGTGCTGTCCTGGGGGTGGCATTGTGATGTAGGCTGGGGTGACACGTCACTAGAGGTCGCATACTCGTCCTGGATGCCACGCTCTAGTGAGTCTCATGCCCGGCGAGGATGACACGTCACTAGGGGTCGCATACTCGGCGAGGATGACACGCTCTAGTGGGTCTCATGCCCAGACCTGCGGTAAAAGGGTCTCACGCCTTTGAGGGTGACACGCCTCTCTGATTCATGTCTATGGCCAGACGATGGAGGTCTCCTTGCTCATGAGGAAACGGATTAACTTATTCTTACGTCTTGCATATGTTTTCTCCTATTGGATTATATTGATTTGAATATATGAATTTAAATTGGCACGACACGAGGTGATAAAATTATCCGTATTATTATTATATCAATTTGTACACACGGTACCTATTGTACTGGACCCCGATTGATTATAAATATACATTCTCTTTGATTTTTATTTTTTTTTGGAAAACTTTAATCATGTTGTCATAATAGGATAATTGCATCATTCATCTACTATATGTACTTTTCTTTTATAGTTATTATGATAGGTTTTAAATTCCGCAGCATGTGCATTAAAAGTGAATTACCGACTTTACGTAGATTTCAAATTAAAATGTGCTTTGATTTAAGAGGATCCCTGAAGGGATAATACTGGGTCACATACTGGGCGATCATTCGCTCATCCCCTCCTTTTTATGGATGTGGGCAGGTACAGAGTCTGACGGTCCGCAGCAGGAGACGTCAGGAGCTGTCCCCGACGGCCACGCCGCTTGATTAGTTGATTAGGACTTTTGATAGGTTTACGAGTCCAATGCTTTTGATATGTACATTGGACTCGATAGATCATGTATTCCCTTGCGTAGTTTATGTTTATTTTATCCTGATGTGGATTATGTGGATTATGTGGATGATGTATGTATACTTATATTTATTTGATATTTATGACTATTGTTTGTTTGATTTATTTCTTTTCCGATGTGCATTATTGTTTATATTTGTTTAGCCTTGCGTGTCATTTCGATTAATTGACACGAGGCGGGGACTGATCACACCATAATCCGGAAATCTTGGTATGGGGTGTGACAGTTAATTTCTTGCTACTATACTCGGTATCAAGTACCAATAGAACCTCATTTCAACTAAAACGAGATAGTCTCATGTACACGAATATAAATTCACATGAATAATAAAACAAGCACAAATAATTTCACAAACAATCATAACACAATTTATTACTAACCGAGTAAGGTAGATTTTAATTAATTCATCAAGTTCTACAAGCCGTCGTCCCTAGAGAGGTAAACTAGCTTCTTATAGATGTGTTAACATTCATGAAAAACAAAGGGAAAGACATCTTAAATGACAGAAAATAAAGAAAAAAAATATAAAACCAATCTCTTGCTTTGTCTCTTGTCGCTCCTTTCATCGCTCCTTGATTTACTGCCGACCCACCTTGATTTCGTGAAAGATTGAGAGAGATGGAGAAAGAACAATGGTAGAGAGAGGTGTAGAATGACCTAGGGCCAAACTTAGACCTGTTGGAGGCTCTCCTGGACGTTTTATGGGAGTTTGTGAGCATTTAGGAGAGAGCCAAGCAAATCGGGAAACAAATCCCCTTATTAATGTGTAGAGACGGTAGTCTTCAAAACTGATGGATGTCTTCCAAGGCCTGTAGGGACTCACCACTTCATAATTTGAACAAAGTTACAACATGAAAGTTGTAGATCTATGTTACCTGGTTTTCTCAATTCACTCAAATCAGAGTTCGTATGACCAAACTGCGGTCAAAATACGAACAGACTTTGCTGGGCGCGAATCTCTTAGCCAGGAGCGTTTTTACAGCTGTTTTTATGTTTCTAAAGAGGTGGCGGCCCTCCATGATGAGGTGGCGGCCCGCCAAGTCCCTAATTTATTGCCCTTTTTCTGAATTTGAGTTTCTGGTAGCTGGCAAGTGGCGGCCCGTGATGCCTGTCAGAGAGGAGTCACGGCCCGCCAAGTAGACTTCGCGAGACGCCAGGTTTAGTTCGCGGGTCGCCATTATCTCTGTCAATTCTTTTTTGTTTCTGCGACTAAGTCCCAGATGGCTGGTGGCCCACTATATGTGTCTCGTGGCCCGCCAGCAGGCCATTTGGCTTGTTTTCTTGGTATTTCTGTATAAAAACATGTTTTTGGCAGTAACTTGAATCTTGAAACGTAATTAAGTGAAAATGAAGTAAAATAACAGTAAACAAAGATAAATACTTAGAATTTGATATTATTTTGTACCATAAAACCTAGTCAAATATAGATATATTTTCAGCCTATTATCCAAGTCCAGAAATGACCAAAATACCCATCCCTTCAAATCCAATTGAGTTTCTAATGAATAACTTGCATAGAAATGTGAAGATAATGATAAGTATATCTTCTAAGCATGAAATATGTTCCAAATAGATAAATAAATATAATCAACATGTTTGCATAGCACAAATGTTCTGTTCCTTATATTTGCACATGCATCATAGTATACACACACGTCCAATAGTGAGAACCAACCAAATAAATTCAAAGTCGGTACATGAGCTCCTCTTTTAGCTCCATTATTCAGTTCACATAGACATAGGTACAAATCCTGAAATGAACGAGTAATTCAGTCTGACTCTTGAGGGTTTGCTGATGTAATTAACGGCGGGGGCTTGCACCCGTTGGGAGTTAAACGTCCCCACAATCAATAAACTCTCTCAATGGACCGATCATGAGCATTAGGCCATCGAGGGTGAACCCAAAGGAATAGCAGAGAGATAGAATGTCTCAAGTTCGACACCCTCCTCATGACAAATATAAAAGAGAGCATTGAATCCTGAAACATTTCCCACACCCGTACTCCATCTCAGTGCGACTTTTTGTGCCCTACAAATATAAATTATTATAAATTGCTATAAATTGTTAGAAATTGTTAGATATTTTTAGGAATTGTTATAAATTGTAATATATTAGTATAAATTATAATAAATGGTTATAAAATTGTTAGAAATTGTTAGATATTTTTAGGAATTGTTATAAATTAGTATTAATTATTATAAATTAACATAAATTGCTATTAATTGTTATAAATTGTTAGAAATTATTTAAAAAATATTAGACTTTGGTCAGATTTACCGTAACTTGTTATCAAACAATCCAAACACTAAAATTCAGGTTTAAAAAAAACCATACTTTGGTCAGATTTACCGTAAGTTGTTATTAAGCCAACCAAACACCAAAAATCAGGTCTTTAAAATACTAGACTTTGATCCGATTTACCGTAACTTGTTATTAAGCCATCCAAACGTCAAAATTCAGGTCTTAAAAATAATTATTTACCGTAACTTTTTATTTTTAAAATTAGCATGTCTGACATCCTCTAGATGAAATGATAAAATATTGCATAAATGAAATGATAAAATTACCGTAACTTTACTGTAACTTGTTATTAACTAAATGAAATGATAAAATATTGTATAAATCAATTTTGTCACTAAATAAAAATCTACATAAAATGTTGAATAAATTAATTTATCACAAAATAACTAAATATAAAAATGTAATATGAATAATTTTGATCGGTCATAAAATAAACCACAAATTCTAACTAAATAAGAAATAACCTAAGTTATGACTTAACTTTAGACCTCAATCAAACATGAAGAACTTGACCGACCTAAGTTAAAATAACTTAGGGCTCATTAATCTTAGGCCACAATCAAACACCACCATAAGGAGTAGCAGCAGAGCCACACCCATATAGAAGCAAGCAGCTGCTTGCTTTTAAATTACAAAAAAAAAAAAAAATAACTATATGCCCTAGATTTTCAAATTAACTAAAATGATGTAATGAAATGGAATGAAAATCAACGAAAAGTCAAGCTCAATAGCAATGGAGATACAATGAAGGAAACTTTTTAAAATTGGTTTTATAAAAACATAAAACCATATCACCTTCAATCCTTCATGAACTCATTTTCTAAAACCCTCACTCAATTATCTATTACAGAACACGCACTTATTTTATACATTTTTGTATAAAAAAAGCTATCGAAAATGTCACGTACTTTTTACCAAGTCAAAAATGTGTTTTGATATAGGTACTAATATCTATTTTAATCATTCGGACGCATTGTCTTAATTTGCAAAATGCACACTTAAATATTTCACAATGCAAACTTATGTATTGCATAATGTACACTTGTTATACTGAACTATCATATTCATTGTTTTTAAAATATACAATTAGTTATTAAATAATCTGCAACATTGGTACACTTAATTAGTCTATTTAGCTTTTTAGAAAAAAAAATGATAATATAAATAATTGGAGAGTATTTAAAAGGTAAGGACTTGGGTCAGTGTAATATTTTTGTATAAAGAAAGAAGAAATTTCATTAATTAATTAATTAAAACTTAAAGATGTATTGTTTTGAGTTCTGACTTCTGACAACGAAACCAAATTTAAAATTTTTGATGATGTCACCTCCACGTGCGACCTCCTTGAAGTAAGATCAACAAACCAGATGGTGAGATAAAAAAACAAAAAACAAAAAACCACATATCCCAAAGTTTAGTACGCTGTACATATTATTATATTTCATTGCGTTGATGCAACCAATAAAATGGGACTGATAAGTACTAGTTATCGACTAAACTACAAAAAAGCGATTGGTATATTCTACCAGATAACTTGTATTATTTTCTCCCTGACTTGCATTTTGCCCCGATATTTTTATAATACCCCAAAAAAAAAACAAATTATCAAATCTGTCCCCACCCCAAACTTATTTTTAAATCTACCCCAACCACCCGTCTGCTGGGCGGTCTAGTTTTCATAGCTGACCGCCCAGCGGCTGGGCGGTGCGCTAGTGAATTTTTTTATTTTTTTATTTTTGAAATTTGGACATTTTCGAAATTATTTTCTGTTTAGATTTCTGTTCAGAATCTGACTGGTTTGGACATTTTTCGAAATTTCCACTAATTATGGGTATATTTATTAATTTGTAATTAACTTTGGATATTAATAAAATGTCGGTGATATGATAGTACACTCATAAGGTTTACTGGCCAACTATGTTTAAATTTTTTTCTTATTTACTGTACATTTCCGTATAATATATATATATATATTTTTTTTTTTTGAGTTCCTTTGTATATTATATACAGTCCTGGCAATTAGTCAGTGTTTTTACATTATTATTTTTCCACTCTGATCCGTGACGGAACCACATAACTTTCTCCTTGGCTCAAAGTTTTTAAAAAAATATACTTCTATTTATATGCATTTATCAGAAAAAAAATATTTAAAATACAAAATATTATAAATTTATGCTCACCCTACTAAACATCTTGGCAATTAGTCAGTGTTTTTGTTTAGTAGGGGGTGAGCATAAATTTTGAAAATGTCCGAATGTCCAAACCGGTCAGATTCTGAACAAAAATATAAACAGAAAATAATTTTGAAAATAACAATAATAGTACAACATAAAATCTAAACAGAAAATATTAAAAAAAAATTGAGGAAACCGACCAAATTTTGGCCGGCTTCTGGGGGAAGTGAAAATCGGTCAGAATCTGACCGGTTTGGACATTTTTCGAAATACCCACTGATTCTGAGTATATTTATTAATTTGTAATTAACTTTGGATATTAATAAAAATGTCGGCATTTTGCCTACATAATTTAGGATTCCAAAGTGTTTTTTCTTGTTTTATACAATCTTTAATAGTATATAAGATTATGTCAACTTATAGAACAGAATATTCATTATTTCTGTTTTTCTATTTGCTGAAGCTAAAATGGTAATTTCTTATGATCCCAAACTGAAAAAATTAAGAAACCCAACTTGATGCTCAACCCCATAACAGGAATAAAATTTACAAGAAGCTCATCGTTCATTGGTCATACATTGGGGACAAAATCTCCTAAGAAGATTTGGTTTGTTATTGCTAGTAATTAATATGTTGATGCACATAAACCGCCAGACTAAGAAGGCAAAGAACACTAGCTGTGAAACTAATAGGACAAAGTCTGTTAATTTTTTAAATATAAAAATTAAATTATCAGAAAATAGATAGATTACTTTTTTTTCATCTCACGGAAAGGACCATTGATCCTTACTAATTGTTTGGATGGAGAGTAGAGGAAGGGAGGAAATGGAAAGAAAAGAAAATTTTCTATTGAATCGTGTTTGGTTGACAAAATTATGTTGGAGGTGAATGGTATAGGAGGTGAAAGGTTTAACCTTATATTATTATAATCAATAGAATCTGTTTCCCTCCCGATTTGGGGTGTAATGGATGGAAAGAAATTTTGTTGTAAATATTTTTAGAACAAAAAACACAAATGCCCAACTCTATATCTTACCTATATAATTCTCATACAAGTTTTTTGTTACAAACCTACAACAACCACTGAATTTATCATTAACCTTTTAAATTTTAATCAACAAAACAAGAAATAAGACGGAATGGAAAGTTAAATTTATTTTCCCTCATTAATCATCCAAATACAAAGAAGTTAAATATGTTAATCTTCCTTTCTATTCTATTCCATTCCCTTTTATTCTTCACCTCCCCGTCCTTCCTCTACTCTCCATCCAAACAAGGTGTTATAGTTTTCGTAAATTGTTGGAAATTGTTGGGAATCGGGACACAAAAATTTGGAAATTATAAATGATCAAATCAATTGATTTGGTCCCCGTATATGCTGTTAAAATTGAGCCCCTATTTGCGTAAATTAAGGTCCAGTTCGACAGTCTAATTTTAAGTGGAAATTTGATGGGTTTGGAATTAATGGGAAATTCCACCCATGTAGTTGTCTAGCTAATTTTTTTGTCCCAAATCTTTCTATAGGAAATTCCCAACCAATTCCATTTTAGTGCAACTTTTTTGGCCCAAAAACTCGACCTCATAGCATATTATTTTCTTTCCAATTTTCTCTCCTCCCTCTCTCTCCAATTTTTGTCTCTTCACTCACGAGGGGGTTCCAATCCCACTCACTGCATTTTATTGAGGACATGTTTGTTTGTCACGGGATTACATGAGATGAGATTTGACGGTGACGGAAATTCGCTTTTGAAAAAGTAGGAACCCATAAGTATGGGTACACACGGAATTAATTATGAGAATGTGCTGAAATGAGTGTTTGGTTGTACCGTGAAATTAGTTATGTAAATGCATGATTTATTTAAAAAATATATATTTCTATTTAAATAAGAAAAAATACACAAAAAAATTAGACATAACATTACTTTTTTTCATAACCAGCAGCTTTTTCTTTTCCTTGGCTTGTTTCTCTTATATTTCTTCACGCCTCCACTCTGCAACGCAATGTTATGCTGTATAAGAATTGTTGTAATTTGTAAAAAAAAAAAATTATCGATGTTCGGTTCATTCAGGATGGTTAGTCCCACACCAGTTATTTTAATATTTTTAAACTAGTTATATATACAAACCATCTCTATTACTTGTATTGTTTAAAGTAGGAGAGGAGACAGACTACAAAACAGTTTTGCGTGGTCCACTTGACAGCCATCCAAAATAAAAATAAAAAAAAGACACCGAGAGGAGAGAAATTGGGAAATAATAAATTCAGCCCGGGTTCAATTTGACCCAAAAATTACATTAAAATTGGACAAACGGGAATTACTCAGGAATACTCTTGCTAATCAAAATTGGTCCGTGGAACACCAATTGAGATTATAATCCAAATTCATCAAATTCCCATCCGCTTCCTATACCGTCGAACAAGCCCTTATTCTCTCCATTATCTCTCTCTTCACACTTTGTATATAAAGATCTCTTCCATTTTTTATTGTTACTGTACACAAGTCTATATCCAGACAAGAATGGATTTTTTTTTTACATAGGTGTGAATTTTTTTTTTATAAATTCTAATTATTTGCTTCAAGCACAAACGGATTCCCCTTTGTATAATTTAATCTTAGCATAGCTTTTGTAAGCAAGGTATTTTTTTTTATCAAGATGGCATTAGCTATATCATTTTCCAATTAAATTAGGATATAACCTTCAAATTAGAAACACTGAAAAAGAGTAGCAGGAGCAAAATCTTGATTAAAAACATAATTGTTACGGACAAAAAATTATTTGAAAGATTATTTGATTATTTGTCACTAACTAAAAAAATAAAGGACTACCGTGACATTACCTATTATTTTATTTTGGTACAAAATAATGGAACGAGTCAACAAGTTTCTTTTTTTAATACGTGAGAAGTTTAGAAGAAATACATAATTTAATTAAATAAAAAAAAATTAAACTAATTCCACAGTACATCCAAACACCTATTCAGTACATTTTCATAATCATTCACGTGCGTACCTATGAGTATAGATTTCCGTAATAAAATAATAAGTTTCTGAACCCGTCAAATCTCATTCCACACAATCTCGTGAAAAACGAATAAGGTCTAAACTAGTGTTTTGACAACGGGGCGGGCCGGTCCGGTCCGGTCCAAACCCACCCTGTCCACGGGTCCGGGGGGTTGGACGGGTTCACAGGTGGGGGTATCACGGGTCCGGTTTTCGGAGGTCAAACTTGCCCCGTGATCAACACACGAGTCCGGCGGTTCCACAGTCCGGGACGGTCCGGTCCACGGGTCAGGAGGGCCCATGGTCCAGTTCGGTTCAAACCCGTTTTTTTTTTTTTTTTGCTTGCTAAATGCTTGTAGCTTGACCAATACTGAGTAATTATCGTCCAGGAGGGAAGGTTGTGGATTAAGCATTGCTAGAAACAAATATTAATACATTTCTGTTGTAATATGTTGTTGTTGTTTTTTGTTTTTTACATTGTAACCCAACTTGACAGCTACTGTCAAGAGTTTCAAACAAAAAAACAGGGACAAGTTCTTGCAATATCATATTTAAGGGATGGAGTCAAAAAATCCAAATTGGAATTGCTGAATAATTTAAGAGTAAGACTACGGTATTTTCCAAAGTGCGGATTGATTAGTGTTATGGATCTTTATTTATATTTTTAAAACTTAAACAGTTAATCTGAACTGCTCATTATATTTTTTTTATATGAAAATATAATTAGTGACTAAATTTTACACAAATTATTGCACAAGATTGCACACTGATCCCAGTCTTTGAGGATTGCGATCCAATTCATTTGAATTGATCCATACCAGATGATATAAATACCTTCAGAAATGATCGATTTACCATATTGTCCCCACACCAAAAATTCCAATAACCATTGTAAAATTCAAATTATTTGATTAATGATAATACTTGCATTAAATGTTATCATTTTTTATTAATATGACATAGCATAAAGATATATTGAATAGAACTAGGATGTTCTTAAGCTCACTAATTATTTGGTGAGTTTAACTTCAAAACCTATAAATATAATTTTAAATAACGAATCTAAATTATTGAAACCGATCTACTTATCGAGTGCTGTGTCTACATATTAAATTATAAAATTTTGAATTAATATAGTATAAAATCAAAAAAAAAAAAGTTTATAAGTTAATTTTAATAGATTCATTTTTCATCGTCTTTTGAAAGCTTGACTTTATACTAATTAATTTGAAAATTTATAAATTTGACATGCAAACGCATCACTTATGAAGTAGATCAGTTTTAATATTTAAATTCGTCGTTTGAAGTCAATTTGATAGACATTGGAGTTAAACTCATCAAAGTGCTTGGTGAGCTTAAGAATACCCTAGTTCTATTCAAGATATGTCACATTGTTAGTGTTTCATTTTAAAATTATAAGCTAGTTACATGTATTTGTGTTAAGTTAATATGTTGTCAACATATCCTCATCCTTAAATTTTAGGATTACGGTGCATTTAATGCTCTAACCTAATTATTGGAAAAAAATTTTATAAAAAAAGTAGAGTTCTAGCCTTACTAACTTTTATTTATTTTCTATAAAATATCCACATCTAATATCAAACTCACAACCTAGCATCCGGAGGATGTAACATTTTTGCCACAAAATTAAAGATTGATTATTTGTTAAAAATAACTTTAAAATCCAACTTTTGGACAATTAGACTGTATTTTCTACATGATGCAAAATTATAAAATTTAATACAAGTATTACCATTAATAATTAAATGGTTTGAAACTTACTGTGGTCTATATTTAATGGTTTTTGAAGGAATATAATTTAATATTTGAGTTATATGAAATTTGATGAACCATATATGACCAAGACCATATCAATAATTTTTTTTTTGTTCTAGCTTAAGAATTAGTATCAAAATTGTCATAAATCTCAATTCTTAATTTTGTTAATCTATGGTATTATCTCTGTTAGCAGTATGCTCTAATCCACTACCTTAACAATTCAACATATATATTTGAGACTTTGTTCATTTACGTTACCATCCATTTACTTGGTGAATTTTTTATTTTTGTAATCTCTCTCAAAAAAAAAAAAATCTTTATGTAAACGGTACTCTACTGAACCACCAACCAAATTACTAGTTTCTCGGGCTTATTTGCTACAGTAAAATTTAGTATTATTTGCTACAGTAAAAATCCGGGTCCAGCGGGACCGGGTCCGGTCCGGTCCAGTCCAGAATAGGTCTACGGGTCTGTGGGAAAAAAACCAAACCGGCCCGTTCACGGACGGACCTTTGCCTAACCCCAGTCCGGGACGGGTCCGGGTCCGATCCTGGACCCCGGGTTTTTTTCAATACACTAGTCTAAACGGGCAGAACCAATAATGCAGTTCCTTTAACTTTACAAACTATGGTCATTGGTATATAAATTGTGAAAATTAAATGGACCGAACCATTCCCAAAGTGCCCACTTATTAATTTGGTCTCTTGACTCTCTTCTATGTATCGAAAAAAACAATTGATTTCTTTTCCAATAATTTATTTTTTATATTTCTAAAATATAAAAGTTTGCTAATAGAAGGGATGGAGTCATGTGTTCGTGTGTAGAATCTTTTAAGAAAATGAGCCACACGTGGGGTGCGCCCTGAGCTCCGGACATGCTCATGGGTTTCACTCTTTGTCCGCTTTTATGCCTTCAATTCATTAAATTATTCCTTCTTTTTATTTCTGTTCATTACTTCCGTAGGAGATAGGAACCGTGATTTTTATTAATATCCAAAGTTAATTCACTTTTTTTCTCAACCATGTATTTAATAACCGGTTCACTTTTGTTCTCAACCGGTCATTAAATGGCGGGTTATTTTTCTTTTCTTTTGCTGTTTCAGACTTTATAAATAACTATTTTTCTCTCTCCTCTCTCTCACAACTCACTCAACTCACTTAACTCAACTCGTCATTTCAGGTAATTTTTGTTTTTTTAATTTAATTTTTTTTAATTAATTTTTTTATTTAATTAAATTTTTTTAGTTAATTTAAATTTATTTATTTTTTATAATTTTTATTTTATTTTAATTATTTTTCAGTAACCTATACATTTAAATTAGTAACCTGACAATTGTTTATCATTTACCAAAATGTAGTTTGTTTGTCATGGCCATGATTTCATTACACTGTGGTGGGAAGTTTCTTACTAATACATATGAGGCTTATTACTCCAAAGAGTTAGTTGGTTCATTTATGGTTCCCGATGATATCTCACTTTGGGACTTGAAATCCATGATTTACAAATGCACTGGTTATAATCCAGAAAAGTGGAACTTAGAATTGGCTAACCCGAGTGAACCATAGAACACCCCGACTTATACCATAGTGAAAGTACTAATTGATGTTGCATGGAGAGCCATGTACGGCAATTTAAAGGCCACCAAAAATTTTGTAATATAAATCTACGCCAAGAGGGTTCCGATAGAGTCAGGGGTTGAAAGTTATGGCCAAAATTTAGTTGCGCCAACTTATACAACTCAACCAGAACCATACACTCCCATAGTTCCTTTATTCGTATCTCACCCAGAAACATACAGTTACTTCACTCCACCAGCACCCCAATCACGACCCCAACCAAGATCCCCACCTAGACCCTCTATGAGGGTTTTATATGGTAATGTAACCCCGAAATACAACCGACTGTGGAGGGGTCGTGAGCTTGCAATAGCTCGATAATTTGGGACTTGGGAGAGTTCTTAGAGCTTGCTGAAACCACTGCTTATGGGAATGTGCGACAAGAATCCCGGCTCTAAGTACCAATTTCTGACTTGTCCGATACGAGATAAACACTGAGTGCTTATTCAAGATGTTGTTCAATTCAGGATCGTAGCCTAGGCTTTTGGTCCATGCATTGCAACGTTCCAGTACTTGAGACCAGTAGATGCATGCTTCTTGTCTGGGCGGTATGAGACTTTTGATAGCTTGTTGTATAGAAGGAGGATAGTGAGAATTGGTGTTTTTTCTTGCAGTGAGGATTGAAGTGTTTGGATATGATAAGTTCGTCTGTGTTATATCGCCAACACAAGGGGATCAAATGTGCACTGACAACAGAATACGGATGGTCTCCAGATCTTTTTGTGCACAGGTTTTGTATACAACATGTTGCTGACAACCTGGTCCAAAATTATGGAAATGATAAGTGGTTCGGATGGAGGTTCAGACAAGGAGTCTGAAAGAAGAAGCCAAGAATGTTGAAAGAGATGTTCGAAGAGTTTGCTGTGGTATGTCTAATTTATAACATTTCGTTTAATTTTTTATAAGACTATTCTGAAAATGAAGTAACACCTCTTTGTTTTTGTGCAGCTAAATCCAAAGTGTAATGCATTTTTAAAGAAGGTGGGCAAAATACGTCCTAATGATGTGATGGAGCCGTCCAATTATGAGAAGATTTTCCAAACATACGTTGGAGGATACCGATTTGGTATCATAACAACAAACGGCTCTGAGTCGCTCAACAATGTCTTATGGGTTAGCCGTAGAATGCCCGTAGCTGCCATAGTGGAGGATATGTTCTACAAGTTCAACAAATGGTTTGTTGAGTGACGGAAGCGAGCAATGGACTTAAGAGATGCAAATCAGGCATTTTCCGACCGGGTTTTGCAAAAAATCAGAAACGGTGGACCAAAGCTGCACAAATACGTTTGGTCCCTTATATGCATGGCGAAGGTCAGTACCAAGTTTCATCCTCAAATTAGTACGTTTGAGTCACCCACGACGGCAATAGAAGTATGGACATTATTCACAGGGAGTTCCAGTATATTGTGGCACACGGACCCGGCAACAAATTGAATGTACATGTAGAGATATCCAATTAACATTTATTCCGTGCGCTCATGTCTTAACGGTTTATCGTGAACAAAACTAGTGCGAGAACCAATTTGTTGCAGACTAGTATACTGTGAAATATCTCGAAAGTACTTGGATGGAGTGTTTGTTGCTTTTGGCATGGAGGAATGGCCTCCTTGTACTCCTATAATTCTTCCGAGCAATGCCTGAATTAGGGTTGGGAGACGAAATCACATCCGTTATGTAATGACCATGGATGAAATGCAAGGTAGGCGAAGAGGGCATCAGACTCGCCATTCCACTATCGACAGGAATCAAAGATGTATGTAACATTCATCAAAAATTATATTTTTTTCAATTTAGACTAACTTACTAAGTAACGAATGCAATACATAGGCCAGAAAAGCAGCAAATGCGGCAGTTAATGAGCGAGTTAGGTAGAGCAAGTGGGTCAGGGTCACAAGGGTCACGGCGTAGCACAACTACAAGCCGTTTAGATGCATTTTGCTATGTTTGCAGAAGCAATGAGAGAGACAGTTGCCATGGGAGGAGAGGTGGTTGGGGTGAAATGAGAGCCATTTGGAAGCCAACCAAGGAGGTCAACTGGTAGGCATACAAGGGCATCTGGAAGCCAAGCAGAGCCATCTGGTAGGCCACCTTCTGCAATTGGTCGATTTTTTGAATTTAATTTTAGGTGTAGTAGTAATGGTGATTTAAATTCTTCTTATTTGATGCATGTTGTGAACTTGTTAATTTAGATGTTGTTTTCAGAACTATTTTATTTGCAATTTGTGTGGACTTTATTAAGACTAAGTTATGAGTTAGTTGAATGTAAGTTTTTATAATTTTACTGTTTTTTACCATATTCAAATATAGAGAAACATCAAGTCTACATGCATGTCAATACATTAAGTCTAAATAAACTCTGAATTGATGAAATAAAGTCTACAAAACAGACACTAAAGAAACTCAAAAAAATTACAACCTAATTTTACAACCCTAATTCATCCAACTAAAATAATAATACTTCTTCGAACCCAGCTCAAATGCATTCAAATATTAAATCTTAATAATACCACTTCTTAGAATGAGCCGATTTTGCCGGATATGGATCAGTCACAACAGACGAAATGATAGACTTACCAGTATAAGTATGCGGAACAAACTCATCGTCCGATGTTGGAGGCTCTAGATCAACCTTCTTTTTTTAAAACCAGAGCCGTAGGGGTTTTCCACAAAGTCATCGTCTGAAATTTCATACTGAATAGGCCGTCTAAAAAATTCCTCCATCATACATACTTGACAGTTGTTCTTTTTTTTCTCATTTTTATCTCGATCACTAATTGATCCTCCTCTCGCTAGGCTACGATAGGACGACCAACCTCGGTTGCTATTGTTCATCCTTTTGGCCCCTGGGATATCGCCTCAAAAATCGTCTTCTCTTTCTCTTTTTCCCTTCCTCTCCTTCTCTTCTGTGAGTTGAGTGAGTTGTGAGAGGGATGAGAGGGAAAAATAGTTATTTATAGGGTCTGAAACAATAAAAAAAAAATATGAGGACCGGCCATTTAATGGCCGGTTGAGAAAAAAAGTGGACCGGCCATTAAATGGCCGGTTTAGGCATTTTTAAAAATAACCAGCCAAGCTGAATATATTTATTAATTTCTATTTAACTTTGTATATTAATAGAAATAGCGGAGGTAGGAAGCAATATTATATCGTATTCCATCAATTAATTATTAATTTGATACATACTAATTAACGCATACCTCGCTTAAGTGCTCTTATTTTGGTAATTGGTATAAACATCGTATATTCCTCGTGTCAATATTATTTTAGTGGATATACTGTATAAGCATGTTTTAAGTTATTATTATAAGAATTAGTATTTGGTCTAACAAGAAAGTCAAAATATTGTTTAAGTCTGGTTTAAGTTTTTATCTTTCTTTAAAAAAAACAAAAGGTTATTATTAAATGACATAAAAAATATTGTTTAAGTCTGGTTTAAGTTTTTATTAAATAACGGAAAAAAAGTTTAAAATACAAGATCCGAAATAATTTAAATAAATATTATAACATACTTAAAAAGAGTCAATATTTTTAGAATGATAATATTTTATATTTATGCTAAGAGCTTTCTCTTCTAAGATTTACTCAATAATAAAAATTTATCACGTATGGAAACTATGTATAATAAAAGTATTCATTTTAGTTAAAGCATTATTTAAAAAGTTACTAAGAAACGCAGATTCAATTTACGAGAATATTAATATCTAAAGATGATGAGGTGTATAGAGATATTTTAATAATAAAAAACAGTTAATGAGAGATGTTCTGAGTCTGTTTTAATCTGATACAAATCTTCAAAATAGACTTCTTATATTTTATTATCGAATTAATTTTGATCCGACAGTGAGTATTTTACGATGAGGTACGACTACGAATATACTCACTCCAAGTCTCCAACCATTGTTCACGGACATGACATATATATTATTAGCGTGAACTTTGTTCAAAATATTGAACTTGATGCACACTTATCTTAATATTTGATAGATGGTGAATGAATCAAGAGTTAAATGGCCATAGAAAATTCTTGGCATATTAATATATTGTTCAAATCCCCAAGTTCCATTAATAGAATGTTGTAATTACCAAGGTGAGTACAAAATTTTGAACATATAGAACAAGAAAATCGAGAAAAGACATATTATTTTATATGTTATTGATGGATAAATTTTAGGGATAAAGTTGATCGTTTGATTATAATTTTAATTATGAAAATCAGACGATTTGAAGGTTCATAAATTTTCCATGGAGACGCTGTTGGGCCTCTCATGCCCCCGTATTTAGAAAAAAAGATAAAGTTTGTGGGAATTTGATTCGGATCCGGGGCGTCTGATGGACATTGGACTAAAATCAATCTGATGTTCGGTCAGAATCATATGATTCTTTCACAATTGATCCGTATGAATCTTGAAGTAGTATGTACAAATTTTGAAATGAATCTGACGTTTCTGATTGGACAATCAGACTGATTTTGATCCAATATCTTCAAGCAGTACGCACAAATCTAGAGATATTGAACCGATTTTAATTCAATGCTCATTTGACGTTCCCTTCTTCCATTTGATTATGCCTGCGGATTTTAGATTTTAGATTTGCAATTTGTGTGTAAATATGATTTGAGAATTATTGGGCCTTCTCATGCCTGCGGGCTGCGGATCAAAAGCAGAACACAAGTATGAGGTGGACCAGTTTTAGGAGACATGTTAGAACTATGAAACCGAATATATAGATTTATAATATACATAGAGGAGGGTTCAAATGCCTCCATTTTTTGTGCCTCCACCATGCCTCCATTTTTTAAAACTTTAATAACTCAAAATTTAAAACTTAAAAGTCAAAATAAAACCGTTAGATATGATCTACATCCATCATTTTATCTACGTGCTCATAAAAAATTATCACATTTCGATTTTGTTTTTATGTGAATCAATAAGTTGAAAAATCAACGTCTAGAAATTATCCACATTAGTACGTTTTTTACAAGCTCTTGATGACAACCAAAACAAAATTGAAATGTCATAATTTTTGACATATGTATAGATAAAATAATGTAGATCATATCCAATGGTTTTATTTTGACTTTTAAGTTTTAAATTTTGAGTTATTAAAGTTTTCAAAAATGGAGGCATGGTGGAGGCATGAAAAATGGAGGCATTTGAACCCTCCTCGTATACATATGACCATAACAGCATAACCTCACTCCAATTTAAGTCTGCAATATTGGATGCTTTCATGCCATTGAACAACATGAATGACATATCAATGTATTCATTGCTAATTGAGTTCAGTGTCGCTCAATATCAATATTATAATATTAAAAGAATGTCAATAATTTATTTGAATTTTGATACATCTCACGAAAATCACTAGAAGGAGAGACCCGATGGGACGTGTTTTTCTGGCGACCCGACAAATTGGTACAATTTGTCGTCGATACCCCACGTGTGCATAAGTGCATTCCCTTTAAGACAGAATAATCTATCCATTTGGCAACTATCTCCATCTCTCCATTCCAAAAATAAAAATAAAAAGATTTTTGGGATGCATAAGGTCGCTTTAAAATATTTATATTGCATGTATTTTTGTTTTTGAAAACTAAGGGCATCTACAATTCTGAAATTATTAGAGTTTCTAATATGACGTGACAGTTTTTAAACCAGTTTCAGAGATGATTGTGGATTTCTTATATCATTGTTTTTGAACGGTCCAAAAACAATGATTTTGTACCTATTTTAAAAAATAGTAAGAAATTTTCAAAAATTATAAAATTTCATCCCAAGCATATTTTAGTATGGGTATCATATTGAGCGGTTCGGATCGACAATTTAAAAAATAAAAATATAAAATATGAAGTATGATGAATTATGAATTATGAAAGACATGAGGTATTAGAATTTATAACCCTCCTATATATATATATATATATATATATATATATATATATATATATATATAGGAGTTGGCTACTGTGCTACGCGTAGCATAGAGGGCCTCTGTGCTATGGCTCAATATTTGAGTTTTTAAAATCCTAACAGTCGATCCGAACCGTTCAACATGATCTCCATATGAATATGTACTTGCAAACCAAATTTTACATTTTTTTTCAAATTTTTTTACTATTTTTTTAGATAGACTGTTTTTGGATGGTCCAGAATGTTCATATCAAGTGATTTTCGAAAAAATAGTAAAAATATTCGAAAAAAAATGTAAAATTTAGTTTGCAAGTACATATTCATTTTATAATCATGTTGAAGGTTCGGATCGACCGTTAGGATTTTGAAAAGTCAAATTTTGAGCCGTAGCACGGACCCAATCCGTGCTATGCATAGCACCGTAGCCTCACTCTATATATATATATATATATATATATATATATATATATATATATAGAGAGAGAGAGAGAGAGAGTAGAACTAGGGTGTTCCTAAGTTCATGAAGCTCTTTTGTGAACTCAACTCTAAAATCTATTGGATTGTCTTCAAAACGACGAATCCAAACCGTTGAAATCCTTCTACCTTACGAGTGATGCGTGTACATGTGAAAATTTTAAAATTTTAAATTAGTTTTGTATAGAGTCAAATGGTCAAAAGGCGTCCAAAAAAAGAATGCATTAAAATTAATTTATAAACCTTCTAATTTTGACCATTTGACTTTATACTAAATTAATTCGAAAGTTTAAAATTTTCACATGTAGACGCATCACCTGTAAGGTAGAAGGATTTCAACGATTTGGATTCGTCGTTTGAAGCCAATCCGATAGATTTTATAGTTGAGTTCACAAAGGAACTTGGTGAACTTAGGAACACCCAATTCTACTCTATATATATATATATATATATATATATATAGAGAGAGAGAGAGAGAGGCTAATATCAAAACGTTTGTTCCTAGCCCCCGGTGCAACCAAGTTGTTTTCGGGTTTTCAAAGTTCAAACGGTCGATGCGAACCGTTAGATGTTTAATCTATATTAAAATATGCTTGGAGACCAAATTTTACATTTTTTGGAATTTTTTTGCTATTTATTAAGCCACTTTGAAATTTGCTGATCCGGGTGAACAGTAAAAACAGTGTAACTAAATTCTGGACCATGTGATCAGCAATTTTCAAAGTGGCTTAATAAATAGCAAAAAAATTCCAAAAAATATAAAATTTAGTCTCCAAGCACATTTCAATATAGAGAACATGTTGAACGGTTCGGATCGACCGTTTGGACTTTGAAAACCCGAAAACAACTTGGTTGCACCGGGAGCTAGGAACAAACGTTTTGATATTAGCCACTCTCTCTCTCTCTATATATATAGATATATATATATATAGATATATACATTAACAAATTTCTATTCTGACACACAGAGACGAGTAGAACTAGGGTGCTCCTAAGCTCACCAAGCCCTTCCGTGAGCGCGACTCTAAAACCTATCAAATTGACTTCAAACGACATTTTCAAACCGTTAGATGTTCAATCTATATTAAAATGTGCTTGGAGACCAAATTTTACATTTTTTGAAATTTTTTTACTATTTATTAAGATGGTTTGAAAATCGCTGTTTTCCAATGGTGCAGAATTTTAATAAAAACAGCGATTTTCAAACCATCTTAATAAATAGTAAAAAAATTCCAAAAAATGTAAAATTTGGTCTCCAAGCACATTTTAATATAGATTGAACATCTAACGGTTTGAAAATATCGTTTGAAGTCAATTTGATAGGTTTTAGAGTCGCGCTCACGAAGGGCTTGGTGAGCTTAGGAGCACCGTAGTTCTACTCCACAGAGACCGCAGTAGTGATGTCTTGATGATAGTGTTATGTTATTCTGCCAGTATACGTACCGGCTCGAGTATATTACATGCTGTGAATCTAATATTTTATTCCTTCAGTTTTAATTTAAATAAATTCTTCTTTAACTTCTGAGTTCTGTTTCATCAGCAAATATTCTATATGGGCAACATATGTGATTTGATTATTTTTTCGATGCTTTTCATTTCAGGAATAGAATAATTCATATGGACATTCTAAAACCGTCCTATCTCGATCCTACAACTCACATCAAATTTTCTTGTTCCTCCTCTTACAATATGGCCCATGAGGCTTGTAATATGACAAATTGACAACTAATCTAGAAAATAGGATAGTTCAAAGTTCAAACGTTATATATTTTTAGTGAGGTGACACTAACATTATATATATTGTTATGATACATTAATCTATATAAGTTTAGTATGAGTTTAAGTTATGGCCTCGAGTGCATAAATAAAAAATTAATTTAATATAAAAAAATATATTGCAAAAAATATTAAAATATTATCTTAATCTTGATTGTCATGCATAATTATTAGAAAAAAGAATAATCATAAATAAAGTTTTCACCACCTAAACATTAGTGGTCTGTGTTAATGTGGGCGATGTGGCATGTGTTTCTTCTTTTTTAAGATTCAAAGTAAAATCAAGATCAGCCTAATGAGAATTAAGGTACTGCAAAGAAAAATTATATAGTTAGGAGTGGGAGATATAGTTGTCTGAGTTGTTCTCCATTGCATTAGGATAGAAAATTATATAGTATATCTACTATTTCATTTGTTTGAACATCTTTCTTAGATAAATATATTTAATTTTATTATCAATTTAGAGTAAAAACAAAAGAAAAATAATAACTTCTAGTATTATTTATTTTACAAAGCCTAGCTACATGTATTATTTGATAAAATAAAGTATAATCTTGCTAAACCATAACATAGTTGTTATATAAATGTTCTCAAATATTAATAATAATATTACTCATAAAGAAAAACATTTGTCGGCTTCCAGTCGCAGTGAATTAATGTTTTTTTTTTCTTGTTTTTTTTTCTTGATAATGATATTTCAACTCATATGCAATGTCTAATTAAAAATCTAATTGCATTTTTACGTTAATAACTAATGTAACTTTATAAAAGTTTTAAATTTAAAAAAAATAAACTTACTTTGAATATTAACTAATTAAGACTTTGTCCTCCGTATGCTTATATACAAAATCTGCAATTTCATTTACTTTATTTGTTTATTTAATTCATTTTCTCCTCTTTTCATGTTTTCCTTTTTTTTTTGAAAATATATTAACCATCTCATTATCTCAATAATCACGACATAAAATATGATAAAATTATAACTAATTTGCAAAATGACAACTTCGTTAGTTTACACCAATATCTCAGAAAAAAAATTCGTATATTATTTTTATATGTAATAATATATACATAGACAAATAATACCAATATAATATTGAATTTTTAATGCAAAAGCATCTTATATATTAGTTGAAGTTTCACGAATATAATGTATTTTTCTTTATAGTAAATCATATTATATAAATGAAATTAGCATGTATATTGCGGAAGTGCTGGCACCTAACAAATGACTTCTTTGCAAAATATTTTTCATGCATGTAAGAAAGTGTCCACAACTAACATGTGACCACATGCAAAATATTCTGTACTCTTTTTATTTACATTTCATTATTATATTCAATGTGACACTCTTACAATATAAATCTTAATATCCACAATTTGAATTCGTTAAATATATCGTTGTAAATTACACAATGATAAAAACTATATATTTTGATGCACAAAGAAATTCCCATGACACACTGGTTTGAAATAAATCAATTTTCATACACAAATCATTTTTCCACACCACATATCCATTCTTATTGACAAGTCAATTCTTATGAAATAAATTACTAATAATCTAACAAAATAACAAATGAATTTTAAATTTTAAATTTTGAGTTATACAAAAATTCGGCTACTTGAATTTAAATTTGATACAAAAAATCAATTCTCATGAAATAAATTACTCATAATTTAACAAAATAATGGATACTTTATTGATGCCGAACCAACATTAAATGAAATATCAATAAAAAAAATATTCTTATTTCCTTCATCATCGGCAACCTGGTTTCGATGGTTGTGATATATTATTATATTTTCTACTTTTTTTTTCTTCCAAGTAAAAACATAGGAGAGAGAAAAAGAGGAAATAATAAATAAGGATGAGACAATTATATAAGGGATTATGGAAGGGTTCATGACTCATTTTAAAGCATGTGCATGCAATAATAATATTTTTCTCAATGATAAACTTATGGGAGAATAAGTGGTAACTAAAAATATATATAAGGTAATTAAAGAGAAAGTAACTCATTTATTTAATTATTATTTTTTTCCGAGAAAAAGTGCAAAATTATTTCTTGTAGCACATATTAATTCTTGCGTACAAATTAATTCTCTTGACATAAATAACTATCTCATAATAAAATAATGATTAAATCATTAAATCGAGTTATAAAGAAGTACGTTTTCCAGGTTTAGATTTTCTATATAGGCAACGTCAATAAAATAAATCGGCAAATTGAAGTTGATGCCGGACCAAATCAAATGGAATATTTAAAGAAAATTATTATTATTATTACCGTCATCTTCCACCTAAAATTATAAGTAATCATTAAGCTGCATGGAAATATTTTCTGTTGCAACACATCACTAATAAAAAAACAGCCAGTAACAATTTTTCTATTTATTTTAAATATTTCCGACAAAAAAAAAATTAGTCACAAACAGTCGAATGAACACAAAAAATATATTTAAGAATCTAAAGAGCCGCATACCACATGTAAAATTAGTATGAGTTTTAAGTTATAGGGGGGAATTTCACGTATACCCTTCAAAAACTGCAAAATTATGTATCTCTCTAATTCTAAAATAACGTATTTACTCTTCTAAACTAAAATAACTCACATATTTACCCATTAGTAATAAACTGTGATTAATTATGATTAATATCCTATAATATAATTAATCAATATGTCCCTTTCTCTTTTTAAGTGTTTTTCTCCCGCTTTTCTTTAGCGCCAAAATGGTACCCTAACCATTTCTTCTTTTCCACTTCTATGCGTCAAAAGGTTTCTTCTTTTCCAATGCATCTTGTTTTCCAATGCCACAAGTTCTTAAGCGCTCCCACGTTCCAATCACCTTGTTGGAGATGGAATCTGAAGAAGAAGAACCCTTGAGACTTAGATGGGAACTCGAATCGGAGGAGCAACACTCGGGACCAAGATGGGAGCTCAGCGTAGAATCACCCACAATCAAGTAAGCTCTTCGGTCTTAATTTTTTGCGATACTTTTGACTGATTTTGTTCTCTTCTAGAATTTCAGTAACAATTACAGCAATAAGTTTATAAAATGAACAAATTAAGATGACATCATGTTATAAACTAAGAACTAGAATATGACTAATTCTCAATCAAGCTTTCTTGCCAGGTTCAGGTACACGCTGATATTTTCCAACAAAATAACAATGTTGCTCTATTAATTGAACTATTTGTACATGTTGCTTTGCAATTTTTCTTCTTTAATCTAGTTCATTTTGTTGTTCGTTGCCACCTATGTCAAGGTTGCATTTCCTTTATAATACATAAAATCTAATATGCTTGAACGTGCATAACTATCCAATTTGACAAAAAAAATAATGAAGATTAGTTGGAAGAACTTGAGCAATAAGTGACAACGATCGTAGGCCCATGAACGTACATATTTTGATGAATAAATTATGCTTTTGTTCCAATAAACGGAAGCCCAATAATCATGGTCCAATGATCGTAGGCCCAGATAGATCTCAGCTCACCGAGTTGTAGGCCCATATCGATCCCTAGCGATATATTTTTGGAGCTATTTTTTTATCTATAGTAAATCTTTTATCTAAGAAGAATTTGATTGTTTTCTTCAATTAATCAAAATATGTTATTATGTACATATTTTTTAAATTTTCGCTAACCTTCTCAAGCTCAGTTTCCTATACTTTTCCTTCATCATCATAATGTATGTCTGGTTATAATTAAAATTCGTTATTCCGAACTCATGAAGAAAGTTTTTGTCACGACACGTCACGAATACATTCCAACGCATAACATTTGTCGAACACGTAACATAACTCACGTGTTTTTTTTTTAAATGACACTGTACTTTACGTCACACAAAATAAACCAGTTATGTCACATAACACATTAAGTTACTAAAATTTTCAACATTTTTTCTTTATTAATTCATATTTTTTAACATTTTACTTATTTCTTTCTAATAAACTAACTTAAAATATGAAAAATAAATAAACGTGGTCGCGTGATGTGACTATCCTCCATTTTAATTACGTCGGTATTACATTTGACGTCACTAGTTAAGAAAACACATGAAATAGACATAGTTTTGTAAGAAAAATATATTTATTGATATGACTAGATCAACTCTTTGCACCGAAATTTTTATTGTTACCACTCAAAAAAATCAAAATTAATTCATTACCACTGTTCTCGGCTTTTATTCAATACTACTGATGTCTCGTTATTTGACCTATAATTCCGACCAATTTCTGTACCAAACCTGTGTTTAAATCTATTAAATCAGTTGTATTTCATTGAATATCTTTAGAATGTGGTACTGCTGCAAGTTTATTCTTATTTTTGCAGGATTCGGGCAAAATCGAGGAGAAATCTGGAATTCTGAAGTCTCTACACGGCTCGTGTCAACCTCGACCACAGACACTACCAGGACACCATCCATATGATGCTGAAATTTCAGCACCCGAACTTAAAACAGTCATAACTTTTGACTCGTAACTCCTTTTTGAGTGTATGACCACTTTTCGGAAAGCTTGCAAGAAGATCTACAATTTGAGCTAAGGACACAGGTTACACGGGCCGGACAGATCTTACACGGCCCGTGTCAAGCATTTCCGGAAACAGATCCAGAAATCTGGAAACAAGGCTAATGAAGGAAGGTCGCGAATTGGCATTAAAGGGGGCCTCTCTATCCAACTGAGGGCTCATTCTGGATCTGAGAGGGGAGACCTAGGGTTGGTGCTTGACGGCTTGGCTTGGAGAAGGAGGAGAGAGGCGAAAATCGAGAGATTTGCGACGGATCTTCTCACTACTTCGAACTTTGCCATGAGCACTATCTTTATCATCTTTTTTATCTATTTTAGAACTATGTTTGAGTAGATTCCTCAGTTTCTAGGGTTTTGATGTAATCGAATGTTTTGTCTTGCATGCTAGTTATTGAATCTTTGTATTGAAATTTGTGTTTGATTGATTGAGTTGTATTTTAATTGCTTAGATTAAATTGTTTGATTTATATTGGTTTACCACTAGATGAATGGCCACATCTAGAAGGTATTTTAGCCCTTAAAAGTCTCTCAACCAAACTAAGTACATGAGGTAGGATTTGTGACCCGAAAGGCGAAACCAAGTAGTAACCGAAAGGCGAAAATTACTCCCTATCGACAGATAGGAGTTACCTTTAGTATACCAAACAAGCAACTAGATAATTCGGACCAACATATGAAAGTTGAGGTCTAGAACCCGACGAGGAAAAATATTGCAATTCCATACCAAGTTGATGAACCAACAAACGACAGTTGAGGTTTAGAAACATTAGGTCTGGTCAGTAGAACCCTACACAAAGGAACAACACAAAGAAACAGTAGCTGCTGCATTTACTCGAGGCTGACACGGACCGTGTAGGAAATGACACAGCCCGTGTAAACTGATACGGTCTGTGTAGGAAATGACACGGCCCGGACATGACAGCTTGAGGCAAAACTGAGATGAAGTCATAACCCTGGGAACGCTTTTTATTATTGATTAAAACCAGTTTAATCTACTTTCTTGCACTTTATTTCTGCTATTGAATCTGTAGGAATTATAAATAACCAAAACCAACCTTTTCCAACTTCTGAAGTCTCTACACGGCCCGTGTCACATTCTACACGGCCCGTGTCAACCTCGACCACAGACACTACCAAGACACCATCCATATGATGCTGAAATTTCAGCACCCGAACTTAAAACAGTCATAACTTTTGACTCGTAACTCCGTTTTGAGTGTATGACCACTTTTCGGAAAGCTTGCAAGAAGATCTACAATTTGAGCTAAGGACACAGGTTACACGGGCCGTACAGATCTTACACGGCCTGTGTCAAGCATTTCCGGAAACAGATCCAGAAATCTTGAAACAAGGCTAATGAAGGAAGGTCGCGAATTGGCATTAAAGGGGGCCTCTCTATCCAACTGAGGGTTCATTCTGGATCTGAGAGGGGAGACCTAGGGTTGGTGCTTGACGGCTTGGCTTGGAGAAGAGGAAGAGAGGCGAAAATCGAGAGATTTGCGACGGATCTTCTCACTACTTTGAACTTTGCCATGAGCACTATCTTTATCATCTCTTTTATCTGTTTTAGAACTATGATTGAGTAGATTTCTTAGTTTCTAGGATTTTGATGTAATCGAATGTTTTGTTTTGCATGCTAGTTATTGAATCTTTGTATTGAAATTTGTGTTTGATTGATTGAGTAGTATTTTAATTGCTTAGATTAAATTGTTTGATTTATATTGGTTTACCACTAGATGAATGGCCACATCTAGAAGGTACTTTGGCCCTTATGATCTCTCAACCAAACTAAGTACATGAGGTAGGATTAGTGATCCGAAAGGTGAAACCAAGTAGTAGTCGACAGGTGAAAATTACTCCCTATCGACAGATAGGAGTTACCTTTAGTATACCAATCAAGCAACTAGGTATTTTAGACCAACATACGACAGTTGAGGTCTAGAACCCGACGAGGGCACATATTGCAACTCCATACCAAGTTAATGAACCAACAAACGACAGTTGAGGTTTAGAAACATTAGGTTTGGTCAGTAGAACCCTACACAAAGGAACAATACAAAGAAACAGTAATTGCTGCATTCACTTGAGGTCAACACGGACCGTGTAGGAAATGACACGGCCCGTGTAGGAAATGACACGGATCGGACAACTTGAGGCAAAACTGAGATGAAGTCTTAACCCTGGAAACGCCTTTTTACCTTTGATTAAAACCCAGTTTAATTTACTCTCTTGCATTTAATTACTGCTATTTAGGAATCTAAACAACCCAAAACCAACTTTGCAGAACTTCTAGAGTTTTTATATAATTTAAGTAGAGTCCTTTAAATATTCAAACCGTCCTGTGGATCGATACCTGAACATACTGCTCGATAGGGTTGTACACTTGCAACCCGACTCGAAAGGTGTACCAAGGTTTAAAAGGTATAGCTTGCTATACTGAAACTTTGTGCATACGCTTCCGTGTGAACAACTACCACCCCCACTAACCCAGTTGGCGCATCAAATTGTCTGGTGCGCAGACTGGGTTGGCGCACTAGCTCGGTGCGCGGACTGGGTTAGCGGAGCTCCCTTTTCACCATATAAGAGCCACGCAATGCCCATTCTGTTGCGCAAACGGCACTCCGCGCACCGAGCACAGTAAAAGGTAATTTTCTTTTTCTTTTTACTTTTTTTTAGTTATTTGTAGATTAGGTAGTTGGTATAGGTGTCCAAAATAGGTCCAAATAGAGTATAATTGTAATAAATAATTAGAATGGTGTCCAAAATAGATTCAAATAGAGTAGAATTGTATTAAATAATTAGAATGGTGTCCAAAATAGATTCAAATAGAGTATAATTATATTAAATAATTCGAATGGTGTCCAAATAGAGTAGAATTGTATTAAATAATTCGAATGGTGTCCAGATAGAGTAGAATTGTATTAAATAATTAGAATGGTGTCCAAATAGAGTAGCATTGTATTAAATAATTAGAATGGTGTCCAAATAGAGTAGAATTGTTTTTAGCTATATTATGTTGTATTTTAGGCCAAATTATTTTAGTAAATTATTAAAGTACCCTATTTGAGGTACTTAAGACCAAATTTGACTAGAAATGCACCAAATTGTAGTATGGCGTCATCCAGCGGCACCAAGCACACCAGTCTGCCTCATGATGATGTGAATTTGGATGTAGCGTTAGCCCGAACCGTCTTTCAGCATTTGACGACGGAGTATATCAGTCCCGTTTGCTGGTTCCCGTACAAGAACCACAAGATCAAAAACTCATATGTAAGTTTACATCTCTATACCACTTGCAAATAATATACATTTTCATTTGAATAAAATAATAAATTGTATTTTGAAATGCAGACTCATACTCTGACGTCGACGAGGAACAACCAGATGAATATCCTCTACGACGAGCGATTTGCGCCCGCATTGCAGAGGCCGGGTCTGTGGCATGTGTCACAGCTCAGTGACTTAAATGCAGATGTTGCTCTTATATTTGCATTGGTCGAGAGGTGGCGGCCGGAGACCCACACATTCCACTTGCCCGTCGGAGAGATTACGGTGTCTCTCCAGGACGTGAGTTGTCTCTGGGGTCTGCCCATTACCGGAGACGAACACGAAGCCACTCCACGTACGACGCGACACGGTTAGTGACGAGTATGGCTTCATTTCCTGCGCTGGCTCGGCTGCACAGATTGTAAGTCTTTAATTTTTTTGATTTAAGAAAATTATGAAAATTCATTTGCAATTCGAACTAATTTTTTTTTATTTTAATTCACAGGTACTCATGAACATCAAGCAAGTGCTTAGGAGCGCAAGATACGCCGTCACAAGAGGTTGGAAGGCTATCGGGAAGAAGTGGTTGTGTATGGCTGCACCGCCTGTCATCGTCGCCGGGTACCAGGATCAGCTCAAGAGGGTTCTCAGGTTTTCAGATCTTCCCTGCTATGAAGATTTGAAAGACATGGACTCCGTAGATTCTGCGGAGCCTATGAGCACGCCAGAGCCAGATTTCTCAGACCTACACTCTGCAGTGACTGCTGAGGTCGCATTTGAGGCTGCTGGGCTTGCAGCGGTACGTATATTTTTGTAATCATTTTTATAATCATCTTCATTGTGAAACCTAATTATCTATTTGTTTCAGGGAGATATACCCCGCGGAGATGCATGATGACGAGCAGGACCCTCACGGGATTTTACGTTTCACTTGGGCTCTCAGTACGGGGCTTACACGCATGATGTAGACTCTCCTCTGTTTTACACACAGGAGACGCCACTCCCACAGTCCCCTGCAGCAGCTGTCCAGCAGGATGTCTCATATAGACCCGTGTACTCTGCAGAGGATACACGTGAGTTTATTTTCGGACCTGGTGCAGATGAGGGACCACACGAGGAGACACTTTTTGGGGAGATACATGAGGAGACCCCACCACAGCCATCACGACCGTACACACCGCTGGAGGAGAGGGACCGTCAGGAGGAGGATGAACGGGGTAAGAGAGTTAGGAGAGAGAAGAAGCCGTGGACACCCTCGAGCAGTAGGATAGAGTTAGTTGTTGTAGTTTATCTTTTTGGATATTATTTCGGTATTAGTTCTTGTTATTTGGATGTTATTTCGATATTATTTTGATATTAGTTCTTATGTTGTTTGGTTTTTCTGTTGTTTAGTTCTTCCGCAGTCAATTTAACACATTAGTTTTTACGTTATTTGCCTGCCTGCTGCCTTGCGTCTGATGATTGAACACCGTTAAAAATAAAACAGGATTTTCAGACACCCTTTGCAAAAATAAAAATAAACCCTAAAATCTAGTCAGCCCTAAACCCTAAACCTAAACCTAAACCCTAAACCCAAAAATCCAGTCAGCCCACCTAGCCCGCTAACCCAGTTCGCGCACCAAGCTAGTGCGCCAACCCAGTCCATGCACCAGACAATTTGGTGCGCGAACTGGGTTAGCGGGGGTGGTAGTATTGAATAAAGGTCCGAAACGGTGGTAATGAATTAATTTTGATTTTTTTGAGTGGTAACAATAAAAATTTCGGCTCTTTGCATTACATATTATACAATAACTTACTGAGGGATATCTTTTCTTTTAAGAACAACTTGTGTGCATTCACTCACATGGGGTCCATGGGGATGAGATTGAAGGCTTTGAGCACTTGTTTCTCAATTCTCTTTTAACTGATTTCTATCCAAATAGCAAACGGATATACAAAACAATTTCACCAAATTTTAAATATGTGTTAGTCGCTTATTTTTACTCCCACTTATATACTCTATTACTTATTTACCAGTGTCATGATGGATTGGTTTCATTTAACCATGATGATATTTAAATATGGATTTGCCATTATTAATTTTTATGAAGCATCTTTGTTTTCATTAAAATATAAATAATCAGTCATTAATCTAATGGTCGATGCCAGTAACTATGTGTGAAGGTTGTGTTGGGAATCTTATAGGTCAAACAATTACGCATTATCTAGAAATCAAACTGTTATATCTCATTTATGAATTAAACATTTACATACTAGGAAAGAATAAACAGTCCTCCACCTTAACCTATGGACCGTCAAATGCCAAAAGTCAACTTATAAAACATAAGTTTAAGTGCGTAATGCAATACATGATTCCATAACGTTTGCCATGAAATCTTCAATCTATGTGAAGAGCTGTCTCCATGTGCGTGAGACAAGTCTTCAATGACAAGAAGTTCCTTCTCACCGGTACGTCCTATGGTCGTGGATTAGACATTCCAAGACAATAAGAAAGTCCTTGAGAATCTTCTCCAATTTGCTTAATTGATTTCTTCTCTCTATTCTTTAACAATGGAAGAGCAAGAGAAGGCACTCAGATTCTGTATGAAATAGCTGTTGTTTAGAAAACTGAGTTGTTTGTGTCATCTTGTGCCTTGGAGACCAATTATTATAAAGGGTAACACATCTGACACCACACGTGCGGCCGCACAAACGGTTGGACGTGTCTACAAAACCATTTTTCCCTGAATAACCGCCTTATCTGAATTAACAGTGTTTTGTGCGGCCCGCCCGCACAAACCTCTAGACATTGTTTTTTTTTTTAAATTACAAATTCAGAATCATTCTATCACTGATTTATTTTTTGTCTAAATTGTTCTATACATTTATGGATCACATCTTATCAAATACATAAATTGTCAAATATCTTAATACCATATTAGATCACTTAATTATAACAATCATATATGACAGTATACAATTCGTAATTATATTATATATATGCTCGACGTTGGATTATGATCCAACAGGTTGCAGGTTTGAAATCTGAACAAAGGTTATTTATGAATATTTTAAATGAGATGTTTCTCTTTCATTTTTTTATCAATCTCTATTCTATATAAACAAACAAAATTTAGTTAGGCGAAGATGTACGAATTAATCTCTATTACAGAGAGTAACCTTGAACTTTCTTTAAAAAATACATATAATTCGAAGATGTCAGACATCTCCAATTTGTTAGTAGTTGTATACAAACGAACTTAAATTCTTTTAATTTAAAATCCGTTGAATTCAAACCCCATCTAATTACAGAAATAATAAAACAAGAGTGAGTCTATCGTACTATGCATAGTACGGATTGGTCCGTACTACGGATCAATATTTTCGTTTTCAAAATTCTAACTGTCAATCCGAACCGTTCAATATAATTTCTATATGAGAATATACTTGTGGACTAAATTTTTTATTTTTTAGAATTTTTTTACTATCTTTTTAGATAAGTAGAAAATCACTATTTTTGGATGGTCCAGGATTTTCAGATCAAGTGATTTTCTACCTATCTTAAAATATAGTAAAAAAATTGGAAAAAATATAAAATTTAGTCTGCAAGTACATATTCATGTGGAGATCATGTTGAACGGTTCAGATCGGCAATTAGAATTTTCAAAATGAAAATATGACTCCGTAGTACGGACTAATCCGTGTTATGCATAGTACCATATACTCACTCAACATTCAACAACAATGGTACTTGTAGCAAAATAGAATAGAAAATCCGGACTGAAGCAAAACCGTCCGAAACAAGCACGGTTTACGGTGCGCACAAAAAGAGACATTCAAAACGCACTCACACAACTTTAAACTTTTCCTTTTCTTTTTGGATTAAATGCACACAACAACTCACTCGGTCGCTCTCAGTCGCAAACTTCAAACATCCATCCAGGCGTGCGTACCGCATTAACCTTTTGTTTCCTGCCTCGTCCCAAGCGTTTCTTTGGTTTTCACACCTCATTTCAAATCCTTAATTTTACTTCTTGCTTTAAACAATTTCCATTTCTTTCTCTGTTAATCCTTATATCAAACCCTTTAGGGCCTGTTCGGGCGCTGGGTCTGTTGCTGTGGGAAGAGTGAATTTTTTTTTCCCACGGCAACAGTAAAATTTAGTTCAAATCTTTTTGGATCCCACGCCCATACCCAGGCACCGAACAGGACCTTAGACCCCATATTTACAATTTAAATATTTTTTAAATATTTTCAATTTTCAATTTCTCTGTCAAAATAAAAAAATTATAATAAGACATGGTTAGGTTAGGGGCGGATTCAAGGTATATGAATGAGATCAATTGACCTCCATTTTATTTTATTTTTATTTTTTTATTTATGTAAAATTTTCTATATAATTTTGAGTAAAATGTCATGGGTTGTGTAAATGGACTTCTTCTCTGGACATGATGAATTAAATTTAAATTTTTTCAGATAAAATCATCAAATGGGGGAGATAAGAAACAATTCTAAATTTGAATGGGAAATAAGATATTTTGTGGTAATATTAGAAAAAATTAGAAACTTTGAATATTTTTCAAGTTTCAGTAGCCCAACTTTGGTTTAAACTTTTGACTTCCATTCGCTTTCATCACAAGTTCTTTTTCATTATGCATATACTTGTATAAAGCTGTGTTTTTCTTCCTTTTACTCCGCATTTGGTCTACATCCGCTCTGACATGTGGGCCCAATCCACCTTCTTGCCTTGTCTGGGAACCGTGTTTCTGTGGCTCCTGTTTAAAGGCCCAAAATTAACTTAAAAGGGGCACATGAAATGAAACCAAATGTATCGAATTTCTATCTTCACATTGAACACTTTTTAAACAGTGGAATTATATACATACAGCGATCGATTTCTATGGAAATCGCTTAAGAAAATTTGCTGGTGCATTTATTTTAACTTGTAAGCCAAAAGAGAAAATAGTCGGAGTTTCTTTTACTCAATACTTTTTAAAGAAGGAATGGCTGAGACGACTTCCCAACTAAAAGAGAGGCATTTATTGGACACAATTTTTATTTTTATAAATATAAAAAAAAATGGATGTATTATTTTTTTTCTGAAATATAGAAGAGACTGAACCAATAATTCGGTTACTTTGCACAGAGGCTAAAGAAACTAAATCATTGGTTTGATTTATTTAATTTCCACAATTTGTACACCAACAACCACACAGTTGCGAAAATTAAACATAAGCCACATAAACACAGCTCCCATTGGTTGAGTCCCGTTAGCCTCTTCCTAAAGGGACCGAACCATTGGACGGATCCCTTTAATTTTTGCGATGAATGCTTCGATCAAATTTTTAGATTCTAAATAAATAGTATCATTAGTATAATAGAGTTAGATTTTGACAGTCTCTGTAGGTGACCGAATCAATAATTCAATCCGTATAACTTTTAATTTTTTTGTAGCATGGTTTCCAACAATTTACGGAAACTCCAAATACCGAACCATTAATTCGTAAAATTTGTCAATTATTTTATAAAAAAAAAAAGATAAATTTCAGTGTGCTATCGGTTTGCTACACCTAGTTTATGTAATTTTTTTCTTGCTTTTTTACATCCTAAATTCAGTAAGTGATGATTTAGAGGTGAACTGATAATGCAGGTTATGGAATTCCAGGTGGAGATGTAATATTGTTTTCGATTGATAATTAATTAATACATGCATCTGGCAGCTTATGCCATTATTCCTAAAAAAACGGGGAAAACCTTTACATTGAAAACAAAAGGTCAAAATTCAAATTTAGTGTTTCGGAATTAAAATTGGAAATTTTGAACAAAAAGAAAGATTGGACTTTAAAATTCCAACCTTGATTATTTAGCCGGACTTCAAAAATCTGGTCTTGATATATACTCTTTGGGCCTGTTCGGCTGCTCCCAAAAAATTACTGTTCACGTGAAAAAAAAAAAAAATTCACTTAGAGTGAATTTTTTTTTCCCATGTGAACAGTAATTTTTAGTTCAAATTTGTTTTGATCCCACACCCATACCCATTCCCTAGGGGGCGCCGAACAGGCCCTTTGTGTCTTCACTTAAATTTGTACTTGCGGCCGGACTAATTCTTAATTTTAATTTTAAATTATAATTTTGATTAATTTGTTTCATGACTTGAGGGGACAAAATTGAGATGGACATTTGATCTCTCGACTCCTAACATATCATCTAATATATTTCTTTTTAAGCCTACGGGCCTTTCAGTAAAAAAAAATAATGAAGTTCAAACTAATAAAAGGGTTCCATAGAGTTGCACATGCAAGCAACCGCCTGAACCTACCAACTCGACCGAAAAAAATAAAATATTTAATTTTTTTATTCGATTAGGTGCAGATTATATTTTAATTAACACATTAAATATATATTACTTGTGTACTTAAAATGAACAATTATTGTTAGTTGTGTTCTTTATATACATTATCCAATATACACCCGTACCGATTCGTATAAACAATCAATAATGTGTCCTTCTACAGTTGTGGAGGGGTCCGAAGTGGTACCAAATTTTGGCAAATTCTCAATTGGATATATCATGTCATTGTCACAGTAAACAACACAACCCAATACAACAAACTATAGCCGTCAAGTTCGCTGCACCATCTAGGATCTCAATTTTATTATTTTTACAAAATAAAAAATAGATTTTAAAGGAAACGTATTGATTGTTATTTTCCTCAACAAATAGTAAAGACTAAACTAAGGGTCTGTTCGGCTACCAGGCGGGAACGGAAATGAGCTTAGGTTCGGGTCCAATTTGAATGACTGAAACACTATGCGCGTGGGAAAAAAAATTCACTATGAGTGAATTTTTTTTTTCCCACAGACACAGTGGCAGCCGAACATGCCCTAAAGTTTCAGTCCAAACATGAAATTACCGAAATTTTGATTTGATCTCTTCCTTTCACACCACCACACTAAGAACTACACAAGATTTTAAAAAAACTAGATGGACAGGGCATAGCCAAGAGCGGATTTTAGTGTAGTTCAAAGGTGGCAAAATCACCTCCATGATTCTAAATTTTTTAAATTATGTATATTAAAATTTAATTGAATTTTTTGTTTTCTTAAAATAACAAATATCTACTTGTAACCTGGTGGTTAAAGTTGTTCATTGGGTTGTGGGAGACTTGGTTTCAAGTCTCACCTCTTACATTATATTTACATTTTATTTTCCAGCTACCCCTATCTAAATTTTCTAATTCTGCCCCTGAGCGTAGCCAGAATTTTCATCAAGAGTAGGTAGAAAAAATTACTGATCCAACTAGCAGGTTACGCACTGCCGTAAATTAATAATTTAGTTTGTGGCATGTCCAATGGTAGACAAAATTTTCTCTAGGAATAGGCAACAACCTAATTATACACACGGATCTTTATCATCTGAGATGAGCGGATTCAAGATTTTTGTTAAGAGGCAAAAAAAATATCGAATCGGATTTAAATAACTAATTGGGTTTAAATCCATTAACTAATTGGATACTCAATAAAAAATAATACTTTAACTTATACTATTCAATGCTTTGACTTGTAATTTATGATACCCTAACTTATAATTCTAATTACCAATCAAAATTCAACAAATTTATTTCAATTTTAACTCTAAATTTAACCCGAATTACAAATCAAACATCCAGATGGGAGCAAAAAATTTCAAAGGGGCAAAGTCAGTAGGAACCAATAGATCTCCAATAAAACTCAAAATCCAAGAGGGCAGCTGCCCCCCTTGGGACCATGTGGGTCCGCCCCTGCTCTGAGATATCTCATATTTTGCGTGACTGACGTACTTGGTGTCTATTCGGAAATAGCGCGGGGAGCAGTATTATTAGAGCTTTGAGATTTGTGCATAACGTATTTGAACAGTTGAGATATTCCAACAAGCCACGCAAAATATGAGATACCTCCCAGAGGTTGCGAATTCGGTATGAGGTTGGTTCAAATATTGCTTTCAGTTCGGTTCAATTAAATAATGCAATTTTTTTGGTTGATTATTCCTAAATAATTTTGTTCTATATATCGGAGATCGGTATAATGATTGAGAATTAGGATGCAGGTACGAACTTTTTATAATAGTTCGATAATATATTCTTTGTAAAAAAGATTGCAGGTTCAAAATTCAATAAATTCTGAAATTCAAAAAAAAGAAAGGGAATTAATTATGTCTTTTCTCAAGAAAATAAAATTTATGAAGTGACCCCTTTTCATAAGGATATAAATTTGATCTTTTTTTACTGGGTTTAGTGAGGATAGATAATATAGTTTAAAAAAATATACCAGAAGTAACGATATGTTTAATAACTTGATCAAAAGACCATCATATTACAATTTAGTTTAGAGTTGTTATTTTAAATAAGCATAGAATAATAAGGTTCAACCTTTTTTTTTATTTGTTAATAGAAGGCAAAAAATAGTGATTTTTTTATTTAACTAGATAATCTATTATATGCATGTTCTTTTTAAGAAGAAATGTGGAGATTATGTCTCCATATTTTATTAATCAAGACACCAAGGTATTAATTTTACAAAGTTTATTTACAAAGTGGAAAATAACTTAATTAAAAATTAGAAATAAACAAATTCCTATCGCAACATATGTCAGTATTGTATTCTCTCTAATATTATATGCATGTTAATTATTGTGTTGCGTTATATTATTACGATCAACAATATAACTTTAATTTAGAACAATGTTTTAATTTATATTATAATAAAAAAAATTACTCTTCAAAATTGGAATCCATATCAGTTGGTTTCATTTTCGGGACACAGATAAATGATTTTGAAGGAGATTTATTAAAGCTGAGTTAGCACGGATTTTTAAAAAAAAATTCAACCGATCAAATTTAAACGAAAATTTTGTGTAGGAAGGTGATGTAACAACGTTTCTAATATTCCATGTGCGAAATTAGAATAGTCAATATTCCAGCCAACAAAACAAATCAGATCGAAAGAATGTGTACATGTTCAATTATATTTTTGTATTATAAACAATTAAAACTTAAAAAATCACGTGCTAACAAACTCTTGTGCGTAAGACTAGGGGCATCATAATCTCGAGCGTTTTCCTTGCCCCCCTCTCTCTCTCTCTCCAATTTTTAAATAAAGTTTAGTCATTATTTTATATTATGATGTCAATACAACGATTTTTTTTATAATTAGTGATTAAAATTACCATTAACAAATATATTGATAAAAAAAGGTTTTTTATGATATTTTAGATTCAATCTTCTCGTATAACATAAAAGCAAATATTCATTTATACTTAATCCTAGAAAATAACATTCGGTACTCTAATAATTTAATCTCCATCTCGCTCTACGATCGGATCCGCTTCTTTGACCGCTACCGCGTTTCGACGACAATTGCATCTACTCATTATCGCGCTCCGATCGAGATGGAAATTCTACACTCTGAGCTCCAACGATACCGCACTCTCGGCTCCAATCGGCCCCCTCGGCTCCGATTCCTCCTCTCTCGCTCCACAACCGGATCCGCTTCTTCGATCGCCACCGCGCTCCGACGACAACTGGATCTACTCACCACCTTGCTCTAAGCTCCGACGATACCGCACTCTCCACTCCGATCCCTCCCCTCTCTCTCATTATCCTTTCCACTCGATGAAGTAGTACCGAGAGGGAGGAGGTATTTGTGTCGGGAATGAGGCTTATAAGGAGCGGAAAGGACGGAGTTGGGTGGAGGAAAAGTGAGGAGGGAGGGGGAGGGAGCTGACCTAAATCGCCCAAAATATCTTAGCGAGAGTTTCTTCAAAAAGAACTTTTTGAATTCTCTCACAATGTATATTTTTTGTCTAATACAACAATTTACGCAAAAAAAATAAATATAACAAGAACGTATATTTACACGGATTTACACAGCCAAAATTAGAAAATTTAAATTGAAGGACTGAAACATAAAATACTTTAAGATGTAATTAATCAGAGACATTAGAATTCAAATCTCCACATTTAGTATTTTACGAAGAGTTACTGTATAAAACTTAAAAAAAACTAATTAAATTTTAATATATATAATTAAAAATAAATAAATTATAAAGGTGACTAAGTATTCTTGTCTTGACTGTAAATCCGCCTCTGCATATTTACGAGGTTGTAATTTTTTTTTTTTTATTATCAAACGCCCGTAAGCAAGGAAACATTACATCTGTTTGCCATTACATATTCTAATCCATGGATTTGAGATTACAAAGTTCCATCAGTTCTATCCTAGACGCCAAACAAAGGGTATGCCCTGTGTAGTCCTGCTCCATCAAATATGTGTGTAATTAGAAAAACGAATCGAATACATTGATCTCCATTCATTATTAATATATCCGCCAATGCTCTCGAGCTTAAATTTTAATGTGGATTTAAATTCGTAAAATGTTATGTGAAGACAGAGGTGGCAAAAAAGCTCGTGGCTCGATCGTGACTCGCACCTGATTGGCTCGCTAATAGCTCGCTCGTTACTTGACCGAATTGTTAACGAGGCAGCTCGCCACTAGCTTGGTTCAAAATTAACGAGTTTAAGCTGGGGCCTAACTTGCTCGCGAGCTAGTTCGGCTAGGCATCAATTTGTGAATTTCTATGAATTTGTGAGCATTTTATATTGTCTAGCTCGGTCCAGCTCGATCCAAAAAGTTTGTAGAATTTATTTTCTTCTTAAAACAAGATTCAGCCAGACCCAGCGAGCCAGCTCGTCAGCTCGCGAGCTAGTTCGGGCTAGCTTGTCACGATTTCAAGCTGAGGTTTTAGTTTGGATGACCTAGGTCCAGCTTGCTCGGCTGTAGCTTGGTCCAGAATTAACAAACCGAGCTGGAGTCTAATTTGGACCGAGCCAGCTCGTTGCCACCCCTATGTGAAGTTAACTGTTAAGGGAATAAAATATATACATAGTTTGTATGTAAAAAACTTCTATTTTAGTCGATGTTGATTTTACATGAATGTAATAAATTCACTTAATTGTTCTTGTTCACTTTTAATTTGTTCTGTTAAAAAAAATGTACAAATTTTAACTTACATGAGGTTGATGTTTGGACCATTTGATGCATTAAAATTCGTGTTGATAAGAAGATATGGAGCGGAAGTCAAGCAATTAAAAAAAAATTCTGGGAAGAATTTACTTATCCACATTTTTTTCGGATTGGTTAAGTTAGTGAAAAAAAGAGAAAAGAGAAAAATGCTCGTAGAGAAAATGTATAAAAAAATATAAATAAGATGGGGGAGAAGCAAAATTCTGTTCAATATTTCAAATAAATGAAACGATTTATTGGTCCATGAAAAGTACATCATAACTAGTAGAACTGGCGTCTAAGTATGTGTACAAAATTGAGCCTAACTTGATTGAGAAAGATCATCTAATTAATACATTATAATTATATCATGTGTGTTGTGTATATTATAATTAAGTGGGTTCCATGAGGTATACTTGTTCAAGTATACACATCAAGTACTAGCTGTACAGTATATTTAATGGAATCTTATTCAAATTCAGGTTATATCCTTCTGATTTATTTTAAGATTTTTGTGAACAAATTAAAACATATGAATCTAAATCACTACGGGTGCGTTTGGATGACACATGAATAGCGCTAACCCAGGAACAGCTGCTATTCCTGGCGAGCTATTCTTAACACAGCACGTTTGGGTGAAAAAAAACGCTATTCTCAACAAAGGAATAGCTCGGGTTAGCTGCTGTTCCGCTATTCCTATGAAATGTTGGGTTAGCAGCTATTCCCAACCCCAGGAACAGCTGCTATTCCGAGCTATTCCTTGATTCATCCAAACGCACAACGTAATCTAAACCATTCATACAAATCTTATCTAGTTGTTTAAATTCAATATTAAAAAGTACTTTATCAAAACTCTTCGGACAAGAAACCCACGGCAAGTTCCAAATTTTCTCTTTTTCTTTCACATAACCAAGGGAATGTTTCATATTGAATTAAGATTAAATGAGGATAAAGTTTGATCCACCAATACTCTTTCTTGCCATAATTAACTAATAGAAAAATATCCTAAAGAGATTTAGAATTTCAATACATTAATTGATGTATTACGCACATTGTTATTCACTTATTCTCAAGGTCATATTTGGTTGTGAAATAAGAGGTGGAGTAAACTCCTTACTCCACACTTAAGCAGCTAAATATGAAGTAAAATAGGAGTAAGATGGAGTAAGAGATGACTTAATCTGAAAAAACGTATTCCACCTATCTATGTGAATTAACTTATTTCACACTTACTCCACTTGTATGGCCTACTGTCATAAAATGAGACACATTTTTTAATATCTTACTCCACCAAGTAAATTAATTTAAGTAATAACTTCAACTACCAAAACAATTTGTAAAATATGAGGAGTTACATGGAGTAAACAAATTAATCTTCATTAATTTTATTCACTCAAAACTCTAAAACTTTGTAACTAATTGCAGTTAATACAAAATAGGAGTTAGACCCCTATTCTTTTCCCAAAAAAATTACATTCGAATTCTTTGATATAGTGGGATATCATCGGGAGAATTGATTAAATGTTCAAACTTCTGATACATTGGTAACAAACATTAGTGCTATTAAAATATTGGATGATATTAGATCAATCTTTGGTCTAATAGCAAAAGTGATGCTTTTTCAAATAGGAGGTTGCATGCTCGAAATATTTTATTTTTAGAACGTATACAATGTGATATTTGTGGAACACTATATCTACCATATGAACCATTTGAATATTTTATTGTTTTAATTGATGCATGAACAAGATGGTCACATGTATGTTTATTATCAAATCGCAACCTGGTATTTGCGAGATTACTTTCTCAATTGATTTGATTAAGAACATAATTTTATGATTATCCAATTAAGAAAATACGTCTAGATAATGTCAGAATTAATGTTGAACATCCCGTAGATGTTCATATATAAAAAGTAGACATGGTATTTTACATGCAACAACACTAATTCGCATCATGCCAACTAGCTATTATAAAATTTTCCCATTATAATTGGTTTTTGGTCACATACCTAATATTTCTCATATAAATTTTTTTGAATGTACGATATATGTTCTAATTGCTCTACCACAACGCAATAAAATGGGACCTCAAAGGAAGTTGGAAATTTATATTGGATTTGAATCTCCATCTATAATAAAGTATTTTGAACCAATGACATGAGATTTATTCACGGCTAGGTTTGCTGATTGTCATTTTGATGAATTAATATTTCCAACATTATGGAAAGAAAACAATTAGCTCAGAAAAAATATTAGTTTGAATGAATTATCATTATCTTATTTTGATCCTCGTACTAAAGAATGTGAACTAAATGTTCAAAAGATAATTTATTTGCAAATATTAGCTAATCAATTTCCAGACGCATTCACAGACTCAAAGAAAGTGACCAAATCACATATACCAGCTGCTAATGCTCCAATTAAAATCGATGTCCTTGTTGGACAAACTAATGAAATTATAACAGGCATGAAGTGTGGAAGACCAATCGGTTCTAAAGATAAAAATTCTCAAAAAAGAAAAGGAGCAAATAATGAAAATGGTCAAGTCGATGATATGATAATTTCAGATAAAACTTCAGAAGAGAATCAAATTATAAGTAATATTGGAGTTCCAACAGAAACTCAGGTATCTGAAATTCATGAAAATGAAGATAAATTATATTATGAATGGAATAAGATGGAACCGAGCTGAAATTGATGTCAATGATATTTTTTGCATATAATATAGCACTAAATATAATAAATATTGAGGATCATGACCTGAAGTCTATTAAAAAATGTCGATAAAGAAATAATTGGCCAAAATAGAAAGATGCATTTGAGGCAGAGTTAAACTCTATTGGAAAATGAAAAGTTTTTGGGCATGTAGCCCCAATACCTGAAGGTGTAAAACCAGTAGGATATAAATGAGTATTTATGCGAAAACGAAATGAGAAAGGTGAAATTATAAGATATAAAGCGCGGCTTGTCGCCCAAGGCTTTTCGCCCAAGGCTTTTCGCAAAGACTTAGAATTGATTATGAACAAACATACTCACATGTGGTGGATGCAACAATATTTCAATACATAATTAGTCTGACAGTTCATGAAGGACTTGATTTGCGCCTAATGAATGTTGTTACAGCCTATTTATATCGCTCGCTTTATAATGATATTTATATGAAAATTTCTGAAGGATTTAAGATGCCTGAAGCATGTAATTTAGGTTCTCGAGAACATTATTCAATTAAATTAAATAAATCTTTATATGGATTAAAACAATCTGGACGCATGTGGTATAACCGTCTTAGTGAATATTTATTGAAACATGGATATAAAAATGATACAATTTGTCCATGTATTTTCATGAAAAGATATGGAAATGAGTTTGTTATAATTGCAGTTTATGTTGACGATCTAAATATCATTGGAACTCCTGAAGAGCTTCCAAAAACAGTAAATTGTTTAAAGGAAGAACTGAGATGAAAAATCTTGGGAGAACAAAATTTTGTCTTGGATTGCAAATTGAACATTTGAAAAATGGTATTTTTGTGTATCAAGAAAATTATATTGCAAGAGTGCTGAAACGATTTTATATGGATAAATCACATCCATTAAGCACTCCAATGATTGTAAGATCATTAGATGTGAATAAAGACCCTTTAAGATCTGTGATTCAACACATTTGTCAGACATGTGGCTTGTCTTCTGGAGAAATGATCCCGATGATCATATATAAAGATAATATTGTATTGCTCAATTAAATGAATGATACATTAAAGGAGATAGAACAAAACATATTTCACCCAAGTTTTTTTTTCACACATGATCTCCAAAAGGATAATGTTATTAATGTTCAGCAAATCCGTTCAAGTGAGAATCTAGTAGATTTATTCACTAAAGCGCCCCCTACTACAATATTCGAAAAGTTAGTTCGTAATATTGGAGTTCGTCGACTTAAAGATCTTGATTGTTGTTGTCATGAGGGGGAGTTAATATGCACTATATTTTCCTTAACCATGGTTTTTCCCACTGGGTTTTCCTGGTAAGGTTGTAGTTGCGTATTTAGAAGAATATTATACTATTTTTTCTTCACTATATTTTTTTTCATAGGATCTTTCCTAATAAGGTTTTAATTAGGCATATTCTTATGGACATCCAAAGGGAGTGTTAGAAATATAAATGTGAATGTCCAACTATTTTGTAACTCTCAGTATTTATCACCTCATCTCCACTACTATTGGAATTAATTCTTAGATGACTTTTCATTTACAAGTTGTGACCTATAAATAGAGCATTTGTAATATTGTATTGTACACACATAAAAATATATGAATAAAGAGATTGTCATCTTTTATGTATTCTATATCTTATTTATTATTTTTTGTCTTTATTTTATAACAAATTATATTTTATTCGAAAATTTTGCTCGCTCTTATTTTCCAACTCCCCCCTGAAAATTCTCCATCAGACCCAATAAATGACACTTTCTCAATCTTCAAAATTTCAAATTGCAATGACAAAGTGAAATAAATCATCATTACATCCCTTATCCACCAGCATTCAAGGGGCCCAATCTTTCACCTTCAAACCGCCCAAGCAATACCCAGTTCATATCTTTATGCTTTACAGCAAAAAGTGACCACCTCCTCTCCGGTTCACAAAAACTGTTATTTTTTCCTTTGATAAAAAATTGAGGCAGGCTAGCATGAATTAATTTAACCACAATGAAAATATTTTAAAATTGAAAGTTTCTATTACTGTTAAAGTAAACATGCTAACTATATAAACCTTAGTAGATGCTCTTGGATTTTTATTATAATGTTCTTATTTAAAATTTGGACTTATGGTTTAGTTCAATTCAACAAAATTTACAGTTGTTTTAGAAGACACTGGAGTCTTCCTTTATCCGTTAAATGGAGATGAAATAATAACTCCCCAATGATGAGGGAAAATTAAAAGAACAAAAGAAGATGGGGTAAATTATAACCCAATTGCACCACTAACAGTTTACTGTGCGATGCGGTTATTTTTTAGATTTATATTTTTTTAGTATAATGCCCTAGGTACTTTTTATATTATTTTTAGATTATATATGGCCCCTCCCTCAAATTACTGTCCTCGAAAGCAAAGATTTAACCACAATGTAATTTTTCCACATAGCCCTTCTAGATTTCAACAATTGCAACTTGGAAAATTGTGTATTGTCACATATTTCATTTTGTCCTTCAAACTCATGCTTTTTAAGGCCATCTTGTTCCCCAATATTTTTCAGATTTTATTCATGAAAAATTTGATACGATAACATAATTAATATATAACCTAAAAAGGCTTAAAAATAAAATATGCTTCAACTAATAACATAAGGTCGTTTTCATTAAAGTAAAAAAAAAAATAACAAGATATAACTAGACGAGTAAGATTGCTGGTTTTGAAAATATATTAAAAAAAATGTGATTTATGAATTGGCAGAGAAAGCAAGATAATACAAAAAAATTCATTATAACATATGCTCTCAAATTGAATTTTATCAGACAGTATATAAATCAGTATACAATTACAGTAATTGAAAACCAATTGCAAAATGACGAAGAATGTGAAGGAAATTGGATCATGCTTTAAAAATTCGAAAAAAAAACATAGAGACAAAATGACCCATGTACTATAACGAATACTCGGAATTTGGTACTATTTTACACTAAAATCTTAGCCAAATATAGATATGTTTTTGGCCTATCATAACGTGTCTTCGTCACTGAAGATATAAAAATTATTGAGACCGAATAGAGATGTGTAATATGCGAGTCTTCTCATTTTTTTCTCATAATTGGTTCGTTCAATTACATTGATATTCTACACTATATGTGACTGTTAGTGTAATAAATTATGAAAATCATCGAGACCTCCTTATCGAGAAAAAAATAAAATCTTTCTTGTTTACGAAATATTATTGTTTTAACTTTTAAAAATAAAAAATTGCAGGATATTGAAAACATTTTTTGATCTGTCCGTAACAGAGGTTGAGTTGGTCTTTTAATATTATACCGTAATAGCAAAGAGTATAGGTATACCTACAGGTAGTTGTGGTATTTGCAGTGTTGTAAAAAATAACTGATTAGTTGTTGGTGGTGACTAAATCGTTACGATTTTTTTTGACTAATAGACTGATTTTTAATTATAACTGATTATTCCTGATTAATTACTTAACAGTATCATATTCGTCTGACGAGCACAAACCGTTATTTACAAGGAAGCTGATATGAGTACCCGCAGTTGAGTACCCGCATTGTACCCGCACCTAAACTGTCATAACTGTTTTTGAGAACCGCACCTAAACTGTCATAACTGTTTTTGGAGACCGCACTTAAATTAATTAACATACAAAATGGAAAGTATTTATACCTAAATTATCAAGTATTCATATATAATTCATCAAGTATTTATACCTAAGATATCAAGTATTTAAAAAAAACTGGACACAATACCTACTCATATTTACACGTTTTTCAAGGTGGTTTTTTTTTCTCCGGTCAATCTAACCAATTTTTGGGACGATCTATGAGGAATTTTACAAATTTAAAACCACGAACGCGTTCTACACAATTTTATCTTTCAAATGAGATCCATGATGACATACTTTTACACGTTTTTCAAAGTATCAAATATTCAAATATAAAAAGTATTCATACAAAATAGAAAGTATTAATACCTAAGATATCAAATATTAATAGTAATTCATCAAGTATTTATACTTAAGATATCAAGTATTTAAAACCAATTTATTTTAAAACCAATTTTTTTTTTGTCGGCACTTGTAAATTTATTTTACAAGTATTAATAGTAACATTGTGAAGTATTTATATCTATACAAGACACGTATTTATATCTATACAACGAACTACATATATGATATATGAATTTTCCTTAAATAACTGTACCCGCACTTTTTTTGAAAAATTATCGCGTCGTACCCGCATTAGGGGACCACACAACCGTTCCAAAGCTGTAATTTTGTTTTACAAGTATTAATAGTAACATTGTGAAGTATTTATACCTATACAAGACAAGTATTTATATCTATACAATGAACTACATATATGATATATGAATTTTCCTTAAATAATCGTACCTGCACCTTTTTTTGAAAATTCTCGCGTCGTACCCGCACTAGGGGACCACACAACCGTTCTAAAACTATAATTTTATTTTACAAGTATTAATAGTAACATTGTGAAGTATTTATATCTATACAAGACAAGTATTTATATCTATACAATGAACTACATATATGAAAAATTCTCGCGTCGTACCCGCATTAGGGGACCACACAACCGTTCCAACACTGTAATTTTATTTAACAAGTATTAATAGTAACATTGTGAAGTATTTATACCTATACAAGACAAGTATTTATATCTATACAATGAACTACATATATGATATATGAATTTTCCTTAAATAATCGTACCCGCACTTTTTTTTGAAAAATTCCCGCTTCCAGTTTCGAAATCGCTAGACGATCGTCTCCAAAACGCCTTGAAATCGCCTCGAAATTGATCTAAAATCGCCTCAAAATCGCGGAAGCTTCAAAAAAGGAAGAAACGGAGAGAAAGGGAAATTTAAAATTCAAACTGGAAAGTATGTAAATTAGTTAATTGGTAGTTGTGGGGACCGCTTACAGTTATGGCAGTTAATTGGGAATGAATTAAGTGCGGGTACGATGCGGGTACTCAACTGTGGGTACTAAAATAGTTATTCTATTTACAATACTGGATATTTGTAAAGCTCATTGCCTCTGATTTATTTTTTCTTTTTTCCTGTGATGCATATGGGCAAATATCATCTCCGGTACCGTAAAAGATTCCCTTCATTTTATGGTTTGAGATTAACTCCCAGCCGGTTTGGGATTCGGGCTGACGGAGGGGGCAGAATTATTGGGCTTTGAGATTCGTGCTAAGTTAAAAAGAACGGTCCAAATCAAGTAATTGTAAAAAATTCCCTATTACGGTACCGGGGGTGATGTGAATTCGATGCATATGGGGCGTAGATTTTTTACCACCCTTTAGCGAAATGACTATACAAAAACAAAGGAATGAATGAGTCTAATTGTCTGTGCCTTGCGTACATTTTCCTATCTGTTGCTATCTCTGTGTCTTAGAATTAGAAGCACCATTGTGATAGAAATAATGTTAAAATGTATAAATAGTTTCAAATTTATTTAGTATTATAGAAAAATAATGGCTAGTTTGTAAAAAATAGTGTTGTCATTAATATACTAGGAAATAGTGTCTTGTAATTAAATAAGATAGGGAATAGAATTAATAGTGTAACAACTAGCTTTTTATTTCTTTTAGTATAAACAGGAACACTTGTAATCAGAAAATATAAGATTGTAATATAATTTGTTTTTTAATCTCTCTTCTCTCTATCTTACAAAAATAACATGGTATCAAAGCAAAAGACTCTGTGATCGAAAAATCACAATAAATTTCAGCAAAAGAAAAATGGCTCAAGAAGAAGCAACGAACTTCTCCAAGCTAACAAATATTTTACTCAATGGTAAAAATTACGTGTCATGGGCAATGGCAACATCCATGACCCTGAGTGGTCGAGAGATGTTAGTATACATCACTGGTAAACATAAAAAATCAGGAATCACAGATCCAAACAAACCAACTCCTGACGAAAAAACAACAGCAAATCAATGGAGAACAACAAACGACAGAATCATCACCTCACTAATAAACTCAATGGAGCCGGCTGTATCCAACCTTTTTATGATGGCCGAGACAACACATGAGTTGTGGGAAGCGGTAAAAACTATGTATGGTCAGCAAAATAATTTCTCACATATTTATCAACTTATGCAGGAGATCCAACAAGAAAAACAAGGATTGAGAAGCAATACTGAGTACCTTAGTGATCTTGAAAAAAAAACGCAATGAGCTTCGATCCTACTGGCCATTAACAATAGATTTGGCCACACTCCAAAAGCGAGCTGAAGAGGATGATATTTTTCAATACCTTGCGGGATTATTAGTGCATCTTTTCAGTTTAATACATCTCAGCTGTCTGATCAGGATCGAAGCCAATCCGGCCCACACCTATGATGCACGCGGCCCTCTAATATTAGTGCGGATCTAAATCAGACGGACCAAATCTATTCACGGTCGTCCCGTTAATGCAGAGGATACGAATTCGCAGTCTAGCACCTCACTGGCGCACCACTTGAGAGTAGGTCCGATGGGCATCATACCTACTCTGGTTCGATGGGTTTAATCACCGTCGATTGGCTTCAAGATTCATGCGGAACGCTTTAAATTTCGTGCGTGTCTGTTTCAATTTTCGTGCGCACAAATCTTGAATTAGATCGGACGGTCATGATGCTCGTTGAGCCTAAAAGTAGGTCCGATGGGCATCGGACCTACTCCGTTCTCCTGGCGCACTTAGTCCGGCATTTAATCAACAACTTCAAAAAACGCTCAATAATTTTAATCTAGCAAGAAATCGTACACAAATACATAATTTGGCAGGGTTATACATGCAACATTCTGGATCCAAGTCAAAGAGCCAACTTCAGGAAAAAAAAAATGAGCATCTTTTCAGTTTAAATAATAAGTGTTATTATACCCATCCCCCAGGTTTGTTCTGCAAAATAGTTGACAATACTTTTTATTATAGAGATGTATTCTAGATAAAAATGAGCATTTGTTGTGTAATATTAAAAAAGAAACTATTAAATGTTTAATTAAATTAAAAGAATTATGCATTATAGTTAAAAAAATAATTATTCTAGTTTATAAAGCTGTTAATGTTGGATAATTAAATTGTGTTGGTGATATATAAGGATCGTCTTTCTGGAAGATATTTATCAGGACCAAAAAAATAAATGACAACATAATAACACCCGGATTCAACTTCCAAGTTGTAGAATAAAAAAGGCGCTTGTCTTCCTCCCTCTTCTTCTCTCTTCTCTCTTCACTCCTGAAACCACGCCAAATAAGAAAACCAAACCAAACCCAACCCTCTTCTTCTCGCCGCCGGTCCGGTTCATGGCGACCGGCTGGGTTCGATCTCTCCAGTGCAAATCGAATGTTCTAGACGACGTCGCCTCTACCCCAAAAAAACTCAACCCTCGCATTTCTCTATCCTGTACCGCCATCTCCAAAGAATCTGTCTTTATTTTACCAAAACAACCCTCCAACAATCCCAAACCTCGTCGAAAGAGAAAACCGGTGCCCGTTCCGTTTCCTTCCTCTCCATTGGCGCCGTCCCGGCATTCCTCCAGTTCTTTTCTGTCTCTCACGGAGCTACCGGAAGGACATTCATCGAGACGGGTTGTGGAGATCATTTTTAATTCAAGTTGGTCGTCTGGCAGGACTGAAGATTTCCAGTTTGCCGGGAAAATTGAGATGATGTTCCGTGTGCACAACCCGGCCCGAACTGTGGCCCGATTTGAGGAATGCCGCAATGCTGTGAGGGCCCGGGCACATTTTTCCAAATCTGCGGACTCCCGTTGTGCAGCTGATGGAAATGAGATGATGCGATTTCACTGCCGTACCGGTACATATACCGGCAGCGGTACTAATTCCGAACCGGTGTATGACGCCGGTGTAACACGGTGCAAAGTTATGTCAGCCGGGAGGATGCTGGATGGTGTACGAACGTACACCAAGAGCAGGGAAGCACATGAGAGTGCAGGTGGTGGGTCAGGACGGTGGGCCATGTTGGTTTGCCGGGTCGTAGCTGGCCGGGTAGGATCTGGGTCTGAATCTGATAGTCACTGTGACTCTGTTTCTATAGGGAAAGGGGAGCTTCTTGTCTTTGATCAACGAGCAGTGCTACCTTGCTTTCTGATTATTTACAAGGTTTGAGAAATTTCATTGGCAGTTAAGTTGATTTGTTATTAATTTTTTTGTTTTTGTTTTTTGGATTAGCTGCTGAAATGCTAACGCTTAACTGATGTTTTAAAATGTGTGTAAAATATTATTTCTTTATAAAAGTACAGAATTTTCATTAAATATTTTTTTTATATTGGCTATTATGGGAGTACATGCGTTTGAAATTAATTTCTAGTTTTATTTGTCCTTTGAAACTGAAAATTTATTCTGTAGACTTCACATTCTTTTACTTGTTTTCTTTCTTTTAGTTGCAAATAATACTATCTGTCAATTAAATAGTTATATGAAGAAATGCGGAAGAATAATTACCATTAATGACAAAAAAACGGTTATCAAGGAAAGATTTTCTTTTTAACGATTCCAAAATCAGAATATTAGAAATAGAAATCTGATGTTAATTTAGCTTTTGGCGGGTCCACCAATAAATGTGTGTCCATAGGTTCATAAATAACAATTGTATAGTGTAAAATTTAAAAATGTTATTGTTTTAGGAGCCTGACTCCTGTTCTTACTAAAAAAAAAATATTATTGTAAATGGTTGTAATTATGAATTTTAATGACTAGTAGCTCCTTGTTACAATAAAAATTAAAATCAAATTTTAGATGTCTAAGATATTGTTGAGGATATTTTTGGATTCCTCTAATAAAAGTATGGAATCTCTGGCTTTGTACTTTTATGAATTAAACCATATATTTTAATTCACACTCATATCTTTATTTTCAATGTTTACAATTACAAATTATATTGGATCATAAAAAAAATTTCCAAAAATGTAAAATTTAGTATCCAAGTACATTCTAATATGGAGATGATGTTGAATGATTCGGATCGATTGTTTGAGACATGGATGCGAGTTAAAATAAAGGATTTAATTTCCAAATTACAATAGCCCAAATCTTTCTTTGTGGTACAGGTTAATACTTAATAACCTTCTGAAGAGTTGGTCATTGAGAAGTTACTCTAATTCGAGTAATCTTGCAACAGGGAGCAATTGCTATTTTTATTTTAAAATAAAAATGCACCTGAATGAAACGCACAAATTTTCAAACATCCAACACTAAAGCTTAATTATCATGTGAACATGGATACTCAAATGGCAAGTTAAATTAAATTTGAAGTGAAAGCACGTAGATTATTTTGCTGCAAGATTTCTTCTCACGAGGTTACATTGATGTAACTACATTACTTCATTCTTGTTCAATTGAGTTATTTGAAGACCATATTTAATTATATCAAGTAGGATTCAAATATTTTTATTTTTTGTGTTTTCATCGTGCTTTTATTTTTTGTATTTTTTTAACAACAAAAATTTGAAATTGATATGTTAAATTAAAATCGTTAGATATGATTTATATTATTTTTCCTACATGTACATAAAAAATTATTACTTCTAGGTTTTGGTTTTATATGAATCAATAATTGAAAAAAAAAAAATTTAGAATTTATCCACATCGGTGTATTTTTGTAAGGTCTTGATACTAATCAAAATCAAATTAAATTGAGGCATAATGGAGGTAAAAAAATAGAGACATTTGATTTCTCCTCAATTATATTAACTAAAAAATAATTATATGTTTAATGTATCTATTTAGACTTAACAAAACATACTTAGGCATATACAGTCCCTTAAAATATAACTAGACAATGTAGCATAATATAATTTAACAAAAAAAAGTATGACATACGCTATAACTAAAATTAGTAAAAATATTTGCAGAGTTATTTTGAGTTCACGCAACACATCAATTATATATTTTCTATTTTGTCTTTATTAATGGTGCACTGTATGATGTCAAAATAGTTGTTTATATATTTAACAACTAAAATTTCCACCCTTTTACTGCCATTAGAATGTTCAACTAAAGAAGTCAGACATATGATTAACAAATAATTCCAAAATTATTTTCTTGAGCATTTTAAAACAAAAGAAAACGTTGTTTAAAAAAATTGCAATATTGAAAGGCAACCGAATAGAAAACAGTCAGACAAGGTCAAAAATGAAATAAATTATTAGGTCACTTTTATATGGGATGGTCCCTCAGAGAGATATGGTCCTTAATGGTGGCCATAATTGTGCTGCTACTGTGTACCCTCCCAATTGACCATATTTAATTAATCCTTTAAAAAATGAAAGAAAGAAAAGAAAAACTAAAAAAAGAATACATTTTTAACATGATTTTTAACATGATTTTATGCCCATTAGCAAATATGTAGAGAGGAGGATTCAAATGCCTTCATTCTTTGTACCTCCATTATGTCTTTATTTTTTTAAACTTTAATAACTTAAAATTTAAAACTTAAAAGTCAAAAATAAAATCGTTGGATATGATCTACATCATTTTATCTATACATGTATAAAAAATTGTGACATTTCAACTTTGTTTTGGTTGTCATCAAAAGCTTATAAAAACGTACTAATGTAGATAATTTCTAGACGTTGATTTTTCAACTTATTGATTCACATAAAAACAAAACCAAAATATAATAATGAGCACATGGAGAAAATAACATAAATCACATCTAACGGTTTTATTTTGACATTTATGATTTAAATTTTGAGTTATTAACATTTTAAAAATGAAGGTATGGTGGAGACACAAAAAATGAAGACATTTGAACATCCTCATTAATAAATTATCCGTTTCTATTCAATCGACGGTGATTAAACCCATCAAACCAGAGTAGGTCCGATGCCCATCGGACCTACTCTCAAGTGAGAAAAGTAATAGAATATCATCACCTAAAAAAAATTGACTATGCCATATTATGGATAATTATATATCTGTAGGTATATAATTTCATGTGACCGCGTATAATTATTCTGGCTCGACAGATACATTTTTTTTAGAGAAAGATGGAAATTTAGTTTTCCAAATTATAATATTTATAAAAGATTCTTCATATGAATTTCGAACATGCAACTTCTTACACCGAAGAACGTTGTCTTTTGTCATTAAATCATGCAAAAAGTTAATTCTTCCCTAGAAATATAGTTGCATATGACGACTTATTATTATTATTATGGATGTCAAAGATCTTAATTAAGCAAACTTGATCCTTGTTGTTTCCTCAAAGGCGATTTTCAAAACAGAAAATTTAAAATTATTGTCTAGAGGAAGCAATGTAAAAAAAAAAAAAAAGTCAATTCGAATTCTAATATAAGAAAACTAATTGACCATAAAAAAAAAGAACAAAGCAGGCTTCTGCTGTTAGTTAATGACACCTTCCCTTGCCGAGACGAACAAAATACACAGCATCCTTTCTTATCCTTCTGTCAAAACAATTGAGATTTTTTTTTATTTTTAGGAATTATTATAAAATAATATAGAGTATTAAATAGATTGAGGTGGAATTTTGATGTCATAGATAGAATCAAACTATTAGCTTCTTTCATTGCCACGTCATCAATCTGCACCATACAGAAAATCGCACCAAAGTTCGACCTCTGAAGGTAGAGTGGGTAAAATAACATGGCGTAGCCGTTTCTCTCATAGAACAACACAGAATAATATGTGTGTCGGTTACGTGACGTGATTCGCATGTTTCATGTCGTGATCATTCAAGTGTCGTGATCATCTTTTGAAAATTTAGCACGATACGGCACGTCATGCGAAAGATCTGATCACAGCACGTGATCACGCAAGTCACATTGTAATTATAATCGTTAGATCTTTGATCAAATGGTGAATCTTTAATAAATTAATCTAAATTATGAAAAAAATAGTTCAACGTCACCAAACATGACTTGGTGACCAAACATAACCAGTCACATTTGGACACGACACGTTTAGGCACGGCGTGACTATTCGCATACCATGACCACCCCTCAATATTTTGATTACAACACGACACAATACGTGAAAAATTAACTTGATCGCGACACAGCACAGGACCATAGCTAACGGCACGTTTATTCCACTTTACCTAAACTTTGTTATGGTCTTCTATGTGATGCGCTGCAATTTAATAGGCTCCTGTTCGGTCAAAAACTGTGTGCGTGGGAAATAAAAATTCACTCAGACTTCGCGAATTTCAGTCCACACGTATAGTATTTCGGCCATTCAAAAATTTTCATTCCCGTTCTCTTTAGATGGCCGAACAGTCCCTAAGCGAATCAACTCCAAAATTTGGTTTCTTTAGATATGGAATTGTCTGTGGCAATGAAGATCACCTGCATGCACTCTTATTGGTTATTGGTTATATTCTGAAGGAACATAATTAATGGCTCGGTTCTATCTATGATATTAAAATTCCATATCTATATAGCAAAAAGACAAAATATTACCTTTTTAGCACGAGATTTTGAAACGTTCGCACAAGATTTTAAATTTGGGACCAAAATAATTTTTTTTTACCATAGTTATATATTTGTTACATATGTTTCAATTAGAAGTACATATATTGTAATTAGGTGAACATGCGAGATATATATCTACATCTACCAAAGATACACTTTGCTAGATCATTTTTCTTATAACAATCTCACAATATTACCTCAACAATTTATGTAATTATATCAAGACCATCAGAATCAGAATCCAAGCTTTAGGATGTTTGAGATATCAACCATGTAATTAATATTCTTTGAGTTTTGTTAAGAATTTAGGTTAACATATTTAAAACGCTAGCAAACCTTATATTTGTCCACTAGAATTACGTGCTTTTACAAAAGTTAATTAGAGCTATTGTTGATTGAGATTTTTCAAATAAATTAAATTTTCAAATCATAGGGAAAGGGGTTGATTATTTTTCTTTGAAATGATGGAACCGCACTAATGATACGGTTCCACCTGATGCAGGTTTATGGGAATGCACTAATAGTGTGATTCCAGTATTTGTTTAGACTTTAAGACTCGTTGTGACCACATATTTTCTCGAAAATTACTGGAATAGTACCACTGGTGCAATTCCATCAGCCTATCATTAGTGAAACCGCACATTGATGCAGTTCTTCCCGAAGATTTGATTTTTTTTTAATTTCTAAAAAAAAATGTCTATTGACTTGTAAAAGTAATTAATCATGAAAATGATAAGGCAGGAAATCTCACTTTTAAAGGACAAGTCATCAAATTGATTTGGGGTGTTTTACAAAAAGTCAGATATCATTTCCATTTCAATTTACTAAGATCTATCTAACAATCCATCTTATTAATGCCCAGTTGAAATCTCCTCTGAAGGTCCTTGGTGGGCCCTGGCCCAACACTCCTGTTTCAGAGTCCAGACATAAATTATACAAGAGCAAAGATTCTCTGTGTCATATATGCAGAAACTACTAAACGTGCGGTTAGAATTTTGCATGTCAACGTAGGGTGAAATATGGAGTGAAATTAAATTTACAATTATTTTAAATTATAAGCGTTCTATAAAATTTATTTTATTATTTTTAAGTATATTTAAGTAAAATAAATAATGATATAATAATAATAATAATAATAATAATAATAATAAGAGTAAAACTAGGGTGTTCCTAAGTTCACCAAGCTCCTTTGTGAACTCAACACTAAAACCTATCGGATTGGCTTCAAACGACGAATCCAAGCCGTTGAAATCCTTATACCTTACGAAGAGAGTGTGATGTACTCACCAAGAGAGTTTGGTGAGCGCAACTCCAAAAGTCTATTGGATTGGTTTCAAACGACGAATCCAAACAGTTGAAGTCCATCTACTTCACGAGTGATGCATGTACATGCAAAAATTTGAAAGTTTCGAATTCATTTAGTACAAGATCAAGCGGTAAAAAAAATGATGAAAAATGAATACATAAAATAACTTATAAAATGTTCATTTTTTTATCGCTTGACTTTGTACTAAATGAATTCGAAACTTCCAAAAAAAATTCATGTACATGTATGATGGATTTCAACGGTTTGAATTCATCTTTTGAAACCAATCCAGTATACTTCCTCTACTCTCCATTCAAACAAGGTGTTAGACTAAGTAGATGACAACACGTAGTTGTACCCATAGTGACAAAATTCGCGTATAATTTGAGTATAATTTGTTTTTTCAACGTTACCGAACCGAACTTCGAAACACGTATAAAACGCGTATAATTGCGTATAATACGCTTTATTCGCGAATAAAACACATATAAAATGCGAGTTGATGAATTCTTCGCGATAAAAAAGCGAAACTTTTTTTAAAAAATTTTAATTTTTTTTTTTTTTTGCTTCCTTGTTGTACCAAATCATTTCCGAATTATACCCGAATCACAAATTTTTGACCTCACCGAATCAAACCGGAACTATTGATTTGTCATTGTGTTATACTATCATTGCTTTGTTGAGGCCGCAGCGAACGCAGGCTAGTGTAATAATTGCAAGGCGTTTTGAAACGACAGTTTACAGATCCATCCAGTAATATATAGTATAATAATATTTACTGGGATTTGTGATTGTGCTGCAGCCTGCATCTATTTGACTATTTCACGCGCAAGTAACGCTTAATTTTGCTTTTTTATAAAAACCAAAAAAAAAAAAAGATAGTCGCAAATTAATGCACTACATTGCATTTATATCGTCATAATTATATCGACCAGTGTGTTAGCATGTCAGAGTGGTCAAGTGACAGGTAAAGATCATTTTATCCATTTAATTTGGTGCGTGTTCTGTGTTGTCAATTCAAAAAAATTTGGTGACATTGTGTGTGAAAATAATTGGATGTATGTATATATGAAAATGGGGAAAAAAATGTAGGATTGTTAGATTACACCAAATCGTTAGTATCCATACTTAAAAAGGAACTTTGAAGATCACTTGTTGCCTTCTAAACTGAAATATAATAAAAGATCCGAATTGGGAAATTTTGAAAATTGAGGAGGGATAAAATGTTTCGTGTCTTTTATGTATCACTGTAATTAATATTTTTTTATATCAATTTTCAAAGTTCAAATAGTCGATCTGAACTGATTAATATGATTTTCTATATTAAGATGTGCTTGGAGATCAAATTTTATGTTTTTTTACTATCCATAATTAGTGATTTTATACCTATCTAATAAAATAGTAATATATATATATATATAGAGAGAGATGGGCTATTGTACTTCGCGAAGTAAAACCCCCGTTTACTTCACGCTCATATTTTCATTTTGAAAATTCAAACAACCGATCCGAACCGTTCAACATGTTCTAAATATTGAAATGTGCTTGGAGACTAAATTTTACATTTTTTGGAAATTTTTTACTATTTATTAAGCCACTTTGAAAATCGCTGATCCAATGTGAACAGTAAAAAACAGTAAAATTTTCTGGACCACCAGATCAGCGATTTTCAAAGTAGCTTAATAAATAGTAAAACAATTCCAAAAAATGTAAAATTTAGTCTCCAACCACATTTCAATATTTAGAACATGTTGAATGGTTCCGATCGATTGTTTGGATTTTGAAAATGACAAAATATGACCCGAAGTAAACGGGGGTTTTACTTCGCGAAGTACAATAGCCCATCTCTCTCTCTCTCTCTCTCTATATATATATATATTTATATATATATATATATATAAAATTGTGCTATTATACATTGCAATGCATAGGCCCCTCCGTGCATTGGACTAAAATCGTTGGATTCAAAGTCCAAATGACCGATCTAAACCGTTCATCTTGTTCTCCATATTAATATGTGCTTGGAGACCAAATTTTACATTTTTTGGAATTTTTTTACTATTTATTAAGCCACTTTGAAAAAGTCTGATCCGGTGGTCCAGAATTTAGTTGCACTGTTTTTACTGTTCACCCGGATCAGCAATTTTCAAAGTAGCTTAATAAATAGCAAACAAATTCCAAAAAATGTAAAATTTGGTCTCCAAGCACATATTAATATGGACAACAAGATGAACGGTTTGGATCGGTCATTTGGACTTTGAATCCAACGATTTTAGTCCAATGCACGGAGGGGCCTATGCATTGCAATGCACCATAGCCCATATCTCTATATATATATATATATATATATATATATATATATATATATATATATATATATTTGATATGCAAGCACATTTTAATACGAAGAATTAATCATTTTGAATCAACTATTTTTATTTTAAAAACGAAAATAAAGAATATAAAGCATGAAACATTTGAACCCTCCTCTTTTAAAAACATCACTTTTTTCAAAATTTAAACGTTCTCCTCTCTAAATTATCAACAAATTTTGTCCATCATCAGTTAGTGCAATACAAATAATTGAAATAACAAGTGCTATAAAAGATGAAGAACATTGAAAAAAAAAAATTAGTGATACATGATTGAGTGATCTAGATCTACAAAATTAGCTAAATTATTTAAATTAAGGAGCATTGTCAATTTTTTTTTATTTTCAGTGCATGTGACAAGTTTGAATTTTAATCAGCGATTCAGATTTACTTGCGGTTCATCTCCTCCTCTGACATTTTTTTGGATAAATAATATGTAATTACGCGTACAAATTGTTTTTTTTTTTTCATGTTTCAACAAGTGTCATGAATTGTCTGAGCTGAAGAGAAGTCGAAATTTTGTTCAAAGTTCTTGCGACGAGAGACATGGACAGGTACAATGTATGTACCAGTTCAGGTCTGAATCAGAAGTAAATAATAATAATAATAATAAGAGTAGAACTAGGGTGCTCCTAAGCTCACTAATCCCTTCCGTGAGCGCGACTCTAAAACCTATCAAATTGACTTCAAACGACATTTTCAAGCCGTTAGATGTTCAATCTATATTAAAATGTGCTTGGAGACCAAATTTTACATTTTTTGGAATTTTTTTACTATTTATTAACATGGTTTGAAAATCGCTGTTTTCCAATGGTGCAGAATTTTAATAAAAACAGCGATTTTCAAACCATCTTAATAAATAGTAAAAAAATTTCAAAAAATGTAAAATTTGGTCTCCAAGCACATTTTAATATAGATTGAACATCTAACGGTTTGAAAATGTCGTTTGAAGTCATGATTTTAGAGTCGCGCTCACGAAGGACTTGGTGAGCTTAGGAGCACCCTAGTTCTACTCATAATAATAATTGTATTACAATCTAATAGAACTAGGATTGCTACAACTAATAAAAATGTGTAATTTGTATCAGCTATTGACTTCAGCAATGCGCAAAGTCAGCAAACATATATAAAGAACCATATATATATAGAGAGAGTTGGGCTACGGTATTTCGCGAAGTAAAACGAGTGTTTTACTTCACGTCTGTATTTTTAATTTGAAACTTCCAAATGTTGATCTGAACAGTTCAAGTTGATCTCCATATTAAATTGTGCTTGGAGACCAAATTTTATATTTTTTGAAAATTGTTTACTATATTTTTAGAATTTTTGAAAATTGTTTTTTCAAAAAATCCTGGACCTTCAAAAACAACAATTTTCAAAAATTCTAAAGAAATAGTAAAAAATTTCCAAAAATGTAAAATTTGGTCTCCAAGCACAATTTAATATGGAGATCAATTTGAACGGTTCCGATCGACATTTTGAACTTTGAAATCACAAAATATGAGTGTAAAGTAAAACACTCGCTTTACTTCGCGAAACACCGTAGCCCAAATTTGCAGTTGCTTGGTGTAAATTCGTATTTTATAGGTATCAATTGCCATGTAGGAAAGGCCGAAATGAAATTGAGCACAGAGCAGAGCACACATCACCTAATTGCAAACAAGTTAAACTATATATTTATTTGGATCATTGGATGCAGCTCTCATGTGCGTAATGACGGGGTCCACCTTGAACAGTACAGAAATACACTTATCTCTGAAACAAAACAATTAGTTGCTTCTCTTCCAGAAAGAAGATGTTCTCGCTGTAGTTCTTCCCATCAACAGTTAATTTTAAGGCGACTTTGAAAATGCAACCTACATAGTTGATAGTACAATCCAACTTTTATTTTAGTAAGTTCCGTTAAGTGCGACAAATGCAAACTGACAATAAACCTTATTAACCACCAAATGACTTGTCTCCACCAATCATTTGTTTTAAATCGGGCAGGATCTGGACTCGGATGCCTATCTACCCGTAGATATTTCGGGTCTATTTTTTCGGTTCCGGGTAGATTTATATCCATTACTTGTTTATGGATTATCGGGTCCGGTTCGGATCCGAAGTTGGTCCGGATTTGGAGCGGGTACATATCGCAACTCACAACAATTTTAGAAACCTTTAACGTTTAAATATAATTATAATTTCTTAAACATCTCACATAATATATCATTATAATATAAATTAAAATATGCTTCAAAATATTGAAGGTGAGATAATTTTAGAAAATAAAATATTAGAGATGGTGATTTCATTATATGATTCCAAAAGTCCAGGAATAATATATTAATACCAATTTTTTTCGATCAGCGAAGAGAGCAATAAATTTCAAAAATCTGTGCAGAGAGGTAGATACATGGTAGACAAAGAGATTAAGAAAGAAATTAATTAGCTTCGAAATTTTATAGGCAAAAGGTGAACGTGACATTTGATTTCAATAATTTGTGCGAAAAGAGCAATAACTTTTATTCAAAAAATTAAAAAATACTACAAATGATTGTCTTTTCATAATTATTACTTATTCATATATGTGTTTATATTAAATAATTATAAATAAATGGTATTATCATTTTATCGGATATTTATACGGGTATCTGGTTGATTCGGTTATGGGTCGGATAATTAAATCAAATCCATATCCTATCCATTACAGTATCGGTTCCGGTTCGATCCGGATCGGATATTAAATTATTAATTTTGTAACCATACTTATAATTTAACCAGTTATATTTTTTAAACCATATTCTATTCAAATTAATCGGATCCGGATCGGTTTGGTTCGAATTCGGTTCGGTTCCGGATTGGATCTGAGTAATAGGGTAAACGAAAGAATAACCAAATCTACATTGCATAAGAGACCATTTTATTGAGGTTATACTCTCGAACCATCTTGGTGAAGAATATGTTTCAAATATTGAAATTTTGTTGGATATCAAATTTTATATTTTTGGCATTTTTTTTTATAAGCAGATCTAAAAGAATTTAAATCATCCAGTAATAATAGTTTTTCCTAATATATCTAATAAAATAATAAATTTTCTCGAAAAATATAAATATAGTTTCCAACAAAATTTTGTTATACAAATTCACATTTAGTTAAATAAATAATTCATTTAAACTTCAAAAATCGAAATTTAAACATAAGTGAGGGGCACGTTGATATATAACACAATTTTCTCTCTCATTTTTTTTTTCAAAAATCTTGACAGATGGTGTGCAGTTGCAATTATCTCTGTATCTATATCTACATGTAATATGCATGTTGGATTTCTAGCTTTCTTTTTGCCAAATAAAAAAGAAACAAATATCAGTTCAAAATTCGGTTGTGCAGAGAGCAGATTAGTTTACTGTCACATCTGCATTTCCTGCCTGGATATTATCACAGAAAATGGAATAAAAGTGAATATTATTAGTGCTTCAATCATCATACATTTTTCTACAACGAACGATCAAGGGTCATGTATACCCTTCAAAAACTTCGAAATTACACATTTTCCTTCATAATATCGTATTTACCCTTTTAAATTTCCAGAACTACAAATTTATCTAATTTATTGCATTTTCTATTCAAATTTATTTTAATTTTATGAAATATCCATTTTATCCTTTATTAAAAAATAAAAGTACGTAGTTTGTATTAAAAATGTCCAGTCTTTTAATTGGTTTGTTTTTGAGGACATATGGTTCATTTATCTACTTGTAACTCATACACAATAACATTTAGGCATACGATCGTGTGTGCATCACAGGTAATAAAATATACCATTTTTCTTAAACAAACTACAAACATTTATTTTTTAAATAAATGATAAAATTGGTACCTTACAGATTTAAGATGAGTTTTAATAGAAAAGACACTAAGGGTGCGTTTGGATCATCTAAGAATAGAGCTAACCCAAGGTTAGCTCCACTATTCTCAAACATTGGTGATCCAAACACAAATTAGCAAATTGAGTTAGCTCAAGAATAGCTCTATTCTACTAACCCAATAGAAATGGTGGGTTAGCAAGAATAGAGCTAGTGGGGGTTAGTAATATTAATAAAATATTTGATTCCTATAATATTTTATTAGATTAGTATTAAATAAACTATTAGTTTAAATATTAAATGTAATATAATATTAATTTTAAATATAGACGAGTATTAAATAAATATAATATTATATTAGATTAATATTAAATAAAATGTTTGATTAAATATCATATTTTACTAATTTAAATATTAAATGTAATATAATATTTGTTTAAATATTAGATTAGTATAAAATAAATATAATATCAGATTAGATTAGTATTATATAAACTATTAGATAAAATATAATATAATATTAGTTTAAATATTAAATGTAATATAATATTAGTTTAAATGTTAAATGCAATATAATATTAGTTTAAATATTAAAAAAGTATTAAATATAATATTAGATTAGATTAGTATTAAATAAAATATTAGTTCAAATATTAGATCTAATATAATATTAATTTAAATATTATATTAAGTACTAAATATATATATAATATTAAATTAAATTAATATTAAAAAAAATGTTAGATTAAATATAGTATAATATTAATTTAAAATTCTAATCTAATATAATATTAGTGTAAATGTTAAGCGTTGCAATATAATATTAGTTTAAATATTAGTTTAGTATTAAATAAATATAATATCAGATTAGATTAGATTAGTATTAAATATAATATAAAATTAGTTAAAATATTGAATGTAATATAATATTACTTTAAATATTAGATTAGTATTAAATAAAATATTAAATGTAATATAATATTAGTTTAAATTTTAAATGTAATGTAATATTAGTTTAAATATTAGATATTTAGATTAGTATTAAATAAATATAATATCATATTAGATTAGATTAGTATTAAATAAAATATTAGATTAGTATCAAAACATATTAGTTTAATTATTATTTTATTCATTCTCTCGCTATTTCAAATATACAATCTAAACGACATTTTTACTAACCCGAATAGTCTAAAGTTAGCGCTATTCTCAAACCACTTGAGTCAACACTAACTCAAAAATTGCTATTTTTGCACTAATTCTTGCACGATCCAAACGTACCTTAAATAGTGGGTAAATTTGTGATACTAGAAATTTAAAAGGGTAAATCTGATATCATGAATTTTAGAGAGAAAAATACATAGTTTCAAAGTTTTTGAGAGTATACATGCTGACATTTTTATTAATATCCAAAGTTTAATACAAATCATTATTTATGCCCAGAATGTCAGCTTATTTCGAAAAATGTCCAAGCCGGCCAATTTCTAGCCGGCTTACTCGTTTTTTTTATTTTTTTTTAGAGACACTATGAAGAGAAAAATATTGAAATCCAACACTGAAAATTAAAATTTTTTGTTTAAATTATTTGTTAGATTACTTCTTTTGATTTGTAATTAGCATATCTATTATATATATATAATTCTCATAGGGTCTCTATAGTATATTCTACAGTAACAATGACATGTGGGTCCACAAAAAGAAATATTATATCTATTAATATATACTTAATCTTTGATGGAGAGCTACAGTAAAATGAACTGTAAGAACGACAGGCAGGTCCCACTGTTCAGCGAAACAATCCGCTCCAAATTTTTTATACTAAAATACACTAGATTACTGGAAATTATGTTGAATTACACTATATTACAATAAATTATGTTGAATTACACTAAATTACGTTAAATTACGCTAAATTACAATAACTTCACTAATTACACAAAATTACGCTAAAGTAGACTGATTATGTGCCATCTTTCATGAATCATAAAAAATAGTAAAAAAATTCCAAAAATAGTAAAAATTGCTATTCTACAAGTTCATTATGTAACTAATTTACTGAGCTACTTAGATTGAATAATATAAATGAAAATAATCGGAAACTTCAACTCAAGTTTTGAGGCTCTTCCCTTAGTTTTTTGGCAATTCTGAATTTCGAAATCCAGCATAGCTGGCACGGATGCATGCGTCTTTTCGCAAGCTTTCCGAAAAGTGGTCATTTGCTGAAATCGGACACTCGAGCGCCGTTTTATGACCGTTTAAATTTTCGCCGTCGTTTTTTGCCTTTTCAGTGAAGATATCGTCCTTATTCATTTGTAATTAAGCATAATTTACCGTATTTTAGCGTAATTTAACATAATTTAGTGTTATTCAACATAATTTCAATTAATCTAGCGTATTTTAGTATAAATATGCTAATTATACATCAAAAGAAGTAATATAACAAATAATTTAAACAAAAATTTCAAATTTTCAATGTTGGATTTCAATATTTTGCTCTTCATAGTGTCTCTAAAAAAAACGAGTAAGCTGGCCATGACTCCTACTGATCAGAGTCAAAATAATGATAATTTACGTAGTATTTTGGCTTAGATTTTGCATATTTTCTCGTACTTATGTTTAATTAATTAGATAAAAAGGCTACTGTCACCCTTCTTTATGTTTTATTGCAGAAAATAGATTTTGGGACTATTTTACACTAAATGGAGCTAGAATCAGGTCAAGCGGATCAGCGATGCGATCGACTAAGTCTTTGTTACGGTCCGTATTGCCTAATACGGACCAAGCTTAGCACAGACCAGAAGATAGCGCTGGAAGCATTAAACCCTAACCGTCAAGGTCCTAATACGGACCGTATTACCCAATACGGTCCGTATCTGAAGGCGTCTCTTGGGGAATAACTGCCGACAGCTGTTTCTAGATCAGTTTCTTAGCCCCTACTCAACCTCTACACGTCCCTCCACTCCTATATAAGGCCCCTGGGCAGAAGGAATAATCATCTTTGTAATTAGGGTTAGATTTGATTAAAGTGAGAAGAGAGGAGTGCTTGTAACCATACCGTTCCGCGGCTAAGTTCCTTTTCTTAGGGCTAGGCAGTAAACCTTGTTACTCTTGATGTTTTGATATATATATTTCTGTTGATTATGACTTCTTGTTGTTGAAACAAAATGCTTTTGTGATTTACTATCTCTTCATCTAATTTCAATGATCTAGGTTGAGTCCGTTAGGGTAGTGACAGTACTTTAATGGTAAGAGAAACTATTTGTATGAATTAGCCTCGTTGAGATTTATTAGGTTTATGTGAAGAAAACCTTAGCGGGGAAACAATAAACCAGACCAACAAAACGCGTACCAAATTCCATCACTTGCGTAAAGTAAATCGCAGTGGTCTGTGTAGTAATTTGGGGTATTTGAGAGATCAGACATTTGCGTAAGGTAAATCGCAGTGTCCTATGTAGAATCTCGGTGAAAGATCTGTCATTTTGCGTAACATAAATCGCAGTGACCTATGTGGTGTCTTTCATTAAACAACAACAGAAAATCAGACGCAACAGGAATATATTGTCAAGGCGGATTGAGTGGCAATGGTGTGCCGAAACCCTAGGAATTCTCATCTCTATCTTTATTTTAATTACTTTTAATTGCTTCCTAATTTACATTGATCAAAACAACATCTCTCAATTTTCAGATTTCGTCTAGCCTTTCGAAAGATTGTGATTCGATCGCTCAAAGCATTGAACCAATATTCCCTGTGAATCGACCTCGAATATACTACTCGATAGGATTGTGCGCTTGTAGTCCGAACCGATAGCATTTCCGAGTTTATAAATATTAAAAGAAACATTGCTCTCTTTTGAGTGATCACCTACCCCTAAGCCGGCCATTTTCTGGCCAGTTTGGACATTTTTCGAAATAAGCTGAGATTCTGGAAATAAATAATAATTTGTATTAAACTTTGGATATTAATAAAAATGTCGGGTATACATGAAATCCCCCAACAATCAAATATCATAATGTAATTTATTAAGATTGATATTAAAACACAGGACTTAAAAAGTTTGGGCCCATTTTGTGCTTAAACTGAAGCGGCAATATCAGGCCAGATGGGACCAGCTTGTTAACTTTGATTCAGTTTGGGCTTATCATAGTCGCCTACTCTACTCAGGTCAAAAGCTATGATTATGATCTCCTTTAATCCCAAACCCATAACTAAGGACCTGTTCGGCTGTCTCTTTTCCAATGGGAAAAAGATGGGATCGGAATTTTGTCCCAATATCCCGTTCGGACGCCTCATTTTCTTTAAAAAAAATTCTAGCTTTTTTTTAACTCTCCCTCCGCACAAGCTAAATTCGTGGGAAAACGATAATGCACTCCGATTCAATTTTTTTTTTTCCAATTGTGTGCGTTGTTACTCTTTCTCTCTCTTGGGTCACTTTTCCTTAATCCATTTTCGCGAGAGAAGGGTTCTGATGGAACATTTAATTATTTTGTGTACAACATTTAATTTTTTTACAATCTTTTTTGTAGAACATTTAATTATTTTTGGTATAATTTGTTTTGTACAACATTTAATTTTTTTTTGTTCATTTTTTTTGTACAACGTTTAATTATTTTTGTACAATTTTTTAATTTTAAATATGTGAGAAATTTAAATAGAAATATTTATTTTTAAAGTAAATTAAGATTTTTCACAACTGATCTCTATGCAAGGTACAACCGAAGATATAGACATATCATTTTATCACATATTTTAAATGTTTATTTGGTTATAAATATTTATATTTGTTATAAATGTTTATCAATATTTATATTTTATAAAATAATAATTATAAGTAATGTGATGTTATGTTATTATTTAATTTATAAAATAATAATAATAAAGAAAATTGTATTATTTATTTAATCTACTTATTTAATTGCATTATTTAATCTAGTTAATTAGTAATGTTATGTTATAAAATAATAATTAATAAGTAATGTGATGTTATGCTATTATTTAATTAATTAATTTATTTATTTAATTGTATTATTGATATTTTATTAATAAAGAAAATTATGTAATATCAAAACATTTTAGAAGGAAAAATTGAATTTTCCACAATTAATCCCAGTTCAACCGAACACTCATTCAACACATTCCCATAATTAATCCTATGCGTACCCGCACTCATGGGTTCCCGCTTTTTCAAAAATGGGTTCCCATCCCCGTTAAATCTCATCCTGTATAATCCCATGACATCCGAACAGGCCCTGAATGTATAGCTAACAAACTGCTAATTAGAACCCTAATATGTGGCCCCGTTAGTGCCACAAATTTGCTCAGAGTTGCTTCAGAATGTCATTAAACAGGACATTTCTATGCATCTCCCAGTTCGCAAAATACCTCTCTAAGATGAGCACAATGTGTTACTAATCAGAGAACAGTGTTCAATCAAAAATAGCAATAAATGTTTTTTCCATATTGCCAAAGTATTGATGTTCTCTACTTTGAATCTTTTGGTTATGATTTATGAACTTGCAATAGCTCCAAAACATCATTTTAACTTGTAAAGAAGAGTGAGAAAAAGATCCAAACTAAGTTAATTATCCGGAATTGCTTTAATTATCTCTCTACCAAAGCTTAGCTGCCTGATTAATTCATATTTACAAAAATCTACCCATTATTAAATCCCTTGCCACTCAAACCATCACTACCTCCTCCCACCCCGTCGCTGACTCTTTCTAGTGCCGCCTCTGACAGGCATGGCCCACTCATCCTTGTCAAAATTCTTCCTGGACCTGCTTTTTCTAACCTCATATCCAATTAATTGCAAATCTTCGCATATTTCATGTCGTGAGAGGGAAACCAAACCCGGTAAAACATCCCGTTGAAAATCTCTCAAACCCCTTCCTCTCCTCAGGTTAATGGTACGCGTGTTTTTAGCATTACCCCCATCATTACTCTCAATATTGAGTTTATTAGGAGGCAACCATGTGGCGTCATCAACTGTCTCTTCTTGTAGACTCAATGTAGCTAGTACAAATGAATCTTCTTTAAAAGTGCACTCTTTGGAGACACCAATTGTTTCTCCAATCCAAAATGATTCAATCTTTTCTGAGTGGAAAGATAGCAGTGTCTCAGCCGCAGCAGCGATATTGCTATCCATCTCCTGTTTGGAATCTTGAGTAATCATTTCTATATCACTGTTAGTAGTTATGACATGGCTCGAAACAGTGTCATCTTCACTTCCGGTTACATCACTTGCATGCAAAAGCTCTTTGGTACATTCAGGAGGTGAGGTTGTGTGTAAGTCGGTACTACCAATCGATACATTCAAGTTTATAATGTTTTCCTCTTTTACAACTTTCAGATCCTTCTCTTGCCTCCCCTCGTCCAAATGAGAAGACTCCTTAGGATTCTCCGTAGCAGATACAGCGGTGAAATTCTCAAGGAGAGTAATGGAGGAGCCTTTGGAAGACCCATTAACCGAATCAGATCGCTTTAGATAAAGGTTTCTGGTGTCAAGCATACATGAGTTGGCCATATCATTTTGGGGTTCTTCATCTTGAGCAATGTTGAGATCTATCTGAAATGGTTTATTAGAGGTCATCTCCTCTTTTTCGGGTTGCAGCGTGATAGGAGTATTATTCTCTTGTACACTTGAATCTGGACAGGGAAAAATAGAAAATTAGAGAGAGAAACTAAAAGAACAGAGACATGTAAAAGTAAAAGAATTCTTTCAGATTAATAATAAAGACAGTACCAGCTTGACTCTGGTGAAATTTTGAAAATTCCTTTTAAACTTGTATAAGAAAATTAATGATGAAATGAAACAGTCTTAGTACATGCTTCGACATGGGACTTTACATGCTTCGAGATACAAACAATCAACAGAGAGGAACTGTAAAAATTAACCAATCACTACTGAACCCTAGATAGCCGCATAAAAGAAGAAGATACATATAACTAGAACTAAGATGATTGGTGTGTGAATACTCTGGTGCGCTTAAAAGGGAACTCCATTTCTAGCACTAGCATGCAGAAAAATTCCTACGAGTCCTGTTCCAAGGATCCTGAGAGGTGTAAATGACCCGCAGCAACAATTCTTGCTTCTACCATTACCCAATACATGTTTTTTTGTGCTAAAAAGGGGTTTCAATGTGCCCGAGTAATATCGCAATAAGTTCACTAGGAAAATTTGTGCTTAATTGAATAATATCATATTCTAAACTTTGCTTAATTATAGTAAATTTGATTCTTTATCTTAATTACAATGCTGGAAAGACACTGCATTTATAATGGATTGACCCAAAAATGAACATAAAGAGGGTTCTAATATAATTGCCATTTTACTATGTTGAGGCTACTATAAAGCCAATTCATGCTCAGATCAAAACAATGCCTAAAGACTCCAAAAAAGTAACCATGTTAAAAATCAATACTGTACATATACAGTTCGAATTTGACCAGATGCCAGAATCAAGATCCTTCACTGATCTCAATTGCACATAGCCTTTTCATCCCTGTGTCTTCTATTACTATGCGAATCGAGAACTGATTACTAGGTTCCAGCTTATCAAGGTCTAATACCACGAGGAACTGTGACTCATCAAACAGGTGTCTTTTTTAATTGTTGCTTTCATTTTGTCCAAAATGTATAGACAAAGCACGTACCAAGACCGAATTCCACACTGGCTCTTGAATTCAAATCATCATGCAGAGAAGCATCGCTAAAACCAACCAAAAATCTCCTGACTTCATCTTTTCCTTTATCCATTAGTGCTTGAGAGTCGGAGAGGCAAACTATCTCTTCATCTTCTTCGTCAGACTCCAAATTGATTGGCTTCTCCAAATCAATAACGACATTTCTTACTGTCTTACCTTTTCCGCTACCTTCCCCGATGTCAAATTGACACCTAGTGAAATAATTCTTCATTTCGAAGTCCGAACTGAAATTCCATTGTAGCTCTCTCACCTGGAATCAATGGATTTCTTCAATATTAAATTAAGAGTACTAAATAGTGTGAAAAAAAATGTATTGCAAGAAATCGTCCTTTATGTACCGGTAAAGATCTTTGGTGAGAATTTGGTAGATTTGATTCTCTCCAAAAAAGCTCATGCATCATGTGTTTCTGGGTCCAGTAGAGCCTATGAAGTTCTCTAACCTGGAAATTGCAATAAATTTAATAAATTTACATTAGTAAAAAATTGAGAATAGGAGTAAATAGAATGCTCTCCAATTGAAAAGAAAACAAATTACCTGTTCTCTGAAAAGAATTTCATGATGGATAATTCCTTGCCTAATCTCCTCTTTAAGTGAAACATCACTAGAGCAAGGCGAACAATCAAGATTTAAATCAATTCCTCTATCCATCTCATTTACGCTCCATCACTCTCTTGGATTGCTTGAAACTAGAAAAGATATTTCCAGAATTTGGACAGACCAAAAGGAGATAATCATAAATTAATTCTATATGTGTAATACTTTGATCTTAGACGAATCTAATGGAGCAAAAAATATACATACATCTTTTGGGGGGCTACAAATAATTGTTTATACAAAATGAAAGATACGAGCTTTTTCGCCTTTTCTTTTTCTCTCTCTTTTTGATCTGCTACTGTTTCTCAGAGTCAGCTCTCAGCTGTCTGTTTTTAATTTTAATAAAAAGGGTAAAGACTTAAGAGAAGAGTAGAAAATAAGAAGCAAAATAGAAATGGAATTGGGATCAGTACCTGTTTCTTGTTAGTTGGTCTCTGATCTGAAACAAGGATTGTTTGGAGAAAACGAGAGAGAGAGAGAGAGAGAGAGAGAGATGTGGAGATCGTTTCTTTTCAGTAATAAAGAAAGAAGATGATACAGGAGATTATGAGTACTGCGAAAGCTGTCATGGGAGAATAACTATCAGATGGGAGAGTATCTTTGTGTTTCCCAAAATACCCCTATATCTTGTCAGGCCGTCCATTCCGGAATTTTTAAACAGGGGAGCTCAATTAATTGCGCCTCGATAATATCTCATAAAATTTGTGGATCCAATATCAACTAGTATATCCGATCAGGTTACAACAAATTTGAGTTACAACAAAGTTACAATAATTATTTTTTTCATTTTCAAAGTCTAAATTGCCGATTCAAACTGTTCAACATGATCTCCACAATAAAATGTGCTTGCAGATCAAATTTTACTTTTTTTTGAATTTTTTTACTATTTATTAAGTATTTTACAAAAAATAGTTATATTCAGACCATTGAATTTTGTACCCATCTTAATAAATACTAAAAAAATTCAAAAAAATGTAAATTTTGATTTGCAAGAACATTTTATTTAGATAATCATGTTGAACGGTTTGGATCGACGATTTGGACTTTGAAAATGAAAAAAATAGTTGTTGTAACTTTGTTGTAACTCAAATTTGTTGTAACTTGATCCCTCCTCATATCGTAATTAGTTTCATATATACGATAATTAATATTAAGGTGTTTTCATCAAAAAAAAAAATATTAAGGTAAGAGCTCAAAATTCTCACACCATTATTTCTGTTTTTAAAGTTTAAACAGTTGATCTGAACCGTTCAATATAATCTTCATATTAAAATATTTTTGGAGACCAAATTTTACATTTTTTTAGAATTTGTTTACTATTTGTTTAGATATGTACAGAATAATTGTTTTGGATGGTCCACAATCTTCTGAAAACAATGATTTTTGTACCTATTTGAAAAAAATAGTAAAAAATTTCAAAAAATATAAAATATTGTCTCTAAGTACATTTTATTATGGATATCATGTTAAACAGTTTGAATCGACTGTTTAAATTTTAAAAACAGAGATAAGAATATGAGACACAAATGAGTTATAAAAAATACGGAGCATTTGAACTCTATATGATCAGATAGTATATTAGTATGATCGTAATGGTTTCGTTAAATTAATAGTATATTAGTATATATGAAATCCCCCCTATGAATATTGTATTACTGATGTTTCTAATTATGGTTTAGAACATGCTGGTTTCGTCATTGTCCATCAATAATATGCTGTCACGTCACTTGCTAGCACCAGTGGTTGAAGTTATTAATGGTTGGTTATTTCTGTATTTTACCTTTTGTAATTTGTATACAGTTTGCATTTAACATAAATGAGATTAACTATTGATATTATCAGCAGCTGGTTATTAATGTCAAATTGTAAGTAAAGTAGTGAATTATTTAATGTGAAATTTTTGCAAAAGAGCATGGCATCATATTCCAAGATCTAACCAACGAAGTATGTATTGATCATGATTTAAACTTTAACAAAAAGATAATGATTTTTTATAAAAATATCTTTCTACAAAAAGAAAGGTATGATTGGGTTTCTTGTTAAAGAATCAAGGGTAAATTGGTCATAGCACACAACACGTGGGGGCCTTTAGTCCTTGTCCTGCAAGGTCCTTCGCTCATTGAACAACTATATATTTTATTAATAAAGTACGTGGCTATTAAAATAAGAATAATTATGTGAGTACTCTCACTCATTTATTCTCAAAATTCTCACCCCTCATTTAGAAAAATTATGTATTATGGTCCTCACTAATTATATGATCTTCACTAATTTTTTTTATTGATTGATCCCTACTAATTATTATTTTAAAAAGATATTATTATTTTAAAAATATATTATATAGTTTTCACTAATTATTATTCTTAAATCCGTGCAACACTCTTCCTTTATGATCTCCACTAATTATATGGTCCCCTTTCTCAGTTCCAGCACTCGTTCCCGCGTTAACTTTCATAGACATAAATACTTGAAAAATAAGATATTAACACTTGAAAAATAAGATATTAATATTTTGATGCGTAACTTGTCATGATCATCTCTTTTCTAATCTCTCAATCGTCCCCGCGTTAACCTTCCGTATCACCGCATCAACCTTACCCAATCGTCCCCGCGTCAACCTTCCTCTAACAAAAATAGTTGACCACATAAGTATAAATACCTCAGTGCAAAGATATAAAATGCTTGCAGTACTTGATATTAATATTTTCACTTGATATTAATATTTTCAGACATCATCTAGTGTCATATATAAAAAATACTTGCAAGTATAGGAATAAAAACTTGCACGCCGAGGTATAAATACTTGCGTGACGATGAGTCCAAAAGTACATTATCATGGATCTCATTCGAAAGAGAAAATTGCGTAGAAGACTTTCGTGATTTTAGATTCACAAAATTCCTCACATGTCGTCAGAAATATGGACGTGAACGGAGAAAAAAAATCCACCTCTAAAAACGTGTATGGTATCCCCATGTAATTTGAGTGGCCCCCCACAGGTATTTATGGTGCGGGTATGTTTGAGTGATTTGGTTAGGGAGACAATTATTTACGTAAAAATTGTTCACGTCACAGGTATAAATACTTATGTGCATAGGTATAAATATTTCATTGCACATGTATTAATACTTTAGAAAAAAAAATTGTGCTAGAGTTTTTGCAATCCTCCTAAATAGTTATGATAGTTATGGTGCGGGTACAATACTCATACTGTAGCGCAGGTACTGTTATCAGCTTCCTGAAAATAATGAGAGTTGAGTTGGGTTGGGTTGGGTTGGGTATCTGACTGTGTATGTATTGCATTCTCATGAAGTATGATAAGTGAAAGAAATGTCAAATTGAGATAATTAATTCATTCGCCAACAACAAATAGATAGATTGCCAACGGGCTATCCTAAAAAAAACAAAAAACAAATAAAAATATATAGACATGTAGTTAATGTTTATCTTTACCCATTAAATAACTAGTCACTTACAAAATATTATTGAAATACTGCTATATATCTTGATAAAATAGTTAGATCGGATAGAACTTTGAAAATCAGATATCATGTGAATAAAATGTTTAGATACTTAAATATACAATAATACAGAAATATAATATTGGTCACAAAAACAATAAAAGCATTTTATTTAACCAAGGATTTAACAATAAAATATCTTCCTAACTTTACGAAAGATGTTAGGTCAGATGTCAAAGCATGTAATATTGTGAATACCAAAAATCTGGCTTTACTTGTATTTATAGAAACAGCATTCCAATTTTAAAACCAGTATAGGTGTAGTATATAGGAATGCGCTCCAAATTTGTAATGAAGGTTTGTTGTTTGTTTTTATTTATCGAATTGAATTTTGTCCAAAGAATTTTGAACAAATTTTATTCAAAACTAGATTTTAATCATTCTATATCTATTAAGATTCGTGCAAAAAATTAAAAACTTAATAAATTACAGGTTCCGTAAATTTAAGCAGCCCGTGTAAATTTTGACACAGATAGAACGGTTTTAACCCGGCTTTAAATAAGTCTTTGTTCAAAACCTTTGGACAAAAAACCAACCCTTGATCTATAATTATATCTAAATCAAAATTCGTTACTCATGTCTAGCTACTGAGCGATTTTTTTAATAAATTATAGGTAATGCTTATTTGACTTTCAAACATGCAATCTAAGTTAAAAAGCAAATGGTTGAAAGAATAAAATTCATTATGACTCAAAATATAATACAATGAAACTTCCGATGTACCGAAGCATATAAGGACATATTTAACCTGTTATGAAGATATTATTAGGCCAAGTATATCATAGAAAGCATTTAAAATGATTTTGTAAATTTCGCAAATAACATGGATGTAATTCACGAACTATTTATTAAATATATAAAATTCATGAAAAATATGCAAAATATTTTCATTCATTTATTCATTTGATAAAATGCTGAAAATAAATAATACACAAATTAATGAGCGAGGCTATGGTACTATGCATAGCGCGGATTTGTCTGTCCAAAGGATCAATATCTTTGTTTTCAAAGTCCAAACAGTCAATCTCAACCGTTCAACATGATCTCTGTATGAAAATATACTTACATATGCTCAATTTTATAATTATTGAAAAAATTACTATTTGTAAATACGTCAAAAATCACTATTTTTGAATGATCTAGAATCTTTAGATCAAGTTTCTATTTATTTAAAAAATATTAAAAAGATTAAAAACGTAAAATTTGATTTAAAAGTACATTTTTTATATTGTGATCATGTTGCACCGTTCGGATCAACAATTTTAAAATTTAAAATAAAGATATTGATCTATAGTACGGACTAATTTTAGCTATGCATAGTAATATATCGTCACTCTAATCTTATTATATTAAATAATTTCTGAGTAATCAAATTAGTTTATCTTAGATTAAGATATAATCCGGAAATATTTCTACTATGTCTATTCGCGCTGTAAGAAATCAATTTCACAGTCAGGGGTGGACTTAAGATTTTCGTCAGAGGGACAAAAAAAATCGAATTGGGTTTAAATAACTAATCGGATTTAAACTCATTAACTAATTAAGTACTCGATAAAAAACAATGCTTTAACTTATACTTTATAATGCTCTGACTTGTAATTTCTGATACTCTAACTTATAATTCTAATTATCAATCATAAATCAAGAAATTTATTTTAATTTTAACTCTAAATTTAACCCAAATTACAAATCAAACATCCAGAATGGAGGCAAAAAAAATTAGAGGGGGGCAAAGTCACCCGGGACGTCCCGATCTCCACTAAAACTCAAAATCCCGAAATTTTTATTTGTACCATAAAAAAATTCTAGGGAATTTGAAAACCACCCAGGCCGCCAAAAGCCCCTGCGGCCCCAAAGACCGAGGCCGCCCAACGCCTCTGCGGCCCCAATTTTTTTTTATTTTTATCAGAAATTATTTTATTTATTTTAGTTTTTGGTTTTATTTTTTTATATAGTTTATATATTATGTGTAATTGTTTATTTTAAAAATGTCGTTCGTTTGAAATATCATTTGTGTGCGAACAAATAATGATATAATGAACAAACTAAATAAATAACGAAACAACAAATAAAATAAATAACAAAGCAACAAAATAAATAAGTCACACTATTTGACAAAACACCTAACCAAGTACAAATCAAATCCTACGGGTCTGGACTAAATACCGTCTTCGGCCTCTTAACCCTAAACCCCCGACCCTGCTTGGAGAGTCATCGTCCTCCGCATGGACATCCTCCGGCTAAATCGGCTCGATCTCGGATGTCTGCTGGACTCCAGGACCAAAAACCGAAGTCTGTCCAGACTGAGCCTGCATGAATAGGTACGCATGTCTCACTATAGGGTCATCGAGCGAAGGGAACTCCGAGATTGGTTCTGTCTGAACATACCCCGGCTGATAGGCAGGTGGTACCGTCTGAGTCGGAGTGTAGCCCTAAGAATACATCTACTGAGATGTTGTAAAATGGTGGCTCCTCCTCCTCACCCTGCAGTAACTTACAAATTAGTTAATCAAGAATTTTGAAAAAAAATCACAGTTATGTATTTTAATTACAATTATATCTCGGGATCCTGAGTAGGCATTGCCTGGTCTGCTGCTAGGCACAATGCCTCGGTACCTCGGTCGAATGCCTGACTGACGGTCTCAGTGTTCTGGACAGGTGCAAACAATGCCTCGTCACTAGCGTACGGGACGTAGATATCTGGCTCGTCAGATATGTCATCTATCGCATACACCCGCCCAATCCAACGCACCTAAGTAGAGAGTCGAGGCGCACTTTGTACCCACATTGTCACACTACATTGTGCTTGAGGATGGCTTTCTCGAGCCTTTTATAGCCCCTCATCGTGGCCATCGTTGCCGCTATGACGCAACTTTTCACCATATATAAGGCCCGCAAAAAAAACATTATATACATGTTGTACAAAAGCCGATCTTGTAAGTTTTTAACTAGAAATTTAAACTTAAACATTACGTGGATGCGAACTTAGTGTTATTAGTTTTTCATAGATAAAAGATATTATTAGTTTTTTTTTAAATATTACTAATTTAAAACTTATTCAAGTGGGAGCCTCTAAAATGGAGTGTTCCGCGTTTGGATACCACAAAAGTCACTGACTTTATCAGTGCGACTTCGAATACCCGGAACATCTGCCAACGTCCTATCGACGTACTGGGACATCTCGTATGGAGTGGCGATAGGGTCGTGCTGTGTATCTCTACTGGAAGACGATATATCTCTATTAGATGCCATGTTGTATTTCATAATTTTTTGCTATTAATATTGGTACCAATTTTGGTCAAATATAATAAAAATTCTAGTTAAATGTGTTGTCATTTTGGTCCTTTAAAGTGTAATTTAAAATTGGTACTAATTTAATCGACATTGGTACTAATAAAATCTAATTTTGATACTAATTAAATTTTGGTACTATTCTAAATCCTTAATTTTGGTACTAACAATTTAATTTTGATCGTAAACAATTTAATTTTGGTAAAATAAATCTAATTACATTTTGGTATTCGTCTAATTTAATTTTGGTGCTCAAACAGTTCATTTTGATAATATTTCAATTAAATTTTGGTTCTAAATCCTAAACTGTAAAAATTAATATTTAATTATAAACCCTAAATCCTAAATCTAAACCTAATTACTACTCTAAACTAAAAATTAAAACGACAAAAGAAGAAGTAAACTTACCCAATCTCGAAGGGATCGAAAGCAATGCTTGAATTGGTAATGAAATGGGTTCCAGCGGTCCCTATATAGCACAGGGAGCGCAGTGGCATTGGGTGGCCCTCAGTCTTTGAAGCCGCGGGGACATTAATGAGCCTAGGCAAATTCAGAATTTCCTCAAATTTGAGATGTTTTGATTTATTTCTTTTTATGGTATAATAAAAATTTCGGCTCAAAATTCAAAGGAGTAGCTGCCCCTTCCTAAAAGCATGGGTCCGCTCCTGTTCACAGTGCCCAATGATAATAAATTTAAGTCACTTCAACACCTTCAACCAATTATATAACGATACATCAGTTCCTACAAATTCATATAAAATAAAGGCGATGAAGAAAAATGTAACAGACGTCTAAATTATAATCAGGGTTTGAACTTTTTAAAAGTGGCAAACTTTTTTCTCAGGACAAGGTTTGCTTTTGGTCAAGTGTTCCTCGTGCAATGCCACTTCCAAATTCTCTTTTTTTTCTCTCTCTTTGCTAGTGCTACCATTTTTTTTAGTTCGTGGTTAAAAAATCTTTACTTTGTTCAAAAGTAGAATTTGTGATGGTATTGTACTCAGGTGGATCTACCGTCGATGCTTAATCGTTTTATGATTTTAAACATTTTAATTATGTATATTAAAAATTATTATTTTTTATTTATATGGTTCAGTCTCAAATAAAAAATCAAGTGCGTGCTTGAAGTATAATAGACTTTTATTTTGTAATTGTTGAAAGTTAATTTAAACTTCAGTGACCACATTATATATATTACGCAAAAGTTTTACTTTTAAGTTCTTTTAATCTAATTTTTTTTTAGTTTTGTCTCTAATTGTTGTGCCATATGCAAAATTTGCATCTGCTGACAAAAAGCGGTGACAAAAATATGAATAATTATTTTTGATGTTGGATTTGGAGTATTTATATAGACTGTTTGTAAGACAGTACATGTGGTGTCGTCTCATGGTCGTGTTGAGTTAAATGCTAGTGAATTATTGATTTCTCAGTTATTTTTAGTTTGTTCGTGTTGAGTCAAGTGCTAGTGAATTATTAGTCTCTCGGTTATTTTTTGTTTGTTCGTGTTGAGTCAAGTGCTAGTGAATTATTGGTCTCTCGGTTATTTTTTGTTTGTTCGTGTTGAGTCAAGTGCTAGTGAATTATTAGTCTCTCGGTTATTTTTTGTTTGTTCGTGTTGAGTCAAGTGCTAGTGAATTATTGGTCTCTCGGTTATTTTTTGTTTGTTCGTGTTGAGTCAAGTGCTAGTGAATTATTAGTCTCTCGGTTATTTTTTGTTTGTTCGTGTTGAGTCAAGTGCTAGTGAATTATTGGTCTCTCGGTTATTTTTTGTTTGTTCGTGTTGAGTCAAGTGCTAGTGAATTATTGGTCTCTCGGTTATTTTTTGTTTGTTCGTGTTGAGTCAAGTGCTAGTGAATTATTAGTCTCTCGGTTATTTTTTGTTTGTTCGTGTTGAGTCAAGTGCTAGTGAATTATTGGCATCTCGGTTATTTTTGGTTTGTTCGTGTTAAGTCAAGTGCTAGTGAATTATTGGTCTCTCGGTTATTTTTGGTTTGTTCGTGTTAAGTCAAGTGCTAGTGAATTATTGGTCTCTCGGTTATTTTTTGTTTGTTCGTGTTGAGTCAAGTGCTAGTGAATTATTGGCATCTCGGTTATTTTTGGTTTGTTCGTGTTGACTAAAGTGCTAGTGAGTTATTGATCTCTCGGTTATGTTTAGTTTGTTTTTGTTGAGTCAAGTACTGATGAATTATTGGTCTCTGGCTTATTTTTTGTTTAAACGATTGATGTTTTTAGTATTGGAGGTAGTTGACATCCGTACAGATTCTTTCTTTAAAAAAAATCGAGAATCTTTTAACAACCCACAGAGGGATGTTACACGTTAAATCAATTTATGAATTACAGAAATTAAAATGTATATGCATGTAATATATCTTAAAGGGTAGAATTAGATCTCACAAATGTAAAAACATATATAAAGGCTTGAAGATCCGTTGGAATGAATGGAAAATTTATTATTTTTAAAATTAATATTTGAATAATGAATAGTCATTATTTTACAACTAATCTTCATGCGGAGCATATATACCAAGCATGAATTATTTACAAAAAAAAATATATTTCATATGAGAACAGATCTAAAAATTATAAATGAAATAAGAAAATATAATTATCAGATTAAGAAAAAAGTGGAACATAAGTCGACAAAAAAAAACATAGTATTAGAAAGATCATTAGCTTCAAGTAATTAAACAATGTCATCTAAAATATAACATAATTATTTTAGTAGTTACACACATTATTCCATGTAAATTGAAGAATCACGGTCCCTTAGCAGTGGGAAAAAAATTGAATAAGAATGATATAGATTTTAATTGAAAATATCAACAACAGAAATTATATAGATTTTCATACAAACTATTATAATATGATAAATAGTAAAACAAAAAAATTAGTTGCAATTTTTTATCACAATGGAAAAAGTCGCTGAAAATGGCGTATGAAATCTCTCTTATTCATGATAATATATTCTTTGTTATTTGAAAAACAGCACGATTAACCCACCGGTCTGATCAGAAAACCAGTGACCCGAGATTCGACCGGATTGATATTCAGTCCAGTTATGATAATAATGATTTAAGGTCACTATCGTTCCATAAATTTTGAATCCAATCTCTTACCTTAATGGAATGAAACGTACATTTTATAGGAAAAATATTACAAATTGAGATGCATATTTGATTACTATGTAATTAAATGCATAAGAGTCAACAATGTATTAGGTTGGAATATGTTTACAGATTTTTTTTCAAGAAAAAGTGGAGAAAATTCCAACTGTTTTATTAAAACAAACAATTTTTTTTATATCAGCCAGTTAGTACCTATTACAAGGTTGTAAAATAGTCCTAAATACTTGAAGTAAAAACAATCTAACATTATATTATTATAGTCTCACAACAATTTGTAAGAATAATTTCAATTGTGTGATCAGATAATATAGAGACTAATTATGAAAATAACAAATAAATTACTTGTCAGTGATAATTGATATTCATATAAATTGTGAAATAAGTTATTACAACAGTGTCCAATTTATGAAGAATGCTAAATGCTATAAATTTATAGTAAATGAAAATTATATTAATAGTATACTAAATGGCTGTTGAACCAACAAATGAAGAGAACCGGGTTAATGAGATCACAATATTTCAAGATGCTCATTGGATATCAGCACCTGAGGCAATGTGGAGGCTATTTGATTTTTTGCTCTTAGTGAGATACAAACATCAGTTCGTTCAATTTGGAGCAGGTCGACGTAATCTTTTTATTGGACTTTATTATGCTAATTGATTTTTTAATTTGAATTTAGAACCAATATATTTTAATATCATTCATGGATATTGTTGAATAGTTATTTTTTTCGTTGATTTATTTTCTTTTATAAAAATATGTCACAGTTTTGCATAAGCTCCTGTTTGTTTCTGATGGTGGTCAAAAGTTAAAAGAAACTCAAGAACCAACCCTTTAATTTCATAAAAAAAAAAAAAAAAAACTCAAGAAACAGTAGCTATGACTTGATCTTGACCTCTTCTCAGAAAAAATAAAATAAAATAAAAATAACTCGTTACTTTATTCAAAATTTAATAGGGAATAGAATTAATAGATGCCCCCACATGAACACCAACAATTATAGTCATTCTTCTAATCAATCTATTCGGACTAAAAAGAAAGAAAAAAGTTAGGGTAAACTCTCTGGACCTCCCCTTCAATTACTTTCAAGTCACTCATTTTCTTTCTTTTCACATGGGGTCAGTTGTAACATCTCAAGCATAATTCGTAAAAAAAATTAATTTTAGAAATTTAAAAAAATTATTAGAAATAAGATTGATTGTTCTTTTTTTTTAAAATAGATGGATCCGCTGATTTTCATAATTTACCACACTAACGGTTACAGTGCGCAAATTTAATGGAAGCGAACTAATAGTTTGGTCCATTGGCCTCTCCCTAATGGGGTCCGAGTGGAATAGAAAAAAAATAGGAGACGAGAGGGCACACAAATTTGATAGTCCTTACTGGAATCGAATCAATATTAGTGTTGTGACCTAGGAGTCAAACATTAGATGTTTATTTTATATGTTCGTTCATGAAATTGAATGTTGAATAAAATATTTGCTCCTTAAGTATTTTATTATTTTATGGATTATTCGAGTTGATGACTTGAATAGTGGAACAATATAATGGAAGTTAATAAATACTCTGAAAGGTCTATAATTTTGATAATTAGCATGAACACTAATTCGATCAGTATAAAGATTAGTATGTGGATTAAATGATGGTTTCATTCTGCAGACCATATGCTAAGAAGTTATCAATTTAATCACATAGATAAGAGTTGGAGACCTTGGTACGGGACGAACTCTAAATTGAAACATTATATGGATTGTATTTAGTATATTTTATGTTTCATTTGTATCTTGAATTCTAAAGTATGAGGTGGCTAGTTTTCCTACACAAAGTTATTGTTGTAAGCAATCTGTTGCTCTATTTGACTAATTTGCAAACATATAAACATTAAATTTTACAGCTTCTTTAATTGTTTGAGATGCATGTAGGTTTAAATGCTATATCAATTTGACTGTCAAAGAAAAGTCAACGAAAAGCATCACGACATGATTCATGATGATAACAAGTTATATGGAATGGTCGGATACTAATTCTATGTTGAATCATGAATATCACGAAGATCATACTTTGCCATTTCAATTTCATCAATTTTAATTTATATCCAAAAGTATGGTAAAGTAGGTCTGAGGTTGTGACTGCCTGAGTCTAGCCGTTACAAGGCAGAAATCCAAAACTTCAAAATTCAAATTATCCAAGTAAGTCAATAACGAAAACAAAGCACAAGCAAAACTGGCAAACTCTAATTTTGCGGATCTTGAGATTTGCCCCAGTCGTTGTGACGGTTAACTAACTATCACAATGGGTGTGGATCAAACCCTATATTTGTTTCTATTTTATGAGATTCTTTTAAATCTTATTTATATTATAAATAGAGGGCTCGGTTGTTTCCTTATAGCAACAAATCACACAGAAAACCTAGCAGCCTTTGAGCCGCCACTTTTGAATCCTTCGAGAAGTTTAGCTTAGTCTATTGTTGTTTGTGCTTAAACTTCAATATCCTTACAACAACCTCAAATCCACTTCACATAAATTGACCAGTGTTGAGATTAGTGTGAAAGTTAAAGAGTGTTTGTTGGACTTAGAGCTGTTGTGCTCATCTACTTGAGTTGTTGTGCTCCTTTTGTTTGGACCGTTTGTGGAGAGTTGTCTCACTGGTTCCAACTTGTATTCCTTTCTCACTGGGTAATTGAAAGGCGCACCAGGTGTTGGTTGTGGTGTCCCGGGACGCAGGCCTTTGGTTGTTGAACTCCGTTATCATCTTCTGTGTCAATTCTCTCAACTCTACTTACTTTACTTGCACTTTACAAGTTCATGATTCCGCCAAGAACTACATACTTACACATACTTGCACACGAGATTTAGTTAAACTTTAATATTCAAATGAATAGGGTTTAAATTTAAAAAGGTCTCATATTCACCCCCTCTAAGTGACGTTAAGGGATGTATTTCTCGGTATTGCTATAACGATGACATCTCAATATGTGTATTTTGTGCAGATTTATGAAGAATATTGATGTCCCTCGTACTTATGCTATAAGTGATGATATCTTCGGTCTCCTTAATAAAATAATAAAGCATGCACGCAATTGTGATTAAAGAGTTACTCATAATTTTCTGAATTACTTGGAGTCAAGAGAAAAATAATATTGCAAATGTCAATGTTAGCGTGTCTTTCAGAACAACAGAGACCTGGTAGCTCTGTTATTGTTAGTTCAAAATTAACATGTATAATTAAAAGACTAGTATTATGTTTGTGCTTTGTTACAGATTCAAAATTCAAATAGAAAATACAAAAAAATAGAAGCAAATTAGACTAAATATTTTCATCTTTAACAATATTTGTCTTTTTATAATTTCTCTTTATACAACAATGAAATGAACTATTTTGTCTTTACTTCTCCGTTAAATAGAAAGGTAATCAATATTTAATGAGCAAGCATGTTAATTAACACAATAAATGTCAATACATTGTCACATAAAATCACAATTGCAGATTTTTTTAATCTTAACTGTTTAAAATCTAATGAATTAAATCACAGCGTTAACGGATCAAGACATCTACATACTTAATATAAGAGAAGAGATGAGTGTTTCAGACCAAAAAAAAAAGAACTTGCTAATTCAGTTTTATTTATTCCTACTATTCAAGAACAGTCTACGATGTTTTAGAATAATAATAATAGCATACTTTTAGAAGAATTTTCGTACTTGACTAGTTGACTTAACATGGAAGAAAAAATAAGAAGAATAAATGCGCAGTACAGCTACAAAAAAAAAAAAAGGGAAAATAATAAACTGATTAGGCAGGCTCCAATGGCAGAAGGGGCTTTCGGGAAAGAGACACAAAAAAGAGCGGGGTACCATCTAAATTAACGTCGGACAACTAGTCGTGATCCATAAGCGTGGTCCGGGCCCCACAACCAGCAGGGACCACGACAAAGCCACACGAGAAGTATAATTTATTGGGTCCCTTTCTCTCTTTGTAGGGGATCTCCCATCTCGTCTTTATCCGTCAAATAAACTTTTGTTTGTTACTCTTGTTTCCTCTTTTATTCCGACCTCCGAGGGATCCGGTCCAGCCCCGCCAGTGATCGAATGTGAGATCCCAATCATCCCATTTCTTTATAGCCACCTGTGGGGCCCCACCGGATTGCCAAAGGCCTATCAGATTATAGTCGTACCACGAGTAACATTCGTAAAGCTGGTCTATTCCCCTCCATTAGAACAAAAAATGGAGGTTCCTTAGAAATCATAGTCCGAATCTGAGATATACCGAGGAATTTTCGCATGAATAATATTAAGAGTTATCTGAGTTTTTGATACTAAAGATCATATTTATCATCCCCATAATAGTTATAATGTATAATATATATTGTTTTGATAAAAGTATAATATACCGTAGCTTTCATGCTATGTCTTTCTTTTTCCTCTTATTTCAAAGTTGTGTATTGTCATGTTTTTTGAGAGAATGAAATATAGTAGTCTGTACTATGTAGATGTATGTGCTCTGTAGATAGGGTGGCAAAAAAGCTCGTAGCTCGTGGCTTGATCGTGACTCGCACCTGACTTGCTCGCTAACAGTTCGTTTGTTACTGGACCGAGCTGTTAATGAGCCAGTTCGCCACTAGCTCGGTCCAGAATTAACGGGTTCATAATTAACGAGTTCAAGCTAGGGCCTAGCTTGCTCGCCAGCTAGCTCAGCTAGGCATCAATTTGTGAATTTGTATGATTTTGTGTGTATTTTATATTGTCTAGCTCGGTTCAGCTTGATCCAAATAAAATATATTTTCTTCTTAAAACAAGATCCAGCCAAACCTAGCAAGCCAGCTCGAGCTAGCTTATCACGATTTCAAGCTGAGATTTTAGCTCGGATGCCCTAGGTTCAGCTCACCCGGCTATAGCTCAGTCCAAAATTAACAAGCTGAGCTAGGGCCTAGATCGGACCGAGCCAGCTCGTTGCCACCCCTGTTTGTAGATGGCCAATTGGCTGGGGTTGTTGGGTGTTTTTTTTAAAGACAAAATGGAGCCTCTTTTTTTTGCTGACTTGAGAGGAGAGATTGATTTTTCTTTTTTTTTTTTGGGGATGGGGGGTGTGGGTCCAGGGAACATCGTTAGGTGCCAAAAGTGTGCTTGGTCACCTTGGTGTGTTTCTTTCTACAAAAGAATCAATTGGAAAGGAGATTTTTTTATGGGAGAACCACACGGAGACGCAGCGTTGATTGATGAGAATAACAGAATAACAAACGGAATAAGTAATCACAGTTTTTGACACTAGAGTATAATAATACATATTAATACAGAGCATAATTTCCTAGAACATTATAATATTGAAGATATTACTGATGATAATTATGTTGAATAATAAACGGTAAGAGAGTAAGAGACAACTAGAAAATAAGAACCATTCTAAAGTTCAATGTAATGTTGTGTAATTTGAACTTATGAATTCAAAATTCACAAATATGATTTTCTTTTTTAAAACACGAAATTATTTTTGCATCTTCATATTAGCAAAATTCTTAAACAAGATTAATAATGAGGGTAGTGAACATGCTTTATCATTTCTTAATTTTATTTTTCCTTAAAATAGAAGAGTACTAAACTGAGAAGAATGCTGAACCGAAAAACACGATAGGTGAATTCAGAAAAAAAAAAATTTACTTATTGAGTTGAGAATCAGTTTTTGATTTAAAGGCAAAGACAATGCCTTCTGTGTGGGAGGTAATAGGTTCGAAATATTGATATTAAATAGATGGGTAGCTCGATCTCCAACCTTTCAAAATATTAAATATACTCATGAAAAATAATAATAATAATAATAATAATAATAATAATAATAATAATAATAATAATACCAGTTATGGGTCTTGAAAGCATTATTACTCATGTTTGTATGCGAAAAGAATAATCCAAACATATTTGTCAGTAATTCAGTTGAACAGGAAATAGTTAATGAGTTGTCTGAGAATGGCCTCTACATCATGGAAATTTTTTTAGAAACCATAAATAAATAAATAAATTCCCTACATCATGCTTCTTTTTAAGCATTTGTTTTGCATTTTTTTTAATAGAACTTTACTAGAAAGATGGTATACTTCATCAAGTCTTTGCTTTTCTGAAACAATAATAAATGTGTAGACTAAAATGTTTGGATTCCACCTAAGCCTACATCATCCACTGATTATAAAATGAAAACATATAATTTGTTGCGTTGCCCATATTTGATCTCTATTTTTTTTTAAATAGTCACACGCTTCTATAATGAGTCTAATTATCAAGGTCATGGTTAGTTGCAACTTAAGTTGAATTAAATTTTATTTCTCGTTTGACTGCTCGAGTTATGATTTAAATTAATCCATTTTGAGAAGTTAAATGTTAAAAAATGAACCTATATCTATGACTAGTAGACTTACCGACAGAACAAGCGTAAAGTTAATCTCTCAAAAAATGTGAGATAACTTAAGGCCCTGTTCGGTAGTCAGGAATTTGATGAAAAAAACAGCATTTAGGCATTTGTCCGTTAAGGACTTTTCCAATTAAATTCCTATTAAAATTCCATACACTTCACTTTTTTTCTTCTAAAAGTATTGTTCTAATGGGATAAATTAAATTGAGTCAGAGAATTTTTTTTTTTTCCAATTGGAGCAGCAGCAGCTGCTATGAAGACCAAATAAGTTTGGTTGTTTCTTAACGTGATTATACTATTTTACTATAATTATTAATATCAAATTAGAATTAACTACTAGTTGAAAATTTTGAATACTTCCACTACAACAAAAAGGGGCTTCAGCGACAGGCATCAGCGACCGGTTGGGTCGCCGGTCGCTGAAGACCCAAAAAAAAAAAAAATTTAAATGTTTCAGCGGCGACGAACCCTTCAACGACCGGCGCCCATAGCCTTCAGAGACCGATTTAGCCTAGTCGCTGAAGGGTACCCCTAAAGTGCCCGCCAAACTCTTTCTTCCCTCTTTCTTCTCTCTGATTCCCGCCGATTTAGGTTTTAGCTAAAACAAAAAACACAGAGCCGCCCGACTCCCGGCCACCCCGCTGCCGCCCTAACCTCGGCCACCCTGACTAGCCTCAGTGCCCACCGCCTTGCACATGGTTTGGAAGCCGACACCTCGCCCAGCCTCTAGAGGCAGACACCTCTCTGTCTCTCTCCGATTCCTCTCTCTCTCTAGAGGCCGACACCTCGCCCAGCCTCAGCGTCCACCGCCTTGCCCATGGTTTGGAAGCCGTTTCCTTTACTCCTCACTTCCCCAATTTCAGTGTCTAAATTGAATCACTCGCTAGTTCGTCGCTCGTCCTTTCTTGCAGAAGAGAGAGTAGCGAGCCTTTAATTCTGACTATGTAAGTGTTTTTGTGTAAATCTTTTTGCCTATTTTTTGCTTACTTCATTCCGGTGCACTTGAAACGGTTTATGATTGAATTAGATGTCTTAGACCTTAGATCCAAGATTAGATTTGTAGTTGTATGTAGTAAATACTGCTATATTTTGCCATTACATGTGATGCGTTTGTTGATTACGCATGGAGATACTATTGCATGCACATCAATGCTCTAATTTTCATGTTGGACAAGTAATAATTTTGATTCTTTGTTGCTTTCCTTTTCGTTTGGTTAATTTTTTATTCTTCTCTCTAGCTAGAGGCCGACACCTCTTGGATAATATATCTGGTCAAACTAATTTGTAGCACATGGTTTTAGAAGCCATCTTTTTTTAACTTCAGACCTGAAAAGGCAAACTTTTCTTTCTGGACTTGCTTTGAGTGTGGTACCCATCTGGCAGTAGGAGCCACAAGCTATGACATGGAACTGTTAAGCGAGTCCATATCCTCGACGGTACCGTAAAAGATTCCCTTTTACAATTAGCTATTTACGGTTGAGATTAACTCTCAGCCGGTTTGGGATTCGGGCTGACTGAGGGGGCAGTATTATTGGGCTTTGAGATTCGTGCCAAGTTAAAAAGAACGGTCCAAATCAAGTAATTGTAAAAGATACCCTATTACTACCGTCGGTAATATGAATTCACTGTTAAGCTATGATATGATATGTTTAGTCAAGTCGGATTATTAATTGGATAAAATTGAATCCAATTTTGGTGGAATTCTGATGCGATTTTGTTATGACTAGATCAAACAGTAAAAAAAATCAAGTTTGTTAAGGAAGGTTATCTTGTGTGATTTGTGTTCTTATGTCTGACTGAATTTTATTTTGATAGTGTCTTGGTGACTGTGTTTGTTAAGTATGTTTAAGAGTTATGTATTATTTTTTATTGAGAATATTGATACAAAAGCAAATAAGGGATGTGATATTCAACAGATCTCAGAAATTATTCATCATTGATCATTATCCAATCACAGAGGCAACAGAGGCAACCGACAGGCTCATAGGCAATCTACAGCTGGCCTCTATCAATTAGTACCCAGCTGTTATTTTATACCATACTTAGCATTATGTAATTAGGCAACATAGCAACAGTCATTAGGGGACAATGATCTATATATAGGCTGTAAGAATCAGAACAAAATACAACAAAGTTTTCATTCATCATTTTCTTCTCAAATTTAATATGGTATCACAGCATGGTCAATTGACCTGAAAATCCAAAACCAATCAAGTGCCAGTAAAGGCCACCCAAATCCATTCTTCTTACCAGCAACAAAAAGATGACAGAAAACCAGAAAAGCCCCAATGATCTCAATACAAACCCAAAACTTACAAACATGCTGCTCAATGGGAAGAATTATCTTTCCTGGTCTAGAGCCGTGACCATCTCCTTGAAGGGAAGAGGCAAATACAAATATGCCACTGGGGACAAGAAAAAAGCAGACACAGATGCAGATGCCTGGGAACTCAACGACAACACGATTATGGCATGGTTACTCAATTCCATGGAGCCAAACATCAGTGAGTTATTCTGTTACGCAAATTCCTCTTGTGAAATGTGGACCAAAATCAAAAAAATGTTTGGCAAAACGAACAATTTTGCACATATCTTTCAACTCAAACAAGATATTGTCCAAATTAAACAAGGCAACCAGCCATTTACACAATACTATGGTACAATGAAGGCAAAATGGGATGAGATAGATATTCACATACCAGAAACAACAGACCTTGAAATGATTCGAGAAAGAAAAGAACAGGATAGGATTTACCAGCTTTTAGCCAATTTAGATCCAAGCTTTGAACAAGTTCGTACCCAAATCCTTCTTGGTCCCACTCTGCCTTCATTAGACAGCATAGTAGCCACAATAGAACAAGAGGAATCCCAGCGTAAAGCCATGCATACAGAACCGTACCAGGTAACCGAGAACCAGGCCATGGCAGCAAAAGGGGGAAACCCTAGTTTCCGATCGGAGGCGAGAGGAACCTCCAAATGCAGCAACTGCAAGAAAGAGGGCCACGAGATGGAGAGGTGCTGGTTCCTCTACCCTCATCTCCGACCAAAACGGAAGGGAGAAAAGGGTGGCGATCGCAACCCTAGAACGGGATCCAAAGAAGGAGAAAAGAGAGCGATGGCGTGTGAGAATGGAAGCGACTCAGCGATAAAAGGCTGGGTCGGATCTGAACCGACACCCGAACCGCTCCAAGTAAACCAACCCATTTTGAACCAGTTGAACCAGGCCCAAATTACACAGCTGTTACATGAACTGAACCAGCGTGCCTCAGGTAAATTTACAGGTAACTGTCTAAATTCATATTCTGATAATCTAATTTCTAGTACATTAAATAGATGGACAGTAGACTCAGGAGCCACTGACCATATGATTGGAAACTCTCAAATTCTATCTGATCCAATAAAACCACATAATATAGAATTTGTAACAGTAGCAAATGGTTCAAAGGTTCCTGTAACAAAAATTGGAAGTGCGAACATTTTTTCAAAAACATTATCTAATGTATTATATTTGCCTACCTTCACATCAAATTTATTATCTATTAGTAAAATTACAAAAGAACTAAATTGCAATGTAGTTTTCTCATCTGAAAATGTGACATTTCAGGACAGAACAACGGGGAAGAAGATTGGTGAAGGTCAATTAAGAAATGGACTTTATGTTTTAGATATTCCAAATAAAGCTTGTTTTACTGCTAGTATAGAACTTAATAAACTATGGCATTATAGGATTGGTCATCCATCCGATAAAGTTTTGAAAAAATTATTTTCTTTATCAAATTTAATTCTAGTTGTTGTGATGTTTGTCGTTTTTCCAAGCAAACTAGATTACCTTTTTCATTATCTGATAGCAAAACCTCTCAATTATTTGAACTAGTACACTCTGACGTTTTGGGACCTGCACCTATAATTTCGTATAACAGTTTTAGATATTTTGTCACCTTCATTGATGACTATTCACGTACTACATGGATTTATTTACTCAAAACAAAAGATGAAGTTTTTTCAAAGTTTCAAGAATTAACAAATTATGTTGAAAATCAATATAACACTAAGATAAAAAAATTTAGGTCAGATAATGGAACTGAGTACATCAATAAAATTTTTTCTGAATTTTTACAACAAAAAGGGATTTTGCATCAAACAACTTGCATAAATACGCCTGAACAAAATGGAGTATCTGAAAGAAAAAATTGTCATATTTTAGAAGTAACTAGATCTTTACTTTTTCAGTCAAATGTCCCTAAAAGATTCTGGTCTGATGCTATGCTCACTGCAGTATATCTCATTAATAGATTACCTAGCATTGTTTTGAATTATAAAAGCCCCTTAGAAATTTTGAATGATAGGAAAATAAAACTAGATCATCTTAGAATATTTGGATGTACGTGTTTTGTACATATTAAAAGACAAGATAAACTAGATAAAAATGCAGTTAAAACTATTTTCTTAGGATACTCATCACAAAAAAGGGTTATAAATGTTATGATCCTATCAAACACAAATTGTATATCTCAAGAGATATAACATTTTTTGAAAATGTACCTTTCTATAAAGAAAATGAGGAAAACCTCTCTGAACAAGAAAAATCTAGGAATAATACTGTCCTTCCAGAACTAACATTTTTTGAAGGAACAATTGAGCCACATACTGTGGAAGAAAATCTGAGCTCAGGGGGAGAGGAATTGAGTTCAGGGGGAGAAATAGGAACAGGAGCCGAAGCTTCTCCCGAAGAAGTTGAACTTGCTCCCAGAAGATCAATTCGCACAACAAGGCCATCATCTAGGTTACATGATTTTGTAACCTACAATGTAAGTTATCCTATTCAAAATTATATTTCGTACGATAATATAACCACACACCACAAGGCATTCTTAACCTCAATCTCGCAAGAAAATGAACCCAATAATTATGTAGAAGCCAAGGAAAACCCTACATGGCTTAAGGCTATGAAAGAAGAACTTAAAGCACTTGAAAAAAATCAAACTTGGACTATTATGCCTCTACCCAAAGGAAAAAAACCGGTAGGATGTAAGTGGGTTTACAAAATAAAATACAACAGTGATGGAACAATAGAGAGGCATAAAGCAAGATTGGTAGCAAAAGGGTTTACACAAACATATGGCATAGATTACCAAGAAACTTTTGCACCAGTGGCAAAAATGAATACTGTTAGAATTTTGTTATCTGTGGCTGTGAATTCGGGATGGAATTTGTACCAAATGGACGTTAAAAATGCGTTCCTACAAGGTACGCTAGAGGAAGAAGTCTATATGTCATTACCACCAGGTTACAAGAATGATGTTGACAATAACCTTGTATGCAAACTACACAAAGCAATTTATGGACTTAAGCAATCCCCTCGAGCATGGTATGGCAAACTCAGTCACTCTCTTTTACTTCATAATTTTGTTAAAAGTTCAGCAGACTCATCTATGTTTATTAAATATACAAAATTTACAACAACCATAGTTCTTGTTTACGTGGATGATATTATCATTACAGGAAATGACGAGAAAGAAATAAAAAATGTCAAAAATTATTTAAAAGGAAATTTTGATATAAAGGACTTAGGAAAACTTAAATATTTTTTAGGAATTGAGATCGCTCATTCAAACAAAGGTTTGTTCTTATCTCAAAGAAAATATGTTCTTGACCTACTAAGGAAACAGGAAAACTAGGTGCAAAACCAGTCAATACCCCAATGGAACCCAACAAAAAACTTGATTCTGAAACTGGTGAACCATTGAAAGATATAGGACAGTTTCAAAGACTTGTTAGTAAATTAATTTACTTGACTGTAACCAGGCCAGATATTGCATTTGCAGTTAGTTCTGTAAGTCAATTCATGCATGCACCGAGAACCAGTCACCTTGAGGCTGTTGAAAGGATACTTAAGTATCTTAAAAAGTCACCAGGTGAAGGCATATGTATGCGAAAAAATAACACTAACAATATTGTCGGTTACTCTGATGCAGATTGGGCTGGAAGTTATGATCGGAGATCAATCACAGGTTATTGCACTTTTGTTGGTGGAAATCTCGTGACTTGGAAAAGCAAAAAACAAAGCGTGGTGGCAAGATCAAGCGCAGAAGCAGAGTACAGAGCAATGGCATCAACTGCAAGTGAACTAACTTGGATCTAGCAAGTGCTTGAAGACATGAAGATTCATTGCGATAAGCCAATGCAGATGTACTGTGACAACCAAGCCGCAAGACACATCGCATCAAATTCAGTGTTCCATGAACGGACCAAACACATAGAAGTTGACTGCCATTTTATAAGAGAAAAGGTTCAATCCGGACAAATTGAGACCCCATTTGTTGGCAGTCAAAATCAACTAGCAGACATTTTCACCAAGGCACTAGAGAAAGGACCATTCGAAATAATCTTGTTCAAGTTGGGATCAATCAACCTGTTTGATACCAACTTGAGGGGGAGTATTGAGAATATTGATACAAAAGCAAATAAGCGATGTGATATCCAACAGATCTCAGAAATTATTCATCATTGATCATTATCCAATCACAGAGGCAACAGAGGCAACCGACAGGCTCATAGGCAATCTACAACTGGCCTCTATCAATTAGTACCCAGCTGTTATTTTATACCATACTTAGCATTATGTAATTAGGCAACATAGCAACGGTCATTAGGGGACAATGATCTATATATAGGCTGTAAGAATCAGAACAAAATACAACAAAGTTTTCATTCATCATTTTCTTCTCAAATTTAATATTTTTAATCCAGAAGTTAACGATAAATCAAATTAATTGAGCATCTCTTTTAATTATTGCATTTAGTTACTCTGCTGTGCCGCTTGTATGGCGGTATACAAGTCCTGTTGCATGAATGATGCAACACTTGATTTGATTTTGTGTTTCTTTCATGACTTACTTTAGAGGGTCCGTTATCAATTGATGATATCTGGAGGGTCTAAAGTATAGATGTGGATTTTTTGTTTGAGTCAAAGTTTTAGAATGTCATATATTAATTATTGCATTTAGGTTAATATCTTTTAATTTATTTGTAAATGGAAAAAACATTTAAGATATGCCGAGCAGAAAGGGTAAGGAGAAGGAGGCATCATCCAGTGAATCCAAGCACCCTCCGTGCAGCCGAACTGCATACATTTAAGTTAATATCTTCACTTGACCGTGGTACATAAAAAAACTAAAATATATTTTTATCATTTGTCATGTTGTGATTAAGCTAATAGTTTAAAATTATTAATATAAGAATTGAAATATAAGACTAAAAATATGCCTACATGCAAGACAATCTAAGAAACATTTAATGCATTTTAAAAGAACAGTTGGTTTTTTTTACAAAATTTTAATTTAAGAAATAATAATTAATAAATATTATTATGTTATTGTTTAACCCTTTTATTTAATTTTATTAATACTTTTTAATAAGTATAATTGTATTGTTATCAAGTATTTTAGAAACAAAAAAAAATATTTCCTACAACTATTCTCACGGTACAACCGAACACTCATTTCAACACATTTTCATAATCAATCATATGTGTACTAGTGTTTATGGGTTCCTATTTTTTCAAAAGTGGATTCCCACCCCATTAAATCTCATCTCGCGTAATCCTGGAACAAACGAACACGCCCTAGTTGAATTAACTTAAAATTTATTTCAGAAGTCTTATTTTATACTTTTTTTTACAATTTAAGTATGAAGTGAGAGGTTTATTGTACCTCTTATCCATGATCAAACATAGCTTAGACAAGAGAACCAGTAATTTCTGAAAAAAGTAACTAAAAAAGAGAGAAGAATCAATATAGACAAAAATAAAATAACATAAAATAGCAAAAGTTTGCACAATAACAATTATAGAATAGAAAGCATAGCTTAAGCTGTATAAAAAAATAGAGCCCGACATAAGAACAGAGCATAGTTCCTTTTTGAAGAATGAGACGCTATAAAAATGTTCCCCATTTTTGCAAGCACATTCACTATCCACACATTTTGACCGAGATTTTCTACTCAAGCTCACTTTTTCGCTTCAAGAAAATTCTGGGCCGGGCGTGTAATAAATGTGGCCCAGTTAGGCCTAGTTTTAGTAATGAGCGAGCAAGCCACCTATATATCATCATAGGAGGGTCCATAAATGATTATGTTTCCATCATACCTTTACTTTTTTATTTTGTAATAAACAAATTTCTAAAATTTATATTTCAAAATAAAACTGTTGGATTTAATCTCCATTATTTTCTGTTACATGCGCATAAAAAATTTATCGTTTTATGGTTTTTATTTTATATGAATCAATAGGTTAATAGATCAACGTCGAAAAATTATCCATATTTGTATTTTTGCAAAGCTCTCGGAACCAAACAAAAGAAGTGTCATAATTATTTATGTATACATAGAAAAAAAAATATAAATTATATATAAATCTTTATTTTAACATTTAAGTTTAAAATATTAATTAATTAAAGTTATAAAAATGGAGACATCATGAAAACAAAAAAATGAAAATATTGGAACCGTTCTCTTTTTAGTATTATCAAAATAAGAAATTGTCAAGTAATCTCCCTCTAAAATAAAAACAACATATATTTCAATCCCCATTTAATATTGAAAAGGATATGTACATTTCGAAAATTCAATTTGGAAACATTATGACCACAAACATAACCATAAAATATACTGAATATTGGATTCTTTGAACTCAGATAACGAAAAAAGGATTCTGAAATAAAATTATCTCGTTCAAAAAAATCGCAATAATAAATATATATTTGCAGAGGTGGATTCACTTAAAGTGAATAGGATCAATTGATTCGCATCAATTTTCAAAAAAAAATTGTACACATATATAATTTTTTATATAGTTTAGAGTAAAATATTAATATAATCATTATAAAAAAAAAGGAGGGAGCCACTTGTAACATTTGTAAGTTACAACATCTTATAATAATTCAGTTTTGTGATTTTTAAAGTCCAAACAGTCGATCCAAACCGTTCAACATGATATCTATATTAAAATGTATTTGGAGATCAAATTTTACATTTTTTTTGAATTGTTTTACTATTTATTAAGTATTTTACAAAGTTGTTGTTTTTCAGTGGCCGGAATTATCTAAAAACAAAAGTTTTGTAAAATACTTAATAAATAATAAAAAATTAATAAATTGTCTCCAAACACATTTTAATATAGATATTATGTTGACCGGTTTAGATCGATCGACTTTTTGGACTTTGAAAATCACAAAACTGAATTGTTATATATGGATAAACCGACTAAAATATATAAAACATATTCAATGTCGAACTCGTTTAATATAATCCTATCTTCATCTTTTACCTGACAAAAGAAAACAGATCTTTTCGAGGAGCTTGGTTAACTTGATTCCTAATATTTAAGCTAAAATTTTCTCAGCAATTTACGTAAAACTGTACAGAGCATTTACATTATTCGGATAAACAGATCTCCATTTTTCTTTTCGCTGGAAAAAAAAAAAAGGAACAATAGCGAGAACTCTATGCATAGTTAGAAGGGGTGAGCCGGGTACTGTGAACAGTACCCTGCAATCCCTGCTTTTTCAAATCCAGCTATTAAATTGTTTTGAGATGCGTGCACAGAAAAACCAACTGTTTGAGATGCGTACACTAAAAAGTTGGACGGCTGTACCGTGGCAGGGTACTATTCTACCACTAGACCACTGGTGCTTTGTTATTAAAATTGCAACCCAAGTCATCATATCCATTCATGTATTGCAATATGAAAATCACCGTACACAAATAATATTGGAAAAAATGATGTGCAAGCTAACTTTGGTACCTTTTCCCTTTCGTACTTAACCAGAATTGTTATTTACCATAAATTTCAGATAGATACTTTTAGAAAACTTATTTCATTACTGTCTATACTTTGAAACAATAATAAAAAAAATAGATAAAATCGAGGCTTTGTAACATGATGCGTAAAATGTAGATAATATAACTATAGTAATTTTCATAAAAATTTCTAAATATATGGTTATGAACTAGGATAAATTGATTAAATTTCGAATTGTTTTGCATCTGAAATTTCCAATAAACTATTGAAACGCTATTATTATTATTATATATATAGAGAGAGAGATAGGCTATGGTGAGTTGTGAAGTAAAACGTCGTTTTACTTCACACCATATTTTCATTTTGAAAATTCAAACAACTGATCTGAACCGTTCAACTTTTTCTAAATATTGAAATGTGCTTGGAGACTAAATTTTACATTTTTTGGAATTTTTTTACTATTTATTAAGCCACTTTGAAATCGCTGATCCACTATGAACAGTAAAAAACAGTAAAATTTTCTGGACCACCGGATAAGCGATTTTCAAAGTGGCTTAATAAATAGTAAACAAATTCCAAAAAATGTAAAATTTGGTCTCCAAGCACATTTCAATATAGAGAACATGTTGAACGGTTAGGATCGGTTGTTTGAATTTTCAAAATGAAAATATGAGCGTGAAGTAAAAATGACATCTTACTTCACAACTCACCATAGCCCAGCTCTCTCTCTCTCTCTCTCTCTCTCTCTCTCTTTCTATATATATATATAATATATATATATATATATATATATATAGCATTTTGCTAATATGCTACGCGTAGCATAGAGCCCCTCCGTGCTACGGCTCAATTTTTGAGTTTTCAAAATCCTAACGGTCGATCCGAACCATTCAACATGATCTCCATATGAATATGTACTTGCAAACCAAATTTTACATTTTTTAGAATTTTTTTACTATTTATTAAGCCACTTTGAAAATCACCGATCCAATGGTCCAGAAAAGTTTACTGTTGTGTACAAATTAGTGTTTTTTCAAAGTGGCTTAATAAATAGTAAAAAAATTCTAAAAAATGTAAAATTTGGTTTGCAAGTACATATTTATATGGAGATCATGTTGAACGGTTCGGATCAACCGTTAGGATTTTGAAAACTCAAAAATTGAGCCGTAGCACGGAGGGGTTCAATGCTACGCGTAGCACCGTCCTATATATATATATATATATATATAGGAGTTGGCTACGGTGCTATGCATAGCATAGAGGGCATCCGTGCTACGGCTCAATATTTGAGTTTTCAAAATTTTAACGGTCGATCCGAACCGTTCAACATGATCTCCATATGAATATATACTTGCAAATCAAATTTTACATTTTTTAGAATTTGTTTACTATTTTTTTAGATAGGTAGAAAATCACTTGATTAGAAAATTTTGTACATTCTGATCAAGTGTTTTTTTACCTATCTAAAAAAATTCTAAAAAATTTAAATTTGATTTGCATGTACATATTCATATGGAGATCATGTTAAACAGTTTGGATTGACCGTTAGGATTTTGAAAACTCAAATATTGAGCCGTACCACGGAGGCCCTCTATGTTACGCGTAGCCAACTCCTATATATATATATAGAGAGAGAGAGAGAGAGTGGCTAAGATCAAAGTGGTATGACCAAGGCCTTTGGTGCTACCAAGTCGTTTTTGAATTTTCAAAGTCCAAATGGTCGATCTAAACCGTTAGATGTGATCTCTATATTAAAATCTGCTTGGAGACCAAATTTTACATTTTTTGAAATTTTTTTAGTAGTTTTTAAGCCACTTTGAAAATTGCTGATCAAATGGTTCAGAATTTGGTTGCACTGTTTTTACTGTTCACCCGAATCTGCCATTTTCAAAGTGACTTAAAAAATAGTAAAAAAATTCAAAAAAATGTAAAATTTGGTCTCCAAGCAGATTTTAATATAGATTGAACATCTAACGGTTTGAATTGACTATTTGAACTTTAAAATTGTAAAAACTAATTGGTAGCACCAAGGCCTTGGTCATACCACTTTGACCTTAGCCACTCTCTCTCTCTATATATATAATCTGGCTAATATGCTACGCATATATAAGGGCCCCTCCGTGCTACGGCTCACTTTTTGAGTTTTCGAAATCCTAACGGTTGATCCGAACCGTTCAACATGATCTCCATATGGATATGTACTTCCAAACCAAATTTTACATTTTTAAGCCACTTTGAAAATCGCTGATCCAATGGTCCAACAGATTTTACTGTTGTGTACAAATTAGTGTTTTTTCAAAGTGGCTTAATAAATAGTAAAAAAAATTTAAAATATGTAAAATTTGGTTTGCATGTACATATTCATATGGAGACATGTTGAAAGGTTCGGATTGACCGTTAGAATTTTGAAAACTTAAAAAGTGAGCCGTAGTACGGAGGGCCCTTATATGTGTAGCACCGTAGCACTGTCCTATATATGCGTAGCACCGTAGCACTGACACACAGTACTGGAGAACCTGGAGTCGTGAAGTTTCTGAGATGTGGGACCAAGTCGCCGAACCGTATCCGATGGATTTGAAAAATTTGGAGGCAAAAAAGACGACAATGTCAGAAAGCCTAACAATCCGCCTTCCACATTGATTGACCGCTCTCATTGATTGATGGATTTGATGCGCAAGAAAATTGGGCTACCAATGGAAACGTTAAGATTTGACAGTACAGTTTTATTCCTTCGTCATCATGTGATTTGATGTCTGCAACTCTTTCGCCGAGGCCAACTATACTGACAAATTGACAATACAAATCTCTCAATAAAAAATCTCATACAATTTCTTGCGATTTTAAACGAGCAAATAAATCTGCTGTTATTTCAACAGTTGGAATCGGAATTCGGAAGGAATAACAGGTTTTGTAATTCCGTTACAATAACAGCATATTTATTTCCTTCTTTAAGCACCGCATCTATCTGAGTTAATCTCAGCTTAGGCTTGCCATTTTAATTTGAATGTTTCTGATGTACGTGTCTTGGAGATTCGTACCATATAAAATAAACGGTCCGGATCTCGTTCTACCAGATCAAGTACTTGACTGGATCTGAATTCAATTTTTTTTTGTCCTCCGGTGACTTTTTTATTTAAATTTTTTTCATTTTTCATTTCAACTAATACAAAATTATGAGAAAACTAAAATTAAATTCGACTTTAATTTTTTTTTCACTGACAATGGTCAGAGCTTTAGACTAATGCAATTCAGAGCAATCCAACGATAAAATACATGGATATTTAGTTTTTTTTTTTTAAGTATATAGCCTTTAGGTGATTTATTATAAATATATTTTCTCTTAATAAAAAAAGATGTATAATTTTCTTTGCTTGCTGAGAGAAAAAAAAGGATGCAATGAATCTTAATTGTTCATTTTACATATAAATAACAATGTCATTACATCGCTTTTTTATTTTATTATTACTGCATTTCCAATTTTATTTTGTTTATTTATTGGATTTTTGTACCGAAGATAGAGAATTAATTTTTGGTTTTTGAAAGGAATTCACTTTTAAAATTAACCTTATAATTTTCAAAATTATCAAGAATTATTACTGTTAACTGATTTCTCATAAAAATCACAATCACATATATATAAATTTGAAATAAAATTAAAGGGGGAATTTCATATATCCCCTCAAAAATTTCAATATTACATATTTCCCCCTAAAAAATTATAATAACATATTTAACTTTCAAAATCATTAGAACTCACATATTTGCCCAACTCACTTACTTTGTCATTAATAATTTATCATCATTTTAAATTCATAATTCCTATTTTACCCTTACAAAAATTCAAAAACTAATACTGCCAGAACCTTAGATGGTGATATGATCCCCTTCGTGAGGGACGAACATGAACGAATCCTAAATTTTGCCATTTCTTATTTAGCTTCAATAGAACTGACTCATTCCCGCAGCAAGATTATTCAAGATCCTCTCCTTCGTCTTTCTTACTCATTGGCTCCTCTCTGCCTTGAGTGAAGAAAATATTTTGCACAGGAGTAGGATGGCTCCCATAAAATGAGACAAAAGTGTACATAGTTTGATACGTTCTATTTCGGAGAGAGTAGGCCGTATGAAAAATGGGTTGGACTTGTTCTGTCGCGGGATAACAGATCGAGATGTGTGTATGGAGTTTGAAACTCGAGTTGGATTGGAGATATTCGGACTCTGACTTATACGATATCTCTCTTAGCAAAAGTTTCAACTCTTGTTTAATGGGAGACTGGACGGTTATGCAAACCGTATCGGCGGTTATCCCGCGCGGAGGCGGTGCAAGTCAATTTCGGACTGAGCCTCGTGAAACTTTACAAGACTTTTTATTGACTCCGGGTTGGCCTCTAAGAATGTCCGAATTTCAGTTCTTTAATGGCCCGTGCAAGTCAATTTTGGAACATGATCCTATCATAGTTTTACTATATAGTTGTGATGGCCTCACTCCAATTACATTGGAATACTTGCAAATTGCAAGAATTTCGGATAAATTGGAACAATTTGGGTAATTTGCGAGAATTGGTAACAATGGCGAATTCGCCTCTGAGAACATAAGTGAAACTCAATTATTGATTTCTCTTTTCTAATCCAAATGGTTCCAGTGGTGGCCTTTATACAGGTGATGTTATTCTAAAAATAAATCTAATTTCATTGTTCCAATCTTTCCCATGAACTACGGATTGACACCTCAGCTTTCACCTACGCTAGAGATGCTGAACTATTCTAAATAATTTCCTCGCATCTAACTTTGGCTCGTCTCCAGTTAGATCATCTCGCCTCCTCTCCATTTTTGTGTGTTATGGCCCATCTGTCAGTGAAAAGTCTGAAACAACTCATCTAAAACATAAATAAGATTCAGTTGGAGAGGAGAAAATCAATGCTGGAAGTTTGAACGAATTGGCGACGCTTACGTGAATGGAGGAAGAAAGGGGTATAATGGTCTATAGTTTATTAATTAATATTATGTTCTGAATTTCAAAGTCTTAAAATCAATATTTTAGTACTTTTGGATATATATGATATATCTTAAAATTATATTGGATAAGTATGTGAGTTTTAAAGATTTTGAAGGGTAAATATGATATTATAAACTTTTGAGAGGGAAATATGTAATATTGTGAATTTTGAGGGGATACATGAAATTCCCTCTAAAATAAAATAAAATGACCATTCTTCCGAAAAGTTGGCAAACATTAAAGAGTAGAAGTAGGGTGTTCTTGACTTCACCAAACTTCTTTGTGACTCAACTCTAAAATCTATCGGATTGGCTTCAAACGAAGAATCCAAACCGTTGAAACCCTTCTATCTTACGAGTGATGCATCTACATGCGAAAATTTTAAATTTTGAAATTAATTTTGTATGAAGTCAAGTGGTAAAAAAAACGTTCAAAAAATAAATGCATTAAAATTAATATATAAACCTTTTAGTTTTGACCGCTTGACTTTATACTAAATTAATTCGAAAGTTTAAAATTTTCACATGTAGACACATCACTCGTAAGGTAAAAGGGTTTCAACGGTTCGGATTTTTCGTTTGAAAGATTTTAGAGTTAAATTCACAAAAGGAGATGGTGAACTTAAGAACACACTAGTTCTCCTCGACATTAAATATTTCATAACTTAATGAAACATAAATGGTTTTGTAAGAAGCGTCAGTCATCCAATGACAGCCGACCTCGGAATAGTAGCTATTGGAAATGAAATGCTATGATTAAATTTCTACATTTCTGTTCAAAAAAGCCGTAGATTGGAAATGAAATGCTAAGATTTTCTTTCTTTAGGAGTGCTGTAAAGTGGGAACAAAGCCGTATATTGGTCGCGTATTGGCCGACTCAGCCACCACGAAACCATTTATGTTTGTATAAAAGAACAAAATAATTAGTAATTGAAAACTTAAATTAATAAAAATCCGACATATAAATAACGGAAAGTATCCAAAAAGTTTATGTTATAACTAAAGACTCTGAAAAATTGATGTTATCTTTCATTTATATTGGTTGTCTTTCATCTACTGTTGTTGTATTTCATTTTCTGTTATTTGTCTTTCATCTTCTACTAGTTTTTTATTTATTTTTAATTATTTTTCCTCTTGGACTGGTTGTTTTTAATCTTGAATTGATTGTATTTCATGTTCTATTGGTTGTATATTATTTTTTTCTAGTTGTATTTAATTTTTTTCTATTTGTATTTTATATTCTACTATTTGTATTTCATTATCTACTGGTTATCTTTTATCTACTACTGGTTGTATTCATCTTCTTCTAATTGTTTTTCAAGTTCTACCATTTGTCTTTCATCTACTATTGGTTGTATTTCATCTACTTCTCGTTGTTTTTCATTTTTTTTCTAATTGTCTTTAATATATTACTGGTTGTCTTTCATCTTTTTCTAATTGTCTTTCCTCTCATACTAATTGTTTTTCATCTTGTAATCACTGTTTTTCATCTTCTTCTACTTGTCTTTCATCTTCTTCTATTTGTCTTTCATCTTCTACTAGTTGTTTTTCATCTTTTTCAGGTTATTTTCATCTTGTACTGGTTCTCTTTCATCTTGTAGAAGGTGAAAGACACTTAGAAGAAGATGAAATACTAGTAGTACATGAATGACAACCACTAGAATATAAAAGACAACATAGAACATGAAATACAACTAGTACATGATGAAAAATAACCAGTACAAGATGAAATACAACTAGAAAAAGAAGAAAAAAATAAAAAGAACTAGTAGAAGGTGAAGGACAACTAGAAGAAGATAAAATACAACTAGTTATAGATGAAAGACAACCAGTAGAGCATGAGACACAACTAGTAAAACATGAAAGACAACCAGTACAAGATGAATGATAAGTAGAAAAAAAATACAACCAAAATAAAATGAAAGAGAACCAGATGAAGATGAAAAACAACTAGTATAAGATGAAAACAACTAGTAGAAAAGGAAAATTAACTAGAAAAATATGAAACACAACTAGTAGAACATGAAAGACAACCAGTACAAAATGAAAGACAATTAGAAAAAGATGAAATACAACGAGAAGTAGATAAAATACAACCAATAGTAGATAATAGACAACACGTAGAACAAGAAATACAACAAGTAGAACATGGAAAATAACTAGTACAGCATGAAATACAACAAGTACAAGATGAAATACAAGTATAAGAACATGAAAAACAAATAGTAGAAAACGAAAGACAACTAGAAGAAAAAGAAATACAACTAATAGTAGATGAAAGACAACCAGTAGAAGATAAAAAACAACCGGTAGAACATGAAAGACAACCAGAAGAAGAAAAAATACAACAAATACAACAAGTAGAATGTGACATATAACTAGACGAAGATAAAATACTATCAGTAGAAGATGAAAGACAACCAGTGGAACATGTAAGACAACTAGTACAAGTTAAAAGATAATTAGAAGAAGATGAAAAACAACTAGTAGAAGGTTAAAACAAACTAGAAGAAGATGAAATACAACAAGTAATGCATGAAAGACAACATGTACAAAATTAAAGACAACTAGTACAAGATGAAAAAAAAACAATAGGAGATGAAGATAACCAGTACAAGATGAAATTCTACTAGTAGTACATGAAAGACAACTAGTAGAACATGAAAAACAACTATTAGAATATGAAATACAACTAGAAAAAGGGTGAAATACAACCAGTAGAACATGAAAGACAACTAGTATAATATCAAAAAACAAATAGAAGTAGATGAAATACAACTATAAGAAGATGAAATACAACACGAAAAATATGAAATACAACCCGTAAAATATGAAAGACAATCAGTAAAACATGAAATACAACTAGTGCAAGAAGAAAAACAACTAATTAAATTTGCACAACTAATCATAACTCATGCATAAACCAAAATTTGCACAAGATATGATTTAGTACGGTACTAATTAAATTGTTCTTGATTCAACAACACAGATCAAAATTAATATTCCCAACATAATATAATCTAGAAATTTGTGTTGTTAAGGACGTCATTACTCAGACTTCATCACCGGTGGAGTCGCATAAATTATTAAATTAAGGGGGAGTGCATATTTTGAGGGGGAGTACCCCATCTTGTGTTATTTCTTCCCTTTTGTCTAATTTCCAATAAAGAGGAGAAGACGCAAGGTGCATTGATACTAAATCCATTGTTATTTCTTTTAGTTGTCTTTATCTCGTACTGGTTGTCTTTTATTTTGTGGTGGTTGTCTTTCATGCTCTGCTGGTTGTCTTTCATCTATTACTCGTTGTATTTCATATTTTTCTAGTTGTATTTCATCTTCTTCTAGTTGTTTTTCATCTTGTATTAGTTGTCTTTCGTATTATAACTAATTGTTATAATTAGTTATAAATTAATAAAATTAGTTACTAATAAGTTAAATTAGTTATAAATTTGTATAAATATTTATAATTAGTTATTTATTAGTATAATTAGTTATACATTAGTATACTATTAATTAGTTTTAATTATTATAATTAGTTATTAATATTTATAATTAGTTATTAATTAGTTGAATTAGTTATAAATTAGTATAATTAGTTATTAATTTGTTGATTTGTGTATTTTGTGTGTTTGCTTAACAACAGTTATGCTGCTTTTGTATTTAAGACGTACAAATGTAATTCTGGCTAAGTGATTGGTGTCTGTTTTAGGTACTAAAACTTGACTTTTTTTGTTTCTAATGAAAATCGGTGGTCTATACCACTACTTTAAAAAAATATGAATTTGTATCTCTATTTTCAAATTTTAACGCACATTTTTTTTTTTACATTTTCATATAGATACCATATATGAACTTGGAAAATGATAATATTAATCCACAGTATAAATTTATCCCTAATATACATATTACTATAGAAGCAAAGCTAGGGTATAGTGTGCTCACTAATAGGATTTGGTGAGCATAACTCCAAAATTATATCGGATCGACTTCAAACGACGAATTCAAATCGTTGAAATCCATATACTTTAGATGTATATATATATGCAAAATTTTGAAAGTTTCGAATTCACTTGCTACAAGGTCAAGCGGTAAAAAAAATGATAAAAATTGAATATATATAAAACAATTTATAAAAAAAGATTCATTTCTTTGACATCTTGATCTTGTAGCAAATAAATTCGAAACTTTCAAAATTTTGCATGTACATGCATCACTCATGAAGTACATGAATTTTAACTGTTTGAATTCATCATTTGAAGTCGATCCAATATATTTTTGAAGTTGTGCTCACCAAACCGTCTTACTATAGCTTCACTCTTATTCGAGTTGAAGCTAAATTATTTTTCTGTTTTAGATCAAGCAATCTGAGTATAACCTATTCATATATGTTCAAATATTTTTGTTTCCAAATAAGCATGCCAGTGACAATGAAACAAGCAGTTCAGACTTTAGATATCTCTATTATAAATGTTCAAGTCGCACATGGATATCATCCTTAAAATGTAAGTAGCCTGTACAGTGAGTGTCAATTTTATTTGATTATTTTCCTTTTATAAAAAAAATTAATTTGCATTTGCTGGCAGGAGTGTTGTGGGAAAGTGGGAGCACCATTCCCAAAACGGGGGCAAATTGCCGACGTTTCCAACTCTGCTTCCTGATATTCTATGTCGTTCTCTTTGTTACCATTCTATAGCGAGTCAGAACGCTCCGGTACACGCATCTAACTTAACTAGTAATTACTATAGGAAGTCTATGTAAACTGTAAAGTAACCACATGAAATCTGAACTTTACTCTGAGAGAAAAGTCGCCGTTTTTGGTCTTGTCATTATGCGCCTAACCCCCTGAATCCCCTCACCTTTAACATATTTTTTAGGGTTTTAGTCACGGTGCTAGCTTAGCAATTAGCATAGCTAGTACCCTACAAGGGGTTTTTAATACACGAAACCAATTGTTGTCTGTGTACATGGGTATTCTCAGTTGAGCATGAATACCTCCACTTCCTACTAAACTCCGCTCACCTCACCTCACACACTACACTAGCCAGAGTACAAAGGAGGTCGATTTTGGTTGGTAGAAAATGGAAAAGTCATTAATTGGCCGCGCAAGAATTTCAAGTAATTAAAAAGAAAGATTGGGCTTTTATTTTTGTTATGTATACGAGGCATTCCCTCTACGCTCTGTTTCGCTTAAATATATATATCCTCTCTTTCTTTCTTTTTTTCAAGAAGGCAAGCGTAAGCATTTCGCCTTTGGGTTCATTTAACATCCCTCGAATCGATAGACAACATGGTTAGTATAGTATCATCTCTTTCAATTAGCGCATGGTTCCTTCCAATTGCCGGTGCAAGGAGGAAAGTTAACAGATTTTTTTTTATATTTTCTGTATTTTTGAAGGTGGGTTTCTCAAGTTACATGCCCAATTGGCTTGAAGCACTTCTTGGAGAGAAGGATTTCTTCTCTCCATGCACAGTTCATGAAACAAGCAAGAAAAATGAGAAGAACATATTTTGCCTTGATTGCTGCCTAAGTGTTTGCCCTCAGTGTGCATACCATCACCGCCGTCACCGATTCCTTCAGGTGTATATTCATGCAAATTTAATTTCTGTTTTCTCTGTTTAATTTTGTTGTTTTGGGTAATAATTGAGCTGAATTAAGAAGTTTATTTTGAAAAGATTCGGAGGTACATGTATCATGATGTCATTCGAGTCGAGGAATTTGAGAAGCTTATAAACTGCTCCTCTGTTCAGGTTGGGGACAAAAATCAATCTCTTTTGATAGTTCTTTACTCAATTTTGAAATGCCCAAAATTGATGCGATCAATTCTGACGAATATATATTTTCAATTTGAAGTCTTACATAACCAACAGTCATAAAGTCATATTCTTGAACAAGCGATCACAAACTAGCAACTTTCGCACCGCCAATTCCTGCCGATACTGCGATCGTTCTTTACCGGACCAATACATCTACTGTTGCATCTCATGCAAGGTACAGCCAATTTGCTCTCTTTCTTAGTTTTCAATTTCGTCTACTCTATTTTAGATTTCTTGCCAAAGTTTGAATCTTTTCAATTAGGTGAAAGAATTGTTGAGATGCGGTGTTGGAATTGCGAGAGAATTAAGAGAATGTGATTTCATGCCAATTGATGAAGGTCAATTTACATCGGACTCCATTTTGGAGTTACCTGAGGTCTCTTGTTGCAGTTCAGGCGGGGGCAATACCGGAAGTTTTCACAATAAGGCAGTGCTGGTACCAACCGGTATGGAGGCATCGAGCCGAAGGAAGAAAGGGATTCCGGTACGGGCTCCGCTCTTCTGATCAACTGGGTCTGAACACTGAACAGTGGTGTTTTGGAGGGAATTGACAGGATTCAAGAACCCAAATTTTGTAAAGGAAAACATTAATTGCATTTTTTGAAGGGGCTTTAGGTGTTATTTTGCATCTAGGCCCTGAAGAATGTTGTAATTTTAAATATCTCCCATGGTATTAGTGTTTCAAAGGCATCCGGTGCAAAATATTAATTATTCAGTTGTGTTTTCATCTACGGAAACAATTGAGATTCGTATAAATATATTTAAAACTTAATAAATTTAAATAGCTTCTTGAATCTAAATATCTATGTGGATTTTGAACTAAAAATAAACATAGAGGATATTGAGTTTGGGACGACTGTATAATAACATTTTTAATAAGTGAGGCAATGGTACTTTGCAATGTGCAAATTAGTCCGCACTATGAATTCATGACTCGGTTTTTAAAGTCTAAGCAGTCACTAAGAATTGGTTAACATGATTTCTATATGAAAATATACAATAAAATTTTACTTTTTTTTTTTTATAAATTCTTGTATTATTATCTTATATAGGTTTAAAATCACTAGAATATTTAGATTGAATAATTTTCTACCTATTAAAGAAAATAGTAAAATAAAATTCTAAAAAGACTCAAGTATATTTTTATATCGAGATTACGTTGAATAGTTCGGATCAAATTAAATTTTAAAAATATAAATATAAATCTACAGACGACTTTTGCGCACGGTAGCATCATTCTTTCTAAAAAAATAATTAGTTTTCGAAATCTTTCTAAAAATAAGTAGTCACTGTACTTGTGGCTCGACCGCTCAAATATCACTTGTTTAAGTTGGTTTTTGTTGGGTAGATAACTAGATATTCTCGTCTTTATTTATTTCTTCTCTGATATGCTGTCGGGTTGACTTAGATTGTATCATAAAAAACTGTAAATTGTATTTGTTTGTATAATAGAAAAATTTATAATAACAAATGGATGTACATGAATCCATGCATTGGTTATGAAAACAAAATGCCAAAATGGATCTTGGCATCTTGGGTGTGTGCTGTGCAATTACTCTTTTGTTTTGTTTTGTTTTGACTGTAGTTACTGCGGGGTTGAATTTATTGTGATATTGATTTTGAACTTAATTTTTCACCTTCCCTAGACCCTCTCCTCTGTATGTATATGTTGTAATTTACGAGGAGAGATTTGGATTGTTTTACAGCTGTTTGCCACAAACCTGATATTTTTCCATTTCCTTTTTTGTTATTTGTTTATTTATGAACAGGATCCTCAGCCTCTGCAAGCTTTGCAGGGTTTCAAACAATAGCACAGTGCCAGAAAGGCCTCTGCACCTTCGCATTAATTCCAGGAAATAAAAGTGATCTAAAATATTGGAAACAAAATTGATAGAAGAACAAGTGGCATTTCAAACTTTTTGGTACATGACAAAATTGACTTCCTGCAAACGTGATAAATTTCATGTCCTAGCAGAGAAATCAGAATGAGTGAGTCTATGGTACTATGCATGGCACGGATTGAGCTATATTTTTACTTTAAAAATTTTAATAATCAATTCGAACCGTTCAACATAATTTTCACATGAATATGTACTTGTAAACTAAATTTTATATTTGTTGAATTTTTTTAATATATTTTAAGATAGGTAGAAAATCACTTGATTTGAAAATTCTGAACCATCCAAAAACAGTGATTTTCTACCTATTTAAAAAATAGTAATTTTTTTTAAAAATAGAAAATTTAGCCAACAAGTATATTATCATATGAAAATCATGTTGAACGGTTCGGATCGACCGTTAGAATTTTGAAAACGAAAATATTGATCCGTAGTACGGACCAATCCGTGCTATGCATAGTACCAGAGATTCACTCAATCAGAATTTCAATTTTTTTTTTTTAAGTACAACAATAGAGTTTCCGGTCTTTCAATTTTCAACTTTATTTATTTATTTAGTGTCTAAGAATAAATATTTATTCGGATTTTAAATTTACGATATCTAGTGACAAAGTGCAACACTTTCTGTGTAGAAGATTATGATTTCGAAATTCAAATAAAGAATTCTAAATCTTTGTTTTTCTATCTAAAAATAAAAGATAAATCTGCATCAAATTTGCATTTGTAAAACAGTAAAATGGGCAAAAAGACTCTAGTTTACGGTTTCCTCTTATTAAAAATGTTTGTTTTTTATTTGCTCAAAAAGTCAGCATTTTCCAAATAATTACAATGATTTAAAAAAAAAAACAACTCTAAATTTTGTCAATGAATAAATTATAATTGTAGATGTCTATTTATTATGTGACTCTTCTATTTTGTAACTTCTAACATAGAAATTAAAATTGAAGTGAATAAATTAATCAACTTTATTCTTCTCTTCAAAGAAATATGGTTCATCTTCATCTACCCAATTATTATTAAAATTAATTTAGATGTCTATTTATTATTGTACACACATGAAAAATATATGAATAAAAACTAATCATTATTTACATTCTCTTATATCTTATTTGCTCTTCTTTATCTTTTATTTTTTAACATGCCAAATTGCCAATGCATAATTAGATTCTAGGTATAATTTGAATGTCCAGTACATTTAAAAGGTCTTCAATGATCTGTATTGATTTTGTCGGACGATTGTAATGTAATTAAAAAGTTTACTAGAAAGAATATTGAAATTAATTTTATTTTTAAATTCATTAGAGAAAATATAGATTTAAGTTTTACCAAACATCATATCAAATTTATCAGAATTATTACTGAATCATAATAAAGTGCAATGTAGAGTCAAGTTTTACCAAACATCATATCAAAATTTTTTATATATATTACGGAATAGTAATAAATTGCATTTAATTATATATATTTTTTAATTAATTAAACAGTCGAAACCAATTCGGTACCTCTTTTTTTTCCAAACAGTTATATTATTGTAATTTTTTTTTTTAAATTATAGGGTACTGTGGAAGTACATCTTTGTATTCCAATTATATTAGATCACATCTTTGTATTCTTATTCCGAATTACATCTATCAAACCTTTTAATTATTTGTGTATCTTTTCAGTATCTACATGATCCAAAAAGCTCCTATTAAGATAAAAATGAGATCAACTTATTCAATTTTAAATATTCACAAAAAAAAAAAATGTTTCAAATTTTGAACTGCGAACTAACATGATCGAAATGTTGAAAAAAATAATTAGTTGCAAAATGTTATCAATTTCTTGCATAAAAAATTATACACCATAACCCGGCTAGTTAAATAAAGTTCGTTAGAAGTTAATATTGATGCACATATTGTAATTTGTAAGCATGTTCTGTATAATAATAGGAGCTTTAATTCAGTTTGATTTGTCAAAATAAGACTACGGAAGCTTGAAATCTAGTTCAAAGTACAAAAGAATGCCATTTTGAAATATAATTCAAACGAATAAATTAACTTCTGTGCATATTTATTTTGGTAGAATCAATGGACAATATGTCATGTACAATACCAAGTATAGCAATTTTTATTACGAGCCTATAAATTGACATCAACTAAAAAGATGTACAACATATATATTATGTATATTATTTTATCTACGAGCTGAAAAAATCCAACCATGAAAGTTCAGATAGGTCACACAATTATTTTGCAATGATGTAACAAAATTTACATTTTAGAGCATCTACATTCCAACAATTCAAATGAGTTTTTTAGAAATTGTTAACTTATTTTTTAGAAATTAAGATCTCTAAAGTTTCTAACTCTCAAATCTTTGAAATTAATTTTAGAGTTTCTATTAAGCCACGTTAACAACAAATTAAAAAACAAAAATAATTTGATCCAATCATTTAATCAGCATGGAGTTTATAAACAGTTTCTTAATAAGAAATTTTTTTGTATAGTTTCTAAATAAGAAACTCTGCCACATTTCTAAAACTAGATTAGAAACTGCCATGTCAGATTAGAAACTTTAATAGTATCAAAACATGTAGATGCTCTGAAAGCGTACTACATTTGCCAATTAGTGTTTCTAAATTCTAACTTTGTCAACACAAAAACTTCAATCTACATGCTTATAAATTTACCCGTGCTACATTCAACAAATACAACAAACATTGTACATAAAATTTGGCTGACATGCAATTTAGAGTGTGTTGTGTGTGTCTGAAGTGATTGTTAGTCATAACTCACTACACACACACACAAAGCTAGAGAATTCCGACTAGTGAAGCACTGCACATTATTGAATCTTGCGTGGGGATTTTTTGGGGGGTGCAAAATTTTAAGCCCTGTTGTACTGCTTACTGTCGAGAATATTATTAACAGGCAATTTTTTTTTAAGTTGCTTCTCTTTTTTCAAAAAAAAAATTATATGATATTCGTTAATAGTTAGATATACATTTTTCAATTATTAAACAACAAGATTAGCTCCGACATTTTCATTAATATCCAAAGTTTATTACAAATTATTATTTATGCCCATAATTCAGTCCAATATCGAAAAATGCCCAGGCGGGCCAGAAAATGGCCGGCTTACTCTTTTTTTTTTTACCGAAAATAATCTATAAAAACGCACCCCCCTTCATCCCAAGGCACACACCCCGAGGATTCTGCGGAATTACTGTTAAGGTAATTTTTTTTAATTATTTTTTTATTATTAATTTTTATTTTATAGAATAATTAATTATATTATTAAAAAATTAAATTTAATTGAAAAAACCCAAAACCCAAAACCCAAAACCCAAAACCCAAAACCCAATACCGAAATCCCTAAACCTAAAACCCAAAACCCAAAACCCAAAACCCAAAACCCAAAACCCAAAACCCTATACCCTAAACCCTAAATCACCCTAAACCCTAAACCCTAAACCCAAAACCCAAAACCCTATACCCTAAACCCTAAATCACCCTAAACCATAAACCCTAAACCCTATACCCTCAACCCAATACCCTAAACCCTAAACCCTATACCCTAAACCCTAAACCCTATACCCTAAACCCTAAACCCTATACCCTAAACCCTATACCCTAAACCCTATACCCTATACCCAAAACCCAAAACCCAAAACCCTATACCCTATACCCAAAAAGAAGTAGTAACCTGTCAATTGTTTACTATTTAGTTACCCGACAATTGTTTACCATTTAGTAACCTGACAATTGTTTACCATTTTCTAAAATGTAGTTTGTTTACTATGACATTTATTTCATTACACTATGGTGGGAAGATGCTTACTAATGCACACGGGGCTTATTACAACAAAGATGCAGCTCATTCATTAATGATTCCAGATGACATCTCACTTTTGAACCTGAAATCCATAGTTTACACACACACCGGTTACAACCCAGAAATGTGGGACCTAGAATTGGCAACCCGATATTGCCATCCCTCCAGCGGGAAATGAATGGTTGCGAAACTGGTAGATGAGAGTACGTAGAGAGGCATGTTAGGTTATTTGAGGTCCGAAGAGAATTTTCTAATAGAAATATTTGCTAGAAGAGTTCCGGTAGAGCCCGAAGTTGGAAGTTCGGGCTCTGGATCAGCGGCACCACATTATACCCCACAACCAGAAACATACAGACGTGACTCCACCTTACCCCTCAACGAACCTGACACAGAAACTGACAACTACGTCACTCAACCAGCACCTCAACGAAGACACTCAGTTTCATCCCCACTTAGACACTATCGAGACAGACCAAGACACTCAGTTTCAACCCCACCTAGATCAGTAAATGTGGCTCCTTTACCGTTACCTCCAGTATCACCTTACCCCATACCTCCGTAAATGTGGCTCCGAGTCGCTCAACAATGTCTTCCGAACGAGTCGTAGAATGCCTGTTTGTGCCATAGTGGAGGATACGTTCTACACGTGCAACAGATGGTTTGTTGAGCGGCGTCAGCGAGCAATGGAATTACAAGACAAGGGGTAGGTTCGTTCTGACCGGGTTTTGTAAAAGATCAAAGCACGTTAGGTGAAAGCTGCAAAAATGCGGTTGGTACGTTACACGCAGGGCCAAGGTCAGTACCAAGTTTCATCCCCAAATGAGTACGTTCCTTGCACCCGTAGCGACATGGGCAACCTGGAACCCACTCACAGGGAGTTCATGTATATTGTGACACGCGGTCCCGACAGACAAATGAAATGCACTTGCAGAGGTATCCAATTAACTTTTATTCTGTGCGCTCATGTCTTAGCTGTTTGCCGTGACCGAAATTGGCAAGAGGACGACTTTGTTGCAGACTGGTATAAAACGAACTATCTTGTGAGTACTTGGAACCATGTGTTCATTCCAATTGGCAATATGGGAGACTGGCCTCCTAATACTGGAGACAGAATCCTTTCAAGTAGTGGTTGGATTAGGAAGGGGAGGCGAAAACACACCCGTCATGTAATGACGATGGATGAAATGGAAGGTACACGAAGGGAGCATCAGCCTCGCCGTTCCACTTCCAATAGGCAACGAAGAGGTATGTAACATTCATCCAAAATTATTTTTCTTTTCAATATATACCAACTTACTAAGTAACACATGCAAATGCAGAGGCAAGAAACGCAGCAAATGCGGCAGAAAATGAGCGAGTAATGGCATCGGGAAGTGGGTCCGGAGGGTCACGGCGTAGCACAGCTACGAGCTGTTTAGATGCAACTGCTATGTATGCCGAAGCAATGGGAGAGACGGTTGCCATAGGAGGAGAGGCGGTTGGGGTGCAAGGGGAGCCATCTGTGATCCAACCGAGGAGGTCCACTACTAGACGCACAACAAGGGCATCTACAAGCCAAGCAGGGTCATCTACAAGCCAAGCAGCGCCATCTGGAACCCAAGCCGGGCCATCTACTGAGCAACCAGAGCCATCTGCTAGGCCATCTCGTAGGGCATCTTTCGCAAATGGTTTACTTCGGGAATTAAATTTTAGACGTGGTAGTAATAGGTGATTTATATGCATGTTGTAAAAATTGTGTGGACTCTATTTACAATTTGTGTGTACTTTATTACTTTGTACGAAACTATTAAACAAGAAGTAATGAAATTAATTATTACTCAAAGAAATTACAACCTAATCTATCCAACTACAATAAAATAATAATTCTTAGTCTTTTTATAGAGTTTTTGCAGTTTTAAAAAAAAAAAAAAAGGTACTAAGCTGGCCAGAAAATAACCGGCTTAGGAAGGGAGTAAGCCGGCCATTTTCTGGCCGGTTTGGACATTTTTCAATATTAAACTGGATTCTAGGCATAAATAATAATTTGTATTAAACTTTGGATATTAATAAAAATGTCGGAGATTAGCTAGACTGCTGGACTAGAGAGAGCCATTGATAAAAAATGGTTTCTTTGATCTTTTTATAGGGTCAGCTACTCATTTATTTTTATTATTTTTTTAAATGTGGTCTAATTTATCAACTTCTATTTAATGTTAAAAACAAAATACTTCAGCTGAATTTCAAATTCACAACCACTCACTCAGAGAGTGTTATCTTTTTGCTACTAGATCAAAGACTATAATTTCATCTACTCCGTTTTCGGTTTTTAAAAAGGTAAAACTTATAAACTATTAGAATTAAGCCCAAATAGGAAAAACAAACGAACTAGAAAGGAAAAAAGAAAAAAGGAAAATTGAAATTAATTGTTGCTCTTACTGTGAAAAAACAATGTGACATAATGTGACTTAAACATCATGACTGGTCACGTCATATAACTAAAACATCTTTTTTCAAGTGACTAAAATGATTGAGGACAATCACATCACTTGTGGTCACACCGTGATGTGACTAGTCACGTTTAGTTTTTTTTCTAGATTTTAAGTTAGTTGATAGAAAAAAAAAATAAAAAATTAAAACTATTGTCAAAATAAAGAAATAAAGTTAGAAAAATTGCGATAATTTGGTTGTTCACAGTACTTTTTATCCGTCAGTACTTTTCGATTTTTGCTGCATTTGCGTTCCTTCCTACAGAGTTTGACATTCCACAAGTTACAAAATCAAGATGAAAAAAATGAATATATTTGTTGCAATATTAGCAAAGATCATAATGACTAGGTTTAATAATTTCTTAAAAAAAAAAGGTCTTACTATGATCATTCTGATAAACTCGCCCGCAGGACTTCTCTTTAAACTATATGCTGTCCTTAATGCAAAACCAAAAGAAAACTCTTATGAGCTCCATAAAATAAAGAAAAATTATTATCAGCTTCACAAAATGCTTGCACTTTGAATTCAATTATATAAAAGGATTACAAAAAGAGATGGCAAAAGACTAAAAACAGTAAAAATTGAAATTGGTGCAGATTCCATGGTAGTGTTACCTTGGATAAATGCATACCAGTTTACCAGTGAACAATAACCAGATGGGAGATAAAGACGGACAAAATCTATGCCCTTTATTTAGGTTCACCACATTGCATACAAAAGCTGATGGAAGTCGAACTAATACTTTAGTTTTGCCGAGTTTTAAAGGGAGGGGAGAGAGGCGGAGAGAATTTCGATGAAAAAATAATTGCATCCTAGCTTTGAGAGAAAATAACTAGGAAAATTTATACAAGGATTCAAAGCATGGTGTCCCCATTTATGCCTAAAATGTCAACTCGAGGAGGCAATGGTACTGGGTGTTTTGTACTCTTCTCCGTCTCTTCCCTTCTATCTTTTATAATGCACCCTTCAAAATCTCAAGATAACATTAAAGAAGAAAAATTCTGGGCAGTAGTTAGTAAACCGAGTAGTGATTTTCAAACCAAAGTTCAAGCAACCATTCAACCACCTATTTAGCGTGACTAATCACAATTAATCTAGAAATGGAAAGCAACATCACAAGAACCTCAAAATACAAATGCTTTCTGATCCTCCTCATCGTCAATGAAATATATCTGATTTGGATCCCCCTCCTTAATTGCCTCGACTCGCCTCTGCACCCGTCTAAGAACCCCGTCAATTGCCAAATCAAATGCATCTTTCACACCTTTAAAATCGTCACCACCTCCATGTTCCATGTACATAACTCTAGGTGCCATCTCCAATACTCTCTCCCTCATTCTCCTCACCTTCTCCTCAGGAATTGCCTCGAGCACGTCAGCAATATGTACCCCACCAAATACGACCTCCTCTTTCGGTATGAAGACCGAGAACTCATCATACCTATCAAAGAGAGTATGTAATTAAATTTTCCCGATCAGTCTTATGTTTCATACAGTGCTTCAGGACAATCATACCTTGATTTTGGTAGGTGCCACCCATATTGGTTCTTTGCCGAGGACACCTCAAAGAACACGGGTATACACCCGGCAATAATGGAGCTGAATGCAGACCGACGGGTTGGGGTGTCACCTGGAGGCTGGAGGCAAAACTTAGATTTCAACATAGGAACTATGGAGAGGAGCGGGTCATGGGTACACACACCTGCAGAGCAGTCGACTAGAGTGCATAAATCGGTGCGGTTAGCACATTGAGAGATGATGGTGGATCGAATGTTGGGTCGGGAAGTGGGGGAGGCAGCGGCTTTTACAGTTGCGCGACCTCCTGCAAAGAGCATTAGAGTTGTACGTCTCGACCTGGCAGCACGAAAGAGCCAGTCATTGAGCCGAGGCAAGGAAGAAGGATGAAATGAAGTCATATGTGGTATGGCATGTTCTTGCCATGGCCATGGCCGTGAATCGAGGGTTAACATGGTGAAATTCACAAACTCGGGACGGCGCAAAAAGGAGGTTCCCCAAGAAACCGGATTGGCCTCTGGGTTCTGGTTATAATCCCACGCCACGCCCGCGAGGATGAGAAAAATGTCATGGCCATGGTGGCGAGAGAGAACCTGGGGATGGGTGGAACGGAGGTACTGGTAAAGTGCAAGGCCGTGGAGAGAGGAGGAATTGAAGAGGGGAGGGGAATATACGAAAGGAAGGGCGTCAAGGGAAGCATAGTAAGGAAGGAAGATGGCGTCCGCGTAGGCGGCAGAGGCGGAGAGACAGGGGTATGTAGAGAGAAGGCGGTGGTAGAAGAACGGTTCGAGGAAGCGGGGATCACTGCGGAACCAGCAGGGAAATCGATCGACAATGCGAGGTCCGAGGAAGTGGTTGTCGATGAATTCACAAAAAGGGGGAGAGTCGGAGAGGGCGAGGAAGGAGGCATTGCATAAGAGGAGGAGGTCGGAGTTGAAGCGGGGAGGGAGGGGGAGGATGTGGATCCGACGACCAGCGCAGGAGTCGGCAAGAGAGGTGGTAATGCTGAGGGAGAAAAGGAATAGGAAGAGGAGGGGAGGGGGAATGGGGATTGCTTTTGCCATCTCTGCAAGATGGTGGTTGGTCGAGTTGTTGAGACTTGAGAGAGTTTTGGAAAGGGCGCTGGTTTTATGGGCCGGGCCAAGTGGTATTATCAGGCTCCTAATATTGCTCTTTTGCTATTAGTCGGAAGTGGGCTGTGGGCCTCTATCCTCGGCGCAACCCTAATCGTAGCCTCAACTCCAGCCTTTGTTAACCGTAATCGTAACCGAAATTATTGAGATGGGTTTTAGGGATATAGAAATTTATAAATTATTTACGAAACTCCTATTCATGAGAAAATATTTGAATGATTATTACAACATGCTGAAATAAATTTTAGTTGTATCGTAAAAAAAGTTATTGGAAATTATATATTTCTTTCTATGAATAATAATATTAATATAATAAATAAAACTTATTAAACAATAATATATAATACTAATTAAATATTATTTATGACCAAAATTTTGCTCATAAACTTGTTATTTAATCAAAGAAATAAAATAAAAATTATATTAACAAATTAATTATTAAGATGATTAATAATAGAGGAGGGATCAAGTTACAACAACTATTTTTTTTATTTTCAAAGTCTAAATTGTCGATCCAAACCGTTCAACATGATCTCCACAATAAAATGTGCTTGCAGATCAAATTTTACATTTTTTGAATTTTTTTACTATTTATTAAGTATTTTACAAAAAGTAGTCATATTCAGACTATTGAATTTTGTACCCATCTTAATAAATAGTAAACAAATCCAAAAAAATTGTAAAATTTGATCTGCAAGCACATTTTATTTAGATAATTATGTTGAACGCTTTGAAAATGAAAAAAATAGTTATTATAACTTTGTTGCAACTCAAATTTGTTGTAACTTGATCACTCCTCTTAATAATAAAATGACTAAAGACATAAAAGTAAGACAAAGTTAACAAAAAAATTCATTTGCTCAATTTTTGAAGAAAAGAGATAAACGAGCATTCATCGAAAACAAAAAAATTAGAACGAGTAGATTTTATTTTCAATAAAAATAAATATAATATAAGATTTTCTTACGAACAATTTTTGAAAATTTACCCGTGGAAAAGAAAACTCTCTCCACACATCTGAACCTATGTTGCACGGATACGAGTACGGGTATTGTATCGGATACGATACGGATACAATGATACGGTAATTTTCAAAAATCAAGGATACGATATGTTTATTATATATAATATTTTTTTATTATTTTAATTATATTTATATGAATCAAATGGAGCAAAACAATACTATAGCGAAATATATATTAAATATAATAAGTACTCTATTATAACAACAACATTACAGTGGTATAGTGGTAGGAGGCTATGGTTGTTATGCCTCAGATCCCAAGTTCGAATCACGGTAGCAGCAAAAAAAAAATTGATTTTGGGGCGGTGCGGTGCGCGGTCCACAGGCGTATCCCAGCAAGTCAAAGCCTTATCGGCGACCGTATCGGCCGAGTAAGGATACACCAGCTAGCGTATCGGATACGTATCGGTGCCGTATCGGGTGCGTATCGGTATCCGATACGTGTCCGATACCGATACGGTGCCTAAACTGATGTATCCGTGCAACATAGATCCGAACAGAACCTAATTGTAACTCTAGTTTCTATTGAAGCCAGATCTTCGGCGGGGGAGGGAGCTATCATCTGCGGGTGAACGAGTAATCATAATTGAACAAGCGATAATGATAAATTTAACAGAGAGCTATAAGAGTCTGAGGAGGGGATAAAATATTTTGTATATTTGATCATATTTTCTCTTACGACAAAACTTCTATTTATAATTACAAAGGCTCAATATGACCGTTTGTATTATTTTTCTATTTTTGGTAACGACGGTACACTTTACCATTTTATTTCTTTCTATTTTTGGTATTTAATCTAAACACTTGGATCTTAGATCAATGGTCGATGATGATGATTCTGAAATCAATCTCCAACACTCTCTCTCAAGTTAGGATTGTAAATGTCGAATAATCCTAGATTGCTTGTGATGTTCTCGAATGGTTTCGGATCTAGTCCCTTAGTGAAGATATCGACTAATTGATCCTCACTTCGAACAAAGGGTGTCTCAATTTTTTTTGCTTGCACCCTTTCTCTAATGAAATGATAATCGACTTCTATGTGTTTAGTTCGCTCATGAAACACGGGATTCGATGCAATGTGTCATGCCAAGTTGTTATCGCAATACATCTTCATGGATTGATCATACATGATACCTATATCTTTGAGTAATTGCTTGAACCATACTAGTTCACTCGCGGTTGATGCCATGGCGCGATACTCCGCTTCCGCGCTTGATCTTGCCACGATATTTTGCTTCTTGCTTTTCAATGTGACTAAATTTCCACCTACAAATGTGCAAAAGCAGGTATGGGATTTTCTATCGAAACTTCATGCCTAGTCTACATCAGAATAGCCACATATATTGTTAGAGTTATTGTTTTTCATCCAAATACCTTTACCGGGGTTTCCTTTTAAATATCTTAAAATTCTATTCACGACTTCTAAGTGTGGGGTTCTAAGTGAGTGCATGAATTTACTTATTTGGTTTATGGAAAAAGAAATATCTGAACGGGTTACCGTTAGGTATATTAATTTTCCTACAAGTCTTTGAAATTGGTTTATATCTTCTAAATATTCACCATCCTCAATATTTGATTTACACTTGTTATCTATTGGTGTTGAGATCGGTTTACAACCTATTTTACCGGTCTTTTTTAACAAGTCAATTGTGTATTTTCTTTGTGAAATAAAAAAATCCTTCTTTGAGTAAGCTACTTCTATTCCTAAAAAATACTTTAGGTATCCTAAATCTTTAATGTCAAAATTTCATTTTAATTGCATTTTGAATTTTTGAATTTTTTCTAAATTATTTCCGGTGAGTATGATATCATCTACATATACCAAGATTAGGGTGGTGTTGGTTCCATTATGGTTTCTAAACAAGGAATGGTCGGCACTACTAATTTTAAACCCACAAGAAATTAAATAAGAGCTAAGTTTGCCATACCATGTCTATGGAGATTGCTTCAACCCGTAGATTGATTTATTTAGCCTACAAACCATATTAGAGTCGGTTTCTAATTTATGACCGGGTGGTAATGTCATATACACCTCCTCTTCAAGAGTTCTTTGACGGAAAACATTTTTAACATCCATTTGGTAAATGTCCCAACCATTTTTTACCGCATCAGAAAATAAAATTCTAACGGTATTCATTTTTGCAACCGGTGCAAAAGTCTCGTTATAATCAATACCATAGGTTTGGGTAAATCCTTTTGTTACTAGTCTTGCCTTATACCGTTCTATTGTGCCATCACTTTGGTTTTATATACCCATTTACAATCAACGGGTTTTTTGTTTTTTGATAATAAAATAATTTTCCAAGTTTTATTTTTTTCTAAGGCATCTAGTTCTTCCTTCATGGCTTGTGACCAAATTGGATTTTCAATGGTTTCTTGGTAATTCTTTGGCTCTAATTCATTTTTAACATAAGTGAGAAATGCATGGTATTCGGGTGAAATTTTGTCATATGAGACGAATTTCTCTATTGGATGTTGTACCGTATAGGTTACATAATTTCTAAGTCCAGTGGATGGTTGTGGTACCCTAGATGACCTTCTAACTACTTGGTCATCTCCCATCTCAATCTCACTTTCACTTGTATCATTGTTGATTTCATGAATTTCTTCATGAGTATTTGTTTCAACTTCATGATTATGAGTTGATTCAAAGTATTGGTCACCTATGTAAGATAATACCATATTAAATTGATCATTTGTACATGTTTGGTCAATTATCTCTTTTTCTTTGAAATAAGGTTCATCCTCCCAAAATATGACATTCCTAGAGACGAACATTTTTTTATTAATTGGATCATAACATTTATAACCCTTTTTGTAATGTGAGTATCTTAAAAAAAAATAGTTTTTTGAGATACAAAGTCAAGTTTATCTTTTCTTTTAATATGTACAAAACTTGTGCATCCAAATACTTTTATATGATCATAAGTAATTTTTTCTTGATAAAGGATTTCTAATGGACTTTTGTTTTTTAAAACTAAACTTGGCAATCTATTAATTAGATGTGTGGCACAAAGTATGACATCCGACCAATAAATTTTTGGAACGTTATTTTGAAATAATAACGAACATGTTATTTCTAATAAGTGTCTATTTTCCTTTCCGATACTCCGTTTTGTTCGGAGTATTTATGTAAGTTGTTTGATGTATAATTCATTTTTCTTTAAATAATGTTGAGAAATTTTTGTTTATAAATTCTGTTCCATTATCCGACCTAAAAATTTTAAGCTTATCGTTAAATTGATTTTCTATAAGACATATAAATTTCTTAAAACAATTAAACACTTCATCCTTGGATTGAAGTAAATATAACCAAGTGGTTCTAGAAAAATCATCAATAAATATAACAAAATATTTGAATCCATTATACGAAATAATTGGGGCCGATCCTCATACATCGGAGTGGATCAAATCAAACATAGCTTCACTTTTGCTAGTGGAAATGAAAAAATGAAGCTTTGTTTGTTTTGCCAAATTACATGTTTCACAATTAATAATGTTTAAAATTTTAAATTCTAGAACACTATCCAAAATCTTATCGGATGGATGCCCAAGTCTCTTATGCCATGAATCAAAATTAATGAATTTCTCGGAAGCACAAAGTAATTGTTTAGTGTCCATTTTAAATATTGAAGCAGTGAATACCTTGGTTTCTCCCTCTTTCTCTCACCTTTGCTTCTCTTTTCTCTCTGTCGCCACCTCTAGCCTCTCCCTTCTCTGTCGTTTTATATTTTTTCGGTTTGAGATGTGGGTAGAGAAACCAGCACCGATCTTGGTGGTGACCCTCTTTCTTGCAATTAGAGCACTTCTCGGTTGAGCGGTTTTGAGTTTTAGGGTTTTGGGAGAAGCTTGGATTTTTCACAGTAAATCCATGGGTCTCGTGTCCCTCGCCACTTCTGGCTTGTGGACCACCCAGGGCTAGTCTACGACTTTCTTCTTGTTAAATCATTTGGGTGATAGAGGCATAAGATGGGAGGTCTGTTGTGAGCAAGAGTTGCGACCTTACGGCTTCGTAACTGGGGTTTAACCCCGAAAGATAATAAAAATATCATCTTCTTCGATTCTTTTTTGAATGATTTGTGGGTCTGTTGTTGGATGCCGGTAACACCGAAGTTCATTTATTTTTTAGGGCACCAAGATATTCGGTGTTGCTTTTTGTTCCTTGTTGTATTTTTTAGATTTCTTGTTCAAATGGTAGACATGTGAGAAGTTGTTTTGTTGGCCAAAATGAGTTTGAACTGCATCCCACAGTTCCTTGGCTGTTCAGGTTGCCATAAACAAATCCGCGACAGCGGGTTCCATTGATCCCATGAGCCAAGTCATGACTCGATCATTCTTGAATTGCCACTGTCTGATTTGTAAAGTTTCTGAGTCAGTTGTCTCACCTGTTTTTGCTGGTTTGGGTTTCTTTATATCTCTTGTGATGAACTCTAGCAGTTCTCTGCCATTGAGAGCTCGTCTTGCTGATCGTGACCATAACAGAAAATTTCTATCATTGAGCAAAACATTTGATCTTAGAAGAGTTAGTAACTTCCATTGGTAGCTGCCCTTCTAGTGACATGCTTGTTGTTGGTGTTTTTTATTGGTTTTTTGCTGGTCCCGACTAGCTTTGCTAGTTTGGGTGGCACTTGTGCGGAATTTTCGAATCTATTGATCTGATACCATGATAAATTTAACAGAGAGCTATAAGAGTCTGAGGGTATAAAATATTTTGTATATTTGATCTTATTTTCTCTTACTACAAAACTCCTATTTATAATTACAAAGGCTCAATATAGCCGTTTGTACTATTTTTATATTTATGGTAACGACGGTACACATTACCGTTTTATTTATTTCTATTTTTTATATTTAATCTAAACACTTGAATCTTAGATCAATAGTCGACGATGATAATTCTGAAATCAATCTTCAACGGATAGAAGATGGAGAAGAAAATAGAAAGATGAGGAGAAGGAGAGATTTACGGGATTTATGTAATAAGATTAATTTTTATTATTTTTTGAAATTCTCTTCATCGCACCGCAGATTCATGGAAAGATGAAGATACATCACACATATGCATGCTTTCAATGGAGTTTGTTGTGAAAATGAATGCAATGTGTTATTTAAAAATCCATGGAGGCTGATATTTAATTTTCGATATTTTTTCTGAAACTTACTCGTAAAAATCCATCTAGAGCGCAATTGTACCAGTAACCAGTATCGGAGCCGCTCACTTGTGCTTGTTATATTTTCTTTTCGGCCAGCCCGTTGACAATGTGCTTGCTATATTAGTATCTTGATATCCAGTTTAATAACATTAAAGTCTTTTAAAAAAGGAAAAATTTCTAGTGTGCCCATTACAAACTTTTGAAATAATCAATTTTCCCATCAAAACACCATATTATCTAAAATCCCCACAAAAACTTAGCATTCTTTCTTATATCCCCTTTCAATTATTTTAAAATTTGAATTGATTAATATGTTTTTTAATTTTAAATGGAGGTGTCCATTACATCTAATTGTCTTCTTCTTCCTCTATACCTCACACATGATATTTCTTCCTCCTTCAACAGTTAGTATCTCAGTTAATAACGAGCTAGACCCATTATGGTTTGAAAATCTGAGCTGTGAACCCTGTCCAATAGAGTCTGAAATAACCAAACTGCTAACTAAACTGCACACCTGGCTCGTAATACTAGAAATTGAAAAAAAAAAAAAAAAATCAGAGTCGCAACCCTTGCTACACATGGGACATGTAATCTGGCAAATCAATTATTTCCTAATTGTAGTTTTACAATGTTTCTGGGTTACGCGTGCAACAAAAAAAACTCTTATTCTAAATGTTGAAGATTTCAATTTCACAATTAGAAATTGAGCCCAAGATTCTTTTTTGGAGGCGAGAGTTCTCTACATTTACAGTCACAGCTCTGTTAAAATGGATCACATAAAAGATAGAGAACTTGAAGAAGGAGAAGAGGAGGAAGAAGACAATAAGAAAGGACACCTCCATTTAAAATTAAATGACATATTAGTCGATTCAAATTTTAAAATAATTTACTAAAAGATTAAATAATTAAAAGGAGATTTTAGATATTATGATGTTTTGATGAAATTTTTTATTATTTCAAAAGCTTATATGGGCACACTAGAAATTTTCCCTTCAAAAAAAAAGAGAGCGTTAGGAATAGTTTAAAAGGTGACAAAATCATTCTCAGAAAATATTCTTGTCAGCAACCACCTACACAGTTGATTACAGAGTTATTGGGGCAGGTGAGATAATGCGGAAGACTGTTGTAAGGCGTGTAAACTAAAAACATTCAAATGTGCTGACAAGGGGGGCCCAACTAACAGAGGAACAAACTAAACAGGAGACGCGCAGTGCAGCACTTAATGGAGGATACAATTCTTTTCTTCAAAATCATGAGTCGTTACATGAATGGCACAATTGTAATTTTTCCTTTCTTTGATTTAGCTATAAATTATCTGTAGATTGTAAGATGAAACTTATGCAATTAACGGAATTCAATCTCTCATTCTCTCTTCTGTTTCCTCTATTCTTTCAATTGCATCACCATTACTGATTCGAGTCGAGACAAGTCAGAATCTTGAAACTTCAATTCTTGCTAATTCTCAAGTGATATCCTTAATTCCTATAGGATATTACAATTTTCTTGTGCAGGTTCATAGTGTTATTATTTTTGCGAGTAAGCATACTAATATTAATTGGGTTGCCAAACTCAGGTGAAGAGTTCGAGGAAGAAGAAAAGAACTTAAAACATGCCAGAGGTAACCCTGACAAGCCAAACGCATATATAAAAGAAAATGAGTGAGCCTATGGTGCTATGCATAGCACGGATGGGGTCCGTGCTACGGCTCAAAATTTGACTTTTCAAAATTCTAACGGTCGATCCAACCGTTCAATGTGATAACCATATGAATATGTACTTGCAAACTAAATTTTATATTTTTTCGAATTTTTTTACTATTTTTTTAGATAGGTAGAAAAATCAGTGTTTTCTGAAAATTCTGGACCATCAAAATTCTACCTATCTAAAAAATAGTAAAAAAATTCGAAAAAATATAAAATTTAGTTTGCAAGTACATATTCATATGGTTATCACATTGAACGGTTGGATCGACCATTAGGATTTTAAAAAGTCAAATTTTGAGCCGTAGCACGGACCCCATCCGTGCTATGAATAGCACCATAGCCTCACTCAAAGAAAATATAATACATTACATGTGAGATACTGAGATGTGACTCATAATCATAATTGCTAACTAAGGTGGAAGCAATGTGAGACTTTAACGCTGTGATCGGAAACAAAATAAGTAAGAAAAGAATAGAAAAAAATAGAATAGACATGATTTTAAATTGAAATTTTAAGATCGGCTAAACTATTTTCTCATAACGAATTCATTCTGAGTAATCTTATAATCACTCTTAAACTTCTTTTAATTTACAAATAATGCCATTAATATCTAGCTTTTAGGGTTTAATTTGGTAAGAGAAAGAAAACTAAAAGAATTTTTTTGACAGTGGATAGGAAGAAGAACAGAGAAGAAGAAGTAGAAACACACTTTGTCGGAGCAAATGAGAAAGTGACTCGCAGTCAGATCATCAATCGGAGCAAACAGGGAGAAGGAAGGGGTTTTGCGTCACTTCACGCGGTTCCGTACAATTCTTGCCAAATACCTTTGTTTTGGCGTGGATTTCCCGACGGGGTTTCGAAGGAGAAAAAGTCGTGCGAATTCCTCTCGTTTCCTTCGTCGCCTCCGCTTCCGATCAGATACGCGACAGAAATTCCGATTTTATTTCTTATTTTACGCGACTTCACTCCTTTCCGATGAGAGGGTAAGTCTAATCTATTACAAAATAAAATAGCCAAATACAATTAAAACAATATATTATTCAAAGTGTAGATTGTATTATGTAAACAAAAAAACTAAGAAAAGTACTTTTCGTCCAAATTTGTTTTCCATTTCATCTTTGGAGAAATCTCAAACCTAAATGCTGACCATTATTCACACACTAACGATTTCATATAGTTCCTTCTTTTAATCTTTTTTAAGAGTCTGCTGACTGCTGTCCAAATGTAATCCACGTAATTCATACCCTCTTTACTCCTAAACCGGTTTAATTAGTTAGTTGGCGACAGCTTAATTGCTAGATTGAATAATTAAGTTCATTTTCTTTTGTTTGTTTTTTACTAAAAATAAACGTTGAATTTGTTGTCACCAACTCAACATTTATAATAGCCAACGTGCGTCGTGTATCACACCTAACCAGACCTAAAATTCAGTAGAATATCCTACCGCGTAGAATGAAGTATCTGCACCGTTCGTATTAATATACATAAATTATAAATAATTTAGTGCGAATCTTAAAGATCCTCCATCTACGATTGATCCAAAAAAACTTTTGTTCGGTTAGAATTAGGTAAAATACCGGTTTACTCTGTTCTTTCCACAGTACCGGTTTACTTCATGACAAGCTTTCTCTTACCAAAGTGGGTGGTCCAAAGAATCGACAAAATTAGAAAGAAATTCTTGTGGGGCAAGAGTTCTGAAGATGAGAGGGGTATGTCATGGCTGAATTGGGAGACAGTTTGCCTTCCAAAAAGGTGCGGGGGATTGGGAGTTATACACGTAGGAATTCAAAACACCGCACTATTGTTAAGGTGGTGATGGTGGTGGTTCGGATATAAATATCCAAATTCCCTTTGGACCAAGGTCATGATACAACTGTACTGGAAGGGCACACAAACGGACGGACCGAACCTTTGGAACATTACGGGATCTTTTTTCTGGCGTCAGTTACTCAAGTTGAAGCATTGGTTTCACTGATCTGCTTACTGGCAAATAGGCAACGGGAAAACCATCTCATTTTGGCAAGACTCATGGCAGGAAACCCCTCTGGAAGTACAAGCTCAGCCAATCTTTCCTAGTATCTCCCTGGCTGATGCACTACCCCTGTTACACATCATCGCACTAAAGTTGTCACTTTCAGACCCGATAACCCTAACAGATCAAACTGATAATCTGGTTTGGCACTGGACGACATCTGGCATATACTCGGCCATCTCCTTCTACAAGGTCATGATACAGGGGGGCAACATAAGATGGCATTTCATGATAGCTTGGCAGTGCAAGGCGCCAACTACAGTCAAGGTTTTCTCAAACCTAATGCTAATGGAGAAGGTCCTAACACATGATACAATGATCCAAAGGGGAATCTACTGCGACATACGGTGTGTAGTCTGCAACAGCGGTGAGCCAGAGACTGCTTTACACCTCTTCTTCTATTGCCAGTACGCACAAACGGTGTGGAACCTACTGGCGCGATCATTGCAAGTCCAGATCATGTACCCGGCTAAATCAGTACAACAAACATGGGAAGACTCCTGGAGCAGAGTTAAACTGTTAAGGCGTATGGATGAAAAAACATGGGCAACCTGGTTCGAATGCACATGCTGGATGCTCTGGAATCAGAGAAATGGAATCATATTCAGAGGGGAGGCCATAGAGCATCGCATATTGATGAAGAGAATCAGAGATGAAGGACGTCTGTGGCTCAGGAATTGCTAAGACAGGGTAAACCGATGCCTGCAGGAACTAGGTTGTTTTTTTGCTGTTACTAATGTAGTTATTATATTAGTAAAGGGATTTAGCTGTTATGCCTTGATGTAATTCCTTTGGAATTTTTCCAGTTATCAATAAAACCTGGCAGCCACTGCCTTTGTTATAAAAAAGAATTAGGTACAATAATGCAGTACTACAGAGAATATGCTTTCGTCCCTTATAGTCTTCTCTTTTTCTCTAGTCCAAAACGAATATAGATCTACAAAATCAGAGATGTTTAGTTATAATTTTAATTTGAATTTTAAGGGGGGATTTTAGAAACTTTAATCATGTATATTGAAATTTAATTGTTTTTTTTAATTTTAATATAATTCAGTTTCCTCGTAAAATACTAATTAAAAATATATTTGTAGCATAGTTATTAGAATATCGGCATAGCACGTGTGTCGGTCACGTAACACAACTCACTTGTTGCATGCTGATCACGTGACTTGACTTGCTCATTCTGTGCTGTGACTATTTGCATGTTGTATCATGCTATTTTTACATGACTACGCATAACCAAACGTTACTGGTCGTATCATCTTTGATCACAGCGTGACTAACATGTAATTATTCTCCATAATTATAATTACTATACGGCACGGCACATCAAAACTTAACTTAATCACAATATATAACTCGTAGCATGTAACCTAAATTAAGGCATTACACATTACAACACAAATTTACATCCCTAATTTTTTTTCACCATACTTGCCTAATAGAATCATGGAATAGAACGAAGAATATGTTAAAGTGGGGTTGAAAGCCCATTACACACAATCCAAGCCAGGTCCGCCTCCTAAAGGTTATCTAAAAAAACTTTAACAAGCTTTTATTTTCCGAAAGGGTGTATTAATTTTCAAAAGACATTCCGAATCAATCTACGCAATTTTAGTGGTAAAATTGTAGCAGCCATCGCTCGTCCCAAGTGAGATGACATCACACAAAAAATTTGATAACAAATGCCGACAGTCCTTGAGCTTAACCGGATTATTAGAATCAACCTAGCTTGTTTTGAGAACTTTTTTTATTTATTGGTAAAAATAATGTTGTATGTTTGAAATTTAAATAATTTTTTTTAGTATTAGTTAGTAGAGTAGAGTTAAAATACATCATTGGTTTTGTGTTTTAATCATGCTCCACGTCTTTTTCTCCATTTTTAAAGTTTGAATAATCGATCCGAACCTCTTAATATGATTATCATATTAAAATGTGCTTGGAGACAAAATTTTATATTTTTTGAAATTTTTTTACTATTTTTTTAGATAGGTACAAAATCACTGTTTTGGATGATTCAAAATTTTCTGAAAACAGTGATTTTGTACCTATCTAAAAAATTAGTAAATTAAAAAAAAATATAAAATTGGGTCTCCAAGCACATTTTTATACAAAGATCATAGTCAACGGTTCGAATCGACTGTTCGGACTTTGAAAATGAAAATAAGAATGTGAAGTATGATTGGAGTACAAAACCATTGATGCATTTTAACCCTACTCTAGTTAGTATTAGTTAATCCACTTAAGTGGTTTGATCCATGAGTGGATCTATATAGACCGAATGAGAATCAATTGATTTTTATTTATTTTTAAAGTTTCTGTGTTTATGTATATTTTTTTATATAATTTAAAATAAAATATTATGGATTTTATAGATCTCTATACTCAATATATATATTTTTATATATAATTAATGTTTAATATGTGTTTGACAGAGTCCGCCTCTAATTTGATCCCAACTTTACTTAAACAAAAAAATATATATATATATATATTTTTACACTGCTATGCCCAAAATTTTATAACTCTTCATTCTTTTTAGGCGAGAAACACTTTGCTCAAATAACGAGGCAATGCTCCTCTTTGCACTTCCATTCCATGGTAGATTGGACTTGTTCTTTTTAGTTTCTGTGTTTATGTATACTTTTTTATATAATTTAAAATAAAATATTATGGATACTATAAAATATTATGATACTATAAAATAGATCTCTATACTCAATATTTTTTTTATATATAATTAATGTTTAATATGTGTTTGACCCTGAGTCCGCCTCTAATTTGATTCCAACTTTATTTAAATAAAAAAAAAAACATTTTTTTTACACTGCTATGCCCAAAATTTTATAACTCTTCATTCTTTTTAGGCGAGAAACACTTTGATCAAATAACGAGGCAATGCCCCTCTTTGCACTAGATCATATGTGCTCCATTCCATTCCATGGTAGATTTGACTTGTTCTTTTTAGTTTTCTTCAAAAATTCAATTTAAATTGCTGGATCCTTTCAGTCAACTACATTTAAAGCATGCTTCGTGCCTTATATTTTTAACAAAGATGACAAACAAGTGAACAACTAGCAATATTCTATTTATATTATCAAATAAGAAATTTAGAAGACAACCAGAGACCAACTAAGCAACTGCAATATATTTAAGGTTTGATTAACATCCAAAAGTTTGGTTCCATATTAATTTTTTGGGAGCTTATACTGATCCCACCATCGATATCACTATTGATATCAAATTTATTTAAAGAGGTGATAACAGTACCCGCACTAAAATATTTTTAAAATCTATGCACTATAACTACCATAACTATTTGGGAAAATCGCAAAACTTCTACATTGGGATTTTTTTCTACAAATATTAATATTGTCATTCTCAACTATTTAACCCTATACACGGAAATATTTATACCTATAAGGTAAACAATCTTTACGTAAATAATTGTTCTCCCAACAAAATCTCTCAAACGTCCCCACACCATAAATACACGAGGGATCACTCAAATTACATGGGGGGTCATACACAAACTCTAAAAGTATTAATATTGCCATAAATATCTGGAGGCTGCAAAACTTGATATTTTTTTACATATGGCACTGGATGACGTCTGAAAATATTAATATAAAGTATTACAAGTATTTATATCTAGAGTAAGGCTACGGTGCTTTGCAAAGTAAACGACCCCGTTTACTTCGGGCCATTTTTTGGATTTTGAAAATCCAAACAACCGATCCGAACCGTTCAACATGTTCTAAATATTGAAATGTGCTTGGAGACCAAATTTTACATTTTTTTGAATTTTTTTACTATTTATTAAGCCACTTTGAAAGTCGCTGATCCGACGGTAAACAGTAAAAAACAGTAAAATTTTCTAGACCACAGGATCAGAAACTTTCAAAGTGGCTTAATAAATAGTAAAAAAATTCAAAAAAATGTAAAATTTGGTCTCCAAGCACATTTTAATATTTAGAACATGTTGAACGGTTTGAATCGGTTGTTTGGATTTTCAAAATCCAAAAAATAATCCGAAGTAAACGGGGTGGTTTACTTTGCAAAGCACCGTAGCCTTACTCTTTATATCTATGCACTTAAGCATTTATATGTATATATATTGTACGAAGTTTAATATTTAGGCGTTTGATCATATCAACTCACACATCAAAGTATTAATATCTTATTTTGTAAGTATTTATCCTTTGCACTTATATCTATGAGGTAACTATTTTTGTTAGAGGAAGGTTGACGTGGGGACAATTGGGGAAGATTGATGTGGGGATACGGGGTCCCTACTACTTCATTAGAGGAAGGTTGACGCGGGGCCCATTGGAGGACTGGAAAAGGGGCACCTATGAAGATTGACGGGGGAACTGAGAAAGATGGACCATATAATTAGTGGGGATCATAGTACATCATTAGAAAAAGATTGTTGCGGAATTTTGAGGGGACTGTGAAGGGGGGTCTACTACCTTGATAAACCGATAAGCAAAGAATATTTGTAAGAAGAGCCGGAAATAATGTATCCTACCGAACTAAGAAGATTTAAATGGAAAAATGCCAGTTTAAAAAAAAATTTAATTCAAAATTTAATTTACAGATTTATTCACTATTATTTAGGCGTAGCATATATGCATTAAATTTGATAAATTAAAAAATCATTTATCAAAAAGCCTTTAAAATTACTGCTGTAAATTTTTTAAATTTTTGACAAAAAATCATACAACTTCCAATTAATTTAAATTTAATACGCATTCTTTTTAAATCATGGATAAATTCGTCTATAATTTTAATTTTTTTAGTTTGAAACGTACTTTTAAATATTTTAAATTGATGCAGTAAAGTTAGATATACCTAGAATTCTCCAAATAAATATACATATAATTACAATTTGTGAAAATATCCTAATTTACGATTATTTGAAAATCCCATTAATAAATTAGGATTAATATTATCTCCATTGCTTAATACGAAACTGGAGAAATTCTTGATCCTTCTAGAAACCACACGTCAGCATGCTTATATAATATATTCAGAACATATGACAATCTAGATGATCGTTACAACGGACTAAATGAGTACATTTTTCAAGTGTCAAATATTTTTTTTTGGGTTAGAAAGTCCGTAGGCAATTACATTGATAGAAAGAGTTATAAGCGAAATGTTATATTTTTTAAGTGTTAAAATTTACTCAAACTGGCTAGACCCACAAAATTAAGATTCCACCTAGTTTTTCAACTTTATGTTTCAATCAGAGTTCTAAATAGCTAGTTATAGCTACGCAATAGCTGCGCTATAGCTTTTTCGGACCTCAAAAGCTATAACGCTATTAACTGCTTTTCTTTTATAATGATTATAAATAGCTGGCTATGGTTGCGCTATAGCTACGCTAGAGTTTTTTCGGACCTTACAAGCTATAGTGCTATAATCGCTATTTAGAACCTTGGTTTCAATTAATAAAAAACATAATTTCAAAATACAAAAGAAATAAGGTTCTGAAAGTTATATATGTTTTTCGGGTTGGTTGGTATTATCAGTAAAAATAATAATAATAAATGAGAAAATGAAATGTCCTCTAATGTGGTATTCTTTGAAGCAAGTACAGTTCTTTTTTCAGTTAATACATTGCTTGACATTTTCTTTTTTTCTTTATTGTCGGAATGATATTTCTTTACGTTTAATTGAGTGAAAGGTAGAGTTCAAGATTTTAATTTGTTTTTTCATATTCAACTGAAAATTGAATTTCTAACCAACATCTCTCATACAGAAAACTTTCCCTATCCCTCTTAATCATGCAATCAATGTATTATGGCTAGTAAAGGTTAAACAGTAGATAGAGAGACTCTAGGTTTCAGATTTCCTATCCCTCTTAATCATGCAAAATACAAGTTTCGACGTTTTTCTATGTCGCATACGGCACTGTCACCGTCGCATGCAGCATGGATTGCCCCACAGCTACCCTGCATGCGGCACTATCACTACCCGCATGGCATGCTGGGTGTTTGTTTATGCGATTTGAAAGGTTTTCCGATCTTGCGATCGGCTTTTGGGCTATCAAGACTAAAATATTTTAGGTACGCAATTATATTCTATCCCTATATTACCCTGTAGTTGAAATATCCCAAAGACCCTACTTAATCTAAGTGTTTTCTAATGTTGTTTAAAGTACAATTTACATTATCCTATCAAGGGAGCCCACTGAGTTCTAACCCTAGTCTTTGAACCGCTGCCAAGTCTCATTAGCCGAAGTGTTTGTAGTACTTGTTGAAGTAGAGCATGTACGGTTCGTATGGTGAGTACATGGACCGTGTACCTGGCCGCCAGAACAGTTATGGAAGGTGGCAGCTGGCTGTCATATTTGGTATCAAAGGTGGCAGCTGTAATCCTTTGGTAATTTATGATTTATTTCTTAGTTATATTGTTTCTCATTCTATCCATACACCAAATATCCCTCTCAGGGGGAGAAGGAGAACGAGAGGGATGATTGGTATCGATCAGAAACAGTACACAGTCCGGATACCATGCTGCACGATCCGGACACCGAGATGCACAGTCCGGGTACAGAGATGCACGGTCCGGGTTTCGCAGTGCACAGTCCGGGTACAGGTATGCACGGTCCGGGTGAGGAGGAACCTGAATCAGTGATACAGGAAGACTTAGAACCAGACTCCCAAGATGCTCCTGAGGATACTCCTGAGGTAAGTGTTTCTGACCAGAGGTATATTTTACCACCTAGATGTAATAGAGGAGTTGCACCAAAACGGTATGTTTCTGAAGATGGTACAAGTGAACCAATTCGGTATCCAATTGCAAACTATGTTACCTTGAGTAGGTTGCCAGAATCATTAAAACAATTTGGGGAAAAGAACCTGAATATACCTATACCAGGAAATGTTGGTGAGGCTTTGCAAGATCCAAAGTGGGTTGCAGCCATGGATGCCGAAATGGAGGCACTACACAAAAATAAAACCTGGTTTCTTACTGAACTACCAAAAGGAAAAAAAAACCGGTAGGTTGTAGATGGGTATTTACAATCAAATATGGTCCGGATGGTACTGTTGAAAGGTATAAAGCAAGGTTGGTAGCAAAAGGGTATACTCAGGCATATGGAATAGATTATCAGGAAACTTTTTCACCTGTAGCCAAACTAAACACAGTACGAGTTTTGTTATCTCTTGCAGCTAATTTAGATTGGTCATTGCATCAATTCGATGTCAAGAATGCTTTTCTACATGGGAGTTTGGAAGAAGAAGTATACATGGAGATTTCACCTGGGTATGAGAAATCTGGCTCGAAACAACTGGTATGTAAGCTAGACAAAGCATTGTACGGATTGAAGCAATCACCTCGAGCATGATTTGGCCGATTCAGTAATGCCATGAGAAGTTATGGGTTTGCCCAAGGGGAGTCTGACCACACGTTATTTTATAAACGAAGGCATAACAAGGTAACTGTTTTGATTATTTATGTAGATGATATGATCATTACAGGAGATGATGCAGAGGAAATAGGAACCCTGGAAGAAAAGTTGTCAAAAGAGTTTGAAATGAAAAATCTCGAAGGTTTGAAGTACTTTCTTGGAATTGAGGTAGCTCGGTCAAAGCAAGGTATTGTTTTATCTCAAAGAAAATATATCTTAGATTTACTAGCAGAAGTTGGGATGCTAGATTGCAAGCTAGTGGACACATGATAGGTCTAAATTATATACACATTCGATCTAGTTTTTATCACATAATAACACCAAATATCTTGTATTTTAATAGAGAATATAATGAAATATATCCAAGAATCAAGTTACTGCCGAAGTCTATTTAAATTACAGGAAATTGAGCAAATTGTAGATCTTCTCGCAAGCTTTCCGAAAAGTGGTAGAACACTGAAAACGGAGTTACGGATCATAAGTTATGCCCGTTTGAATTTCAGAGCAAAACAGGAGAAACCGAGCCCAGTGCGGACGCACTGACCCAGAGTGCGGACGCACTGACACAGAAAACAGAAAATCCGAGCACAGTGCGGACGCACTCGGGCCGCACCACCCGCACTCAGCCGACACACAGTTCGTATTTTGGTCATATCTTTGTCATACGAACTCCGATTTGGGTGATTCAAAACTTGACGGAACCAGGACAAAGAGATCTACAACTTTCATGAAGGAACAAAGTCCAAATTCGGAATATATAATTCTGTACATCTGTATCAATGGCGCATCAGCCTGAAAAACTGCTAAATATGGAAAGTTAGTAGGCTTAGTGGGTGCCAAAATTAGAATAACTTGGTCTCCAAGTTCAGAATCACAGAATTAGAAATATAGAAGTTAGTAGACTTAATGGGCGCCGAAAATAAAACGACTTGATCTCCAAGTTCAGAAAACGTTATATAAGGCTAAGGAGACCACATGAGAAATTATCCATTATTGTACATATCCATTATTATATCCATTTTCCACAAATTGAGAGAGAGAGATCCTGCAGAAATTCTCGAGGCTTTTCAAGGAAGGAGAAGAAGAAGATTCAAGCAAGGAGTCGGCAAGATCGAGGTTTTAGATCTAAGAAAGGGTGTAATCATTTCTTTATCTTATTTCTTATTGTTTTTGCCAATCTTTGTTATGGATCTCTCCAAGAGAGAGTAGTTCTCTTTCTAGGGGTTTAGGTCAATGCATGAACTTGTTTAATTCTAGATTATTCGGATATTTGTTTTTATTATGATTGTGTTATCGGATTTGATTGTTAATTTCTGTGATTTATTCTTTATGAATTTCATTAGTACTCGTTCCTTTGAGTTCACCTGGTTAGGGTTTATTGAATTGAAGTAGTTTTGAAATCGCGTTGATCGTGTTTTTCCGCTTTAAATTTATTAAATTCCGGCATTGGTCATGAGGAGACTACTAATTGAAACCATAAAGACACACCTTAGGGTTGGGTTAGAAGCGACCGTACTTTGATATCCAATCCGGAACTATAGAAATTAAGGTTAGGATTTTGGTGAAGGACCGAAAGGAGAAGGCAAATCCTAATTAGGACACCTTAGAACAAATATCGATATATGCTTTGAAGCATGAGATTAAATATCCCTCTAGGTTAGTGACAGCCCTAGAATTCGAGGCACATTAATCCATAAAGCGCAAAGTATTTGTATTAATATTTGTTCTAAAGGCTAACATAGGTTAGAAACCTCATCAAATCAAACATGAATTTAAACAAACCGAATAAATAGAATTAGCAAGGAATCGTAGACCAAATACCCCTAGATCTCCTTAAACTTGAAAACAAACCAATCTTTCTTTCCTTTATTTTATTTACATTTATTGTTTGAAACTCCTCTCTTTCGGGTATTGAACCCAACCTTAGGATTTTAGAACAAAACCCCCTTTACTTTTATTGTTTAGTTTTAATAGTAGTTTTTTTTATTAAAAATTAGTGTTTCCCTCTCTCCCTGCGGATCGACACCTAAATACTACAATCGATAGGTTGTGCGCTTGCAACTAACCTATTCATTGAGTACGAAGGTTTATAAATATTAAAGGCAAAAGAGTACAAAATTCTTATATCTAAAATACTCAACAAGCTTTTTGGCGCCGTTGCCGGGGAGAATAGGATAGATACTAGTTTTTATTTTAGGAAAGTACTTTTAATTCTTAGTTTCCTTATTTACTTTTCAGAAAATTAAAAACCCAAAAATAGTTTATTTCTTTTTTTTATAATTTATGAAATTTACTTTCCTTATTTAATTTTCTGCACTTTACTATTTCTATTCTCTCTCTTTCACATCTTTTCTTCTCTCATAGATTTGAGAGCTGGCACCAGTCACAAGGAGTCAAACCGCGAAGATCAAAGCCAGCAAATCCTCTCTTCCTCAACCAATGGCGGGTCTAGATCCACCATACGGCATGCCACGCAACTTCATTGAGGAAGAACTTCCGGAAGGTCTTATCAACCAAGCCTTTCGTGATCTCGATAACAATCCACCGCCTCCTCCTCCACACAACAACCCACCGCCTCCACATCCACACGACAACAACAATGTTCCACCGACTCTCAACAATAATCCTTTGTTTGGTATCAATCCAAACAACGGAAATGGCCGTAACCATCAACAAGGCCACCGCTTCGGTTTCATTCCTCAAGGCCAAGATCCACGCGAAATCAAGCCATCTCTCATCCACTTGCTTGGCCAAAGTCAGTTCGGAGGAGCCCTAAACGAAGATCCACACGCCCACTTGGCGGTTTTCGAAGAATCCTGTGGCACCTTCGCTCGAGAAGGAGAAGAGCTAGACAACCTCAAGCTCAAATGCTTTCATCTATCCCTCCGTGACAATGCAAGGACATGGCTAAGGACCGTGAATCGTGACAACATAAGAAGATGGGACGACATGGAGAAGTTATTCTTAGGAAAATACTTTCCTCCATCCAAAATCCAGCACTTTCGAACGAAGATCACGACCTTCAAGCAAGCCGAGGGAGAATCTTTGACCGAGGCATGGGATAGATGGGCCGAGCTTCAACGCTTGTGCCCTAACCATGGTCTCGACATGTGGTTGCTCTTCCAATTTTTCTTTGCGGGTTGCACAATCGCCACAAAGACTCACTTGAATTCCGCCGCAGGAGGTAATATGTCCAAGATGGATCCCCAACAAGCCATGCTAATGATCGAGGACATGGCAATCAACCAAAGGGAATGGACGGCCGAGAGAAGTGGACGAACCCAAACCACACCGGGAGTCCTAAAAATCGACGAAGTTACCGCCTTGAAAGCCCAAATAGATGCCTTGCAACATCAAATGGCACAAATGCAAAACGCCAAATCCGTGACAAAGAAGGCTTCATGCGGCATTTGTGGAGAGACGACTCATATCACCGCCGATTGCCAAGTCCTCATAGAAGGAGAGGAAGTCGAACAAGCCAATGCAATGTTCTACAATCAATGTGATAAGAGGAACGACCCGATCTACAATAAGGTTAGGCCAAATGATAACTCAAATACATACAACCCTAACACAAGGTGGAACCATCCAAATTTCATGTGGAGGACTGAAAATGACAACTCAAATCAATACCAAGGTAATTCCAATCAATACCAAAACTGGTCAAACCAAAACTCGTACCAAGGACCTTCTCAAAACAACAAATTAGAAAAATTGATAGAGGGCCTTGTGATCTCTCAAAACGAGTTCATGAACCAACAAAGAAACAACAATACCGATATTTCGAATTCCTTGAGAAATTTGAACAATAGGTTTGAGTTTTTAGAAACTAAAACAAAGATGCTAGAGACACAAGTAGCACAACAAGCATCTTCGTCCTCTCGCCAACAAGGCACACTACCGGGCAAACCCGACATTAATCCACGAGAGTATGCAAATGCTGTGACTTTGAGGAGTGATAAGGAATATGATGAACCAATCCAACCACAAAGACTCCCTCAATCCACACAATCTGAACCGATTTCAGCCGCACCAATTGATCCACCAATCGCACCGGCATCAGAAAAGCATCACAAAACTGGTAATTCTAACTCAACAAAGGTACAAAAATCTGAAACTCCAAAGTATGTTCCCCCTCTTAGGTTCCTACCTTTTCCACAACGGTTGGTAAAGAACAAACTAGACCAACAATATGCCAAATTCATTGAACAATTGAAAAAACTGAACATTACCATACCTTTCACCGAGGCAATTGCACAAATGCCAACCTATGTCAAGTTTCTCAAAGAAATGTTGTCAAACAAAAAGAAACTTGAAGATGTTGGAACCATTTCTCTAAATACGCAATGTAGTGCACTTTTCTTGACCAAACTACCTCCCAAACTTAAGGACCCCGGTAGTTTTACTATTCCATGCAAAATTGGGGAGACCGAATTCAATAGTTGTTTGTGTGATTTAGGTGCTAGCGTATGTTTAATGCCAAAAGCGGTTTATGAAAGGTTAGGTCTAGGAGAATTGAAACCAACAAAAATATCGCTCCAATTAGCGGATAGATCCGTTAGATACCCGGTAGGAATTTTGGAGGATGCAATTGTCAAAATTGGTAAATTTTTCTTGCCGGTAGATTTTGTTGTGGTGGAGATGGAAGAGGATACACAAACTCCCCTTCTATTGGGACGTGATTTCCTAACCACAGCAGGTGCAATCATAGATGTGCGTGATGGAAAGATTTCTTTCCAAGTAGGTGATGAAAATGTTGAATTTAATGTTTTTAAATCTCTCCAATTTTCATCTAATAATAATGATTCGATATGCAGGATAGATGTTTTAGACTCTACAATTAATGATCATTTAGATAGGATGATGGAAGGAGAACAACCGAATGAAATTCTGAAAGAAATCGATAAAGAAACAACTCAAAACGATGAAAACAACCAATCGTGCAGCCTAGGCAGCCCACACGAAACTTGTCAGAACCAAGTTTTTGCCGTTTCAACATGCACAATGCCACCGAAGGTCGAACTCAAACCATTGCCAACAACCCTCAAGTACGAATCTCTTGGCTCATATGAGACACATCCCGTTATAATCAATGCCACCTTGAACCAAGCAGAGAAGACAAGGCATTGGCACGACAAACACATCGGAAGAAGTTTTCAAGAAGGACCATATCGAGTATCACGAGTTTTCGACCATGGTGCCTTCAAAATCTGGAGCGAAAAAATGGGTTCATTCAAAGTCAATGGACAGCGGCTCAAACATTTCATTCAAGATGAACCGGTCATCGAAAAGGAGGCAATTGCCCTCGATGATCCACCACCTTTAAACTGAGCCTCAACAAGTCGAGCTCCCGACGTTAAACCGAGCAACATCTTGTGAGTTTCTATTTCTCTTTTTAATTTCCTCTTCTAGTATGAATTGACACATTAAGGACAATGTTTTGTTTAAGCTGGGGGGAGGTTAAATGAAAAACTGAAATTCACAATTGTATCTTGCATTTAGTTTAGGCATGTTTAAATTTTTTGTTTGTTTAAAAACTAGGGTTTTACCTAACCATGAATAGGGTCCAGTCCGACTTGTTCGGATGTTTACCTAGTTTTGTGTCATGCATTTTGTTGATAAATTTGAGTGATTGGCAAAATTAGAAGTATTGATGCAAAATTTTGAATAATTTTCGTTAAATCCTTGGAATAATTTGAAATGACCACATAATTTGGCGAAAAACTTTGTGGAAATAAAGGTGTATGAAATTGTGGCATTAGGAATTCAAATTTATTAGAGAAGCTATTTAGATTTGAAAATTTTAAATTTAGAAAGATTGGGATATCCGTGAGTATGATGGAATACTTAGGGATGTGTGTATTCATGATATATGCATATATGTTGAGAAATTGGATAAAATTGAAAATTTTGAAAATAAAAAGTGACTCCAATGACCTATGTTACGGCTTCATGACGTACTTATGGTTATGAGTCCTTAGCACTCTTGCTCCACTACTCTCCCGATAAAATTGACATTCGTGTTAGTGGAAGGGTTAGACTAAGAGCATGCAAAGCACTCTTGAATTAGAACGGTTGGGTACAGTTAACTACTTGTAACTAACCGGTGCTTAAATAAGGATTGGGAAAAATAGTGCTAAAATCATGAAAGAAAAATCAAAATGAGAAAATCAAAAACAACAACAAAAATGAGAATATGCATGTATCAACACACGTAGTCCGCAACATTTCTAAACCTAAGTTTGATTCAAGCTTGGGGGAATTTGAAAATTCCACGTTTAAGATGGCATTTCTTTTAATAAATTTGGGTAGACGAAGTTTGTAATTTCTAGACCTTTAAGGAAATAAGAGTTAGAGTAATCAAATTGTGGGTTGAGTCATAATTATCCGAGGGTTAAACTTGAAATTTGGGAAGTTTGCATGAAGATTTTAATTTTTGGCAAGATCATACAAATTTTTCACTTGAGAAAACATACTTGATATAAGGTATATCAAAGAGATCGAATTGTAGTCCAAGTTTAGATGTTGCTTGGGGACAAGCAAGGTTCAAGCTTGGGGGTATTTGATAGGTCTAAATTATATACACATTCGATCTAGTTTTTATCACATAATAACACCAAATATCTTGTATTTTAATAGAGAATATAATGAAATATATCCAAGAATCAAGTTACTGCCGAAGTCTATTTAAATTACAGGAAATTGAGCAAATTGTAGATCTTCTCGCAAGCTTTCCGAAAAGTGGTAGAACACTGAAAACGGAGTTACGGATCATAAGTTATGCCCGTTTGAATTTCAGAGCAAAACAGGAGAAACCGAGCCCAGTGCGGACGCACTGACCCAGAGTGCGGACGCACTGACACAGAAAACAGAAAATCCGAGCACAGTGCGGACGCACTCGGGCCGCACCACCCGCACTCAGCCGACACACAGTTCGTATTTTGGTCATATCTTTGTCATACGAACTCCGATTTGGGTGATTCAAAACTTGACGGAACCAGGACAAAGAGATCTACAACTTTCATGAAGGAACAAAGTCCAAATTCGGAATATATAATTCTGTACATCTGTATCAATGGCGCATCAGCCTGAAAAACTGCTAAATATGGAAAGTTAGTAGGCTTAGTGGGTGCCAAAATTAGAATAACTTGGTCTCCAAGTTCAGAATCACAGAATTAGAAATATAGAAGTTAGTAGACTTAATGGGCGCCGAAAATAAAACGACTTGATCTCCAAGTTCAGAAAACGTTATATAAGGCTAAGGAGACCACATGAGAAATTATCCATTATTGTACATATCCATTATTATATCCATTTTCCACAAATTGAGAGAGAGAGATCCTGCAGAAATTCTCGAGGCTTTTCAAGGAAGGAGAAGAAGAAGATTCAAGCAAGGAGTCGGCAAGATCGAGGTTTTAGATCTAAGAAAGGGTGTAATCATTTCTTTATCTTATTTCTTATTGTTTTTGCCAATCTTTGTTATGGATCTCTCCAAGAGAGAGTAGTTCTCTTTCTAGGGGTTTAGGTCAATGCATGAACTTGTTTAATTCTAGATTATTCGGATATTTGTTTTTATTATGATTGTGTTATCGGATTTGATTGTTAATTTCTGTGATTTATTCTTTATGAATTTCATTAGTACTCGTTCCTTTGAGTTCACCTGGTTAGGGTTTATTGAATTGAAGTAGTTTTGAAATCGCGTTGATCGTGTTTTTCCGCTTTAAATTTATTAAATTCCGGCATTGGTCATGAGGAGACTACTAATTGAAACCATAAAGACACACCTTAGGGTTGGGTTAGAAGCGACCGTACTTTGATATCCAATCCGGAACTATAGAAATTAAGGTTAGGATTTTGGTGAAGGACCGAAAGGAGAAGGCAAATCCTAATTAGGACACCTTAGAACAAATATCGATATATGCTTTGAAGCATGAGATTAAATATCCCTCTAGGTTAGTGACAGCCCTAGAATTCGAGGCACATTAATCCATAAAGCGCAAAGTATTTGTATTAATATTTGTTCTAAAGGCTAACATAGGTTAGAAACCTCATCAAATCAAACATGAATTTAAACAAACCGAATAAATAGAATTAGCAAGGAATCGTAGACCAAATACCCCTAGATCTCCTTAAACTTGAAAACAAACCAATCTTTCTTTCCTTTATTTTATTTACATTTATTGTTTGAAACTCCTCTCTTTCGGGTATTGAACCCAACCTTAGGATTTTAGAACAAAACCCCCTTTACTTTTATTGTTTAGTTTTAATAGTAGTTTTTTTTATTAAAAATTAGTGTTTCCCTCTCTCCCTGCGGATCGACACCTAAATACTACAATCGATAGGTTGTGCGCTTGCAACTAACCTATTCATTGAGTACGAAGGTTTATAAATATTAAAGGCAAAAGAGTACAAAATTCTTATATCTAAAACAAAAAGCTTGTTGAGTATTTTAGATATAATGATTTTGTACTCTTTTGCCTTTAATATTTATAAAACCTTCGTACTCAATAAATAGGTTAGTTGCAAGCGCACAACCTATCGATTGTAGTATTTAGGTGTCGATCCGCAGGGAGAGAGGGAAACACTAATTTTTAATAAAGAAAACTACTTCTAAAACAAAACAATAAAAGTAAAGTGGGGGGGTTTGTTCTTAAAATCCTAAGTTGGGTTCAATACCCGAAAAAGAGGAGTTTCAAACAATAAATGTAAATAAAATAAAGGAAAGAAAGATTGGTTTGTTTTCAAGTTTAAGGAGATCTAGGGGTATTCGGTCTACAATCCCTTGCTAATTCTATTTATTCGGTTTGTTTAAATTCATGTTTGATTTGATGAGGTTTCTAACCTATGTTAGCCTTTGGAACAAATATTAATACAAATACTTTGCGCTTTATGGATTAATGTGCCTCGAATTCTAGGGCTGTCACTAACCTAGAGGGATATTTAATCTCATGCTACAAAGCATATATCGATATTTGTTCTAAGGTGTCCTAATTTAGGATTTGCCTTCTCCTTTCGGTCCTTCACCAAAATCCTAACTTTAATTTCTATAGTTCCGGATTGGATATCAAAGTACGGTCGCTTCTAACCCAACCCTAAGGTGTGTCTTTATGGTTTCAATTAGTAGTCTCCTCATGACCAATGCCGGAATTTAATAAACTTAAAGCGGAAAGACCCGATCAACGGGATTTCAAAACTACTTCAATTCAATAAATCCTAACCAGGTGAACTCAAAGGAACGAGTACTAATGAAATTCATAAAGAATATATCACAGAAATTAACAATCAAATCCGATAACACAATCATAATAAAAACAAATATCCGAATAATCTAGAATTAAACAAGTTCATGCATTGACCTAAACCCCTAGAAAGAGAACTACTCTCTCTTGGAGAGATCCATTACAAAGATTGGCAAAAACAATAAGAAATAAGATAAAGAAATGATTACACCCTTTCTTAGATCTAAAACCTCGATCTTGCCGACTCCTTGCCTGAATCTTCTTCTTCTCCTTCCTTGAAAAGCCTCGAGAATTTCTGCAGGATCTCCCTCTCTCAATTTGTGGAAAATGGATATATTAATGGATATGTACCATAATGGATCTTGAGAGAGACGAAATTCTTCTCCTTTTATAGCCAAAGGCCTTGCCCAATTTAGAGGATAGAAGTGGAGTTAGTGGGGGCACTTCTCAGACTGCCATGCCTATTATTGGCCTTCTAAAACGGGTTCCTTGGAAGCCAAGAATAGAAAACCTCTTGAAAATGCGAATTTCTGGCTGTCTGCGAGTCCAGTGCGTCCGCACTGGAGTTGAGTGCGGGTGGTCTGGGTCGCACCGACTCCAAATCTCCTTTGGTTCCAAGTTTCCTTTTCTGGATTTTCTGCAAAATTTCATGAGTGCGTCCGCACTGGATCTTAATGCGTCCGCATTGGGATGTTTTTCTGTTTTCCAAAGAATCCGAAGATTTCAAAAATAGTCTAAGTACTGAGTGCGTCCGCACTGGCTGTGAGTGCGTCCGCATTGATCTTGAACTTCTGTTTTCTGGCGAATTCTGAAAGTCGCAAAAATCGGCTAAGTAGTGAATGCGTCCGCACTGAGGGTGAATGCGGCCGCATTACGCTCGGACTTTTCGTCTGTGAGGTCTGCGCTGCTGGAAAATCGGCTAAGTACCCAGTGCGTCCGCACTGGTGGATAATGCGTCCGCATTGGACAGTTTTTCATCATTCTGCACTGTTTCCTGCATTGAAACATCGAGCGAACGCAGTAACTTGATTCTTGGTGTATTATATTCGCTTTATATCCAAAATACAAGATATTTGGTGTTATTTTATGATAAAAACTAGATCGACGGTGTATATAAAATACACCTATCAAATACCCCCAAGCTTGAACCTTGCTTGTCCCCAAGCAACATCTAAACTGGGACTACAATTCGATCTACAATTTAACCCTATATCAAGTATATATTTCTCAAAATGAAAAAACTTGTATGATCTTGCCAAAATTTAAAAACCTTCATGCATATTTCCCAAATCCCAAGTTCAACCCTCGAATAATTATGAATCAACCCACAATTCGATTACTCTAACTTTTATTTCCTTAAAGGCTTTGAATTTGTGAACTTCGTATACCCAAATTTAAAAGATATGCCATTTTAAACGTGGAATTTTCAAATACCCCCAAGCTTGAATCAAACTTGGGTAAAAAATAATTACGGACTTTGTGTGTTGATACGTGCATATTCCTTTTGTTTTGTTGCTTTTGATTTTCTCACTTTGAATTAGCACTATTTTCCCCATCCTTATTTAAGCACCGGATAGTTACAAGTAGTTAACTGTACCCAACCGTTCTAATTCAAGGGTGCTTTGCATGCTCTTAGTCTAACCCTTCCACTAACATGAATGTCAATTTTATCGGGAGACTAGCGGAGCAAGAGTGCTAGGGACTCATAACCATAAGTACGTCATGAAGCCATAACATAGGTCATTGGAATCTCATTTTTATTTTCCAAAATTTTGTTAATTTTACCTACTTTCTCAACATTTATGCACATATCATGAATACACACATCCTAAGTATTCTTTCATACTCACGGATATCCCAATTTTTCCTAATTTAAGATTTCCAAATCTAAATGGCTTCTCTAATAAATTTGAATTTCTAATTTCTCATTTTCATACACCTTTATTTCCACAAAGTTTTTCGCCAAATTATGTTGTCATTTCAAATTTATTTTAAGGATTTTACCAAAAATTTGAAAAATCGTGCAAGAATACTTTTAAGTTTTGTCAATCACTCAAATTTATCAAAATTTTTGCCAACTTTTAACACAAATTTTAAACATGATTTTATACTTTATGCATTTTTAGACAATAAAGTCCAATTATGCAAGACTCTATTTTTCATAACCTCGTAAAACATCTTGACAAATTCGTAATCGCAAGCAATTAAGTTCAAAATCACAAATCCTATTCATGGTCAAGTAAAAAGCAAGGTTATAAATCCTAAAAAGTTTCGAAAAACTGAATAATAAATATGCATGCGGATACAATTTCTTCCCATCCCCCAAGCTTAAATAAAGCAGTGTCCTCAGTGCTAAAAATAAACTAAAAAGAGAGAAGAAACATGAACTACTTTACTGGCGTAATCTGGTGATGTATTGCGCGGAATCAATCCTCGTCGAAAACCATTTCGTCGACGTCATCTTCCTCATCTTCATTGTTGTCGGCCTCTTGTTCTTGACTGGCCGCCTCTTGCTCTTGTCTCGCCGTTTCACGCTCTTGTGCCATCTCGTACTCTCTCCTTTGAGCGGCCCGTCTTTGGTACGGAGGTGTAGGTGGATCATCCTCAAAGTGTGGGTTTGCGTGCATGCATCCTCGGCGGGAATAGTAGGTCGCTCGGGCGGCCTCGGCCTCTACCTCATCAAAGCGGCGGTCAAAGGCATTCATGCGGCCGTCCATGCTATCCAAACGCCCTCCAATATTGATGCTCAAGTTGTTGATGGAGGTGTTCATGGTCTGCATAAAATCCCAGATTTGTTGGTTGGATGGCATACCTTGTGCTTGTGCGGCTTCGGGTGCGGCTTGTGGTGGAGGTTGTTGTGGTTGTGGCGGCGGTGGTAGCGGTGGCTCGAGCGGTTCATCGACAATTTTCCAAGTGTCGGTATCTAAGGGATCGATTTGAGTTTGTAGAGGCAACCGGTGTCGAATGTTGTCCTTTGGGCCCAAATTGATCCAAGCCTCTTCAATGTCGTCCCAACGGATGAGCCTCGCCCGAAATAGACCATCGAGGTCTACTAGCGTGTAACCGGGCACCACCGCACCAACGGTCGGAATTTGCAAGTGTCGGGCAACGGCGCCAAAAAGCTTGTTGAGTATTTTAGATATAATGATTTGGTACTCTTTTTGCCTTTAAAATTTATAAACCTTCGTACTCAAAGAATAGGTTAGTTGCAAGCGCACAACCTATCGATTGTAGTATTAAGGTGTCGATCCGCAGGGAGAAAGGGAAACACTAATTTTTAATAAAGAAAATTACTTCTAAAACAAAAGAATAAAAGTAAATGGGGGGGGTTTTTGTTCTTAAAATCCTAAAGTTGGGTTCAATACCCGAAAAAGAGGAGTTTCAAACAATAAATGTAAATAAAATAAAGGAAAGAAAGATTGGTTTGTTTTCAAGTTTAAGGAGATCTAGGGGTATTCGGTCTACAATCCCTTGCTAATTCTATTTATTCGGTTTGTTTAAATTCATGTTTGATTTGATGAGGTTTCTAACCTATGTTAGCCTTTGGAACAAATATTAATACAAATACTTTGCGCTTTATGGATTAATGTGCCTCGAATTCTAGGGCTGTCACTAACCTAGAGGGATATTTAATCTCATGCTACAAAGCATATATCGATATTTGTTCTAAGGTGTCCTAATTTAGGATTTGCCTTCTCCTTTCGGTCCTTCACCAAAATCCTAACTTTAATTTCTATAGTTCCGGATTGGATATCAAAGTACGGTCGCTTCTAACCCAACCCTAAGGTGTGTCTTTATGGTTTCAATTAGTAGTCTCCTCATGACCAATGCCGGAATTTAATAAATTTAAAGCGGAAAGACCCGATCAACGGGATTTCAAAACTACTTCAATTCAATAAATCCTAACCAGGTGAACTCAAAGGAACGAGTACTAATGAAATTCATAAAGAATAAATCACAGAAATTAACAATCAAATCCGATAACACAATCATAATAAAAACAAATATCCGAATAATCTAGAATTAAACAAGTTCATGCATTGACCTAAACCCCTAGAAAGAGAACTACTCTCTCTTGGAGAGATCCATTACAAAGATTGGCAAAAACAATAAGAAATAAGATAAAGAAATGATTACACCCTTTCTTAGATCTAAAACCTCGATCTTGCCGACTCCTTGCTTGAATCTTCTTCTTCTCCTTCCTTGAAAAGCCTTCTAGAATTTCTGCAGGATCTCTCTCTCTCAATTTGTGGAAAATGGATATAATAATGGATATGTACGATTATGGATCCTGAGAGAGACGAAATTCTTCTCCTTTTATAGCCAAAGGCCTTGCCCAATTTAGAGGATAGAAGTGGAGTTAGTGGGGGCACTTCTCAGACTGCCATGCCTATTATTGGCCTTCTAAAACGGGTTCCTTGGAAGCCAAGAATAGAAAACCTCTTGAAAATGCGAATTTCTGGCTGTCTGCGAGTCCAGTGCGTCCGCACTGGTGGTGAGTGCGTCCGCACTGGGTCGCACCGACTCCAAATCTCCTTTGGTTCCAAGTTTCCTTTTCTGGATTTTCTGCAAATTTTCCTGAGTGCGTCCGCACTGGATCTTAGTGCGTCCGCACTGGGAGACTTTTCAGGCTGATGCGGCCATTGATGCAGCTGTACAAAATTATACATTCCGAATTTGGATATGGTTCCTTCATGAAAGTTGTAGATCTCTTTGTCCTGGTTCCGTCAAGCTTTGAATCACCCAAATCGGAGTTCGTATGACAAAGATATGGCCAAAATACGAACTGTGTGTCGGCTGAATGCGTCCGCACTCGGGTCAGTGCGTCCGCACTGCGCTCGGACTTTTCTGTTTTCTGTCTGATGGCTGAGTGCGTCCGCACTCTGGGTCAGTGCGTCCGCACTGCGCTCGGTTTCTCCTGTTTTGCTCTGAAATTCAAACGGGCATAACTTATGATCCGTAACTCCGTTTTCGGTGTTCTACCACTTTTCGGAAAGCTTGCGAGAAGATCTACAATTTGCTTCATTTCCTGTAATTTAAATAGACTTCGGCAGTAACTTGATTCTTGGATATATTTCATTATATTCTCTATTAAAATACAAGATATTTGGTGTTATTATGTGATTAAAACTAGATCGAATGTATATATAATTTAGACCTATCAAATACCCCCAAGCTTGAACCTTGCTTGTCCCCAAGCAACATCTAAACTGGGACTACAATTCGATCTTTTTGATACACCTTATATCAAGTATGTTTCTCAAATGAAAAATTTGTATGATCTTGCCAAAAATTAAAAATTCTCATGCAAATTTCTCAAATTTCAAGTTTAACCCTCGGATAATGATGACTCAACCCACAATTCGATTACTCTAACTTTTATTTCCTTAAAGGCCTAGAATTTATGAACTTTGTTTACCCAAATTGATTAAAAGAAATGCTATCTTAAACGTGGAATTTTTAAATACCCCCAAGCTTGAATCAAACTTAGGTTTAGAAATTTTGCGGACTACGTGTGTTGATACATGCATATTCTCATTTTTGTTGTTGTTGCTTTTGATTTTTCTTGTTTTGATTTTCTTTCATGATTTAGCACTATTTTCCCAATCCTCATTTAAGCACCGGTTAGTTACAAGTAGTTAACTATACCCAACCGTTCTAATTCAAGGGTGCTTTGCATGCTCTTAGTCTAACCCTTCCATTAACACGGATGTCAATTTTATCGGGAGACTAGCGGAGCAAGAGTGCTAAGGACTCATAACCATAAGTACGTCATGAAGCCATAACATAGGTCATTGGAGTCACATTTTATTTTCCCATATTTTTCAATTTTACCTAATTTCTCAACATTTATGCACATATCATGAATACACACATCCCTAAGTATTCTTTCATACTTGGGGATATCCCAATATTTCCAAACTTAAAATTTCCAAATCTAAATAGCTTCTCTTAATCAATTTAAATTCCAAATGTCCTAATGTCATACACCTTTATTTCCACAAAGTTTTTCGCCAAATTATGTGGTCATTTCAAATTATTCCAAGGGGTTTACCAAAAATTCGAAAAAATTATGCATGAATACGTCTAATTTTGCCAATCACTCAAATTTATCCACAAAATGCATGACACAAAACTAGGTAAACATCCTAACAAGTCGGACTGGACCCTATTCATGGTTAGGTAAAACCCTAGTTTTAAACAAAAAATTTAAACATGCCTAAACTAAATGCAAGATACAATTGTGAATTTCAGTTTTTCATTTAACCCTCCCCCCAGCTTAAACAAAACATTGTCCTCAATGTGTCAATTGATACTAGAAGAGGAAATTAAAAAGAAAAATAGAAACTCACAAGATGTTGCTCGGTTTAACGTCGGGAGCTCGACTTGTTGAGGCTCAGTTTAAAGGTGGTGGATCATTGAGGGCAATTGCCTCCTTTTCGATGATCGGTTCATCTTGAATGAAATGTTTGAGCCGCTGTTTGTTGACCTTAAATGAACTTATTTTTTCGCTCCATATTTCGAAGGTACCATGGTCGAAAACTCGTGATACTCGATATGGTCCTTCTTGAAAACTTCTTCCGATGTGTTTGTCGTGCCAATGCCTTGTCTTCTCTTCTTGGTTCAAGGCGGCATTGATTATGACGGGATGTGTCTCATATGAGCCAAGAGATTTGTATTTGAGGGTTGTTGGCAATGGTTTGAGTTCGACCTTCGGTGGCATTGTGCATGTTGAAACGGCAAAAACTTGGTTTTGCAAAGTTTCGTGTGGGCTGCCTAGGCTGCACGATTGGTTGTTTTCGTCGTTTTGAGTTGTTTCTTTATCGATTTCTTTCAGAATTTTATTCGGTTGTTCTCCTTCCATCATCCTATCTAAATGATCATTAATTGTAGAGTCTAAAACATCTACCCTGCATATCGAATCATTATCATTAGATGGAAATTGGAGAGATTTAAAAACGTTAAATTCAACCTTTTCATCACCTATTCGGAAAGAAATCTTTCCATCACGCACATCTATGATTGCACCTGCTGTGGTTAGGAAATCTCGTCCCAATAGAAGGGGAGTTTGTGTATCCTCTTCCATCTCCACAACAACAAAATCTACCGGTATGAAAAACTTACCAATTTTGACAATTGCATCCTCCAAAATTCCTACCGGGTATCTAACGGATCTATCCGCTAATTGGAGCGATATTTTTGTTGGTTTCAATTCTCCTAGACCTAACCTTTCATAAACCGCTTTTGGCATTAAACATACGCTAGCACCTAAATCACACAAACAACTATTGAATTCGGTCTCCCCAATTTTGCATGGAATAGTAAAACTACCGGGGTCCTTAAGTTTGGGAGGTAGTTTGGTCAAGAAAAGTGCACTACATTGCGCATTTAGGGAGATAGTTCCAACATCTTCAAGTTTCTTTTTGTTTGACAATATTTCTTTGAGAAACTTGACATAGGTTGGCATTTGTGCAATTGCCTTGGTGAAAGGTATGGTAATGTTCAGTTTTTTCAATTGTTCAATGAATTTGGCATATTGTTGGTCTAGTTTGTTCTTTACCAACCGTTGTGGAAAAGGTAGGAACCTAAGAGGAGGAACATACTTTGGAGTTTCAGATTTTTGTACCTTTGTTGAGTTAGAATTACCCGTTTTGTGATGCTTTTTCGGAGTTGTTGCAATTGGTGGATCGATTGGTGCGGCTGAAATCGGTTCAGATTGTGTGGATTGAGGGAGTCCTTGTGGTTGGATTGGTTCATCATATTCCTTATCACTCCTCAAAGTCACAGCATTTGCATACTCTCGTGGATTGATGTCGGGTTTGCCCGGAAGTGTGCCTTGTTGGCGAGAGGACGAAGATGCTTGTTGTGCTATTTGTGTCTCTAGCATCTTCGTTTTAGTTTCTAAAAACTCAAACCTATTGTTCAAATTCCTCAAGGAATCCAAAATATCGGTATTGGTGCTTCTTTGTTGGTTCATGAACTCGTTTTGAGATATCACAAGGCCCTCTATCAATTTTTCTAATTTGTTGTTTTGAGAAGGTCCTTCGTACGAGTTTTGGTTTGACCAATTTTGGTATTGATTGGAATTACCTTGGTATTGATTTGAGTTGTCATTTTCAGTCCTCCACTTGGCGGTCTTCGAAGAATCCTGCGGCACCTTCGCTCGAGAAGGAGAAGAGCTAGACAACCTCAAACTCAAATGCTTCCACCTATCCCTCCGTGACAATGCAAGGACATGGCTAAGGACCGTGAATCGTGACAACATAAGAAGATGGGACGACATGGAGAAGTTATTCTTAGGAAAATACTTTCCTCCATCCAAAACCCAGCACTTTCGAACAAAGATCACGACCTTCAAGCAAGCCGAGGGAGAATCTTTGACCGAGGCATGGGATAGATGGGCGGAGCTTCAACGCTTGTGCCCTAACCATGGTCTCGACATGTGGTTGCTCTTCCAATTCTTCTTTGCAGGTTGCACAATCGCCACAAAGACTCACTTGAATTCCGCCGCAGGAGGTAATATGTCCAAGATGGATCCCCAACAAGCCATGCTAATGATCGAGGACGTGGCAATCAACCAAAGGGAATGGACGGCCGAGAGAAGTGGACGAACCCAAACCACACCGGGAGTCCTAAAAACCGACGAAGTTACCGCCTTGAAAGCCCAAATGGAAGCCTTGCAACATCAAATGGCACAAATGCAAAACGCCAAATCCGTGACAAAGAAGGCTTCATGCGGCATTTGTGGAGAGACGACTCATATCACCGCCGATTGCCAAGTCCTCATAGAAGGAGAGGAAGTCGATACTCAACAACACACCGGTAATTCTGAACGCTAAGCTTGTCGAAAGTACAGATCAAGTTCCAGCAAATAGAGAGAGATACCAGCGGTTGGTTGGGAAGCTTATTTATCTCTCTCACACAAGACCTGATATTGCTTATGCGGTAAGTTTGGTAAGTCAATTCATGCACAATCCAAGTGAAGAACACATGGAAGCAGTCATGAGAATAATCAAGTACTTAAAAGGAACTCCAGGAAAAGGTATTTATTTTGAAAAAAACGGTCACCTAAGAGTCATTGGCTATACTGATGCAGATTGGGCTGGGAGCCTCACAGACCGAAAATCGACTTCAAGATACTTTGCCTTTGTTGGAGGAAACCTAGTAACTTGGAGAAGCAAAAAACAAAGTGTGGTGGCGCTTTCAATTGCAGAGGCTGAATTGATTGGAGTAACCAAAGGAGTGTGCGAGTTACTCTGGATAAAGAAGGTATTGAGGGAGCTTGGTTTTACACCAGAAGAAGCCATGGTACTTCGTGTGGATAATAAGGCGGCAATTGATATGTCTCATAATCCGGTCCAGCATGATAGAACCAAACACGTAAGTGTGAACAGACATTTCTTAAAGAATAACATTGACTCAAAAGAAATTGAGTTGGAATTTGTTAGATCCGAAAATCAACTCGCCGATATCTTGACCAAAAGTGTAACCAGCAACATCTTCAATGAAGCAGTGAGCAAGTTAGGCATGACTGATCTGTACATGCCAACTTGAGGGGGAGTGTTCAAGTAGAGCATGTACGGTCCGTATGGTGAGTACATGGACCGTGTACCTGGCCGCCAGAACAGTTATGGAAGGTGGCAACTGGCTGTCATATTTGGTATCAAAGGTGGCAGCTGTAATCCTTTGGTAATTTATGATTTATTTCTTAGTTATATTGTTTCTTATTTTAGAAGATTGTAATACATGAAAAAAGAGAAAGAAAGGAAAAAAAGGAAAGTAGGATTTAGGAAGTTTGAGGGAGGTTCCCTCTATAAAACCTCTCCTCCTCCTCCTGTAAGAATATCTTTCTTGTGTAAGAAATAAAAAGAGTGTGTGTGAGTGTGGAGGAACGTAGGTACCAAGTTGGTACTGAACCTCGTTAAATTCTGTGTTTCTTTCTTTGTCTCTGTGATTGCTTATACGGGCCGTGTACAATAATACACGGACCGTGTATACTTCCGCTGTTCAAATTCTTACAGTACTTACATGCATTATCTTTCTCACACAAAAAGATAACGACGTAACACCTATTGGTATGTGGAGATCACATATAGTAGACAGTACTTTGTATGCAAGAATATAGTAAAAAAAAATATAAAGTGGAAAGGAAAACTCAAACCATAACATAAACGTATATTAAAACATAATTAATAATTGAAGTACAACCCTCACTCTAAAGATGAGAAGTTTACCTTCTCATGCCCATGGCAAAATAAAATGAATAAAATAAAGAGAGTATAAATTACAATTCAATTGAAGATGAAAAAACCTCTGCCTCCTTAGATGATGATTTTTTCTCTTGCTTGGCTTCTAATGGCTATCATTCTCTCTCTAAATAACTCTCTAACCTAACCTAACAATGAGTATTGCTAGTTACAATTCTGAACTTGACACAATTAAACATGCACACTAAAACCTATTACAAGAGGAGTATTTATAGACTTCCTAAATGTGAGATGTAGTGAAAGTAGTGGGGGACGTGGGGTCCACCCATGATTGAATAGATGAAGCCAAAAATAGCTTAGCTCTTAAATAAACGCGTCCTTCTAGAAGACCCATCAGGAAAACGAGTTCTTTTGGAAGTTCCATCAGAGAAAGCCTATTTTTAGGACAGTCCACGGATCGTGCGGCCTCAAAGTATGCCGCATGTGGCATAGAGGAGGCCGCAGGGCTTCCTGACTTAGCATATTTTCTTGTATTTTTCACCATTTCTTATGTTGTGCACTTCGTGTAAGGTGTTGCATGCTTCATGTAATGTTCCATTTTGACGCCTCATTCAGAAATCGTCTAAATACGACACTTTTTTGCTTTGTTTTTGCCCTAAATACGCAACTTTCTCAAAAACCTGCCAAAAAGACCTAAAAACACGTTTGCGGTAAATAAATCGAGAAAATGGCTACTTTGCATTCACTTTTTGTCATTTTTCGGAAGAAAAGATAGTGATTTTCGCTATATGTTTTGGCTTCATCAATGGCTTATAGAGGGAACAAAGAAAAATGATCATTTTTCATATAATTTTAAGGCAATTTGATATTTCATTAAATTTTATTAAATGTAGATTGCTGTAAAATTTTAAATTATTTGATGAATGACAAAATTTACATCAAATTTGATCATTTTTATTTCAAATTTATGATGAGCGTAAAGTATAGATTATATTATAATTGTCGAATTTTCAAACAAGTTATTTGACGATTAACAAGATTACCAAATTAATTACTTGTCTAAAACTCTCCACCATTACGTATTTTTTTAGTTATTTAGTGCCAGCATGGATATATTTTCTGACATTAGATACAAATTATGCCTCAGTTAATTAAGATTTCAGAAAACAATAATTAAAAAGGAATTAATGGAACGTAGAACCATTTAATATTTGATGTGTAATTATTCAATTTTAACCGTCCGATTATAATTAAATAGTTTGAAACAGATTACTTTTCACCAATCTAATTAGACGGCTCATTAACACAATCCTATAATATTAATGGGGTCACTTTAATAAAACAAAACAAAAAAAAACAGAATCACATTTGTCTTGTGTTATTTAAAACAAATCACATTTGTCTTGTTTTATTTTAAAATAACAACTGGTGAGGTTGGCGTATGTTGTAGGCCCCTCTGCTTCTAAGTTTTCTAAATTTAATATTTGATAGTCTAGATTCAACCTCTTCGAGGGAATTCACATCCTCGTAGGCCCCTCTGCTTCTAAGTTTTCTTAATTTAATATTTGTTGGTCTAGAATAGATTCAACCTCTTTGAGGAAATTCACATTCTCTCCGGTACTGTAAAAGAGAATTTTTTAGAATTAATGGATCTGGTCCGTTTTCTTTTACTTTACACGAATCTCAAAGCCTAATAATACTGTCCTGCGATAGCCTGAATCTCAAATCGGCTGGAAATAAATCTCAAACCGTAAAGTGAAGGGAATCTTTTACACATTGGAGAGGATACTTGTTCCTTTGAGCGGGGCATGGTGGATCCTTATTTAATATTTTCTAGACGTTTAACCTTCCGCATTAAAATATTGAGACTATAAAATGAGAAGAGAAGGTTATAATGTCTTATATCTTTCATGTTTCATCGTATATCATATTATTTATTTTTATTTTTAAAATTCAAACAGTGGATTCGAACCGATTAATATGATCTTTATATTAAAATATGTTTGGAGACTGAATTTTATATTTTTTCAAAAAAAATTACTATTTATTAGATAGGTACAGAATTATTGTTTTTAGACAATTCAAAAATACTGATTTTGTAGCTATCTAAAAAATAATGAAAAGTTCAAGAACATTTTTCAAGTGTCTACCATTTACTAAGAAAAATAGTAGCCAAAGAGTTTTTGTTTCTTTTAGCTGTTCTAAATAATTATGTTGCGAGTATAAATAGATTGAATGCTGTAAAGAGATTGATACGGATATAATAAGTGCATTTATAAGATAAATGTGATGTAGTAAATTAGTAGGTAAGAGATTAGTTCGTAAATATGTAATTTTTTGTGTTTTACAGATATACCAATGATATACAAAAAAAAATATTTACTAAGAAAAAAATCTCAAGAAACAAAACAAATATCACACTTTTTGTTATTGATCGGGGGAATTTATTCTAAGCTTGCCTACCTTGTAAATTCCATTTTATTAATTTAAAAATATATGTGAATTCTGTATGAAATTGTTAGTAATTTTGGTAATCATTGTAAAAATTAATTTTTGAATCTAGTTGCAATATATATTTTTTTAAAATTAATTTGTATTTAAATGTAGTCTTAATAATTAATAATATGACCATTAACGTAAAATAACGGAAAGTGGTTGCCACATGTTGTCAATTTTAATTCAACTACCCCACACGCAAAATCCCATTAAATACCTCTTCTCTCTCATTTTATTTTTGTAAAAGTGAAAAAAAAATGTAAAAGCTATGATAATCAGAAAGTGAAAAGAAATAAGAGAAATTGATAAGAAAAAAAAAAATTGCAATATGTCCAATTGAAATTTTGAGTCCACGTCGTGGGTGATTTTGAGAAGTCAAATGCAACTTAATTTGAATTTTTGAAATTTCGCTCTCAAGTAATCAGATAGATTTTTCTATAAGTTGTGTTTTTGTTTTGGTCTTTTTGAATAAAGGGCGCTGTTCCGTATCTGGATGTTGGATTACGAGAGTATATTTAACGAGATATTGGGTGTAGGAATCTAAATTTGTTTCTGAGATTGAACTGTTTGAGTACTATGATATCTGAAAACCTAGACCCGGGCCACCCGGCCGGTTAAATATACGTACGTAATCTGATATATTTGTATGGATTAATCCAATTATGTTTGTACTTTTATTATACGAATAGATCAGTTATAGAAAAATGTGTCGTTAAATAATCAGTTACTAAGTTTTGTAGCTGATTTTTGTTTTGTTTTCTGTTTGCTACGTAGAGTGACGAATCATCGGACGGATGCTAAAATCTTGTTCTGTCGTCGTGCCCGATTGGTGGCCGGGATGTGACATAAATTTTGTCAAGTGTGAATTTTATACAATTAAATTTTGGATTCATTTGGATTTCTATTTACGGACAAAGATAAAAAACAACATGATATAATGTAAATAAGAGTAGAACTAGGATGTTTCTAAGTTTATCAAGCTCTTTGGTGAACTCAATTCTAAAATCTACATTAGTTTCAAATGACGAATCCAAACCATTGAAATCCTTCTACCTTACGGGTGATGCGTCTATATACAAAAAATTTAAAATTTAAAATTAATTTTGTATAGAATCAAGTGGTCAAAAGACGTCCAAAAAATGAATGCATTAAAATTAATTTATAAACTTTCTAATTTTGACTACTTAACTTTATACTAAATTAATTCGTCAAACTTTAAAATTTTCACATGCAGACACTCATAAGGTAGAAAGATTTTAACAGTTTAAATTCGTTATTTGAAGCCAATTCAATAGATTTTAGAGTTGAGTTCACGAAAAGACTCGGTGAACTTAAAAACACCCTTGTCTACTCGTGTAAATAATGCGTGATTTCGAGATAAACTAATATTCCGGAATAATGCGAGCGTTCTTCTATTAAAAAATCCCAACACAAGCAAAATTTGATAAAACATAGTAAAATAAATAAATACCATAAAATCTCCCAAATCTCATTTTTATGCCTCAAATGTTGAATAATTTAGAGTTTCTATATGAAGAAAAATGCTAAATAACTCAGCGTTCCGGCCTGGATTGTTATTTGTTCATCGTTTATTTAAATCAACGACGAATAATTCAGCGTTTCTAGGCCGGTAAAAACGATGAATAATTTAGTGTTTTGACCTATGCAGGAACGTTGAATAATTAAGTGTTTGTGGCATAAAATGATATTTAAAATATTTGATATAGGTTTAATTTGGTTTTTTTTTTTTCAAAAATAAAGTAAATTGCTCGAAGCACCTCACACTCAGGGGCGGATCTAAGACTTAGCTAAATGTGGCTAATCCACCCCTATAATTTTAAAATTTTAATTATACGTATAGAAATTTAATTGAATTTTATCTTTTTTAAACTTTTATACTTTAGCTACCCTCAATAAATGACATATGTTTAGTTGTAGCATAGTAGTTAAAACTTTAGTTTATGATTGAGAAGTCTTGAGTTCAAATTTCACTCACCATAATTATAAATTTTAAATTTTAGCTACTCTTATTAAAATTTTCTAGTTCCGCCCTGCTCACACTTACCTATAAAAGTTCACCAATGAGTCAATGACAGACAACAATCATGAAACTTCAATTAAGAAAGGGAACAACATCTTTCATAGTTGATTCATTCTCTCAAATTTACCAACTCTGTAATCTCTAGTTGGATGATAATGGAAACTTTGACTGGGTCATGTTTTATGCTGAAATTTTTATTAATAACATTTCAAAAAAAAAAACACTACTGAAATCGGAGAATTCAAAAAATACGAGGGCCTCCAAGTCAATTTGCGGCCTCTCAAAAACCTAAAACGTCAATCTGCGGTACCTAAGAATGAGACCGCAGATTGACTTGGAGGCCTTGATATTTTTTGAATTTCCTATAATTTGTGGTTTTTTTTAACAGTGGTATTAATAAAAATTTTGGTGTTTTATGACTGATAAGGTGAACAGAGAACAATTAAGCCATTCTTTGTCATTAATATAGTTAAAAATGACTAAATATTACGTCATTCTATGGCCTATGGGGCAGATCAATTTTTATATGTTTGTAATGTAATGTAATTTGATATTATATTAAATTTCATTAAATGTAGATTGTTGTAAATTTTAAATCAGTTGATGAAAGATAAAACTTACATCGCATTTGATTATCTTTTAATTTACGATGAACATGATGTAATTATTTAATCTTAACAGTCCAATTATGATTAAATAGTTGGAAACAGATATTATTAATTACTTGTCACTATATAAAGTTCCAGTCTAATTAGACGGCTCATTAACGTAAACCTATAATGTTAATGAGGTCACTTTAATAAAACCAATAAACAGAATCACATTTGTCTTGTGTTATTTAAAAATAAAACCAATCAACCGGAGAGGTTGGCGTGTCTTGTAGGTCCCTCTGCTTCTAAGTTTCTAAATTTAAATATTGATTGGTCTCTTTCTCTCTGTGATGGCGTCGTGGATCCGAGGTGGATCCTTATTTAATAATTTACCTCAGCACTAAAATATTGCGACTATAAAATGGGAAGATTTGTTAATAATTGTTTGACCATAAATAGCCGCGGGAAGAAACAGTTCAATTTTCTTTGGGTTTTCCTTTTCTTAAGCAAATACAATTTTGTATCTGTTTTTCAATAAGCAAATACAAATACAAATACGAATAATAAATAGATATTAAAGTTTAAAATTAAATATGTCTTAAACGGATACAGATACATATACAAAATGAATAAATGTCGGATAGTTGAATCATGAACTTTAAGTTATACATAAAAATATGATGAACAAAAAAAAAAATTAACTAATAGAAAAATTATATAAAGAGAAGAAATGTCCGGAATTGAGAAAAACGGAGAGGAGAAGAGAAGAAATGAAGGTAAAGAAAAAAAAATAGGGCGTCTAATAGTTTCACACTTACTATCTAGGATTTGAGAAATATATGCATCTTGGACATTAGTGTTGAAACGCTTTTGGATTCAGATTTTTCTTAGGGTTCGCGGATATATTTAGATATTTGTTTTGTTTACGGGTTAGAAAATTTATCCGAATTCAGACCCAAATCTTTTCTGAATTTTTAATAAATATATGAATTCGGATTCACAAAATTATATGTATCCGGAGTGAATTCGGACCAGATAATTTTATTTATAAAATATTGTTTAGAAAATATAAAAAATGATGGGCTCTGAGTGAACAAAATGTCGACAATACTTTTTGTGGGTTAATTAATTCTGTAACAAATCATTAATTGCAGTAATATGACCGGTTTCTCTACCTCCATAATCTTGGTATTCTCGACTTTGCAGGGGTACCGGAGAAAAATGCCCCTTAATAAATATTTACATAGGCTGAGTTGGTTGAACTAGAAGGTATGGCCGGTGGATGTCACATCGTACAGGCGCCGTAGAATAAGTGAATAACGTACCCAGTGTGAGGCTTGATTTTCCCTAGATTTACTATAAAATCACAACTCTTTCTATGTTTTGTTTGTTGTCTCATTTAAAGTAGCTTGCTCAATTAGTCTTAAAAATAATATTTATGCCACTTGCCCAGAATTTGTATTATTATATATAAATTATGAAGGAATTAACTTAAATTATTTGCCTGTGATATATAAATTCAGGACGAAATTAATTTGTTAGAATACTAGAACGCGCTATACATTTGTTTGAAAAGTATGTATGTTCGATGTTGGAATCTAATTGTACAATTCATGTCCAATCTAAACTGTAATACTAGAACACGCTATACATTTGTTTGAAAAGTATGTATGTTCGATGTTGGAATCTAATTGTACAATTCATGTCCAATCTAAACTGTAGCCTACTTGACTTTGTGTAGTTAAGAGATTATTGTATGAGTGCTCAATAAACACATAAAACTGGCATGTATATGTATATTTAGGATGGAATAATTTGTTATCCGATTGTTTCCAATTTTCATCCACTACACTCTATGCATTTATTGATGGGTAGTGACCAGTGTTATTAGAACCGGACCGGACATCAACCTGTTAGAGCTCCAGATCAGTTGTTCACTGGTTGGACCGGTGAGTCAACCGGTTCAACTGCTGATTTTTTAAAACAATTACAACTTATAACTGTTGTCCCTTATGGTACCACTAAATTCGAAATAAATAAATAATTGCAAATAAAATAAAGTAAAAGAGTTTAGAGAAATTTGACACAAGGAGTGATAACGGAGTTCGGCTTAAAATGCCTACGTCTCCGGGGTGTCGCAACCGCTTCTCGGTGCGCCTTTCTATTACCCAAAAAAGAAAGGTTACAACTTGTGAACCGGTGAGCCCTTACAACCAACGGGAAGTCACACGGCCAACTAGAGTCGAGAACGAAGTCTCTAAGTTCGAAGTCTCAAGAGAAACACTCAAGTAAACACTCTAATCTAATCTAACTCAAGATTAGTGAAGTGGATTTGAGGTTGTGTTGAGGGATATTGAATTTCGTGTTCTCACAACAATGGAGGAACTTGCTCTCACAGAAAAGTAGGTTTAAAAAGATTAGGGTCGGCTAAGTGTTGTGAGGAGAACCCTAAGGTTCTATTTATAGTGGCAGCTTTGAAATGAGTTTTCTGCCATAAAACGTCCCAACGTTTTGTAAAACGTAGAAAACGTTTTACTTTAATTTAGTTCAAAAATTCAAATTTCTGTGAGAATTCCTAAAACGTTGCCAACGATTATAAAACGTTGCAAGACGTTTTTGTCTGGAAATTTATCGACTAAAATGCTATTTTGAAGTCTGAAAAATGAATTAAAACGTCCAGACGTTTTGACAAACGTTCAAAACGTTTTAGAGTATTTTTCAGCCTAATTTGAAGTCTGAGAAGCGAATTAAAACGTCCAGACGTTTTGACAAACGTCTGAAACGTTTTAGAGCATTTTTCAGCTTTTAATCGATCAATTTCTATATCTTTTACACGAGGTAAAACGTCTGAACGTTTTGTTAACCGTTCCAACGTTTTGTCCCTGTGAATCAACCTCAAAGCTACTTTACCAACTATAATTTTACAGTTTAAATTCTTGATAAATAACTTGATGATTCTTCAGTTCAAGCACTTTGTATATTGCAATTCCTATCGTCTTGAACCTGCATTCTTTCTAAAATATAGAAAATCGTAAAATTCAATCATTGTATGTTTTGCAAACTAGTCAAATAAACTAAAAGAGAATTGCTTGAAACAACAATAACCTGAAATCCTAGCAATGTTATTTACTTTTATGTTAAAGTTCTTACAAGAATGAATGTCATATATTACAAAATATCCATTCTAAGTTCAAGAAGTTTGTATACAAGCTCTTATAATCACAATAGGATACCAGTACAAGTCAGTGACATTGTTGAGGAAATTAATGGCTTTGAATGAGATACAACTAAAACTATTCTTATGCCTGAAATGTCAGATTTCTAATGAAATTACATACATGTTCAAAACTTGAATCTATCAAAGTGTTAAAGAAGGAACCTCTTTATTTTGCTGGTTTTGATCTTTAATTTGTTCTTCTTATTCTTCAATCCTCTGTGTTTGGTTGAATAATTTATTAGCTCTAGAATCCAAAAAGATGTACTAACAAGTCTATGAGAATTTCAAGTATTCAATATGCATGAAAAATAAAATTATTCATCTCTATCAACACAAGGTTCTCTTAATATATCCAAATTAGTTGCACCGTATCTCTTTGTTTGTTATTCTAAAAAGTCATGATAAATCTAAAATAAATGAATTTAACTATTATTCACATGTTGTACAAGATTTAGGGAAAAATTCAGAATTACATATATACGAATTATAAATTCTCTTCTATTTTTTTTTTTTCAATTATGTCCCTATACTCGTATCATGCAACCAATCTCCTGGGTGCTAATGTATTAAGTGTTTACTGTTTATGACCATTACCTTTCAATACTGCCTAAACTCTTTTTACCTAACAGTGTCCCTCATGTGTTGATTAATGAGAAGTTAGTTGATAGCTATAAAGAATATTGACGGGTATTTTCTTAGTACAAAACTCTGGTAATTTTATTTTCCAACCAATACTATAAGTTCGTGACCCACCAAGAGCCTGCATTAATTTTAGTCTGACTATGCACTATTTTTATTAGTTTGCTTTTTTAAATTTGCAAACATAGATTTCCGTAGACCTAGCACCAAAGTATGAGAATTCAACTGTCGGCATAAATGCCCAAAAGTACATTAGGGGTCTAGATCCTTGATGATGCCAATTGGTATAAGAATTTATACTTACAAAAAAACACTTTAGTTTGAGCATTTCATCAAACACCTTAAATGCATTGATTTATTCAATAAAATCAACTCAAATATTAACTTTTCAAGTGTTCTATAAATTTGATTACATGAGATTACTTACATTTTTCGATCTTGATAGATTCTTTTGTGATTTCGCTTCAAACTTATGCCTTGAGAACGTGCAGCCTTGAGGGGTTGAGGTTGAGCCCTGCAATGGTTGTGTGCATTGGAGATTAGAGAATTGACAAAAATAGTAAGAAATCGAACCAAGTCATATAATCCAGCACGATTCGTGTTGCTTCCATGTTGACGGTACCAGCGAAGAAAAGGCAAGATGGTCGAAGAAAGAAATAGAAATGTACTCCGTGAATGAATATGTTTTGAACCGTTTTTTTAATGGTCTGGTTCATTGGTTTTTTAGTAAACCCAGACCAGTTAAACCGATTTTGAGCGGTCTGATTTCAAAGAACCGAACCGGACAGATGACCAGGTCTGATTTTTTCCAGTTAAACCACCGGTCCGGTCCGGTTTTGATAACACTGGTAGTGACATATAAATGATATTATAAATAGATTGGTCTTTTTCTCTGATATTAAGATTCTGTTCAAGTAATTTCATCTTTTCATCCATCACTCAAAAGAGAGAGGAGTCAAATATTCTCTTCCTAGAATAAAGAGAGAATACATAAGAAATTGGAAATCGAATAAATAAATATTTAAAATTTCATTTTATAAAAGACAAATAATATTAATTCTTACAGAAATTTAAAAAATTATAAAACAAAAAAGTTGCTATTTATAAAAGATGCAATCTCCCATTTCTTCTATCATGATAGCTTCAGGACAGTAGTCGGAATTTTTATTAGTAAGAGGTAGAAAATTTTACTGGTGCGACAAACAAATCGAGGACTGCTGTGAATTAATCACAGACTGCAAGCTGTTCATAAGTAGGTAACAGTATGATTAAAGAATCTGGCTAGTATAACATCAGTGTTATATGACATCAATTCCAAAATTTATTAGATAGACTTCAAACGACTAATCCAAACCGTTCAAACTAATTTACTTTATGAGTGATGTGTTTACATGCAAAATTTTATTTTTTCGAGTTATTTTAGTATCAAGTCAAGCAGTTAAAAATGTTAAAATATGAATGCATTAAAATTAACTTAAAAACTCTCGTACATTTGACCGTTTGATTTGCTAAATAAATTCGAAAATTATAAATTTTGCATGTAAACGCACAACTAATGAAGTAGATCAGTTTGAGCAGTTTAGATTCACCGTTTAAAGTCGATTCGATATATAGGTTTTGAAGTTAATGTATGTAGAAATGACACTAATTACTGATTATAGCATGCATGTACTTAGTTTTCAAAATGCCGAAGAAAAAATATGCAGAAATATTTTCTTTTATTTCTTTTATTTTTTTTCCTTGTATATATTATTATTGTTATTTAAAAAAAGGGTTAAAAGTTGATGAGAAATAAGGCGGTGCAGACTCTAAGATTGTGGAATAATGTAGAGAACTTTGAGTCACGAGAGGCATGAAGCATGCAAAGAGAACCGGGTCAAAGACAACTACCACCTCTAGGGTCGTTACTCGTGACTTTTCTTAGTCTCTTCTCTACTTCTTTCACCACCGGCCTTTCTTTGATCTTTTCCTCTTGACAGTTGACACGAAGTTCCTTTGTTTTGTTTTTGTTTCCTTATTTCAAAATATCATATGGAAAAAGAACGAAACACGGAAGAATATTGTAGCCTTGGTCTATGACCATGCCACCTATCACCTGTGAATGAATCTAAACAAAATTGTTTGGCTGGCTAGGATCACTTCATCTCTGCCGCCAATTAAGATAGATATTGTAATTAATTCGACGATTTTTCCAATATTTTCTAAATTATCAAATTTAAAGTTCTAATTGAAAGGTACTTATTAGCTGCGTAGGAAAATTGTTTTCTATCCAGTGGCTGAGGTTAGGATTTGAGCTAGGGATAGGTAAAAACCGGATTTGGGTTCGAATAAATTAACGGGTTTGGATTCAAGACACAATTCAAAAAAATAGCAAGAAATTAGTGGGTTCGGATTTGAGTCGCTGTCTCGCTAATTTTTTTAATCGCGCTGTCTCCGCATCCGCTTGGGCTTTGGGAATTTTGGTTATGGCCTTCGGAGTTCGAAGCTCAAAGAAATCACGTTGTATCATTGGGCTCTGGGTAGGCAAGGTCAAAGAAACCCGGTTCTAAAAATAAAAAAATTCAGGAGTAGGCAAGTGCCTACCCCAAGAACTATGTAGCCTCACCTCTGTTTCTATCAATATTTTTTAAATATTTAACAATAATTTTAATAAAGTTGACAACTTTATAAATATTTTTTAAACGCTCGCGTTTAAAAGTTATATTATACTTATATATTGATACATTAGAAAAAAAAAGTAAAGTAAAGTAGAAATCCGAACACATGTGTTCAAAATAAACTGTATATGCATGCATTACTACAGAAAAACACTTCACCACATCAGTTCAAATTGCAATCTGTAATTAGATTCCGAACAGATGGCTATCGCTCCAATAGGAATGATATACACATATGCCATCAGCTAGAATCGATGGCGTTCAGCTCCAAAGCCATCGGTTGGAAATAAGAGACAGATGAGAATAATAGTTTTTTGGTCGTATATTATTATCCCTAATTACATGTATATATATATATATAAACTGCCAACAACATTTCTGCCACAATGCTCCCAAAATTTGATAACCTGAAGGTTGTCACTGTTTTCATTTGTACGTATTCTTTTTTACAATGGAAACTTGAATCATAAAGAGTTGTCCAAACTTGACAAAGTTCACAATAGTACAACATGAGAATTGTGTTAGTATTTTGGGACATTCTGGTTTTTTACTGATAAGGACAAATGCTAGAGTTTTTTCTGATTTTCTGGTATTTTCAGAGGGGGGACTTTTATGGCTCTTTGGCTCTTGTCATTGGCTCTGATTGAGTCTCTTGACTCTTTTAATTTGTTTACTGGCACATAATCGATACCAGCTCTAATACCATATTGATTTTATGCGGAAAAGATGAGTATGATTTGTAAAATATTGTATTGCATAATAATTTTTCTGTTTTGTACAGTGGGAGCTTTTATAGTCATAAACAAGAATAACGGTAGAGAAAAAGTTACTGCTGCCTATCATCTACTCTAACGGATGCCTATATTTACTAAAAAGTAAAAAAAAGAATTGAGTGACTTTATTTACCATATATAGTTACTCTCTAATTTTCTAAATATAGCCTATGATGATAAAAATCTAATTATGTTTGAGACTTAATTAGTTCCTAATTTTTCTTAATTCTCAACAGATGTTGATGTTGTTACACATGTTAAAAAAGTTTGAAGATATTATAAACTTGTTTGACTCTTGATGAGTGAAAGGCATTTGGTATAAACTAAGATAGAACAACAATACCTAAAATATATATTGATCTTTGTACTAAATTTTTTTTATATTGCTAAAAAAGTTTGATTGTACTCTGGAAAATGGAACAAAATTTTGCTTTCATGACCTCTACATTTCTGATCATTTTTAAAATGTCTATTCCTAAATTTTGAAATCAGATTGTTATCTACCCCTTAACAATTCACAATTTGAATTGGTTAATTTATATTAGTGACGCTAATTGTATCAGTAAATTATTTTAAATACTCCTAATAAAAAATTCTGACTACGCCTTTTAAAATATGATTTATAGCAAAACACCGATGACGGATACATTTTTAGAAAATTATGTTATCATTGATGTAACAAAATTTTATTAATTGATTAATTACTCTAATCTAATCGATAATTCTGTGCTTCCTGTTTGACTACCAAAAACAAACTTCACCTGATCTGATGAGGTGTCCAGAAATTAACCACCGGCCACCGCTTTATCCTAAAATTTGACCAATTCCGCTTGATGCCAAATGCCACGTGTCAGTTTGGAAAAGCGTCGGTGGTGACCGTTATAGAAGCACCTAGAGAAAGAAGAATCACGGCCTGCCACAAACTTAAGGCTGAAGTAACTCCAGAACTTATGTTTAGATCCGGACCGTGCGATCAGAATCCGGCCTATTATCAATCTGATCGGACGGTCAGGATTCAAAATCCAATTTTGAGTTACTGTAGGAGATCTTGCAGTTGAAAGGTGAACCGTATTATACTTGGTAGGGATGGTATTGTCCATTGTCTACGCCGCTTATTAAATAATTTCGGTTCGTTTTAAGTCTATTCGGATCTGACAGTAACGTGACGTGGAGGCTTTAATTCCTTTGTATCTTTTTCTCTGTAGTAATCCGTGTGTTCGCTTTGTGTAATCTTCCGTTAGGTTTCTTATTCTCATGTAACATGTTGATACTCTGTTTGATCCAATCAAATTGTTTCAGATTTATTGTGCTAGAATTTTTAAATTGCGAACCGGTTTTGAATCAAATAACCCGCATTTTTCGATACGAGTATAACAATAAATTCTATCTATTCAATTTTTAGATACCACAATGGCACAATCCAAATTATTTTGTTTAAACCGATCAAAATATAATACATGCACATTGATCTTTATACTTAAAACCTCAAGAAAATATCTTAAATATTGTTTATGACACTGAAATTTATATTTTTAGTATTCAGATCGTAATTTCCATTCAAATTTTGATAGCCCTGAAGCACACACAGAAGGTCACACAAACATGTGCTAGATATACTGAATTATGAAAAAAAGTCCAACCTTAGAACCCAAAAATATTGGATTCTGGTCAGTTATTTTAATAAGATTCTAGAATAGTTTTCTCAAAAAAATAAGATTCTAGAATAAATTACGGTTGCAACCTCCCCGCGGCCCGCGCGATTTCCTATTTCCTATTTTCTATGTCCAGCGCGAAATTGCGTAATTCCAAGCTGGGGGATAAATAAATCCCGCCAACTAATTAATCTTCTTCCCTCCGTCCGTTTACGATTTCTCTAAATTGACCGGTCCACTGCTCGACGCGCACGTCTTTTCTGGTGGCCCACTGTTCAGTCCCTCTCTCCTCGCCTGTCCTCTCGCTATTAATAGATCGCCCCTTCCTCCTCTCCTCTCTTCTTCTCTCCTCCATTCTCCCGACCCTTATTGAGTGTCAAAATTAAAAACTTCTATACTTTTCTTTTTCTTCTCCATTCTCTCTCCCAATTAGTTGCTGTTTATTAGTTCCCTGATTCGTGGATTCTGAATCTTCCTCAATCTTCGCTCCAGCTGATAGTTGGCCTCACAGTGCATTTAATTCGGATCAAGGTATGATCTCTCAGAGTTGCTTTTGAATATAATTTATGCATTTCGGGAATCTTTTGATTATTTTGTGTTTTTTCTTTGATACACTGTCCCTTTTAAAGTTAATAAATATTTTGTAATTTTGTCAGCTATATTAAATCCTCCTCCTTGTTATCTGATTTGAAGAGCTGAATCTTGTTATATAACCTTGGTATTTTAATGATTCATATAGAATCTTAATCACCCCATGTCTTGTCGGTTTTATTTTCAATTTTAGAGAAAGTACGGTTTCTCAATTTTCCGTCGGACTTCCGTACATTAGATGACATTCTTTTCTCATTTCTACCCCTCTTATTTCCTTGAATTACATTTTTGTTTGGTTTCCGCATTTGTCGGTGTAGTTTCCTCGTCTCCTTCTCTAATTTGGAAAGTTTCGAACCACCCAGTTTGTCCCAATCAAGGTCCCTTTCACAACTATAATAATCTCCTGGATATCAACACGTCGTACCTGTGATCCTAGTGCTCTTTTTTTATGGTTTCTTTTTACAAGTTATTAGTTGGTTAGGAAAGGTACCTCCTCTAAATAAATTGTGTAAAAAAATAATGAACGTGAAACCAAAGCCAAAGGTTTGTTCCTTTTCTGTCGCCTCTCATTCAGTTGTTAGGTGTGTGTGTTTGTTTGTTGTAATGTGGCTGTTCAGATCCTTGTGGTTTTTTTGTTGCGTGTGTATCTATCTATATACAGGGTTACTCTACTTGTATAAAATGACCCGTTATATACAGGGTTGCTGATTTAGTTTCCGAAGGTCTTTGTCTTTAACGTCTCTTGTTTGTCTAGAATGTGGGCAGACATGGTCCACGAGTTAAAGCAGAAATACTTTTCCGTGGCTACAACAATGTATCTTTTCCGTGTTGGGCCTCATTCATCCTATGTTAAATAAATGCATACTGTATTAGGCCACAGAAGATCGTATTTTCGTGACATGGACAGATTCATTGTATTGTATGGAGTATGGACATTTACTTTTCTTTTTCTTTTTTTTCCCACCACACGTGAGAAAATTAACTTCACTTAATAAACTTGTGCTTAAATTAGAGGTAGATTGAATTAGTTTACCATTAATGTTAACTTTCTTCTACGCCGTGTTGTAATTTACCTTTGGTTAAAGCAACCTATATTTTGACTTTCACCAGAAGTACCTTTTCTATAACAAAATGTTTCTTTTAATCAACTGGTACTTAATTAATATATGTTACTGACAACCTGATTCGCACGGGGATTTTGTTTAAAGTTTAAATTGTACCGGTTGATATCCTAAAATCGTCCTCTCATAAGTTGAAATTCGTATCCTGCATGTGTTTAGGTTTCCATTTTTATTATACTAAATTGCCCCTTGATTTGTTTATTTGTGATTGTAAGGTGCTGGAATGTTATTAAAAGCTTCTTCTTTAGCTGTCGTAACAAGTACATAAACTGATCTCCGTATCTCTTCATGCAGTTAATAGAGACATTTCAAACCTTGAATGGTACTTGAGAGTTCTTCATTACCATGGCAATGATCAGGTAGAAAGCCACACTCAAAGAATTCCAATGAACAATTTTTTTTTTCTTCATTGAAGTAAATTTAAGCATTTCTCAAATCAGGTCTGAGCTAATCTCTGTTTGATGGGCTGCCTTCACTGCTTCACTGACAAGAAAACATTGAAAAAGTGGTTTTTCATCGACAAAAGGGTTGGTTAAGCGAGAAAACAAAAAATTTGTTCCCCAATTCTAACCAGAATTAATTAGCCTTATTTGCCATTTCTTTTTGGACACATCAAATGGATTTGAAGCCAAACCATATCTCTCCAGTAATAACTGAACCTATCCCGGTAAAATCGAGACTCGGCCTTCCTTCAAACCTCATGTCATACCCACCTGGTATTGAGTTAAACTCAACAACTAGTATGTTGTTGAATAACATCCAAAGAAGAAAGAATGTTCCCAGCAAGCTTGATGAACTTCGTGCTGGTGGCTGGTTGGAAGCCATGATTGCTTGCTCGCCTCCTCGCAAGAAGCAAACCAAGGATTCAGATGATAGTTATGAGCAATACCTTACTTGGATGGTACGTTATTGATTTATATTTTCATATGCACGTCCTTAGTTGTAATTGAAAAAAAAAAGATGGGAATTTTATATGAATAAATAGCAAAGAGAGAGTCAGAAAATGTTCTCATTCGTTGGTGCCAATCGACTTCAAATAATTGTTAGAGATTTCATTTGTGGAAGGAACGAAACTTAAGGGTGTTCAGGCAAAAACAAGCTCGTATGGAAGATTTGGTGGCAAGGATAGTACAACAAGTTGGGTTGTGGCTGAGATACTGTGGAGGGTAGAGTCAAAACTATGTTGTAATAGATGTAGGTCGTTTTGTATTAGTTGTTTAACAACTTGATAGCTTCTATTAAGTACCTCCAAAAAAAAATTGTTAGAGATTTAACAGAGTTTTAGTACTGATATTTTTCTTTGTTTAACCTGTTTCCCTTAAATATCTTCATAAGATATTGGAATACCTTGCAAGATGAACCCAGTTCAGAGCAATCATTTATTTTTTAATTTTTAAAATTATTCTGTTTTCTTCTGATAGATGAAGTACCCATCTGCTTTAACTTCGTTTGAGCAAATAACAGCGCATGCAAAGGGAAAAAGGATTGCATTGTTCTTGGATTATGACGGGACTCTATCACCTATTGTCGACCACCCTGAAAATGCCATCATGACTGACGAGGTAAAACAAATATCAGCTGTGATCTAATTATTTCGAATCTAATTTAATAAATATGGTATTGACTTGATTGTTTTATACACAGATGCGTACTTCAGTGAAAAATGTTGCGAGGTACTTCCCTACTGCTATCATTAGTGGTAGATCCCGTGATAAGGTAATTAAACAACTTTTTCTTCAGGATTTTATAAAAAAAAATAGCTCTTTTGTTATAGCTCTGTTTACTCATTCAAATTTAAATATTTTCCTGCTATCTGTAGGTTTTTGAATTTGTAAAGCTAACAGAACTTTATTACGCTGGGAGCCATGGAATGGACATTATGGGCCCTGTCAGAAATAACGATTCTCATGGGTCCCATCCTAACTCCATTAGGACCACTGACTCACAGGTTAGTCGAAGTCATATTCTGTAATGTCTCATAAGTCATATGTAATCTTCAAAAAAGAAATCAAAAGAACACAATTTTCTATTTGTAACCGAGCAAAAGCATACTCTTCTTACCAACTCCTAATTCACCAGTTGTTGCTTTAATAATAGCTCTTGATTTGTGCTTCAGAGGAAATTATGAATAAATTCATATGGTTTCATTGTTAATTGAAAATTTGAAACTTAAGTACTTTATTTCAGTCCTTAGGTTAGCATTAATTTTTTGTTTTGTTTTTCAATAGCCCTTTGTATTCAACAAATCAAAGGCAATGTTCTCATAAGATTTCTGCTACTGCAGGGGAAGGAGGTTAATCTTTTCCAGCCAGCAAGTGAGTTTTTACCTATGATCGATGAGGTAATTATATATCACTGTCACTTAATCTCAATATTTGCTGATGCCAAAAGTTTCAGAAAAATAAAAAAGAAGTTACAATGCAGGTTTTTAGAACCCTCATTGAGAAAACTAAAGACATTAAAGGATCATCTGTAGAGAACAACAAGTTCTGTGTCTCTGTACATTACCGCAATGTGGCCGTGGAGGTAATTCTGAACTCCAACACAAATCACTTTCTTAACTTTATAAATGAAAGTACAGAAAAAGAAATTATTCTTAATTTTCTTTTTGGTATTTGAATATTAGGATTATGGCCTAGTTGATCAATGTGTAAAGGAGGTTCTCAAGAACTACCCTCGTTTGCGACTAACCAGTGGGCGAAAGGTCAGAATTCATTTTCAAATTTGAATGAAATATTAATTAAGAAATGAAGAAGTTTGTTTCCAAATAAAATGATGTACCAAAAGACTTGTAAATGAGATTGCCACCAATTTGCCATAAAGCAGTTAATGAGAACAAACCCAACATGTACTTTATGCTTTTCTGCAAATTATTGTAAACAATTTGCACAAATGTATTCGGTCTTATTAAATTTGCATCTAATTTAATCTAGGTTTTTGAGGTTCGCCCAACAATAGATTGGAACAAGGGGAAGGCTGTTGAGTTTCTGCTTGAATCACTTGATCTAAACGATTGCAATGATGTGCTTCCAATTTATGTTGGAGATGACCGTACTGATGAAGATGCATTCAAGGTAACTTTATTTTTTTATTTTTTATAATTTGAATCACTTCTAGAATGCACACTTTTAACTTTTATAAATGGTATGCAGGTTCTAAGGGAGCGCAAGTGTGGTTACGGTATTCTAGTTTCGTCTGTACGGAAAGACACCGATGCCTTTTACTCATTGAGAGATCCATCAGAGGTAATTGCAGTTTTGAGAAAGAACTACTGTTGCGAGTTCATTTTATGACCTCCTTTTGGAAGGATAACAGATTTTAATTCGTTTATTTTTTCTTACTCTTTTCTTAGGTCATGGAGTTTCTCAAGTCCCTTGTAAAATGGAAGGAAAATGACAATTAGGAAAAAGTGATGATCCATTAGTGTTTGATATACCAGTTGTGAAGTTAAGTTATATATTACAGAAAGAAATTTCTGACTAATAACTGACCGTTGTCAAGGAGGCGCGGAGCAACAGGACGTATTAGTTTGACATGCATTTATTTATTTTTATTGTTTCTTTTTTTAAAAGGGCAATATATTTTTGCCAGTGTAACATCCATTTGTTTTTTGTTTTCCATATTCTATGTATCTTCTCCTCAAGTAAATGGATTACATACAACTAGAGAAATGTTGATTTTACTGTAAAGCTCGGATGCTGAAATTTTGTTATGTGTTCGAGTATTTAGAAGAACCAGTGTATTTAACTTGGTGATCATGTATTTCCTAGTAGCTACTAGGAACTTACATTTATGCATATCAATTTGTTAAAGTATTTTGTCACCGATTTTGTATATAGTCAAGGAGTAAGGAGGTACTCCAATTAGTACTGAATTATACATTATGCCTTTCACCAATAGGTGGAAGGTTGCCAATCCAATTCTGCAACTTACCTTTTTTTTTTTTTTTTTTCAATTTTATCCAACAAAAAATCCCCAACCATTACAAGATAATTCATCAAAATAGATTAGCTAGGTGTATTCTTTCTTCATCACTAATATTAAATGGTATTAATTTAATTTCTTTTTTAAATCAATTTTGATTCCAGACATAGCCTCAAAGGATAAGATAGCCCGTAAGCTCTTTTAACATTTTTTGAATTATGCACTCACACCAATCGGTACAACAAACTTATTTAGCATCATGGGCGAGAAGTAGGGGAAGGATTCCTAGGAAGAAATGGGGTGTTCTATTTCTAGCAGCTTGCCGGACACTGGAAGGAGCGAAATAATAAAATCTTTGAGAGGAGATGGTGTCAGCCAAGGATCCTAGCGCAAAGAGCGGTACAAGAGGGGATGCAATGGCTGCGGTACTGTTGATAAGATACTGGTATAGGAAGTGTTCTGACCTTGTAGTGCTGCGGACAAGAGGGGATACAGTGGCAGCGGTATTGCTGTGGAATGGTGCTGGGTTGTGTTGAAATATATTGTATGTTTACGTGTTTTTGGGATTTCTAGGGGCCTATAGGTAAATAGGCTATTATGGAATAGTCTAGGGTGTTATTTGTAAGAGTGCGTTGTAAGGTTTATATAAGCCAGAGTCATTAATCAATAAAGTATCTTTTTGGCTCACTTTTCTATATGGTATCAGAGCCTTACAAAACCTAAACCTAACCCTAGCTGCTACAGTGCCGCCGCTACAGTAACCGCGCCGCTCGGTCTTCTCTTCTTCTAGAGTCGGCCGGCCACCAAAGGTAGCCTCTTTGTGTTGATTTGGCCGGCGTGGGGGGCCTCTACCCCACGATACCCGAAAAGCGGGTTTGGATCAAGGTTTGATCGGGTTTTGAACTCGAATCTTGATGAGATAGATCAAGATCGGGTCAAGAAGAAGAAGAAGAGAGGGGGAGATGATGTGGATCTAGATCTTGAGAGTGCAAGATCGGGTCTAAGGGTAGAAGTAGGAGGGATTTGGACTAAGATCGATACGTGAGGCGTAGATCTGAGTCGGATCAATGTCAGAGAAGGAGACCGGGAATGCGTTCGCAAAGGCTTGTGCGAAGCTGACTCCTGATGAGATGGCTATCATGGTGCGAGCATTGGCCTTGTACCAAGCTCCTGTTGAGAGCAAGCCGAGGTCACAGAGCTTGTCACGTCGCGTGGAGCATGCTCTAGGAGTGAAGGATCTAGATGGGTACTTGACTGAGGAGGAGAGCCGGATTAGGCTACAGGCTGAGGCAGCAGGACTTCCAGGGGTGAAGTCAGCACTAGCGGTTTCCAACTCAGGTCACACAGGTAACACAGGGTTCAGAGGCGAGCCTCGATGGTGTTATATATGCGATGAGGTAGGTCACCTAAAACAGAATTGTCCTAAGTCACCTAAGAAGCGAGATGCAGGTGAGAGGGGACAGTCTGGAGGCCGTGGTTGTGGCCGGGGTGGTAGGAGAGGTGGAAGAGGAGACTACCGAGCAAATCTGATGGTAGCAGAGTGCGAGAGTGAGGAGATACTGAAGAGGAAGCAGAAAGCAACAGGTAATGGGTCGCCTTCACCCAGGGGTAACTTTGCTTGTTTTGCTCACTCGACCACAGGTGTTTGTGATCCACTTGCTCTTGCCTCGATATCCACCACTAGATCACCAGAGTGGATAGTCGACTCTGGTGCATCCCACCATGTGACTGGTGCTGCTAGGGAGTTTTCTTCCTATACTCACCTAACAGTCCCAGAGAGCATTCAGACAGCCGATGGTACGGCCCAGCCCGTGGTTGGTAAGGGTACTGTGAGATGTACCGATTCAGTGACTCTAACCAATGTGTTGCATGCTCCTTCCTTTCCCGTAAACCTGGTGTCCATTAGTGCTATTATTCGTGAGCAGAAATGCATCGTGACCTTTGATATTCCGAAGATGGTCTTTCAGGAGAAGAGGACAGGTCGGATACTTGGAACTGGCACATGGCGTGATGGGTTGTGGTACATGGATAGAAAAGGGATGGACACAGCGCTGGTATCTGTGGTCGATAAAGTGGGGGCAGGAGGATCTGGGGTGAGTGTAGAGGATGAGTTGCTTCTGATTCATAGGCGGATGGGGCACTCTTCCTTCAGCCTACTGGAACGTTTGTATCCATCAAAGTATGAGAAAACTGACAAACAAAAACTTGTGTGTGATGGATGTGAGTTTGGGAAGCATACAAGGAGTTCGTATGTAAGCTCAGGAAGTAGGAGTTCTCATGCCTTTGATCTGGTACATTCCGATGTGTGGGGGCCTTGTCCCACAACTACGGTGAACGGATTTAGGTACTTTGTTTCCTTCATTGATTGCTTTTCTCGTGTGACTTGGCTCTATCTGATGAAAAACAAGAGTGATGTGTTTGCTTGCTTCAAAGACTTTCACAAAGGGGTTCAGACTCAATACGGTGCAGTTGTGAAGGTATTGAGGTCTGACAATGGGACAGAGTACACCAACGGGGCGTTTGGGGAGTACTTGTCATCCCAGGGAATACATCATCAAACTACGTGTCCGTACACACCAGAGCAGAATGGGGTAGCCGAACGGAAGAACAGGCATCTCCTTGAGGTGACCCGGAGTATGATGATGTCGATGAATGTACCAAAGTACTTGTGGGGGCAAGCAGTCTTGACAGCAGCCTACTTGATCAATAGGATGCCCTCGCGGGTATTGGATTGGAAGTCTCCGATTGAGATGCTGAGAGGTAAGAAAGAAGATGTTCTTCCTCTCAAAACTGGCTGTGTGTGCTTCGTGCAAGACAACAGACCAAATGTGGGAAAACTGGATCCAAGGGCTGTGAAGTGTGTGTTCGTTGGGTACTCGGCTACTCAGAAGGGGTATGTTTGCTGGAGTCCTGTCGAGAGGAGGTTGTTTGTTAGTATGGATGTCACATTTAGAGAGCTTGAGCCATACTACTCCTCTCAGGTCGCATCGCCCTTTGGGGACTCGCTCGATACAGGAGGTACGAGGCGAGAGGGGGACGATAGCAGTAGTGGTGAGAGGAGGTTGGTGAGTGTGGGGGATATCCCTTGTCCGCTTGTCCCTCGTCCGCTTGCGCCGATTGTGGAGTCGGCGGCTGAGGAGTCGGCTGTGGTGCCGGAACGGATGGAACGGGTTGAACCCGAGAATGATGGAACTCAGGCTCAGGGGGAGCTGAGAGTGTACACGAGGAGAAGAAAGCAGAATGAGGGAACCGTGCCTACAGTGCCACTTGTGCCAAGTCCCTTGTCCCTGCCTCCTCCGACTCCTGAGACACCTACACCATCCACCTCAAACTCAGAGTACACAGGTGATATGATTCCTCTCTCTACTCCTCCCGCTCCTTTATCGGTAAGGAGGACTTCTCGCAGCAATGCGGGAGTTCCCCCTGATTGATATGGCTTTCCACATGATATTGCCCAGTTTGTCTCTTACTCTCACATATCACCGGTACATGGAGCATTCATTGCATCTTTGGACACTGTCTCTATCCCTAAGTGTTGGCAGGTGGCTAAGGAGGATCCAAAGTGGAAAGCTGCCATGCTAGAGGAACTTGGGGCTTTAGACAAGAACAAAACTTGGGAGCTTGTGTCACTACCACCAGGCAAGAAGGCAGTTGGTTGCAAGTGGGTCTTTACTGTGAAGCAAAACCCAGAGGGGCGGGTTGAGCGCTACAAGGCCCGATTGGTAGCAAAGGGGTACAGTCAGACTTATGGAATCGACTATGATGAGACCTTTGCACCCGTGGCAAAGATGAGAACAGTGCGAACACTGGTTTCCTTGGCAGCAAATGGGGGTTGGAAGTTACACCAGCTCGATGTGAAGAATGCCTTTCTCCATGGTGATTTGTTGGAGGAGGTGTACATGGAGGTACCACCAGGTTTTGGCACGAAACAGACGGTTGGTAAGGTGTGCAGGCTCAAGAAATCTCTTTATGGGCTGAAGCAGTCTCCTCGAGCCTGGTTTGACAGGTTTAGGAGAGCTATGGTAGGCATGGGGTATCGGCAGACCAATGCAGACCATACAGTGTTCTTTAGGCGACATGGAGTTCACACTACGATGCTTGCGGTGTATGTGGACGACATGATTATCACTGGTGATGATGAGAGTGAGATTGCTCAGCTAAAGGCCAGATTGGGCAAGGAGTTTGAGGTAAAGGACTTGGGACAGCTGAGATACTTCCTTGGGATTGAGGTAGCTCGTGGTGTAGAGGGGATTGTTTTATCTCAAAGGAAGTATGTGCTAGATTTGCTTACAGAGACAGGTATGCTGGGGTGCAAGCCTGCTGCTACTCCCATTGACCAGAAGTCCAAGCTGAGTGCTGAGGCAGGAGAGCCAATTGATAGAGAGAGGTACCAGAGGTTGGTGGGCCGCTTGATCTATCTGAGCCACACTCGTCCCGACATATCCTTTGCTGTGAGTGTGGTGAGCCGCTATATGCATGATCCTAGGGAGGGTCACATGAACGCTGTATACCAGATTCTGAGATACCTGAAGAGTGCACCAGGGAAGGGGTTGATCTTCAGGAAGAATGGGCATTTGAACATTGAGGGCTATTGTGATTCAGACTGGGCTAGTTGTGCTGATGACATGAAGTCCACGTCTGGATATTGCATGTTTGTAGGGGGCAATCTAGTCTCCTGGAAGAGCAAGAAGCAAACAGTGGTTGCGAGATCCACAGCTGAGGCAGAGTACAGGGCCATGGCCCTAGGCGTGGCAGAGATGTTGTGGTTGAGAGCCATGCTGGTGGAGCTCAAGATGGACCAAGGGACCCAAATGAGGTTGTGGTGCGATAACAGGTCAGCCATCAGTATTGCCAACAATCCAGTGCAGCATGATAGAACCAAGCATATCGAGATCGATAGGTTCTTCATCAAAGAGAAGTTGAACAGTGGACTCCTGGAGTTAGCCCATGTTGCAACTAAAGACCAAGCAGCAGATTCTCTGACGAAGGGCCTCAATTCGTTGGACTTAGCGAGATGATGTGACAAAATGGGCTTAGTGGATATCTTTCGCCCATCTTGAGGGGGAGTGTTGAAATATATTGTATGTTTACGTGTTTTTGGGATTTCTAGGGGCCTATAGGTAAATAGGCTATTATGGAATAGTCTAGGGTGTTATTTGTAAGAGTGCGTTGTAAGGCTTATATAAGCCAGAGTCATTAATCAATAAAGTATCTTTTTGGCTCACTTTTCTATAGGTTGTAACAGGGACGAGTTCCTATTGATGTAATTTTATTTCTTACTTTTCTGTACCAACCTGATAGCCGCTATCTGGTTTAAAAAAACAAAGAATTAGTCAATTAGCTTCTGAAGATGGATGGTATCATATGACAGTTATTAACTGCTATTTCATCTTAAAGGCAGGGACCTAAGCGTTGAATTAGCTTAGCCGCCTTACCTTTTTTAAGATATCTAAGCCTTGCAATTTTCTGACAATCATGTTGTTATTTTACGGCGCTTTCATGGATCTGTACGGGTTGGTTGGAGCTGACTGCTATTTTGACACTGACACAGTTCGGGTAAACTGGATAAACTTGTTAAGCATCATCACGAAGGGTAAAGACTGGATAAACTTGTAAGCATCAACCCAAAGGGTAAAGGCATTGACACTGCTGTTTTGACTTGCAGACAATAAAATCAAAATGAAAATACATATGACTTCTGCGCTACATGAAGCCAAAACAGTGTTGTCAATATCTTTAGCAATCCAGAATATGGTCTCTGTTTAGCTCGACAGATTTTACCTCAACAGGGGAAATTCTGGTTTGTAGTATAGCAGCTAATTCAATGACAAACATCATACTAAAAAGAATTGGCAGAAAAGCCTTTATGAAAATCAGAAAACAATGAGAAACAATCTCAGGAGTGCCCTCTAACAGGGTCAAAACATTAGTCTGTTCGGACTTTTGAGAACCCCAGCAAAATGATTACATGTACAAAAAAAATGTATGATAAAAATTCTATATTAATACATTGCAATGATAGTCTACTTTGGTGAAATCAAATTCACTTCTTGAATGAATGCCCAAGTATACTGAAAAAATAGCTGATACAACAACAAGAAATCGCATCCCTATTGTTCACGGATTAACCAAAAAATTTGATAACTCAATCTGGGAAAAAAAAACAAAAAGTTCAAAAGTGCACTATAACAATACATGGATATGGATCAGAGTAACAAGTGAAAGAACTAATTAACGGTCGCCTCCTTTCTGTTTGAGAGTGATTTTGTCTCCTAAGCTAAGAGCAATGCCTTGGGTCTTGCTTCTGATCCGGATATAACCACTCAGTTTGCCATCAGCTTGTTTCTCAATACTGATATTTACCAATGCATCCTCACCAAAAACACTTTTCGCATACAGGTTTGCAGCCAGGAAGCCACACTCCCCTTCAAGTGCTGACCTGAAAATGAAAATGAACAATACTGGCTGTTAGCTATCTCCAGGCTGACCCAAAGATAGCAATATAGAGTTGTATGTCACCATTTCAGTCAAGGGTTATTATGGAATTTTATGACCACTTCTTTCAGCATTATATTGTTTTTTTTTTTCATTATTATGGTTTACTCAAGGTTCTTTTTCAGCATTGTGAGAAATAACCCGAGGTTAAATATTGGCTCAAACTGCTGTGCTGCAGTCATGATGGCATGCAATTAATTATGGACCTAATGCAGAATTTATTGAAAGCTTACGGTGGGGTGAGGCATTTCATATTTGTAGATTTTATAATGTGATCCAAGAACTCTTTCTCGTCCTGAATTACTGTGCTCACCGCCACCTGAATACAAAAATATATATTAAGAAACGATAGAGAGGGAAAAATATTTTATCAAAATTTTGAAGGAAAGCTCACAACTCCTGGAAACATATTTTGCATACATTCTTTTATCTTATGTAAGAAATATTGAGCAAAGATTGAGATACCTTATTTTCCCACTCAAACTCAGCCCACATGTTCCTAAAAGTGACATCAGCACAGGCAGCAGGTGAAATATAATCCATAATATCAATATGTATATCATTCAGCACCACCACATTCCTCTCCATAACATTAGAGGTCTCATACACGATATTGCCAAAAATAACCCCAGTCTCAGTCGAGGAAACCTTAATATTTGCCTTGATCTGCCGACTTGACTCAGGGGCAAGAGTGTAATTCTGTGGGCGATCGACCAGCTTGAGGTCCCCCATGGTGGCAAGCTCAAGACATAGGTTTTGGAGCGTCTCCTTGGTACGGTTTATGATGGTGACATCGAGCACAATGTCATAGTGATGCACTGTCACATATGCCTCAGCATATATCGGGTCACTAAATCCAGTAAGCTGCAGGATCCGGTTCAACCGGGCTGCATCGTCAGTGTCTTTGGTGAACTCACCAGTTGCACGCTTCAAATCATCCTGGACCTCATCTTCAAGCTCTAGCTGGCTCATGCCCTGAAAAATCAAAAGATGCAGATGAGAGGGAAATGTCGAGGGGGGATGGGGGGAAGGGGGGGGGGTCGATAAACTTCTCAGAATAAAGGGTTACATTAGAAACTATTGCCCTATTACCAATCCTACATGTAAGATTCTTAGTTCTTAGTACATACATGGGAACACAATGACATTCAGTATCCAACAAAATCACACCGTAGAGGAAGATGCATGTACATATAACCTTCTAAGACACCCTAAATTTGATAATAAGCACCTCTTAAAGTGAGAAATTAAGTGTAACCGGATAGAGGGTAACTGGGATATATCTATCTCACTTTAGTTACTAACATTGAAACACCATTGTTAACTGCTATTCCATGTTCTTTTTAAGTAAAATGTGAAAAAAAAGCTCACTACTAACCTTGCGGCTTTTCAAGTGGTAGAAATCAATAAGGTCATCAGGCTGGGCATGGGAAATCTGGGCTTTGACTCGAAGCTCCTCAGTCTCTCTAAATTGCTTCTCGGCAAGCATCTTTGAGAAGCTTTGACGGCATGATTCCAACCACACTTTTCTGACTTCATCCCCAGTGTTGCAAAGCAACCTCATACATAACACGATCCTGTCATACGAGTCATCGTCAATTGGGTGTGGTGCAAAGCCTGATTGGCCAAATTGTAGCATGGAAGCCATGATAAGCAATGCAGAAGCACAAGCTTTGTTTGTCTCGGCCTTGGCTGGTTGCACTTCTTCAAGCCTTAAGACCAGCTTGGTCAAGGTTGATGCCACCACGGCTGCCAAAAAGAAATCACCAGAGAGGATCAAAGATCTCAGATTTGAGATATTGGAGAGCGAACCAGGCACAACTGATGGAGCAACAACTGCAGCCTCTGAGGCGGCACTTTGGGTCGCATAGGTCCCATCAGCCAGGACCACTGGTCTCCGTGAAGAGGTAGTCACACTTGAATTAACAGCATGAGGTTGTTTTGTGGAGTCAGTAGTGGAGTCAGCATCCTCTGTGGCTGAGTAGAAAGGGAGTTCACCTATGCATTGTTTGATGGTGGAGATTGCAGCTTCAACCTCAGAAAGGGAGAGAGAGTATTCTCCTAAGATCCACAGTGCGCATGAACAGACCCGGGCAGCCCGTATCTGATAAAAGGTGTCAGTTAGTCGCTGAATCATGGAGACCCTCAGCTTCGGGTTGGTCTCTATTATCTCACGTACGAATATAACAACATCAATAGCAGAAGCCACATTCGAGTCACCGAGAAAATCCATGAGTACATGGACAACTGACCCAGCAACTTCTGGAAATTTGACTGTACATGCATGGATAGCTTGGACCAGCATCTGCCGGTACTCGCCACCTGCATCCTTGTCAGATTCACCAGCTGCCTGAGTCTTAACCACCTCTTTCTTGAGGAACAACACAACCTCATCCACATTTTTGGGAGAAACTAAATCAAGCACTATATCTAGCACCTTGCGGCGCACATCAGGGTTGGGGCTGGAGAGAGCTCGAAGCACGTCCATCACGACCTCAGACATGACCTCACGGTGGGACTTACGAAGCTCATTCAACCGATCAAGGATAATAAGACGCACATTGTTGTCACTTTGAGAGGACAGCAATTGACAGTAGGTGTTTGCCGCAGCCCGTACAGCAGTGGGGGCCGAGGAAAGAGAAACAAGTGCTCCAGCACATTCATAAACAACAGCTGTACTGGAAGATGAGAGGAGAGAAATGATTATTTTAATATGTTTACCCTTATCGGGGCGGTTTGCACGGCAGACCTTTTGGATCAGATCCACCACAGCCATCTGGAGCAGGTCAGGCCATTCGGCCACCCGATCCACATTGGACAAAAGATATGCAACCGCACGATCTTGGGAGCAATTGCACAGCATGACAAATGCATTGCGTTTAGCCGATGCATCTTGCTCAGAGCTCAACGCTTTCTCAACCAATTCAGGTGCGTCAGGTAACAGCTGCTCCCCGTTAGGCAAGCGGTAGATTGATGAGATGGCGAGGAGTGCATTACGGCGAATAAAAGGGTGGCGATGCTCGAGATTGGTAAGCACTGACGGGATCAGCGGTTCCAAGATTTCAGGCTCCGACAGCCTGCAGAGGAATCGAAGAGTAACACCACGAATGTACTCGTTAGAATGTTGTAGATTGTTGAGTAAATTCTGACAGATCAGGATCATCTCAGGAAGAACCCGGCCCCGTGCATCTGTCTTGTCAATGATTTCGAGGTAAAGGAGGAGGAGCTTCTGGACCGTGTGATCCTCCGAGGGAAGCACGTAACGGACGATGGTGATGAAGAGCTGTGGGAGGGTTTCTCCGTTTAGGAGAAGCATGATGGCGCGCTTCATGGCGTCAACTTTGGCGACGACGTCGCTACCTTCAAGGGCTTCCTTGATTTCGTTCGCCATGGCAGGTGTGCCCTTGTCGAAGTGCACCAAAAGCGTGCAGGGTTTCTCCATGGCTGGATCTGGATCTGGATCTGGGGTGGATCCAGTTAGAGAAAAATGGGGAGAGAAGGGAGAGAGAGAGAGATCTGGGAGAAGAGAGGGAGGGGTGATTCAGATCCGAGGCTTCGTTGAGGATTGGATTATTTTGGGCAAAGAAGTCGACGGTCGAGGCACGTGCTGCGTGCGTGCGAGCGAAATGAAGTTGAAAGTCCATAATGAAAAAATGTGCACTGGGCTGGAGACCCATCGTTAGAGAAGAGATGAACCGTTTGGTTTCTTGGGCTAGGCATTGCTTACCAGGGCCTTTCTCAGAATGAGATCCACAAGACCACAACCCGCATTTGAACAGTCTGTTTCTGTTGAACTCAAAATTTTGCATTTAGATCTGGACCGTTCGATCTGTTCTGGCACGAATATTAAAGTTTCCCTTGCATTCCATCTCGGGCAGGATTTTTTCCCGGATTCTGATCGGACAGTCCGGACCTCAACTCAAATTTTGAGTTACTTTAGGGTTCCGGATCCGAGTTAATCCAATTTTTTAGTTTTGATCCAGACCGTCCGATCAGAAATTCGGGCCAATCCGGTCCGTGGTGGAACGCCCGGGCCCTTCAATATTCGTGTTAAAGCAGATTGGACGGGCCAGATCAAAAATAAAAAATTTGGTTACTTTAGGGTATCTGAATTCAGTCTGTTCTCCGTTCAGGCAATACAAACCCTACAAAACAAAGCAGCCACTGGTCTTGCGTCTCTCCCTCCCTCTCCTCTCCTCTCCTCTCCTCTCTGCTCTTCTCTCCTTGTACTTGTACGGACAAGTCAAGATGCGCGGCTTAAAAGCCGTGGCTTCTTTAACGCGACGCTCTATTTCTTCACTTGGATTTCTCAGTAGCCAGAGATCTCTATCGACAAGCCTCTCTCGCTCCTCCGCAGATGATCAACTCCAGAATGAAGTAACTAACTTAGCTTCTCCTTTGTCTTTCTCGTTACCTTTTCTTTCCTCTACATTGATTTTGTATTTGCGATTGATATAGCCGGTTTCACCTTTCAGATCCTTGTTGAAGGGAAGGCAGGTGCACGAGCTGCAGTCCTTAATCGGCCATCTGTTCTGAATACTCTTAATACAAACATGGTACTGTTGCGGTTTTGTTTAAGCCCGTCTACTGTGATTTTTTTAGTGAAAGAAGAACTCAGTCTGATGATTTCCATTTCATGCTGTGTAGTCGAGGTGTTTGATGAAATGTTTGCGTGATTATTATGCAGGGAGTTAGGCTGAAAAAGCTGTATGAATCTTGGGAGGATAATCCTGATATTGGGTTTGTTGTGATGAAGGTAGTAGATTTTGTTTCACTGTTCCCTGTTTGTTTTAATCAGATGTTATGATGAGAATGTTTTGGAATTTATATGATCAGAATGTTTGATTGATGCTTTTATTGTATAAAGGGCAGTGGCAGAGGATTCTGTGCTGGGGGTGATGTTGTCACACTATATAAGCAGATTAATGAAGGTAGGAATTTTTTTAATAATTTGGGTTAGTTTCAGTGATAAATGATATGGAATTTCTTATCCGCCAATGAACTCAATAATGTTTGATCTTTATAAATTAAGGTGGTATTTTTTGATATATTGAAAGTCCTAACAGTCATTACCCTCCTGTGACAATCTAGGCATATGCTGTAAAGTGTTGACAATATTTGCTCCCTGACTATAATGATATTTTCTTTGACCTTAAGCAAAATATGAGCTAAAATGAAACAATAGGTCCAAAACAATTTGAAGTGTCAGCTTTCAATTTAATGAACTTTGGGTCTGTAAAATTTCATTGAATTAATATGGAAAAACTTAGGAGCCATATGTCCGCATGCTATTTAGCTAATAACAGGCGGATACAGTTGCAAACTCAAAAAATGGTTGTGTGCCAAGTGTGATATTGCCAACACCTTAAAAATTGTGGGTGCATTTTGCTAAAAAGCTCATTCATAATTACACATTAAAAATCTAAAGAATCCTGAGTCTACTGATACATAAAAATCCTCCCTACCCTTCTGGTCCCACCTTCATTAAAAGACTATTTACCTCCACCTGCTTATGCTAATAGTTAGTTTAAAATTCCTAATTTGTTGTGAATGAGCATTGGATCTTTTCATTTGTCTGTGTTTAAAAGATGCATTTTCCGATTGACATGCTTCTTTTAAAAAGGATGCCAATATATTCTTTCTATTAATTCTTAAAATCATTTGTTATGTCAATGATTGTTTTAGTGATAACAGTTAATCAAGTGCAGGAAAGATTGAAGAGTGCAAGGATTTCTTCAAGAACCTGTACATGTTCATTTATGTGCTTGGCACATACTTGAAACCCCATGTATGTGCGCTTCTGTTGTTGTATAATGAATATATAAAATGTTAGTGCATCCATTGTCCCATCAACAACATTTTCTTTAACATAGGTGGCTATTCTGGATGGCATAACAATGGGTGGTGGAGGTGGTGTTTCTATTCCTGGTACATTTCGTATTGCAACAAATAAAACTGTAAGAGCTACTAAATCCTTCTCCATATAAATTTCCTATGACAACATGTGCTGTTGCCTATTGGTGTGGCTGTTATTACTTGCCTGTTAGCCACACTCATCGCTCCCCAAAAGGACAAGTAAATCCACATAATCCCAGAGTTTATTTGTCAGAGATAAGCCCGTATAGAGTAAGGAGTTAATGTAGATTCTTGTAGTTTGCATACCGCTTTATCAGAGAATTGCATTCTTTCTTTTATTTTATACAACTCTTTAGTTAGCTAACAGCTTGCGTTATCCCTGAGATTTTTCTCCAAGATTTTAAGATAGTTTTTGGGTTATTTTTGAAGATGTTTGCTACTCCGGAAGTTCATATTGGCTTCCACCCTGATGCTGGAGCTTCCTTCTATCTATCACATTTACCAGGTCATGTAGGTATGCAATGTAGCTTACAGGTCAATATTCCTTATGAAACTCTGCTCTCAGATTACCAGTAGTGATATAGATTCTCATTTCAATTTAACATTTCAGGAGAGTACTTGGCTTTGACGGGTGAGCGAATTAATGGTGTGGATATGATTGCTGTTGGTCTGGCCACACACCACGCAATGAGTGAGGTTAGCCCCCCCCCCCCCCCCCCCTCCCCGCGTGCCCCCCCCCCCCCCCCACACACTCCCCAAAAAATTAAAATAAAAAAAATAAAAGAATAAGAAGATAGAACAGAGAAAAAAATGGAAACTCAATACTACTGGCTTGCTGTTTTTTAAAATGTTTATTGTACTTCAAGTACTAAACACTCAGAATGCATTATATTATATTTCTCAAGGGAATTAGTATCATGCAACTCTGATAATGTACAGTACTATGGGTAAGTGTGTTTTGAGAAGATGTAATATTGTTGAGTGCATGGCTATGTAATACGTGATATTTGTTAAATTTATCTATTGTTGCTTTATTTTTTAATTTTTTTTGTCAGCAACTTGATTTAATCGATGAAAGGCTCGCTAAGTTGGTGACTGATGATCCTTCAGTTATAGACACCTCTCTAGCACAATACGGCGACATTGTTTACCCTGATAAAAAAAGCATTTTCCATAGGTTTGTCTTCCGTGTGTTTGTGTGTTGGTTATGTACAAGTAATTGAATCTCAGATTTTGTTTCGCTTTTTAGTCTGTACTAGTATGTACATAACATACAAATGATTGGATGATCACAAATTCTGTTTTTGTTATGTTAATCATATGTTTTGCTGCTTAATTGCCTAAAACACGTAAGAAATAAAATCAAAATTAGCTCATAGCTGGATCATTATTTGCAGAATTAATCTAGGTTACTGTGGTTTTACAGGGAGTATTAAGGAAGCATTTTTATTAAAACCTGTTGTAAAACCATTGGAATTTAATTATTAAAAAAAGTGAATTGATCAATATGTATCACATGAGTAGGGAATCGTTGGAATGACCATTGGAATTACTGTGAAAAGGTGACAATGCTTTGAAATAGCTCTCTATGTTACATCCTTTCGGTCCTAGAATTTAATTTGTTTCCTTTTCTATATTTTCAGATTAGAGAACATAAATCGATGCTTCTGCCGTGATACTGTTGAGGAGATTATTGATGCTTTGGTTAGCTTTTTTTTTCTGTAAATTTGTTGCTGATGATTTAATTAGGTCCAAGGTGGGCCCAGTGCCCCAGTCAAGTTGTGGATTGATGCCTTAATTTCCATCAGCTATGCTACCAACTAGCATCTTTTCTGAATTTTGCCCAATTGATCTTGCCGCAACTGAACATATGGTGGAATCACCATCAACAATGCTATTAATCATAATATTAACTGCATATAGTCTGTTCATGTACTGGACCTCGCTGAATTGATATTAATCACTTTTGTCACTTAATTGATACCAAATCACTTTTGATATGTTATGATAGGAAGGTGAAGTGTCAAGAACAAATCAGGATTGGTGCACATCTGCACTTAAGAAGATGAAAGCAGCTTCTCCACTGAGCCTGAAGGTTGCCTTGAAATCGGTATGCATCTTTATTTGTTATCTTATTAGAACTTATAAGAATAATTTGCAATTAAAATTAAGCATAATTAAGCTTGAATCAACCCTTAAGAGCAGAACCAAACCTGACCTAAGCCCTATTTTTGTTTTTGTAATTGTACAATTGTGCCTACTAATACTAAATTTATTGCATTGGGCAGTATAAACAATACCTGCACCTGGATTTAAGTGCCATCAAAGCTTGAATGACTCTCATTTATTGAAACAACTTCAGTTTATCCCTATTTTGACAAAGACATGCAGCTGTGCTTTAATACTTAATATAACCCAGTGGCAATAGTTGCAGCAGCAGTATGAAATAAAATCCCAAAATTGGTACATTTGAGGAAGTGTGACTTCATTTTTAGTCACTTGTTTAAAGAGGCCTCAACTTAACCTCAATTTAGTTAAATATAGAGCATGCCAACAATAATATGGGTGAAGATTGTAAACAGTTTGGGTTCCTCCTTTACCAGCACTATATTTTTTTTAAATCTTAATGTACAGATACGTGAAGGTAGATTTCAGACTCTAGATGAATGTCTTGTTCGAGAGTATCGCATGTCCCTGCATGGCATCTCGAAACCTCTTTCTCATGAATTTGTTGAGGTAACAATTTTTCCTTTTGTTACTCAATGTGGTGATGGTGCTTTGGGAGATATCCATGTCATGATGTTTAGGCATCAATTGGCTTTGTTTGGAGTTCAAATAAGAACCACAACCATCAAACAATTAAACTGAAATATTAGCCTGTAGCTTGTTTTATTTGTTTTTCCAAGCCGTCTAGTCTATGATTTCTTTTTTTTATATATAATTGGAATGAAAGGTTAATTCTGGGGCTGTTCGGCACACCCTCCTTAGGCCTTCTTAGTCCTTTGAGGAATGTTAAGCATGCCAAACACATGTTCCTTTACAAAACATAAAATCACTTTCTTAAGCTTCCTTTTTGCCCACTTTTTTAAGCTTGCCCAAATTTTTAAGCATACCTTTTCATGGCTTAAGCATTTGGCTAAGCACTCACTTTTTAAAATTTTGTTGCTGAACACCACTTCCTTAGCCGAGCTTAAAGTTAAGCCTATCTAACTTGCCCAACGGACTCAGAATGCTTAATGCCTTATTGAAAGGGTAGAGAAGTGACTGGGCAGTTTTATCTTCTGCTTTTTATTGTCTTATATTTTGGTCTCTCCAGGGTGTGAGAGCAAAATTAGTTGACAAGGACTGTGCACCAAAGGTAATTTATTTCATTTAGCAAATTTTTTTTTTCATTTAGCAAAATATGTTTTTGGCCTCAGTAATTTATTATCCCGGCAAAAGCTAGAGACATCTCATAAGCCCTTTACTGACAGCTCCATTTTTTTTAAGAATTTCTTCAACTGTCTTTAGTTCTCATGTAATGATAAGCTGGAAATTGGGAAACATAAAGGGTTATTTTTTGTATGGGTATGCATAAAGATTCACATGTCGTCTTAAACTGTTGATGTTGTTCTAGGTCATAAGCAACATGCATGTCAAAAATCTGATTATTTGGAGTTTCTTTCCTACAATAACCTCTTGATCTCCAATACAAAGCGAACACTAAATTTTTATGACTTCAACATCCATGCATCATATTATGACGAAGAACAGGCTCAACAGTTTGTATCTCATTTAGAATTTAGATTTTGATTTGTCAACTTGAGATCATAACTGAGTTTGATGCCATGGGAACCTGGAGTTCATGCTTGCTGAACTCAGAAAGACCAGCGAAGACTATAGCAGAGGTTTATAGAGAGCAGTGCTTATTTTGTTACAATGCAATAACATCTTTAATCATAATTAAATGCAGTGGGACCCACCTACTCTAAAAGATGTTCCTGATGACATGGTCCATAATTATTTCTCACCTCTCAACGAATTTGAAGAATTGAAGCTGCCTACACATCTACGAGAGGCTTTTATCTAATAATTTTTTTTTTCCTTTTGCAAAGCCTCTCATTTTTATCCATTTTGCCTCTGGACATTAGGTAGATTTTTGCGCATAAAATTTTATCATTGTTTCTGCTAATCGCTCGTGTTGTTTTGTCAAACCTCACGAGTAAATTGGCCTTTTTGGTTCATGCTCGCAGTGGCACCAAATGTTTTGTAGTGTGATGACCAAAACTGCCGACTAACTAAATGTTCCAATTTAAAAAAAAAAAAAAAAAAGATGAAAAGAACGGAAAAATGGACTTGGAATAAAGAAAGTTGAATTATTTTGATGAACTATATTTGTGTGGGACTAAGAGAACAGACAAGAAAAGCATTGTCGATCTGTTATATTTCAACAAATCTTAAAACTTAGGCATTAGCTTGGTTAAATATCGTGGTAAGTAACCTGGTTCATGTCTGTTTCCAAAGTGCCCAGCCTAAAAGAATCTATTTGTGTTTGTGTATAAACAATGGTATAGCTGTGTATTTAGAGGTGTCTGGCCTAAAAAGTGTCCGGCATAGGTTATATTTGGTCCGATTTTGTTAACTATACCTTTAATTAATCCTTGCATTTTAAAAACGATTTAATGCATGGAAAAGTGATAACTATTTTTTTATTTGCACCCATTGCATCTCAGATGTATTGATTTTTATTTTTAAAAGTGTTTATACATGATAGTAAAAGTATATATGTTACGAGGAGGGATTCAATTACATCATTTCATTGTGATAGATCTTGACACCATATATATATTAGTTATTTTTGTGATTTCAAAATTCAAATAGTCGATCTGAACTGTTTGACATGATCTTCATATTAAAATGTGCTTAGAGACTAAATTTAATATTTTTTGAAAATTGTTTACTATATTTTTAGAATTTTTTAAAATCGTGGTTTTACAATTGTTCAGAATTGTCTGAAAACAACAATTTTGTACACATCTTAATAAATACTAAAAAAAAATTCTAAAAATATAAAATTTGGTCTCAAAGTACATTTTAATATAGAGATTATGTTGAACGGTTCAGATTGACTTTTTAGATTTTGAAATTGCAAACTTGACTTATAAGCATATGGTGTCAAGATGTGTCACTATAAAATGGCCTAATTGGATCTCTCCTCATATGTTATATCATTAGAAATAATATTTTGAAAGATATATTTTCACTTTTTTTTTGAAGTACTTGCACTTTCTTGTGATTATTCTAAAATAAAAAGGTGGTGAACACAATTCATATGTTAATCATAAATACTTTCAGCTGAAGTTAAGAGGTACAAAATGTGAAATGCAAGAATAATTTCTCTCAGTTGATTTCTTACCCTCTTTATGGTGAAATTTCTAGAAGTGTACTGAGAGCAATAGATTTTTCATCAAGATCCATACAATACTAAATATTAAGACACTACCTTAAATTCATGGTTCTTTGTTGAGTTTTCAACTTTTCTAGCAGAGAGGATGAGACACTGTAGCAAGAATTTTTTGTAAATAGAAATAAACAAATCCTTTTAAACGAAATAAACACCTAATATGCTAGATTATCAAAAAGCACTTCCATCGTAGCACCAACACTTCTGAAAAGCACATCCACCGTAGCAGTGCTACAGTGGAGGGTGGAGTTTGAATGATCACATTAGTTTAAATATGCACACATATTAAACTAGTTCCACCCTCCACCGTAGCACTGTTTCGGTGGAGATACTTTTCAGAAATCCAACATATTAGATGCTTGTTTCGTTTAAATGAGTATGTTTATTTATATTTTAATAAAAGAAATTACGTAATAAGTCCCATTAAAATAAAAAATACAAATATGAAAATATAGTAAGTAGGTTAGGTCTATGGGTTTCGCGGCGAGACCATTTTCCTAATAGTTTACCACCTGCTACAAAACTTACTATAAATTTTTTTTTTATTGAGATATGGTTTAGCAAAAAATAAGAATGGCTCTTTTGTTGTTTGTCTTATTAGAATAGTTAAATGTAATATAATATTAGTTTAAATATTAAATGTAATATAATATTAATTTAAATATTATATTAGTTTAATCATTATTTTATTCATTGCTATTTCAAATATACAATTCAAACGATATTTTTTCTAACCCGAATAGTCCAAAGTTAGCGCTATTCTCAAACTACTCGGGTTAGCACTATTCTCAACCACTAATCCAAAAATCGCTATTCTTACACTAATTCTTGCACGATCCAAACATACCCTAAGATAAACAAGTTGGATTCCTATTTTAGCTATTCAAACTCAACCAAACACAGAATAGGTTATTCTGAATAGTCTAACTTCAAAAATAACATATTCTCAGTCCAACCAAACGTATCCCAATTAGTTAGCTCAAAAGCTAACTAAAGCTTCATTGATGAAGAAAGTATACCAAGAGAGAAATTAGAGCAAAATATAAGATAAAATGAGTGTGCAGACTGGAGAGCCAGGCAAGCCAAGTAATGTAAAATAAATAAAGTTTAGTAAAAAACAGTGTTGTAAAAAACATTTGTTTAGACTGATTAATTGTCCGATTAGTCGTTAGCGGCAACCAAACTGTCACAGATTTTCCCGACTAATCGGTCAATTATTTCCGATTATACCCGATTATTTCCGATTAATCATTTGACGGTACTTTGTCCATCTGGTGAACGATTTACATCACGGATAAAAAGCTCTGTGCCATAAAAAAATGCGAGAGTAGGCCTCGCTGGCTTATAAAATACAAACTCAAGGGACCTTGTGAGTTTTACTATTTATGAGACCATTTTTCCAAATACTGTTCAGACATCAAATTTTCCATGGAAAACTTAATTGTAAGTCAAGATGTTGGAAAAAGAAAAGAAAAAAGTAATTAAGTTGGACCAAAGTTTCCCACGGTTCGACTTTATTAATTTCATTCACAAAGTGTCATTAACTAAATAGACCAAAGAAAAATTAGGCATATGATTTATAATTATAAACAATATAAACATACTCCAGTGACAAGACATAATAAATACAAGAAAATAAAATTAAACACAGTTATCTATAGTTTAATTAAAGATTAATATTTCACCTTCATAAGTTTATCGTTTTGACAATTAATGTTTTTCAGAATTTAACTTTATATTTAAGTGAACAGTAATATTTTATTTTTTATGAAGAGTATGTTTCAAATACCTTATCTTTCATGCTTCAATAATACCTCGCATTCTTGTTGTTAACGTCCAAACAACCTACTTAGATCTCCATTTTTTTTTAACAAATATGCTTCAAGGAATGAAGGATTGAAGAAAACAATTTATTTAAACAATTACTTTAGTTTATCGCAATTATTTAGGTAAATTTATTAAATTAACTCAATCATCAAGCAAGATTATATTACAATAATTAATATCTTAAGTTTTGAGGTTACCTAGGATCCAAGCAAAATAAGAGGAAGAAAAGAGTGTGGTATTGTTTACGGATCCAGAGAAGAGGAGAGAGAGAGAGAGAGAGAGAGAGAGAGAGAGAGAGAGAGAGAGAGAGAGAGTGATTGACCTTTCAAAGATTAATATGGCTAATGTGGTATTCATTCCAAAGGACTATCCTGAGGTGGTCTCCGACTTTCGCCCCATCAGTATTATTAATCTAATCCCAAAGCTGATCTCTAAAGTGTTGGCGACTAGGTTGACAACAAAGATGCCCGATTTAATTCATTATACCAAACGGCTTTCATTCAGGCTGTCAAATTTCTGAAATTTCAATGCCACTAGAGAATTGCTTCAACACATCTCTTTAACGGGAAGCCCGGCTATCCTAGCAAAAATTGATTTTAAGAAAGCCTTTGACTCGGTCAAGTGGCCTTCCCTATTCAAAGTGTTACAGGCGCGGGGGTTTTCACAACTGTGGTAAGCAATGATCCGCAACTTGCTATCTACTGCTTCATCTAGAGTTATCTTGAATGGGGAAGGGTCAACAACATTTAGGCATCACAGGTGACTGCGGCAAGGAGACCATCTGTCCCCGTTGCTCTTTAATTTGGCCTAGATGTCTTGCAGTGCATGGTGGCCGGTGCAAACACTTGCTTATCAAACCCGATATCAAATTTTCGGAATCTATTGTGGTCATGCAATATGCTGATGATACGGCCTTTATTGGCAACGCGGATGTTGAGGCTGTGGTGACCCTTAATAAAATTGTGTTAAGGCTATTTACAAAGATGTTGGGCCTTGGAATAAATTACGGAAAAATTCCGTTCATCCCTTTCAATCTTATACAGGACCATATTGGATTGACCGCTCAAATCTTAGGCTGCGTACCGACCCAATTCCCAATGAATTACTTGGGCATGCCCTTGACACTCCAAAGGCCGACTAGAGACATGTTCATGCCACTTATTGAAAAGATTGAGACTAGGCTCGCGGGGTGAAGAGGGAAGTTGATCTCTAGGGGGCGGCTTCAATTAGTCAACTCAATCATGTCCTCTATGTTGGATTATGCAATAATCTACTTGTCTGTTTGACTAGATTTGCAAAACATATATTTGTTGAATTTTACAGTTTCTTGTCTTGAGATATGATGCAGGTTCATGAAGATATAAAACTTCAATAAATATCAAGGATGCATGCATAAATGCTACACATATCAATGATGTGTTGAAATGAACCAAAGAATGGACTAAGAAGATTTTGTTCAAGATTAGTATTAATTAGAAATCAGTGAAATTGGTAAAATATGCTTGAGATTGAGGTAATTTACATAAATTGTTACAACGGTTATCATAGCATTACAACGAAATAATTCATATGTCGAAATCCACAGTGTAATCGATTTATTTCGTTACAACGGTTAATTAAACGTTGCAACAGAATAAATCAATTTCGGACCCCAAAACTTCCAGAGAGGTCTGTTGTAGCAACCGTTGTAATGCTTGACTGGGGCTAACCGTTACAACGCTTTATTTACCATTGTAACCGTTGACGCCAGTTACCAAGTTTTGCTTTTCTCTATAAATAGAAGCAAAATTTAGGTTTGGAAAAACAATCTAGCCGCAATTGCAATATTTCATATTCTTTTCAGATATAGAATTCTTCATTGTTGCTCGTGCACAAAACTTCAATATATTTACAAGAATCTCAAGCATACTCCACTAAACTCAATCTTGTGTAAGAATTAGAGTGATTTGTGTGAGATCTCTTATTTGTTCCAAACACTTGAGCCTTTAATGCTCGTGAGTCAATTCCGTACTCGGGCCGTGTGACTTCCCAAAGTTTGTAAGGGCTCACCGGTTCCACCTTGTACTCTTTTCTCATTGGGTAAAGAAAGGCGCGCCATCAAGAAGGTTGCGAAGCCCCGGAGACGTAGGCGTTAGTGCCAAACTCCGTAAATAACTCTCGTGTCAAGTGTTTCTTAACTCTTCTATTTACTTTACGAACACTTGCTTAGTTTAAGTTTATTCTTGTTTCCGTCAAGAATAACTCACGCACACGTTAGTTAAATAATTTAGAGTTAAAATTTTAAAATGTCCCATATTCACCCCTCTCTATGTGCCTTAGGGACCAATAGGTGGTATCAGAGCAGTGTTACTTAAATTAAGGCACACTTAATTTGAGTTATATCGATCTAATATGGCATCAAATAAACAAGTGATATAACCCCCAATCTTTGGTCAAACCTCTAATAATTTTAGCCATTGGAAAAGACTTATGATTGATTATCTTAAAATTCATGAGGTTTGGGATATTATAGAAAATGGGTATGTACCGAAATTTGATGACAATAATGAATTGACCACCAAATTCAAACTTGAAAAGAAAAGGAACCATTATGCAATAAATTTTATTATTAATTTTGTTAGTAAATCGGTTGGGTTCTTATTTGATGATATGATTAGTGCCATATAAAGTAAATACTCAGATTAAAAGGATTGAGACAAAGATGGATGGTCAAGTCTCAACTTTGCATTGATGGCAAATGGTAATGAAAGTCCGATGGTGGTGGATGTCGACTCGATTATCACAAGCAAGAACATCACCAACAAGAAAACCATTGAGGTTCTAACAAACATTGTCATATCCAAGAACAAGAAGGACTCGGATGATTCAAGTGAAGCATCAACAAGTTCTACCAATGAGGTAACTCTAGAACTTGAAAACAATGATTATGAGTCTAAAATTGAATTGATCAATGAATGTGAAAAAATTGATAATACAAGTATCTCTTTGAATGAAGGTCAAACACATATTAATGAAATTAAATTGAGGTCTCTTCTCGATGAATCAAATAAGGCCCTACTTAGGAAAGAAGGAATTATACAAAATTTGAGGTCTAAGATTGTTGAACATGAGTCCAAGGTAAATGAATTTGAGTCAATGACACTTGAGTCACACAATTATAAATTACACTTAGACAAATTAGAATCCGTTAGAATAAAGACAAACCGATCACAAGATGAGAATAGAAGCTTAAAAGTAACTAATGTTATAAATAAAATGTTATAAACTAAAATTAAAAGTTATGAATCCAAATTTAAAGAGTTGGAAATGACCAGTAAAGTTAACAATTGTCAATCACACTTAGGTGAAATAGGAATTTTAAAAGTAAGAATACAAACTTTAGAGACAGAAAATAAGGCTTTAAAATTATATAACGAGTTTAAGAATGTAGTTAATCTTGAACAAGATAAGGTAGGTAATTTGATTAGAAATTGTAAAGATGCCGAAAGCGCAAAAGAAAGAGAAAAACATACACAAAACTTAAATGTTAATAATAATCAAAGGTCACATAACTATGCATTATAGATATAATAATAAATGTTATAAGGATAATAGTGCACACAACAATTCAAGAAGCACATTAGTTCACAAGGATCAAACAAAATTTATTCTAAATGACCGAATGAATGGTTTCATGATTTAAAAGATAAAAATATTTTACAAAATATAATTCAAACTAATAGCTCAACTAGAAGTATTTCCCAACATCACAATAAATTTGAATCCTACCAAAATAAAAATGTTTCACCTAAAATAGTAAATTGGCATCCAAATGAACATTGGAAACAAATTCAAGAGTTGAAAGGTCACTTCCACAATCATTTCAAGCAAGGTCCAAATTTGAACACACCTCATTCCTCAATATCTCGAAAACCCTCACTAACCTTTTGTAATTATTATTGTAAGTGGACATACTTCATTGGAGTGTAGGTTTAGGAAGGGAAACAACATGTCAAATGTTATTTGGGTTCCTAAATCTAGGATAGAGTAAAGCTAGCTAGTATTTCCCCAAATTATTCAAATTCAAAAAAATTAAGGGGGAGATAAGATATTTTATAACTATTATATACTCTTGTAAGTGTGTTTGATCATTACTCACAAAGAAATTGCTTGAATCATTGACAATAAATTTTTACATGACAAATATTTTTATCAAGTTCATCAAATTTCAAAAGAAACAATAATCTTAAGTTTAGGTTAGATATGCTTGAATTTTAGGACTGAATTATACCTCAAAATGCGTCAATATATGTTAGTTACGAAGCATAGTAACTATTTAGATAAGTTCACGTCAAAATTAGTTTTAAAAAAAGTAAATTGTCATCAAACGTTACAACGGAAGAATCAATTTAGGATTAGCGAGAATTGATTAACCTGTTAAGAATTAAAATTAATTAATAACCGTTATAATGGTTGATCTTCCTTTGTAACGGAATAAATCAAAACCTTTCCTCCGAAAAACTCTGTTCCTTCCAGAGACCAAACGTTGCATGAACCGTTATAATGGCTAAACCCGTTGCACCTTTTCTACAACATTAAATGCATTAAATGCTATGAATTCAAAATTTCTGACCAACCGTTGCAACGGTTGACCCACCGTTACATCAATTATCTGCGAGAACTGATAATCTGATGATTTGTTTCATAATTTCACTATTTCCAAAACTCATTGAAATTCGAATATTGTCTTCGTGATTGATTCTATCTGTCTTTCCTTATCTTTAAATCTTTCAAAATTGTATTATTAAATTAAATCTGAGAGTTCAATTAGATCATTAAAAACTTAAATAGAAATATTTAACCATTAAGAATACTAACTACAATTGTAATTGACATATGTGAGCAATTTGAAATTAAAATTGGCATGGATCTAAATTGATGTGATTTAAATTTAATTAGAAAATATATTGTTAAATGACCATTAAAATTATAATTGCTAAATTTAAAGGATTAAAATTGACAAGGATTCAAAATTAAATTGATTGAATTAAATTGATAAACTTACCTCAAATTTAGTGAATTGGAAAAATTAAAAAAATAACAATATTAATTGTTAAAAGAGGAGGGTTCCACTGCACCCTCTTTTGGTGCACCTAACGTGCACCCAAAACTCATATGGTGCATTTTCAAAGTTCAAATAGTCGATTCGAACCTTCCAACGTGTTCTTCATATTAAAATGTGCTTGGAGACCAAATTTTACATTTTTTGGAAATTTTTTACTATTTTTTCAGAATTTTTGATTAAACTAAACAATAATTTGAAATTCAGCAAAGTGATGATTTTCAAAAATTCTGAAAAAATAGTAAATAATTTCCAAAAAATGTAAAATTTGGTCTCCAAGTACATTTTAATATGAAGAACACGTTGAAAGGTTCGAATCAACTATTTGAATTTTGAAAATGCACCATATGAGGTAAGTTTATCAATTTAATTTTGCGGAGATGATCATAAATGAGAGTGTGCTGTGGTTGCATAACTGTTGAAATGGAGCGGATCCACATTGCTGATTGAAACCATTATTTTACTTCTTTCTTTCGATTGTTTTAGTTTTACTACTTGATGTTTTGCAGGAGGTGCAAACCTTGCTATCATGGCCTTTTTTATTTGTGAGTTGAGCCGAATTTAAATTGTAGGTTTCTAAATTAAATTCTTGTTTGGGCTCTAATTATTTAACGATTGCAGTTTAAAACTATAAACTTTTAATTTAATTCTTTATTCAAACAATTGGGCACTTAATTAATTATAAAATGTAGTTAGTGTTTGATATTATTTATTCTATCGATAAAAAAGTTATTTGCATACCTATAAAATATTCCATGACGTTACATTTATTTGTTCATTATATTCTATATTATTTGTATCTCGTGCTTTATTTATATATAAAGTATGAATATTATTCGTTCTTAGGTTTATCAATAAAATTTTGACGCGACAGAATATTACAAAATCTCAGAGTCTGTATCCTCTATGGTATCGCATTCAGTCCAGTAAGCTGAGTTATTTAACTCTCAGCCGAGTGATAGAAATTTAATTCCTATTTAAACGTAGGAGTTTGTTTTTGAGATTTGTACCGCATTTAAAGAACGGTTGAATTTTGTAATTAAATGTGTGGTACTGAGATGATCCGCATTCGAAATCCCATCCGCATGCATGATTCTGTTACAACTGAACATGGGCAAAGGAGTTAGTATGGGTCCACTTCTCTATGCGCATCAGCTTTTCATCAAAACATTATTGCTCCCTCTGTGAAAAAGTTGATCCGAGTCGTTAATGCCAAGAGTATCTGCATTTCTGAAACTATTAGAGTTTCTAATTTGACATGGCAGTTGCTAAATCAGTTTTAAAGATGTAGATAGATTTTTTATTTAGCAACTTTGCTCAATAATTTCTTATTAAAAAATCGTTTATAAACTTTGACGTGGCAAAATGATTGACCTGTATTCGCTAAAATTAGTTCAATTTACTGTTGATTAGACTTATCAATTTTAATTTACTGATGATGTAGCTTATTAGAAACTCTAAAATTTAGTTTTAGGGATGTGAACATTTAAAAACTCCGGAGTCTATAATTTCTTAAAAGCAGTTAACAGTTATTTAGAAACTCTAAGAGTTTCAGGGATGTAAATGCTCTAATTAGCGCACTAATCTCAACTTAATCGGACAGAGCAAAGTAAGATGATGACGTAGACGCTCTCCGTTCCCACAAGGCTAACCACCCTTTTGAGGGAGAAGGATTGTTCTTAAATAATCATATATTTGTAGCTATTTAACTTTGACTGATCTATTTTGGAACTAATATGTACATTTAGCATCTTTAAATAACAATGTGTACATATTCTATTAGATTATTTTCATCTAAAGGATGTTGTTTCAAATAGTATGTTGCTTTTCATAGATTTTAGATTTTATTCTTCAATATTAATAATAAACTTATAAGAAATATTACTAATTAAGCTGAAATCGCTACTAAGTTGTACACATTCTTTTAAATTAGCTAAAGTTTAATTAAATAAAAATATAGTTACAAAATATTTAAATGAATGTGCTTATACAAACGTGAGATTGGGGCTTCGCCATGTCATTGGGCCTCCAGGGGATAGGAACTTCGCCATGTCGTTGGGCCTAGAGGCCCAACAAGCTATTGCTAAACAGACATCCCAAAACCCGCAACGTCATACAATGGCTAGTTCTTTTTGCCATTTCCCGTTAAGACAAGTTGTGTATAATTTAATTTTTTTTTTTGAATAAAAAAGAGAGTCATGCTCTCAATTATATTGAAATGAAGGTTCAGTTACATGAGAGTGGTAACCACCACCTAAAAACACAGCTAGAATGCTCAAATCCTTAAGCTGAAAATAAAATGCAGAATCAGAAACTAATTAAAAGCAGGATTGAAATTTGAAATTAAGCAAAAATTGAAAATGTATGCTGTTGTGTAGCCCGGATGCTGTTTCTCTGTTATTTGAAGTTCCTCATTTCCATATACAGTAGCTGAGTTGTTCGCCAGCTGCTGTATATCTTTGCTCGAGTCTCTGAATATTCTCGCCCCCCTCTCCCTCCAAAGGATGAATTGCGTGACCAACAGTATCCCCTTTGTTTTTTCACTCAGCTGGGTACCTGTTAAGGCACCCGTGTAGCTGTCCGAACTCCGAATGACTCGAGAGCTGAGGTTGGTTTCCGCAAATACCTGTGCATATAATGCAGTAGCAAAGCTGCATCTGTTGAACATATGGTCTATCGATTCAGCTTGTCTTTTACATAGTACACACCAGTTTGGCATAATCCACCCTTTCTTAATTAAATTATCCAATGTCAAAATTCTGTTTAATACCATTAGCCAACCGAAAACTCTTATTCTGGGAGGTATTTTAAGCTTCCATATTTGAGAAATATTCGAGCCAATTACGGGTCCTCGAATCAATGCTCGATAAGCGCTTTTTACCGAAAATTCACCCTTATTGTCCCATCTCCATGAGATTTCGTCTTGCATCGCCTCATGGAGTGTGTAGTTGGAGAAGATCTGAAGCATCTGTGTCAATTCCACCTGTGCATCAATTGACAATTCTTGTCGGAGGAAGGTGGGCTGTGCTCGTTGGGCCATTGCTTGTTGAAGCGTGATGTCGGTTTGTGTAGCGTATGAGTAAAGGATTGGTAGCCTGTGCTTAAGAATGCCCTCTCCCCAGTTTTGCTCCCACAAACCGACTTTGGCACCATTGCCGGGGTTGAATGTGACTGAGACATTGAAAAATTGCCGCAACGAGGTTTGTCCTAGAGAAGTGCCTATGGCTGATGTGGTTGTTGATACAGTGAGGTTATAGATTTGTTTCCATATTTTATTCTCTGACCTTGACCAATACCAATGCCACTTCAGTAGAAGTGCTTTGTTGAAGATCTCTAAGTTTTTGACTCTCATACCACCATCTTCTTTCGGTTTACACACTGACTCTCATGCCACCAGATTCATTCTCCTTTTTTCTTGAGTTACTCCATGCCACAGAAATCTCCTTCGTATTTTATCCATATCTTGTATGACCCATTTCGGTAACTTGAATACCGTCATGAAGTAGGTCGGTAGGGAAGAAAGCACCGCATTCATTAAAACAAGTCGTCCCGCGATTGTAAGGTGTTTGGCCCCCCAACTGGCCAGTCTTTTTTGCATTCTTTCTATTAAGGGTTGAAATGCGATTTTTGGCAGCTTTCGGTTTGATAGAGGAAGGCCGAGATAGAGGAGGGGAAATTTACCTAGCCGGCAGCCCATTATATCTACCAATGCCTGCTGCTGCTCTTCTGGTACTTATGAAAACAACAATTCTGACTTGTTTAAATTCACCGACAGCCCCGAAATACGTTCAAAAGCCAGTAACAGTACCTGGACTGCTTGAATTTGTTGCCTTTCCGGTTTAATGAAAATTACGGCATCATCTGCATAAAAGAGACACGGCTTCATAGTCGCATATGGTAATCGGATCGCTCCCGTGTTGACTAACTTATCCATCCATCTCCCAAGAAAATCCATCCCGATTATGAACAGAAACGGTGACAATGGGTCGCCTTGCCGCACTCCCCGCTTGAGGTTGATTGTTTTCCTTAATAGCCCATTTATTAGTATTTGCGAGGAGCCTTGAAGTATCCCATTCTCCACTGTTTTCACGTAACCCATGGGGAACCCCAAGGCTACCATTGTACGAAGGAGGAAGGCCCAGCTGAGAGTATCAAAAGCTTTTTTGATATCTGCTTTGAAAACTGAAATAGGAATTTTGGCTCTATTGGAATGATGTAGAATTTGTTGTGCATACACAAACCCATCTGTGATTTGTCTTCCCTCTATAAATCCCGTTTGTTTATCGTCCACTAGCTCCTGCATTCTCTTCTTCAAGCGGTTTGCCATGATTTTGGAATAGATTTTCTGGATTCCGTGTAGTAGACTAATGGGTCGGAAATCAGCCGGTGTCAAAGGTGCTTCCGTTTTGGGTAAGAGAACTATATAGGAAGTGTTTAGAGGTGCCAATGATTCTTGATTTTTGAACACCGAGTTGAAGCACTGAAAGAGGTCCGGCAACAGCACATGTAAGAAAGCCTTGTAGAATTCCCCGGTGTAGCCATCCGGACCCGGGCTCTTGCCATTCGGCCACTGCCGTACCCATTAGTCTACTACACGGAATGTGTATAATTTAATTTCTTTCTTCTATTGTCCTATTACAATAAATCAGCTTGTCCTTTAAGAGGTGGGGGATTCGGATTTCGGAGACGCTCAACATATCTCGACCCCTCTTTCCCGCCATTATCTACGCCGATCTTCCACATCAAAAGTCGTGCAATGCTACTATACTGATAGTGAATTAGTGATAGGTATTTTTTTCATAACTAGAAAAGCTGTGGGTCTGACATCGGACCCCACTTCATTTAAAATGGAAACGGGAAAACATTATCCTCCTTTAATGTAATGATAACACTTATAACAAGGCAAGCAACCTCACATGCTGTAGCATGTGATTCTGTCCGGTCTCTCAGTCTCTTGATACAAAACGGGGATTGGTTGCGTGAATTCGTTGCCATTTAAACAGTTGCATCATTGCATGTGAATTAACAGTCTTGTGGGGTCGGTCTATGGAGGACCAACAAGAGGTAGATCGATCTCTAAAAGGACCTGGTGGGGTCACCAAATATTTCTAAAATTACCATAAATAAAACAGTAGAATCTGAATTTCTGATAATATTTGAGTAACGAGATGTATGTTCTGTTCCGTTTTTTAATATTTCTAAGAGCGAAATGAAGCAGAAATAATTTAATAATCAAATAATAAGAGGTGAAAAGAATTCTAAACTTCCTTTTTGCTTCAGTTGTTTCATCACTTGGATACAGCATTTGCATTGATCTGATTTTTTCCTTTTTTTTTTGTATCTATAAATTCTGTTAACCTTCACAAAAATATGTCACGATTATACATAATTTAAAATCCTAATCAATTATAGTTTCACTCGTAATTGGTACTAGCTTGATTCATATTTCAACATAAAGATTTACATAACATTATCCTCGATTTATCCATAATTTGCGGGGATCCGTTAATTTACACCTAATACAGTTAACCGCATGGCGAAATTTGCGGTCTATATGCTCACCCCCCCCCTTCTTCTGCCTATAAATACACACCTTCTAAGCCCCATTTCAATTGAAGTAAAATCAAATTCATCACCTTTCTCTCTTCAATTAATCACAACAATGGCTAGTCGTCTCCTTGCCTTTGCTGCCTCTCTTGCTTTGCTCTCTCTCTTTATCCCTTCTGCTCTCTCAGGTACCACCAGTGACAATAATACTTCATTTAATTTTCACCTACATTATATTATAATTGATAACTAGCTACTGAATAAATTACCAAGAGAAATGTATATAGCCTATCAGAAAATTAGAATACAATCATAAAAAAAAAAAACCTTGCAAATATTAGTAATTTATGGATTAATTTTTTTTTCTGATTCAAACAACTTATGCAGGAAACACCATTTCATTCCATGTCGAGAAAGGCTCGAACAACATATACTTTGCGGTTAATATCAAGTACAATGGCAAGATTAAAGCCGTCCAATTAAAGGAAACTAACTCGCCTTATCCCGGTGCCAATGGATGGGAAACAATGACCCACTCCTGGGCTAACATTTGGAGGTTGGACCCGAACCACCCGACCTTGCCGCCTTTCTCAATCATGATTACCGACAGCAACAACAACAGGTTTGTTGCCAAGAATGTCATTCCGCCGAACTGGAAAAACGAGGCCGTCTACTCCGCAACTCTTGTTAGGGCCTAAGTCATGAAGAGTTAGTTGGTGTATGTTTTTTTTTATTATTTAGTATGTGTCAGTGGCATCTGTTTATGACAACAATCTTATGGATCGCAATACAAATTATAAGTACTGATCCATTATAGTTGTTTGAATTTTAGCTATGGAGGTGTTTGTCATGGGAATCATACATGGAGGATGCGTTAGATGCAACCTTATAAATGTTATATATTTGATTGTCCATGAAAATAATTTTCAAACTATATATTGAGAAATGAGAGTTCAGATCGAGGTAGAACAGTGTAGAAAAGTAAGAAACAGTCATAATTAAACTGTGTCTTCCTAGTTCCTTCATTGTCTTCCTAGTTCCTCCATTTTTGGTTTCCTTTATTCGAATATATATATACTGCCATAAAAAATTTCATCCTACTTATTACATGCAATTATTCTGTTCCATTAATTATGTTATAATTTACTCGGTAATTAAACATTATATAATTTTAAAATCATTTTAAGGGACAACGTTACCTCCTTTTGGAAACGAGTGCGTATCCTCTAAGATATGTCCACTTTTGCGTGACCAACGTGTTCGGTGCCTATTCAGAGATAGCGGAGGATCTAATATTATTTGTGCTTTGAGATTCGTGCATAACGTATTTTGCTATATAGGATGAGATTTTTTTGGAAATAACCTCAAAAGTTCAGATATCTCAGAGGATGCAAATTTTTTGGAAACAACCTCAATGTAAAATTTTGCTATATATAGGATATGTGCAATAGGTGAAAAGAATAATTATTTATATTTTCATCGTATACAGGTAGAGAGGGAAAAACGTGCCGTGCCGTGACTAACACGCCGTGACTTTGGTCTCGTGCCGTGCCGTGCCGTGCCGTGACCAAGTTAATTTTTCACGTGCCGTGCCGTGCCGTGACTAAAATGTCAAGGGGTGGTCACGGCACGCGAATGGTCACGCCACGTGAGTCACGCCGTGTCTAAACGTGCCGTGACCCGCGTGACTCGCGTGGCCATTTATTCATACTTTAAATTAATTTATTCAAGATTCACCATTAAATTAATATCTAATGGTCCTAATTACACGTGACTCGCGTGATTACGTGTCGTGCCGTGACTAAATTTTTCACGTGCCGTGCCGTGCCAAAGTTTCAAAAGATGATCACGGCACGCGAATGGTCACGGCACGGGACACGCAAGTCACGGCACGCGAATGACAAGCGTGCCGTTCGGTGCCGTTACCGTGCCGTTCCGTGACGGAGCCGGCTCCGGCGTGCCATTTTTCCCACTCTAATACAGGGTCTAACTTCTAACATCCATTAACTAAGCTCAAAGAATATTTCATTTGGGGTTGTGATTGGCTTCGCAAAAGGCAACTAAAATTGAGGTGTAAATTGAGTACAGCCGGTGTCCTCTCTCCTCTGTCAGGGCCACTTCTACTTAAGCAGTTCATAATTGATATTAAAAGGATATAATAAAGGGAATATATTATTCAATCTCTACAGTTGGAGTTGGAGTTGGAGTTTAAAGTAACAAACCTAATAATGACTCCATGTGAGGAATAGATTTAAGGGAGGTGTAAAGACATGCCATGTGAAGGTGGACCCTTGTTCTAAGACTTGACAGGTCAATAGATATGCGGATATGCCTGATATTTAGGAAAGTGTCATCGTATCTTATTATTTTTATTTTTGAGAAGTAGTTCTTCCTCTACTACAGTTACAGTTTATAAAAATACAAAAAGAGAGGAAGAAAAAAATTAGAAGAAGAAGAATACAACCACACATACAATCAAAATCTCTATAAATAGCAAAGCAAATCCTTGAAAGAAAGGTACATGTAATACTTACCATCACAGACCCTCTGAACATGTATCAGTATCACATAACATAATGTGGTTGCAGGGACCTAATTAATTCACCACATAATGTGGTCATAACTCATAACTCATAAAAACCTATTGAATATCTGACCCGCCACATATTGTGGTTATAAAGACCTATTGTATATTTCACTACTCTGTGAAATCTTTCAAAGAAAAGAAATCACATATCATGAATTGCTAGCTGGCGCCATAGTGACAAATTAAAAATTCGGGTTCGGTTCGGCGAGGTCAAAAATCCGTAATTCAGGTATAATTCGGGTATGATTCGGTACAATAAGGAAGCAAAAAAAAAACAAAACCCAAAAAAACGGTGAAAAAAGAAAAAAAAAATTTGGCCTTTTTTTGACGTTTTTATCGCGAATAATTCGTAACTCGCGTTTTATTCCCGAATAAAACTTATTATACGTTTTTCTGCGTTTTATACAGAGTTCGGTTCGGTTATGTCGCAAAAACGAATTATACGCAAATTATACGTGTATAATTCACGTATTATGTCACTATAGCTGGCACTGCTCTTCATTTTTTATGTATTCTCTCTTTCCTACCGCACCTCCACGTACAAATGTACTCTGGACGATGCATATATATTTCCTTCTTTAATTTGTGAATTATCAGATATAGTATTAGGACCGTCTGATTCGACAGACAAATTTTATAAGAAGCAGCTTTAAATTTTGCAGCAAATAATCTAAATTTCAAATATTTTAGTATAACCTTGTAGTTTTATTATCTCTTTTGAACATGTTTGGATGTGAGACAAAGTGGAGAAAAAAAATAAAACACCATTTTAAAGTTTTAATTATCTCTCTATTTCAGAACCAGTCTTTGATCTAGTGGCAAAGACACACATTCTTTATGTGAGAGATTATGGATTCAAAATCCGGATGGGAGAAATATTTTGTTGTAATAACAAGAGTATGAAATTTGAAAGCCAGACCTTCATCTTTCTTTCAAAAAAAAAAAATTATCTCTTTATTTTATGTGAGAGTGGTGATGAGAATTTTCTCTTTATTTTTATTCTATCATGAAATCAAACACCATTTTATAGTTTTAATTGGATTTACTGTTAGTTCCAAAAAAAAAACAGAGAGAAAACAGATGATAGTTTTAGAGTAATTTATGAATATATGTTGATTTGTTTCTAATAATGTTTCACATGGCTTAGATTCGTAAGATAACTAATGTTGATTATTGAGGTAGTTCTTTCCTTTATAAAACTTTTTATGTCATGAAAGTAAGATATTTTTGTTAGAATCATATATGAGAGTTAAAAAGTTCTCAAACCATTTTCAGTATAGACATTGAATTTTGAAAATAAAACAAATTTAGAGTGATTTCCATAATTAAACATTGTCAACATATATATAAAGTTGGCACGTAAGTTTATAATTGAAGAACAAACCTTTTTATAATTGCATGTTGTGATTTCCAGTTCTTTTATTTTACATTAGATTTTATATTCTTATTATCTTGTTAATGATTTAATATCCTTAAAACCATTTCTTATTAAATAAATTTTCCACCGCAAAATGCAACATGTAAAAGATTCTTCCTTCCGGTATGGATGTGGGATTTTTTTTAAAAACCGTAAATAAAATAATTAAATCTACGAAACCAACATGATGACTGCAAGATTTACAAAAACCATCAGAACCGAGATGCCAATTCGGTCCCAACAATTTTTTTTTCTCCGGACCGAATTGGCATCTCGGTCCCCATCTTTTTTTTAATGTTGCGCAGCTCACGCCACAAAAAATCCACAAATATTTCCGGACCGAATTGGCATTTCGGTCCGGCCAAAATTTCCCTCCGGACCGAGATGCCAACTCGGTCCCATTGTTTTTCTGAATTTGATAGTGGATCATAACAATGATAGTGGACCGAATGAATGATAGTGGACCGAGATTAGAGCATTAGAGCATGCAGTAGAAACATTTAATTTTGAATACAAGGCGTGTAATCTCGTTCAGGGAAATTAAATGTTTAATTACAAGGCGTGTTATAGTGCTTTGTTATGATCCACTAACATTTTTCCCTTCTGGACCGAGATGGCCACTCGGTCAGCCATACAAAAAATAATGCCAAAAAATTCTCAAAAATTCTCTGGACCGAGATGGCTACTCGGTCTGTACTCGGTCTGGCCAAAAAATTCTCTGGACCGAGATGGCTACTCGGTCTGGCCAAAAAATTCTCTGGACCGAAATGGCATTTCGGTCCAGAGGCAGCCACACGATCGGCCACATAGTCTCCTCTGTTTTGCTGTGAAAAAGATGGGGACCGAGATGCCAATTCGGTCTGGAGAAAAAAAAATCGTTGGGACCGAATTGGCATCTCGGTTCTGATGGTTTTTGTAAATCTTGCAGTCATCATGTCGGTTTCGTAGATTTAATTATTTTATTTACGGTTTTTAAAAAAAATCCATGGATGTGGATATGCAACCAACCAATGGTATAGGGATGGGGATATTTTTTAAAAAAGAGCTGGATTTCCGTATTTATTAAAAAAAAAATGTACCTGGTCTAATGACACTTTCAACAAATCAAATTCAATGATCTTGGAACTAACAACCACATGCTTCCATCTACCCCACAGATTGCACTTAGTGCGAAACACCCAGTGGAACTGCAACTACCTTAACAAACGTCAACTAATATTTTCTTTTTCTTTTTCTTTTCTTCCTTTTTTTTTTGTTTTGTTTTTGGAATTGAGATCCTGTGTTACTTATTAGGACCGGCAAATTAAAAAAAACTCGTAATTTGTGACTCGATCGAGATCAGCTCGGTCGTCATTAGCGAATTCAATTAATTTGATCCAACACGGCTCGTGCTTGCTCGGATCATTTCTCAGCTCGTTAATTACAAGAATAAGATGAAGCTATTTTTCAACTCTTTCACTATCCCTCTTTGCAAAAAAAAAAAAAATTCCGACTTATTGTCTATGCATAACTCATAAACCAAATCGACAAAAATCTTTAATCTATACACAGCTCTCATAGTAGAATTAAACCAACTATTAATAAGCTAGTCGGCTTGGCATTAGATTGGATCGATAAAAATTAAGCTCATCTTGGCTCAGCTCATTCTAGCATGATCCTAATTCAAGCTTTGTCTAGCTCGTCTCGGCTCATACACAACTTATTACTTGAGTAGAACTAAGGTATTCCTAAGTTCACCAAGTCTCTTTGTGAATTCAACTCTAAAACCTATCAGATTGACTTTTTTTTTTGAAAAATGGGGGTCATGCCCGCATTTATATTAAATAAAAGGTTCCGTTACACAAGGGTGGTAACCATTGAGTAAAAATGAAAATGTTGCTCAAAACATTTGAGCTGAAATATAAAGCAAAATGAAAGTAAATAAGTTTTCAAAGAAAAGAAAATAGAAAAGGAAGAGAGTGGAAAAGAAAAAAGAAAATGGATAGCAAAACTTGGGACCGGTGCATATGCCAGTACCGATTCTTCCTGTTCTTCCAACGTAGTTTTGCTATTTAGTCCTCCAGTGTTTCGTTATCTAATTTGTTGCCACCGGGCGTGTCCTTGCTTCATAAAACTGGATTTGCCAAAGCACTTCGTTCCGCAGTTCCTCGATGCTCTTGATGTTATCTGTGAACGTTCTTGCACAGCGCTCGCGCCATATTATGAATTGTGTGATTAGGAGCGTCGACTTCTGCTGTACTGGTATTCGTGCGCTTATCAAGAGTTGTAATCTGAATACTCCAGTCAGGGGTGTTCATCGGTTCGGTTCGGTTGAAACCGAACCGAACTAAGCAAACCAAAATTTTATTCCGGTTTCAAAAATAGAACCGAACCGAACCGTTTTAGCCTATCAACCGAACCGAACCGAACCAAAGTTTTATTTCGGTTTGTTCGGTTTGTTCGGTTTAAACCGAAATATATTTATTTATTTATTATTTAAAGCAATTAACTTAAATAACAAAGCAAATAGAGTGAATAATGAAGTAATAAACTATCCAACATGACTAATGCAACAAAACAATAAATATGAATAATAAAGTTAACAAATAACAAGATGAATAACAAAACAATCAATGTGAAACATTAAATACACAATGGATAACAAAAAAAAACACAGCATATCGGTAAAAATGACAAAATCAATAACAAAACAATCAATTTGAAGCTTCTGCTAAAAATGACTTGCTACCTGCCTACCTCTCATCTCTACATCCATCTTAGCATATCACTCTGCAGAAATAATTAAAAATAAATAAGTTGTAGTTTCATGCTTTGGGATAAAAGAAAGCACAGTAAATTTGAGATAAAACTGGCACAACCAATTTAGTAAATAATGGATCAAAGTTCTCCAGAGTAGCCTTTATCACAATTTTATTCGGATCCTATATCTAATTACCATCTAAACCACTAATTTATTAGTCATCATCTCATACCATGTTTTGATTGATCTGTTAAATTCAAGAATGGTAATTTTACCCTAAATGCAAAATTTAATTATGCCTCACATGCCATATCAGTTTTTGGAAACAATTGAAAGAAAATAAGAAATCATAGATTTTTCAAGTTTTGCTTTGTTCTTCTATTTCTCTAGTGTTTGATACTCGGACAATAGTGGTGCAGCACCAGTATAACCAGACTTGGAGACTAGTGAGCAGTTTATGTACTTTTTACTTTGCTTAAATATTTGGTGATCATGTACATATACTTGGATATGCAAAAGCTGTCAGCATCAAGAATGCTAAAGTCGCAACTAGGTCCTTCCAAACATAAGAAATTTCAATTTTCTTTTGTCAAAACATGAATTCAGATCAGTCCATGTTCTTTATTTTATTTCAAAATAAGTGTTTTCATGAATACAAAACCTTCTAGTATAAATCTAAGGAATGACCTAACAAATGAAAATCATGGAATGCTCCAAAGTCAGATAAATATCAGGTCACTTGCTATCCAAGCATAATCACCTGTGATGATAACAACATGGAAGAATTATAAACAATAAAAGATAAACAGAATTCTGACCGTGATCTCAAATCTGCTTCCTAGCCTCTGAAGAGCCCGGACCTGCTATCACAGCACCAAATTTAGTATAGTTATCAAGAACCATCAAAACTAAAGAAATCCATAAATAATAAATCACCTTGAATATGAGAAGAAGTCAATATTTTCAAGTTTTTTAATTAAACCCTCCTCTTTTTTCCGGGCTTGGGACCGGCTATGTCCAATATGACATAGGCAGAGTTAAAAACTTGGTTAGTATTCATCATACGTACAATTGCATAAATAATAAATTGCAGTTGGAAAGAAAAAGAGTATACCTTTGGTGAAGCATAATTAGATCACACATTCAACCAAAGTCAGATCATATTCATACCTAGTTAGATCACAAAACAAAGCAACAAGTCTAACTTCATATCACACCTAGCTAATTTGAGTTTTAGCACAAAAATATAGACTAGTACAAACCAAAAGCAAGTCTAAATTCAGAAAATTCTAATTTTTAGTTGGAGTTGCTGCTGCATTCTCCAATCCAATTTTGGAAAATTCTACAAACACAAATTAGCAAAAGAATTAGTAAGTGCTTAAGAGTATCTTTAAATTGAATTAGTAAATCAACTATTTTAATTACCTTCTTCAAGCTGATCAAGCATCTCTAAATTTTCTTCAACACCAACTGGAAATTTTGAACGAAGCCAATCTTGACCGCATATGAGAGCTTGTGCAATTCTTGGGGTCAACGAACTCCTAAATGCATCAAGTATGCGACCACTCGTACTAAAAGTCGACTCGGAAGCCACTGTTGAAACAGGAACAGCAAGAGCATCACGTGCCATGTGGGACAAAATAGGAAATCTTGGAGCATTAATCTTCCACCATCCCAAAATATCAAAATCTGATACATCAGTTTCTAGATCATCTTTAAGATATTTCTCCAACTCACTCTTGCTCTCTCCTGCATTTGTTGCAGATTTATGCTTCTTAAACCTCAAATCCATCACTTGTGTTTGTGGGTCCTCTTCACCAAGATTCAGTTCTGTTGTGGTGTTATTGTTGCTTCCATTGTTATTTAATGTTGAGCCATATAACCTCTTATACTCATCAAATAACAAAACTAAGTCATCATTGACCTTCTTTATCATTTTCTCACTCTTATCTTTGTCATATAATTCCCTCAGAGAAAATTTCATGAATTCTAATTTGTGTCGAGGATCAAGAATATCCGCAACATAGATCAAAGAATTAGCTTTCTCCATATTACCCCAATACTTGTTGTATTTTCCAGCCATTCTTTCAGCCATTTCACTTAATTCCATATCATTACTCCCTCTCAAACTTTGTAACAAGCACTCAACATTGGTAATTTCACGAAAGAAAACATTGGCAGTCACATAAAATGATCCAGAAACTCGATTAGTTAAAATATAAAAATGTTTTAGAAAAACTGTTATTTTTTCAGCATTTTTCCAATCTGATTCGGTAGGTGCACCGATACCTTTTCCATTTTGCCCCATCTCCTTCTCCTCACCCTCATGTGCAAGATCACGAATAAAATTATGATCTTGCTCCGCATAAGTTTCAAACACTTTCTGAAATTTTAGAGCTACATCTAACATCATATATGTAGAGTTCCATCGAGTGGGAACATCTAAACACAACAATGCCTTGCCTTCAATCTTTTCCATTATCACACATTCTTTGAATTTATGTAACCGTTTTGGGGACTGTTTCACATATTTTACAGCAGCTCGGATTCGAGCAACCGAATCAGACATTTCTTTCAAACCATCTTGAACCACCAAATTAATGATATGGGCAATACACCTCATGTGCAGGTGCTTCCCATTTAAGATACCGGTACCCCAATTAGTGATTTTTTTCTTTAACCAAACAATTGCAAGATCATTTGAACTTGCATTATCAACAGTAACGGTAAAAACCTTATCAATTCCCCACTCAAACAAGCACTTCTCTATAGACATTCCAATTTCTTTACCACTATGACCCGAAACTGGACAAAAATTCAGAATTTTTTTATTCAGTTTCCAATCACTATCGATAAAGTGAGCCGTGAGACACATGTAGTTTACTTTTTGCAAAGAGGTCCATGTATCTGTGGTAAGACACACTCTTTGCTGGTTCAATCTCAAAAAGTTTTTCAATTTGGTTCTCTCATTTATGTAAACATCAAAACAGTCCCTAGTAATGGTGGATCGACTCGGTATGCGAAATCTAGGGCAAGCTGTTGACACAAACTGTTTAAACCCTTCTCCTTCAACGAAGGAGAAAGGAAGTTCATCTAAGATGATCATACAAGAAAGCCCTTCTCTAATAACATCTGAATCAAACCTCCAACTACTAATTGTACCCGTATTTTCACCAACAACCCCTTGCTCAAATGATATAAGTGCTTGTTTCTTTTCTTCTTTCCCCTTACATTTTTTCATGTGAGCTTTCAAATTTGTTGTACCATTTCTATTTGTATCAGCAAAGAATTCTTTCCCACAAAAATTACACCTAGCCTTTTCATTACCCTTTTTATCCTTAAACTTGGTGAACTCAGTCCATACCTGAGACCTTGGTTCTATCGGTTTCCTCTTCCTTTTGCAGTTAGAACTCTCAATTTCTGTTGCATCAACTGAACTTGGTTGCGTACTGCTCACACCTTGGGTAGCTTGAGTCCCTTGTTCGGGTTGAGTTCCTTGTTCAGACATCTACAAAAAAAAATATATATGAGAATTCTTTCCAGCACAGTACACACAAGTTACAAAATTGAACTAGATTAGTACTTTTCATTGGGGGAGATTGACAATGGCCAATACAGTACTTTCTGCTGCTACACTCTTATCTTATCTTTGTATAAAATGTCAGAAATAGTGATAGAATTGATAGAATAAAATGTAGTAAAACATTAAACTAAAGCTACCAATTCGTATCTTATCCTTGTATAACATCAAGCAACCAATTAAGTAAAACAGTAAACTAAAGCCACTGACAAAATTAAAGCAAGAAAGACACCACTTAATCAGGATCTTAAACAAAAGCAACATAGATCAAAACAATTCAGCAAAATCAATTAAAAATCCATTGTACAAGTGTACAACACAGTCCCCTTATAACCAGCACAGTGCTCAGACCATTACAACTCCGAGATTGAGATTTGAGAAGAGAGATTGAGAGAGTAAAGAGATTGAGAAATCCTAATTTAAATTCTTACCAAGTTTCTTCAAGAAAACTCAGAGATTGAGATTTGAGAGAGAGTAAAGAGAGATTGAGAGAGATTAAAACTTATCTAATAAGAAGCTTGACTTGAGCAGTTGAAATTTAAAGACCTGGCGTGAGTCGTGACTGACAGTGGAGTGGTCGTCGCAGTCGCGATTTGATAGGGGTGGGTGAAACTGTTAGAGAGAGGGGTTCGGCGATTTGACAGTGGAGTGGAGCCATGGAGGTCGCGTGCGCGAGTTAGCCAGAGAGGAGGACAGGTTAGGTTTCGAGTACGAGGCTACTGGCTAGCGCCAGCGGTGACCGATGGGATGGGGATGGCGATGGCCGATGGGATGGGGTCATGGGGATATAGGGTTACGGATGGCCGATTTGGGGAGAGAAAGGATAATGAGAAACTGAGATTTGAGAATATGAGTTATGCGGTTTTAGACTTTAGAGTATGATATATTGGTATGGCACATCCGCACATATTTGAAATGATTAAAATCTTGGCCGTCCGTTTTAACTTACGCGAGTCGTGAACTCGTGATATAAAATCAAAATTGAAGTTCGGTCGGTTCAGTATATCCGGTTTTAAATTTTTTTAAACCGAACTGAACCAAAGTTATTATTCGGTTTTGAAAAACCAACCGAACCGATCCATTGAACCGAAAAAACCGAACCGTTTAACCCGAACTAGTTCGGTTCGGTCTAAAACCGATTAAACCGGACCCAATGAACACCCCTAGACATAGTGCTATAATTCAGTCAGTATTATCATATGTAACATTGATTTCGTCTACCATTTTACGGTACAATCAATAAATACCTCTAAACGACGAGAGGTCAAAACTTAAAAAAGAGTGACGGGTGCTCCTTAGTGAGCTTAATAAAGGAGTAGCATTAAGCTTGATAAAGGAGTAGCATTAAGCTTAAATTTCAGAACCATTTATTCACATCAAAAGTTCGCAACAAGCTGAGTTCAAGACTCCGAATCTGAGGCGGTGGCAAGTGTGCTTAGGATGAAATTCTAATCACACTTTTCTTTGTTAATGAATTTTGAAAAATACGTAAAAATTGCCATGTATTTAAAATGAAATTTTCTTTTTTGTAACTTACCAGGTTTCTATATGAAACAGATATTTAGACCCCTAAAATTTTAACACAAACCACATTTATTTTTCTGTATAAGTCAGTACAGCGCTTTATTTTTGTTATGACATCTAGTTTTTGTTTTCTGTAAATTGTTAAAAGAATTACTGTTCTTAAATACCATTTTGTTTACGACTTGTCAGTTGTCACATTTGGTGGCTCGTCGGTGCTGATGAAGAGATTTTACGTATTTGATGGGGTCCAGGAAAAAGTGCCCTGCTAGTTGCTACGGGCCCACAGATTGTCATTAATTGAAGAACTTTTTATTTTAGAAATTCAAATAAAATATATTGGGAACATGAAAGAGTGTTTTGATTTTTTAATTTCATAGATCTCCGAAGGAACCTTATCATTGATTCGTTTTTTTTTAAATGTCATAAGAAACTGAATCATGATATATGTTTTCATCACGGGATTGTGCAGGATGGAATTTTACGAGCTCAATAACCTATTATTTAATTTGCGGAAACTCATACTCATTGGTACGCACACGGTTAATTATGGATGTGCTGAAATTAGTACTCGGTTGTATTGTGAGATTAGTTGTGGAAAAAATCTTGATTTATTTTAAAATTATGTATTTCTATTAAAATTTCTCGTATATTTAAAATAAGAAAAAGTTTGTAAAAAAAAACTTTTCAGATCTGGACATTTTAGTAATTTAGTTAGTTCCAAAATGAGAAATTAATAAGAAGAGAGCTCTTTATATATACACTATCTCATTTGAGTATGAAGCAAATGATGACAGATGAGAGAGTGCAACTCAAATAACCACTTGTAGAGAAAGAGAGAGATTGTGAAAAAAAATTGTGTCGGACTAAATTATTTATTTTCAACGATTTTGAATTATATAGTGAAGGGTTAGAAAAATTTCGTAAAATTTCTTTGGAGAAAAAATAGATTATCCGAACATCTGCAAGAGATTATAATCCTACTTAGCCCAATCTCATCTGATTTCCATTGGGATTCTATGAAATCAAAAAAGATAAAACACTCTTTCATGTTTCCAATAATTATTTATTAAATTTCTAAAAATAAAAAAAATCTGCATTTATTGGTCAGGGAGTATGTCCCAGCATTGAATGCTCTCTGTTCTAACCAGAGCTAGAAGAGTGATAAGGTGGCAAGTGTCTCAAAGGCCCGGCATTGTGCAATATATGTTTGAAATTTTTGGCGCTTATCAAATATATTGCTCCACCGATCCTTAATTTGATCAACGAAATCCGGAATGCATCTTGTCCTGATGCATTATTTGATTTTTCTCTTATTTTATATAGTTCTGTTACTGCCGTTTTAATCTTAAAATAAACAATGCAAGCATTCCATCAAAACATCAACAATATACAGAAAAATGATTATTCAAATTTAAATCACAGCGTATATTATTTTCATATTTTTATCCTGGGTATATATCTGTTTCTTCTCAAAATAAATATACATCAGTATATATCTATAGAGATTTCAATTTTCACGAGATATATATTTATTCTTTCATTTTAGATCTCAATTTTCAAGCAATTTGCATTAGAGCGCACCAGATTTCGTCTTTCCATTAGTGTTATTGAAGTATTGATATTAAAGTTGCATGTAGTGTTATCATAATATTGAACAAATTAATTCAATTTGGCGGTGCTATTTGAGAGCGTGATTTAGGTTATTGAGAGCTGAAAATTGTGTTTGTCTTTTATTACCAACTTGTCTCTAGAACTTTCTCTGTTACGTGTTTGAGCAAGGGATGTCTAACGTAACAGGGAATGACTTTATGAACATATGTTACAGTGAAATATATATCGTACTTTAAAAGGAAATAATTAATGTATTCTTAAAGAAAACAACATCATAAATATTGTTTAAAATGCAAAAGTAGAAATACATCAGTCAATCTTTATTTGAAGATGCATTCAAGAGAATCGACTCTTTTTTTTGGGTCTTCCTGAGATGCATTGTTTATCTCATTGTAATATTTATTATGTAACTTTCTTTATTTGATATATTGTGCATTAATTGGTGCAGAAATAAGAAAGAGAGAATTTAAAAACAAATTAGATATAAAGAAACAAAAGTTTTTCCCAACTCTCAGTAATAAAAATGATTTTCTCAAGACAACACTGCCCAATTTTACTGAATTTTTTTTTACAAACCATAATTAGAAAAATGAAATCTAGGGGAACCAATATGATGTTTTTTTTTTTTACAAAAACCATAAGAAACGAATAAGACATTCGGTACCTCCTATTTATTTTCAAGAGGTGCCGAATAGGCTATTCGGTACTATGGAAGACCACACGGTTAATGGAGAAAAGGTTGTGGCATGAGGTGATACCAAATAGACTACTCGGTATTCCTTGAAAATAAATAGGTGGTATTCGCCTGTTCAGTACTTATGATTTTTTTTAAATAAAAAAAACAATCATATTGGTTCTCTAGCTTTCGTTTTTCTAATTATGATTTGTAAAAAAAAATTCTAGATGTCTGCATTGTCATTCTGAAAATATTACAATTGTCTTGAATACCCATATGTTGAACCTATGCACAAGTCAGAACCTCACCTTTAATCCATCAGATCTTGACAAGTACCATTTCTGCAAGACTGCAACATGCATTAATTGAGGGAAATAAATCTGCTGTTATTTCAAAGGGATCACAGGACCCTGTTATTCCGATCCCAGCCGTTAACCTTTGTTGAGATTCGGGCAGGAAAAACTTTTTTTTTTAATTCACGCATGAAAATTTTTTGAATGGTTAAGATTGAAATAACAGGGTCCTGTGATCCCTTTGGAATAACAGCAGATTTATATCCTTAATTGAGAGTTGCTGCGCCAATCAAATTTTTGTACAATGAAACAACGAATGAATTGGTTTTCACTTTTCAAGTTTTCAATCTACCGTTGTAAAATTTGGACAAAAAATCAGCTCAGCTCCGTGAAAGAAGTCAAGAACTGCTTGTAATTAAAGAGGTGGCCAGGTGGGTGGGTGAGTTGGAGACATTCATCAAATCTCCTCCCCCTTGTTCCCGCCATTATTTACGCCAATCTCTCGCATTAAAAGTCGTGCAATGCTACTGTACCTATTACCTATTCACACCCATAACTAGAAAAACTGTCGCAGTCTGATATCCAACCCCACTTTCTTTTGAAAACGAAACGAGAAAACATTATCCTTCTTTAATGTAATGATTAAATGATAACACTTGTAACAGAGCAACCTCACATGCTGGTCCCGTACCAGTAGTAGCATGTGACTTCTGTCCCAACTTCCCTTGCTAAGAAATGTGGATTAGTTACATAGAGATGGTTGCCATTTAATCGGCTGCATGTGCAATAACAGTCTTGTGGGGTCTCTATAGGTTGATTTCTTAGGAAAGAGGGCCCCACTACTTTGACTTAAAAAGGAGCTTGGTGGGGTCATGAAATATTTTGTAATGTACATATGTCATATGTACATATTATTGCGTATTTGGGTTTTTCTGTCTGTGTTAGTCTGTACCGGGCATGCTACCCAAATAGAAAGAACAAATTAATTTTATCAGTATTAACAGGCTAATTATGCCTGGTTAAATACTTCAATAGATAGTTGGTGGTTGGGTTTGTGCTGACAGTGTGACATATAATGAATGCTTTAGGTGTGGAGTAGAGGGGATTTGGTAGAAGAGACAAATACAAATATATTGTCACTATACATAATTTTCTTAATAGTTTATATTTTATATAATCTGGCTAGCTGACATGCAACCACGTTAAAAAAACTTTTTTTTGCTGGCTTTATTTGGAATAATTAAGGCTAGTCTTTGTAAATTTTTAAACCATTTGTCTCAAATCTCAATACTTGAAGGTAGCAAACTAGCAATATTGCTCCGGAGATATACTTTCATGTTTCTAATTTAGCACTCTCTCCTCTAAATTCAAAGATAAAAAAAAAAAAAACTTTAACAAATTAATTAACAGAGAGAAAACATCGTAGAAGAATGCGCAAATTAACATTGAAAACACTCGAGGTTTGGATCTTGGGTTGTGAAACATATGGTTTTTTGGATTTAGTGATAAAAAAATTCACCGGTGATTCTTAAAGGAGGCACGGTGTCATGTATACGAGGTGCTCAAGAATTGTTAAAGGAGACACCGATGAATGGCAACTTTCTATTTTTACCCATATTTTTATTACGAGGAGGGATCCACTTATAACAAATTTGAGTTACAACAAAGTTACAACATTTATTTTTTTCATTTTCAACGTCCAAATCGTCGATCCAACCGTTCAACATGATCTCCACAATAAAATGTACTTGCAGATCAAATTTTACATTTTTTTGAATTTTTTTACTATTTATTAAGTATTTTACAAAAAATAGCCATACTTAGACCATTGAATTTTGTACCCATCTTAATAAATAGTAAAAAAATTCAAAAAAATATAAAATTTGATCTGCAAGTACATTTTATTTAGATGATCATGTTGAACGGTTTGAATCGACGATTTGGACTTTGAAAATAAAAAAAATGAATGTTGTAACTTTGTTGTAACTCAAATTTGTTGTAAGTGGATCCCTCCTCTTTTATTATAATGTACTATAATCAAGTATTTATATGAGTATCATGGCGAATTTTAATTTGCATTAAAGACTGAAATCACACCCACTTGTTACTGTGTCAAATTTCAATAGGATTTCATGTACTTCTGGGTTAGCTATATTTTTTTTTGTCAAATTTGTCTGAAAATGTCTCGGTGTGAGAGATAGTGTACGATTTCAAAATTCAGATGAAAGATTTGACCCTATCTTTATTTAAAAAGAATTATTCAGTTATATTTTTGAAACAATATTGTAACTATCAAAATTGAGTTAAAATCAGCTCCACACAATACTTGATCAAAACCGAATCAAAACTCAATAATTGATTAACAGTAGCATCTGTATATGTAGTTTCCAAATCGATTAGTGTTATCATGAAAATGTGAAAAATATTAAAACTATATTGTGACTCTAATACTCAAAATTAAACAAACAAAAAAAAAAAATAGCTAACCCAGAAGTACATGCATAACTGAACCCAAGACTAAACTTGTATGCAAGCATTTTGCATGCATTTACTTTAAATTATGCTGGAATATTCAATCCTGCATGCGATGAATAATTTACTTTAAATCTTTGTTTTTTTGTATACCTCTGTAAATTGCTTCCGCAGCTTAGAAAGTAGAAACACAATTCAAGATCTGATCGGATTCCTGGTTCGGTGGAGTTGGTAACTTGGTATCAAAATGGTATCAAGTGACGTACGACCGACGATCAGATTCAAGATACAATGATAGATGTATAAACTATGGTCAAGGCTTTCCAATATTGTCAAGCCTCTGTTTGCACTTTGCAGCACCGGAGGATTGAGATGTTTTGGTTTATCGGCGAAGTCAATTTTTATTTGTGCGGGAGGTTATAAGTTTGAAACTCGAATGAAAATTACTGTAGCTAGATATTAAAATAATTTTGTTTATAATTATTTTCTGTTTAGATTTCAGAAACATATCGCTGAAAAAAATACTTAGAAAAAAGGAGATCTAATTTTTTAAGTTGCAATATTTATAAAGGATAATATATAATCTTTCACACGGAGAGTATCGTTCTTGGCTACTAAATTAAAAATTAATTTTCAGATTGCAAAAAAATTGTTTCCATTAAAAAAAGTTGATTTCAAAATTAGAAAAGTGTGTTTAGGCCCGTGCCTAATCAAGGTCAGCTATTAATAATTAATTGCTGTAAACCTATCTTAAAAGAGATAAATTGATTCACCGTGTTTATATTAACGAAAATATTTTTATTTTAGTGTTGAGTAAAATAAATAATTTTTAGTTTGCTGGATAGTATCACACTTTTCCGCATGAGATAATAAATTTCCTGAAATTAATGTTTGGCCTAGCTCCTAGATTTGAGAAAAAGATATATATGCACCGCCACACCGGTTAGTTCCAGAGAAATAAGGCAAAATTAACAAAGAGAAATCCGAGAAATGTTCCTTCCAAATTGCTTGATGATTATGAGATAATAACTGCAATTAATGATTTGAGAAATTAAATAGTCGATAGTAAATGTTTTTTTTTTTCATTCATGTGGAGAAATGGCCCGGTATTCAATTAGTTTATTACTTGATTGCTAGAATTCTTTGCTAGATTTAGCAATTTGAAACATCAAATTTTAACAACGTGGAAATGAAATTAATGAGAAATAAAATAATTTACTGACAAGCAAATGAGTAATAATTTACGAGAAAAGAAAGGCAATGAAGGTTAAATAGACGGATCACCAACTAGCTAGGGGCAGAATAATTCAGTTGCATTTCATACTGATTTTTTTTTTGTCTTTCCTTCTTTTATATATATATATATATATATATATATATATATATATATATATATATATATATATATATATATATATATATATATATATATATATATATATATATATATATATATATATATATATATATATATATAACCCACGTTAATAAATTACTTTCAAATATTTAAGAAAAATTGTACTTGTGTTTCGAACATATGTATATAGGTAAAATTATTTTTAATCTCTAAAATATTTTTATTTTTTACTGCAGTTTTAAATCACAATTGTCCAGTAGGGGATCCACTTGAGGTGAAGATGGTCAATTGAATCCTATTTTTTTTTTAAATAGGTGTATTTATACATAATTTTATATATAATTTAAGATGAAATATTATGAGTACTGTAAAATTAATCTTTATATTCATCATGAAAATTTTATATGATTAATTTTCATTGAGAATTTGACTCTCATAGTTTGAAATTCTGATTATATCATGCAACTATCTAAAGGTAGGTATTTACAAGATAACTTGGAGCAAATACTAGAGAGCAATATTTATTGAGAAGTAATATGTGAACTCATGCATTCACAAATTGCTCTCTGGCTTGTGATAAAAAAATATCATGTAAATGTGTGTATCCACTATCTAGACAGCTATAACTTTTACACTTGCAAATTAATATAGTTGATGTGCGGTAATGAACATATGTGTCAATATATTTCTTATAACCGCATACATTTGGAAACAATTATAAAGATCCTAAATACTTAAAAGCAAAATTACTATTGTTGTTCATTTAAAAATAAAAAATAAAATAGATTATGTTATAAAATAAATACAAAGAAACAAACAAAATAGAGACATAGTATAAAGGATGACAAATATTCTCTTATTCATATATTTCTCATGTGTCAATAAATACAAGATTATAGGCCACAAATTGTAAATGAAAAGTTATCTAAAACTAATTCGAATAGAAGTGGAAAAATAAATGCCAAAAGTAGTGGAGAAATGAATGTCAATATTAATGGAGGAAATGAATGGGCATCCACATTTATATTATTCATATCACTCTTATTGGATGTTCATTATATAAGAATATGTATCATTAAAATCTTATTAGGAAAAACCTTACGGGATAAAAACTTAGTAAAAGAAAAAAATACATTATTCTTTCAATATACAACTACAACCTTCCTAGAAAAATCTAGTGGGAAATGATCATGATAAAGGAAATGTAATGCATATTAACACACTCTCATAACAACATTAATCAAGATCTTTAAATCGACGATCCAATATTACTAACTAGTTTTTCGAATATTGTAGTAGGGAGTGTCTTAGTGAATAAATCTGCTAGATTCTCACTTGAACGAATTTGCTGAACATTAATAACATTATCTCTTTGGAGATCGTGTGTGAAAAAAGAATTTTGGTTAAATATGTTTTGTTTTATCTCCTTTGACGTATCATTCTTTTAATTGAGCAATACATGTAGTATTATCTTTATATATGATCGTCAGAATCATTTATCCAGAAAACAAGTTGCATGTTATAAAATCGTGCTGATAATGTGTTATAAAATAAATATAAATAAACATAAACAAAATAGAGATATAGTATAAAGGATGTCAAATATTCTCTTATTCATATATTACTCATGCATGCAATACAAAAATACAAAGTCTCTATAAATATGCCACAAATTGTAAATGAAAAGTTAACTAAAATTAATTCCAATAATAGTGGAGAAATGAATACTAACAGTAGTGGAGAAATGAATGACATTTATATTATTTGTAACCGATTCTTTGGCATTGGGATTATTAACTCTATAGCTACTAATACTATCCAATAATTTTTCTTAAGTTTGGTAATTAGAAGTTTGTAAGTAGAATGCTCTATAGAACTAAAATCTTTTAAGATTAAAAAAGTTTGTGAACAGTGGATGCAAATCACTTTCTAATTCGCACATTATATCTGCATTAATCATCTGTAAATTTTCTAATTTTCAAATTTATACCTTTTTCTCCTTCTCTTTTTTTTTTGTTCCTTTTCACTTTATCATATAGAAAAATGGAATATTAATCACTGCCAACTAATATACTCGGCTTTCATATATTCGGTGAATTGAGCTTCTGTATCTTTATTCCCTCCTAATAGGCTAATACCCAAACAGATCAATTATTTATCACTTCCCATGTGACCCCCAACAGCCCATGTCGTCGATTTATATCCTCCTTTGCTGCCTATAAATACAGCACATTAATTCTCAGACCCCCAAATCAGAACCAACCTTTTCTTGACCACCTTTCACCCTTTTGCTACTTATCACACAATAATGGCTTCTTCTTCTTCTTCTTCTTCTCTCCTCACCTTGGCTGCCTCTCTTGCCTTGCTCTCTCTTTTCACCCTTTCTACTTGCTTCGATCCTACTGCCATCAATTACAACGCCTCTGAGGTTGCACTGAACTGGAACATGGGAAGTGCCACGTGGTACGGTGCCCCAACCGGTGCCGGCGCAGATGATAACGGTATATTTTAACCCACATTGTCTTATAAGTGCAATTATTGTTTACTAAGTTCATTTAAGTTCATTGGTTTTAGCTCAATCAATACCAAGATCCAAAGTTTCATGGTCGTTTATCTTAATAACTGAGAAGATCTGGGTTGGCCATTAATTAGTAAATGTTTCTTAAAATAGAATGGGTGAATGCATAGATTATTAGATTCATTTTAATTAATTTTTTTTATCGAAGCAAATGATGGTTAAATTTTGCAACTAATATTTTTGCTTGCACAGGTGGTGGATGTGGGTTTAAAAATGTAAACTTGCCTCCTTTCAATTCCATGACATCATGTGGGAACCACAATTTGTTCAAGGGAGGAAAAGGATGCGGTTCTTGCTATTTGGTAATTATACAATCTTTAATTTCTCTCTGTTCCTCTCGAAAATAATCTATTATCTGTTGTCTCATGTTGTTTTTTGTGAAAATTTATTATCAGGTGAAATGCACTGGCCACCCTGCATGCTCAGGCAGGCCGTCTCATATCACCATCGCTGACTTGTGTGATGGCGGCATCTGCCTCGATGCACCGTACCATTTTGACATGGCTGGTACGGCATTTGGATCCATGGCCTATCCTGGCAGGGCCAATGATCTCCGTCATGCCGGTAGACTCGCAATTGATTTCGCTCGGTGAGTTCAATTTAGATGACATCTGGTTTCAAAGGATTTAGAAATGCACAAATAAGATATTAGCCTCAAGAGATGCACAACTTTATAATCCGCTAAAATGTGGTTTATAAAACAATATATCGAAAACAATACTTTAATTTAATTTCGAAATGTATTATTTTCGGAGAAGTTTATATGGGAATTTGGGGTAACTACTTGTGTAATTGATATTTCTAAATATTAAATACTACTTTTGTCGCATATATAATTGATTAGATTTTAACAAACCGGTGGATCAAATTAAATATCATACGGAGAACAAATTATTAATTGTACTTTTTTTTATATATTAGGAGGAAAAGTTTGTACAACATGCCCGGTTTCTGAAAGAAAATAGTACTGGTACATATCATGTGGTTTCTCGCTAAGAGGACAAAGCTAAAGTTTAACTTTTCAGAGCTGTTGATTAAAAAATAGAAAACACTGTTATCTTTTATTCTGTACAAAGTTCTCTGGGGGCACTTTTGCCAGCTTTAACTAAAGAATCTTTTCATCTAATAATAAAAGTTTATATAACACAATTTTTCTACTTTTGTTATAGTGTACCATGCCAGTACCCAGGAAGGACAATTTCATTCCATGTGGAGCAAGGATCAAACCCTAACTATTTGGCCGTGTTGATCGAGTACGAGGACGGAGAAGGCGACCTAAACATGGTCGAGATTATGGAAAGCAACTCACGCAATTGGGTGCAGATGAAAGAATCATGGGGTGCTATTTATAGGATGGACACAAATCGCCCGCTCCATGCCCCGTTCTCAATCCGGATGACCGACGACAAGAACCGCAAGCTGGTGGCGAGGAATGTGATCCCGGTGAATTGGAGGCCAAACACTTTTTATAGATCTGTTGTTCAATACAGTTAAATCACCAATTTGGTGTATTCTCACAAGTATTTATCGCTTATTTGGTTCAAAACTATTGCATTTTGTGACTGAAACACGGTCATATAAATGCTTTGCTAAAGGAGTCAGGATTGTTTTTGGATTTTGGTCATGAAAGGGTTTGTATTATTATGTATTATGAGGGTTGGGTATGGTCATCAGTTATTGTAATCTTTATAATTATATATAATATATATGGAACAATTTATTTTCAAATATTTTTGAAGTGAGAATTTATAGCAAGCGGAAGGCCGAAGAGAGGCAAGACACTCTCCCTCCCACTGCCGAATTTTTATTTTACCATCTTTGGAAAAAAAACATAAACCCTCTAGGCACTTTTTTTTGTTGTTGAGAATTTTCATATTTACCATGTTTACAAATGCAGCTATAATCTGCGGACCTCGTAAATATGAAAATTCTCAAAAATAAAAAAGTAGGCGAAGTGATATTTTTTTTTTTTTTCAAGATTGTAAAAAAAAAAATTTCACAAATGCAGCTATAATCTGCAGACCTCGTAAATATGAAAATTCTCAAAAATAAAAAAGTGGGCAAAGCGATATCTTTTTTTTCAAAGATGGTTAAAAAAAATATTTGGCTCCCGCATGAAATTTCTTACGAATCAAACGGTTTTAACTTTGACATCAGATCGAATTTAGTACAACGACCATCGAAATGCCATTGATTCCTTATGTTAGATGAATATTACTCGGCTAAAGGCTTTCTATCCCCTTCCTAGTTCCTAGCCTAGTAAGATGAATATTATTCGGCTAAAGGCTTTCTATCCCCTTTCTAGTTCCTAGCCCAGTCATGGCGCGTTAATCAATCAAACATTCAACATCCCCTCATCATATTTAATTAATAAAAGTACTCATTTAATTAATAACATCATTTATCAATTATTCTTTATTACTTAACCTTTTTAATTAGATCACTTAAAATTGTTAACTCAGTTTCTTTTACCCCATGTTTGGTTGTGGCTTAAAGGCTTTAGCCCACTGTTATTCCACCAAAACATGATTTAAACTAATTGGCCTAACATGGAATAGCCTAGAAGTTAGGCCGGCCTAAACGAGCTTAAATTAAACCACCTCTTGAGGTGCCTTAAATTTAGGCTTCAATTTACGCCACTGGAGCCCACTGTCATTCACCTTCAACCATTTCACCCCTCCTCATTAATTAGTAATAATATATTATTAGTATATAATTAGTATATTATTATTAATAATTACTATTAGTATATAATTAATAATTAATATCTTATATTGTTAATATATTATATAATTAGTATTTTTTATTAATAATTATTATTAATATATCATTATATTATTAATATATTAAATAATTATTATAATATATTATAGTTATTATTAATATATTAATATTATATAATTAGTATCTTTTTATTACTAATTATTGTTAATATATAATTATATAATTAATATGTTATATTGTTAATATATTAAATAATTATTAACAATAATATTATAATATATTATAGTTATTATTAATATATTAATATTATATAATTAGTATATTATTATTATTAATTATTATTAATTATATAATTATATAATTAATATCATATATTGTTAATATATTAAATAATTATTATAATAATATTATAATATATTATAGTTATTATTAATATATTAATGTTATATAATTAGTATCTTATTATTAATATATAATTATATAATTAATATCTTATATTATTAATATATTAATATTATATAATTAGTATCTTATTATTAATATATAATTATATAATTAATATCTTATATTCTTAATATATTAAATAATTATTATAAAAATGTTATAATATATTATAGTTATAATTAATAATTAATATTATATAATTAGTATTTTGTTATTAATAATTAACTAACTTAGGCTTCCAAAACTTTAGTCCTCCACCAACTCTAACCAAACAAGGAATACTTTAAGCCGTGATCTAACTTTAGACCTCAACCAAACATAAATAATTTAGGCCGGCCTAAGTTGGAATAACAACTTAGGCTACCTTAACTTTAGTCCACAACCAAACACCACCTTACAGACTTGTTCAATTGTTAACCTTCCAGTCCAATCAGTCCAATCAAGTCTAAATAATTAAGTCTGCATCCAACAGTCCAAGTCCAGTTCATTTAATCACATCAATTTTCAAATGTCTAACTAGTAAAATCTAAGTTCAATAACAAGTCCAATCAATATTTCTTTTTCTTTAATTCAAATTTTAAGGCCGGCCATGAGTTAACATAATTTAAGACCGGCCATGAGAGGTATATTTGTCAATTTCGTTTTTAAAATAATTTAATAAAAGGGTAAATAAATGAAAGAGGATGGAAGAAAAAAAGTTAAGTTTTTTATAGGGATATTGGATATTATGGTGTTTTCATAGAAAATTTGACTATTTTGAAAGTTTGTATGGGTACACCGGAAAGTTTCCCTTGATGAACTTTTTTTATATATTATATCTCTTATTCCTAACTTTTGTATATTCAATTCTGAATAATTTAGAAATTTCGAATTATTGGCTTACTTTTTATATCAGTCCAATTGAATTGAATTAATCTGCTAAATAGTAATTAACTTCAGAATAACTAAATTATCTTGTTAATATGCTCAACAAAATAATATTTCAATTATATTTTATCTATTTCACTGAAAAACAAGTTCAAACATTTTGGTTTTCGTTATTTCTTCCGAAATCAAACAGATCAACATCAAAGTGGACCCTTAGAACGCATTATTTTTGAACGATTTTGTTTGTATTTAAATAGGTTTTCTGCAAGGGGTTTTTGAAATTTAATAATTTGCTTAAGTTTTATATTTCCGTTCAGTTCTTTCATCTTCCCTTAATAGTTAATAGCCATCACGCGTAAAATATTTGAAAAATCACTAGATTTTGTTATAATTTTGCTATCTAACTCTACACACACTTGGATAGTTGGATTCTACATTTGTATTGATCTGAAAAATCATTAGATCGGGTATAGCTTTATTTGTAATTTGTGGTAGCTGGATTTATTGTTCAACACATAAATACTTGTATAATAATATCACGATTTATCCACACTTTACGTGGATCCATTCATTAAATTTAACCCAAATACAGGTAGGCGCTTGAGGTAATTTGCAATTTATCCGCTCACGGGCTCACCTCTCTTTAGTCTGTTCTCTACATATAAATACACCTCAACTTCATCCCAGCAAAATCAAATTCATCTTCTCTGAAAACCTTTCCTCCTTCAATAAATAACAACAATGGCTTCTCGTCTCCTTACCTCTGTTCTTTCTCTTGCTTTGCTCTCTCTCCTTATTCCTTGTGCTCTCTCAGGTATTTACCCACATTATTATTGAATAATTAAATCTCATTTTTTAGCATTTATTTAGCTGAACTGGTACCAATTACCAGAGAAGTGTATATATATCCTATCAGAAAATCAAAATGTCTACTCCAGATTCCAAGTTCCTAAATCCTAATTTAAAAAAACATGCTTGTGCATATTGGTATTTTATGGATTGATTTGTTTTTTTTTTTTTTTTTTTTTAATCCAAACAACTTGTGCAGGAAACACCGTTTCATTCCATGTGGAGGAAGGCTCGAACAACATATACTTTTCCGTAAGTATTAAGTACGATGGTGGCGACATTACTGCCGTCGAGTTACAGGAAACCAACTCGCCATATCCTGGTGTCACAGGTTGGGAACCAATGAAACACAATGTTGGTACCATTTGGAGGTTGGACCCGAACCACCCGACCCTGCCACCTTTCTCGTTCCAGATTACCGACAGCACGGGCAAGAAGTTTGTGGTAAAGGATGTCATCCCGCCGAACTGGAAGCCCAACACCGTCTACACTGGAACTATTGCTTAATCCATCGGCCTAATTAAGCTATCAAGAGTGCATGGTTGTATGCATTTTAATATAATTGGTATGTTCGAGTAACATATGTTTTATTGACTGATAGAACTTATGGATCACATTAATTAAAATTATAATTGATCCATTATAATTTTTACTTTTCAAATTTAGTTATGAAGGTTCTTGTTGTGTGAATTATATACGGCGAGAACATTAGATATATGTAACTGTTCTTATTAATTTATATTTGATTGTTCATGCAATTTAATAAAATATTTATCAATAAATGAGAGTGCAAAGGCGCGACAATATGATGTGCTTTTATTTGAATATATACTGTCATAGGAATTTCCTGGTAGTCTTTTTTTATATGGCATTACATAATTAATGTTTTCTGATTTTGTACTTTTGACTCTTTGAGAAATTAACTTGTATTGCGTTGGAATTGCTTCAGAAAAATTTATATTCACTTAATTATAACTGTGGAAACGACTGATTAATATGCAGTTTGCTATGTATAGGATATATGTGCAATAGCCAAAAGATTTAAAGAGCAGAACAATTTACTTGTACTGTTATTAATTGTCTAAAGGGTTCTAACGTCCATTAGGTGCCAAGAATAATTCATTTGAGGTACAATTGTGAATTGTCTCGCAAAAAACAAGTAAAAGGAAATAATCAAATAAACAAACTTAAAAAAAAAATATTCCAATCAAAGTTTCGATTCCGTATCTGAACCGAAACTTTGGTTAAAATTTGGTCCTTACTATTTTTGAAAAAAAAAAACCCAATGAATGTTTCCCGACAAATCATCCTTTTTATTTTCTAAATAAATAATTATTTCAATCCCCCCACTCCAATACCCGTATTGTACCCGCAGCAATAATAGAGGAATGTTGTACTACGGTCCCCGCTAATTAAAGGAAGATTGTACTATGGTCCCCTTTCCCAGTCTCCACACTCGTCTCCACGTCAACCTTCATAGATATTACACTCCTCTCCACGTCAACCTTCATAGGTATAAATACTTGGAACATAAAATATTAATACTTGAAAAATAATATATAAATACTTGCATGCGTAACTTGATATGATTATCCTCTTTTTCAGTCCCCTAATCATTCATGTGTCAACCTTCCTCTAATGAAGTAGTAGGAACCCCATATTCCCCATAAACATTTTCTAATAGTCTTCACGTTAACTTTTCTCTAACAAAAATAATTGACCTTATAGGTATAAATACTTGCAATACTTGATATTAATACTTTCAGATGTAATTCAGTGTCATATGTAAAAAAATACTTGCAAGTATAGATATAAATACTTGTGTGACGATGAGTCCGAAAGTACGTCATCATGTATCTCATTTGAAAGAGAAAATTATGTAGAAGATGTTCGTGATTTTAAATTTGTAAAATTCCTCACATATCATCAGAAATATAATAGTTAAAATACGAATATAATACGAATAGTGAAGTGCGGATACTTATATCAGCTTCCTTTCTCAAAACAATGGTCGGAATCCACCGTCTCTGCCGATATCTCCTTTTCAAGTAGTTGATATTAAAAGGATAAAATCAAAGGGAATACATTATTTAATTAATCTCTACAATTGGAAGTTTGGAACACAAAGTAACGAATCTAATAATGATTCCATGTGATTGACAAAGTAGGGGAGTGTAAGACAAGCCACGTGAAGGTGACCTTTCACCTTTGTCCTCAATCAAATTTTATTTAAGGCAAAGACGTATCATGGGATAAAAAACTAACGAGGGAGGCTACGGTGCTATGCATAGCACCAATTGGATCCGTACTACGGTTCAAAATTTGACTTTTCAAAATTCTAACGGTCGATCCGAACCGTTCAACATGATTATAAAATGAATATGTACTTGCAAACCAAATTTTACATTTTTTCGAATTTTTTTACTATTTTTCGAAAATCACTTGATCTGAACATTCTGGACCATCCAAAAACAGCCTATCTAAAAAAATAGTAAAAAAATTGAAAAAAATGTAAAATTTGGTTTGCAAGTACATATTCATTTTATAATCATGTTGAACGGTTCGGATCGACCGTTAGGATTTTAAAAAGTCAAATTTTGAGCCGTAGCACGGACCCAATCCGTACTATGCATAGCACCGTAGCCTCACTCAAAACTAACTCACAGGAAGACGTATCATGGGATAAAAAACTAACTCACAGGATATATTATATATGTAGTTGGAGTTAGCTACGGTGCTACGGGTAGCATAGAGGGCCTCCGTGCTACGACTCAATATTTTAGTTTTCAAAATTCTAACGGTTGATCGGAACCGTTCAACATGATCTCCATATGAATATGTACTTGCAAATCAAATTTTACATTTTTTAGAATTTTTTTACTATTTTTTTAGATAGGTAGAAAATCACTTGATCTGAATGGTACAGAATTTTCAGATCAAGTGATTTTCTACCTATCTAAAAAAATAGTAAAAAAATTTTAAAAAATGTAAAATTTAGTTTGCAAGTACATATTCATATGGAGATCATGTTGAACGGTTCGGATCGACCGTTAGAATTTTGAAAACTCAAATATTGAGCCGTAGCACGGAGGCCATCTATGCTACGCGTAACATATTAGCTAGATTCTATAGATTCTATGTAGTTTTTAATTGCTTGCCTTCAACGTAATTCTCATCTATATTTAATTATTATTTTTTAAATGAATAAGTAAGCATGTATGAGCACAATAATTAACTGTGCATTTTAAAAATAAGTTGAAAAACAAGTCTGAAAGATCAAAAATTGTTGTTCACAACTGTAAAATGCAATTCTACATGGTCAAAACTCAAAATTTATGACAGCCATCAACAATTGTCTTAATTGAAATAGACAAATGTATATCAATTTTAGAAGCTTATAAATTTAATTTTTTTCTTTATAAAAAATGAACTTACGATGAATCTGAAATCCAATCACGGAAAATTTTAACCTTTTCCTCATTTATTTTAGGAAAACAGTGATTAAGACTAAAATATTTTATTTCATCTTTCTTAATTTCGAAATTCCTTAAATATTTTTTATGAAGATTAAATTTAAGAATTTGAGTATGAATAAGACTAATTTTATAAAAATATAGTTGTGTAAATGCTTTCATTCAATTCGTACCATTGACACCCTTAATTCACTTTAACCGAGGGAGTTTTAATAACAAGCCATTAGCCCATTAGTATGTTATCTTAAACAGAATCCTTAAAAATTGTTTATATGAGCCAGCTATTGATCCATATATAGTTTATTATATATGTCATTTCCTTTCGATTCTTGTTACTTATGTACGGATGATCCTTCAAAAATGTTCTCCATCACAGTAGAAATAGTTTTGTTGTTACTTCTAACGTAGAATGTTTGTTTACAATTATGAACATAATTATTCAGAAACTCAAGAATCAATATTTGATTTAGTGATAAAAGTTAATATTCTTTAACAACATTGGATCCGCATCTTCTGAGATAATTTAATTTTTCAATTAATCTAAAATTGGACTAATTTTTTTTTTTCATTGTCTATTCGGAATGCACCGGGGCATAATATTATTGTGCTTTGAGATTCGTACAGAAAGATCTTGAATGGTCCGGATTTTCGGCATGTTAACTCAAAGTTTGTTACATCTCACGGAATGCAAATTGTACATCATTCTAATACGTGTCTTGTCTGATTCATGTACACTACGACACGTCTTAACTTATTAAACGTGTCAACACAACATGACACACTTGACAGACGACACGACTAGACAGTAGACACCGCACACGGTGCAGGGTGTAGCTCATTTTTATTTTAAATCTCGTGCTAACTTCACCGTACGTCAACAAATGGAAGATGCTAGAAATTAGACCGGACAAACTTGTCTGGGATTCACGCAAGGAAAGGAAGCATGTGAACAGTCGGTGCACCGTTGCAAGTTGTAATAGAGGGAGCTTGCGACAACTGACTGACCGGACAAACAATACATTATACATTTGCTTTTATGTATCAATCCTCTCCTGTGTTACAACTTACAAGTGTTTCAAGCGCTGCAACGAATTGGTTTCTTAGGTCGAACTTGTATAGTTTCGCAGCACGAATCGCACCGTATGCATTACCATTCAATTATGGATGTAGACTGCAAACGAAAATAAATTCACCAAGTACATTTTCGTTGTACAGGAAATCAGTTTCGGTACAAAACAAATGCGATTCAAGAGGAGATCTATTATGTTCGATCTAAACAAAGGGTTCAGAACTAAGCACAAACACTCTCTACTGGCGATTCCAATGGCGTCTCCAGGTGAATGGCAAGTAGTGACAAGGAGAAGACGCTTCCCCCAAGCCTGGAGAGCCCCATCCAACGTAGCGTTAGACCAAGTCCGCCGGCCCCTACGTCCCCTACCACAACAAGAGGACCTACGCACAAGTCCTGGTCGCCAGCGCCACTGGCTCAACTAAGTCAATAAGCTCCACCAGGAGTTCCCAGCAAACCTCAAGACCCGCGTCCCCGACAACCCCACCGGGTGTAACTCGGTACTACTCACCACACAACCCTACGACGCTATCGTTCCCTCCTTCCGTAATCTTCCCGGAATGGTGGGGAAGGTGTTTCAACTACTGCCGCTTTGGCCACACAGCTTCACGCCGCCGGAACCCCCGCAAGTGCGGTAAATGCTAGGCTGATGGCCACATTGCCAGCAGATGTACGGTCACCACCCTAAACTATGCAGCTGAACCTTACCGCCCTAAGACCACAACAACACCGAGTTGGTCTGAACCAGGGTTCAATGAACTACTAGCAGGTGATTCTCAGCCACCAAAACCAACGCTACCAAACAACATGCCAAAGAAAATCATGTGCTTCATGGAGAAAGATGAATCCAACTCCTGAGAACTAGAGAGATTAAGCAGGGCAGTAGTTATGAACGTGACCTCCTCGAACGTCTCTATAAATGCACAGGAAGTTCTCCAACTAGCCGTAGCTACAAAGTTGGTAAGGAAAGAAGAAGTGAGAATTGCTCAGCTCACTGGAGAACGATTCCTCACCCACTTCCCACGTGGGTTAGCAGTAGACACATTTATCAAAGTCATGCCTAGATCATTGTGGGAACAAGGATTCACCTTCCAACAATGGTGTGTGTTAGACGATGCAAAAGTAACCATGCTAAGATTTAAAGTCCTCATTGACCTAGTCGGGCTGCCGATCAGCCTTTGGAGTGAACACCGGGAGAGATAAGCGGTAGCAGACTTTAGATCTCCAGCACATTCCACAAAACATCGGTGTGATAATAGGTGGACTAGAATACCCGGTTCCGATATCGCCTGTTACTTGGGAGAAAGGTCCCTTGTACTATGCCGCAGATTTCCCAATTCAACCACCTCGATACACCATGCCACCGGTACTAGCCCCAACACCCCAATAGATTAATAAAGAAATAAAAGCAATGATATGGACTAACACAGGGGAAACAAAAGATGATGATCTCATAGCATGCTTGAAAAAAGTGCTGAAAAAAAATATGTAGAGGGCTACAACCGGCCTCCATTCCGGCAGAGCTCAAAGCTTTACTAGAATGACCGAAAAACTTCAAAGAAGTCGCCATGGCTGAGGTGCAAACCCTAATGGAGGCCATAGAGGATCCGATGAATTACATCAACACAATATCATCGGATGCGGGTCAAATGAGTTGTCAGGAGTCTTAGCCATAGCATGCCACACGAGTCACCACACTGATGGACCACTCTCAATCAAAAACCCCACTCCCAACGGCTACCCTAGCTATTTTGGATGGATCTTCCAGTGATGTGGTAGCATACGCACAAACCACGAGAGGAGACATCCAGAAAAAGAAAAAGGCCCTCTCACACCAAGCTAAGAGTTGCAGGTGGGCACAGATAACAACAAAGAAACAAGTCACGCTACTGAGCCACCACAGCCCGAAACAACAACACACATGGGAAACAAGCCACACCAAATCTGAAGAAAACCAAAAACAGCGATCACGGTCCCCAAAAACACAACAAAACTGTTCTCATATAAGCCGATCGGTACATCAACACACAGTCACTTCTGTAGTATGATTGGCATGGAATGGGGGCATCCACTCATCAGACCGGTTGCTCAAACCACTAGGGGACAAGAAGTGACCCAAAAACTACCTATTTTTGACCTACAACAACACACCAACGTTTGGAGAAGGCCACAAAAGATCCAGGAAAACCCAGCTGTACAAGACTAGAGCACGAGTCAAACCGACTATGGTTCGGACCACACGAATTGGCCTACTTCAACCCTAGATGGGTCTCCAACAACACATAAAAGGAAATTGGCATGCCAATCATCTCGAGCAGAATGACCTACGAGAATAGATACACATGAACAGGCCGACATAAACCTCAGTCTGAAAGGTTATTATCAGGTGCATGTTAACAAAGACCACTATGCAAACATTACAACTAGATGCGGCCTCTCTACACAGGATGTGATCCAGGCCTACATGAAGATAATATTCAGAGGAAAATAAACAGCCAAACCAACACACCTGAGGATCTCGCTACGAATGATGATGCCCAGTTGCCAAGAACATATGAATATGTCAATGGGGACCCGGATTCTGATGGGGACCTTGACACAGAGATGGAAAAGGAGTAAGAGTAGCAAGATAAGAGAACTGTCTGTGTTTTTTGATGTTTTTCGTTGTTTATTAGTTTTAAAAATGAGTTACAAAAAAATCAAAATCTTTTTTGGAAATGTAGAGGCTTAGGGGCGTTAGAAAAATGTAATGTAGTGAAAGATGTTATTAGAACATCTAGATGTGACGTATGTATGTTACAAGAGACAAAGCTTAATGAAATTCAGTTGAAGTATATTGCGCGGTTTCTCCCTTCTTTCTTTGATATGAATTGTGTGTACAATGAGGCTATAAGCACATCAGGGGAAATTATTATAGGTTGGAAGAAAACATTTCAAATGAAGACATATTAGGCAACCCGTCACACCATATCAGTCATCCTACACCATATTGGATCGGGTAAAGAAACACTATTCACAACCGTCTATGGCTCGAGCGTAGATAGTGAAAAGCCTAGCTTCATCAGGAAACTAAGTAACCTATCAGAAATGGTAAACGAGCCATGGATTTTAGCGGGTGATTTTAATTTGGTACGTTGGTTGATTGATAGATCGGGAGATACGCGGTGTTTTCAGCTTATGGATCTCTTCAATGATTTTATTCGAGACATTGGCTTGGTAGATGTACCGATAAGAAATAAAGATTTTACTTGGTCCAACAAAAGACCACAACCGACCTTCTCCAAAATTGATCAAATATTCGTCTCGGCTGATTGGACCATCCAATACCAGAAAATTTTGGGAGAGGCTTTCGAAATGGTGGTTTCCCATCATGCACCACTTCTCATGTCTTGTAATAACAGATCACTGATAGCTAGACAAAAGAGACTCGAGACGTTCTGGTTTAAATATGAGAAACCAAAAGCAATAGTGCAACAAATGTCGCAAGACAACCGAATACGCTATTCTAACTCACAGATGAGTAATTTTTATCAAAAAACAGACTCTTTACACAAAGATTTAAAAGAATGGCATCAAAAAGATTTTGGTAAGATGGAGGCACAACTAACCCTTTGTAAAAAAGTTGTTCTGTTCTTTAATAAGATTGAAGAAAAATGAAGTCTCCAAGACTATGAATTCCGAGTTCGATGCAAGATAAAAGAGCGAGCCTATAAATTAGCAAACAACCTGGAGGATAGGTGGAGACAACGATCACGGTGTAATTAGCTTAAACACGACGACAAGAACACGTGATATTTCCATGCATGTGCATCCGCAAGAGCGTACCGCAATTTGATTTTAAATATGATGCATAACGGGCAAACAGTTTCAGACCCGAACAAAATAAAAGGTATCTTTCTACAACATATTCAAACTTTGCTTGGTACCTGCTACCTGGTCAAATCATTTGACCCAACAGTACTGTACCCGGTTGACTTAAACCCGGACCTGAGCTTCATACAAGAACTTTTTTTGGTACAAGAAATTGAAGTGAGGGTAAAACAACTTGCAAAAAATAAAGCGTCGAGGCCTGACGGAATCCCTAACTAATTTTTGCAAACGTATTGTCATGAGATAAAGGAAGATATATACCGGATTATGGTCAGTTTTCATCAATGTGAGCTAGACCTGTACCCTTTCAACCGTGCTAATGTAATTATAATTCCTAAAATATCAGCACCAACAGCAGTGGGGGAATTTCATCCCATTAGTGTCATTAATATCCTCTCAAAGCTCATCTCTAAGATCCTTTCAAACTGATTGAGAACAATACTCCCCGACCTGATTTCAACAAACCAAATTGCATTCATCCAAGACCGTCAAATATCCGAAAACTTCGTGGCAACCCGGGAAGTGTTACAACATATCGCAAAGTCAAACAAACCAGCGATATTTATGAAAATCTACTTTGCAAAAGCCTTTAATTCAATCGAGTGGGATTTATTAATCAAAATATTACAAGCCCGAGGATTCCCATCGAGGTGGATCATGTAGATAGACTCATTACTGAAAACTACCTCATCAAAGATTGTAATCAATGGAGAGCCTTCGGTCTATTTCACTCATAAACGGGGATTAAGGCAAGGCGATCCTTTATCCCCGATGCTCTTTAACTTAGCGGTCGATATCTTCCAATAAATGGTCAAAGCAACCAATAGAACTTTCAACACGGGAATAATTGGTAAGATAAGAGACTCAATCTTAGCACTCCAATATACGGATGACACGGCGGTCATCGCATCGGCTAACATAACATGCTTAATCTCTCTCAAAATGATATTACGGCTTTTTGCATCCATATCTGGGCTAAAAGTCAATTACAATAAGAGCATCTTTGTGCCGATCAATGTGCCCACCTCACAACTGCCATGGGTTAAAGCGGTTCTCGGATGCAAAAAAGAAGATTTTCCAATTTCCTATTTGGGGATGCCGCTGTCCATTGTCAAACCAAAAAAGGAGAATTTTCTACCACTAATAGAAATAGTAGAGAAGAAATTATAAGGGTGGAAAGGAAAACTGATCTCTTAGGGAGGCCGGCTACAGTTGGTAAACTCAGTGCTATCCTTAATCTCAACTTACCACATGATGAGTTTCAGACTTCCATAGTGGGTAATTAACAGAATTGACAAGATACGACGCTCGTTTTTATGGGGTAAATCTGAAGGCAATCAAAGGGGAATTTCTTTAACAAGTTGGAAGGTAGCTTGCATTCCAAAACAGTGGGGAGGTCTAGGCATCTGTAATTTGAACTTGGCTAACATATCTTTGCTATTACGATGGTGGTGGAAGTTATACCATGAGATGGAAGGCCTTTGGGCCACAACGATAAACTACCTCAAAAAGAAAGGATCTCAAACAGATGGACCATTGATCCGGAATGTCACTGGTACTTTTTTTGGAGGCAACTTTAATTGCTACGCTCAATATTCAATAGGTTCACAGAATGAAAAATAGGTGATAGGAAGTCGATATCATATTGGCATGATTCTTGGCAACAAGGGTCAACAGAAACAAGGTCATCCAATTCCTGACATACAACACACCCAATGATCAGCCTCAGGGAAGTGACAAATCCATGATAGGATTGACCCAACCCTACACATCACCCAACACATTGCCTTCCACTCACAACCAGATCGGCTAGCCTAGAAAAATGAAAACTCAGGTCAATACACTTCTAAGTCAGCACACACGGCCCTAACTGAAGAAGGCATGAGTAGATGGGACTTCCAATTTACCTGGTCCGCCCCGGTACCACTAACAGTCAGACTATTTGCCTATCTGATGCTCAACGGAAAGATTTTGACTAGGGAAGTGTTGTGCCACAGAGGAATGAGGATAGATAAAAATTGTGTGCTATGTGAAATTGCCCAAATGAATCAATACTACACCTTTTATATCTATGCCCTTACGCTGTAGAAGTGTGGTTTGAAATGGCAAATCTACTAAACTTTCGACTCATGTAGCCAGTGACGTCAGTTCATGAAATCTGGCAACTCTCTTGGTCAAAATTTGAAGGCAAGAAGCCAAGAACAACCACAGGCGCAAAGCATGGACGGTATATTTTATTGGAACAGTGTGGCATATATGGAAACTGTGCATAATGTTGTTTTTAATGAACAAAAGCTGCGCACCAAGATAGTGGCAAGAAGAGCAATGCAGGAGATGAAGTTCATGGTTACATGCTACTGTGGCCCTCAGAGTTCATGCACCCATGCAAAACAGGCCTGGACTTTAATGGGCCGCCAGCGGGATTTTAATTTTCTAATTTTCTTTCTTCGGATGGCATGTAATGTACTTTTATTTTTATTTTTCTTTCTCTTTTGATGTAAGAACGCTTTAATTTAATATACAACCCTGACAGCCACTGTCAGGTTTAAAAAAAAAGAAAAGAGGAGATCTATTCTTTTGATCCGGTTGAAATTAAATCCATACCGTTCTTTTTTCATTGCACTCGCGGGATCCGAGGGGATTTGAATCCGTTGATGAATATCTATAGTTGAATGATTCGATTTGAATCCGAATGAATCCTTATTTATTGGATTTACATTTTGAATCTTACACAAATTGAATCCGAAATTCGTTAGGGATTCTATAAGTAATATTGTTCTACTATACTAAATATAATTTGAGCTGTTTCAAAATTATTTTATTCTGTTAAAAACATTAAATTATAATTATTCATATAAATTAGTTAAATTAAAGTCATTATTAAATATTAAATTATAAATATTATATTACGTTCAAAAAATATTAAATATAATTGTTTGATTCTTACATTTGCTAGATTGACATTTGTATTCCTGATGAAGATGTCGCTACCCTCTTCCTAGCGGGTCCGGATCCCCTAAAGTAACCCAATCTTTGAGTTTTGAATCGAGTCCGATTCGAATTCGTCGCTCGAGATTGTCTCGGAATTCGAATTCGTCGTCGGAATGTGTGCGCTCACTTCAAAAATGGATTTTTGCGGATTCGAATCGGACGGTCTCAATCGAAAACCCAAAGATTGAGTAACTTCACTGGATCCGAATTCCTTCCTAGCAAGGTACCTGGTTGGATTTATTTTTTATTTTTTATTTTTTGGCTTCAGAACAGAATGTCATAACTCCCCATAACTCCACATTTTATAACTAATAAATATTATGAGGTACAGGTTGAATTTTTTCTTAAAAAAAAAGTTGAAACAGTGGAAGAGTAGATAATGTTTACCGACAATTTTATTAATATTAAAAAAATATAAAATTTAACATTTTGTACCTAAATTTGGGAAAATTCAAAATCTGTCCAATCTGAAGAATAATTCTCCGGATCCAGACTTTCTTTCTGAAAAATTATTCTCTGAATTCAAAAATCTCGTTTTGAAAAATTATTCTTCGGATTTGTTTTTTTTCAATTAAACAGAAAATGTTATTATTTATTTATTATTGTATTGAAATATTAGAAACATTTTTTATTTTTTTTAAATAGATAGAATACTATATAATTTGATTTATTAGAAAGACTGCGACAAATAACCCGGATCAACATTTTTCAGGCCAGATTTTTTACGACGGTAAGAAAAATTAAAATATTTCTTAGTGTGTTATTGAAAAAACATAATAATGTCTTGAATCTGAGTTATTGATTCCGGTTCAAAAGTCACTTCTAGATAAATACAAAAAATATTGTGACCCTTCTATTTTTGAAAAAATAAGAATTTTCTCTGACAAAAGTCAGACAAAATGATTTCTTATCATTTTTTTCAAAATGAATACAATATCTTAGAATTTAAATGTACTAGAAGGACCACAATAATTTATGTATTTACTTAGAAGTGACTTTTGAACCGGGATCAATAACTCAAATTCAAAACATTTTTATTTTTTTTCCAATAACACACAAAGAAATATTTTAATTTTTCTTACAGCCGCAAAAAATCCGTCCTGAAAATATTGATCCGGGTTATTTGTCACAGCATTTCTAATAAATCAAATTATATAGTATTTCATTTATTTAAAAAAAAAATATATATATAAATATTTCTAATATTTAATATAAAAAATAAATAAATCATAACATTTTCTGTTTTAAAAAATTCCAAACCCGAAGAATTGTTCTTCGGAAAATAAGTCCGGATCCGAAGAATTATTCTCCGGATTGGGCAGAATCAGAAATAATCCGAAAAATGGTGTAAATTGTTAAATTTTGATTTTTTTTTATTATTAATAAAACTAATGTTTAATTACTTTTGGTGAAGACGTTTGTATAGACATATTTGTTGGGTGACTGCAAAGTAGGTCCTGGCGCTCATCGGACCTACTTTAGGTTCGATGGGCTACACGATCTTTCAATTCACTTTAAAATCCGTGCAACTTATTTTAATATTTGTATGTGCTCGTGCCAATTTTCGTATGCATGAATTTTAAAGCGGATTAGACGGTTTCTATCATATCCAAAAGGAGGTCAGAATAAATTTCGACTTAGTGAGTCATATTTTAGCTGTTATAACTACATTCGTTTGCAAGTTACTAATTTACTCGGCGAGTCATTAGTTGCCTATCTAAACTATATATTAGTTTGCAAATTAGTTTATTTTAGGTGGCCGTGGTGTGCCAAATAATTGGGGAATATTAGACCATGCATTGACCTCAGATGATCAAGTGGTGTTTGCTTGATATTTGATTGTGTTTTTCAATTAAAGCAACGCAACTCTTTCAAGGTACAATTATTTCTCCATAAACGATGTCGATGACTGATACCTGATCCTAAAATTTGGATGCTATTCATGTCTTTCATATTTGAAGTAGTGTTTGCTTGATTATTTGATTGTATTTTTCTATATTTGACGAAGTACAAATGATGATTTTTTGTTTATTGACTGCCCCCTTTTTTTTTGTTTCTTATGTTTTACAAAGTGATTGAGTTATTCCTCTGCTCAAACGAGTTCGAATCTCATAAAGTAACTCAATTTTTGAGTTTAGATCTGGATTGTCAGATTAAATTGGATTGACAGATTAAAGGGGCTTCTTGCACTCTACGCGGGCCGAATTAGTCCGTATTCGAATCGGACAGTCGGGATCTAAACCCAAAAATTGAGTTACTTTAGGGATCCGGACCCCTAACAACCGGGTCCAGTATTGCTAAATTCTACATTTACAACCCTGTGAATTGCACGTGTAACCTGCTAGTTTCATATAATTTTATGAATCTCCGATCTCGTAATCATTCCATCATGAGCCAGATTTCTTTTGTTTATACCCGACAAGCATAATAATTCGATTATATTTCCTTCCCTTGAAAATTCTCCTTTCAGTGACTTGGATCGGACTAGGATTAATTGTCGGGCCTAAGCAACACATGCCAATAAGGCCTTATTTTTCCCTTATATTTTGGCCCATAAAAACTTTACTATGAACAGACGTATGAATCCGAGATTCTCATCCGTTTCGTCTTTCCTATTTTCTCGGCCCAATTAGTAAAGTTTCAATATGTATCTTATGGGCCTCTTTCGTACCAGCATGGTGGGATTTGTTCTGTAACAGTCTGTAGTCCCTCGTACTAGTCCGTTGTCCGTACCGGTCTTCACCAGAAACGATCCGTACCAGTCCTATTGTTCCTACCAGAATCGTACCACACTAGCCGTCCGTCCGTACCAGTAATTACCAGAAACTATCCGTACAGTCCCATGATCTCTACCTGAATCGTACCGTCTTAGTCTGGTATGCGGTACTCATCTATGTCAACCCAATTACTATGCTGCTTGCTCCATTCTTCGACAGGTCATGTTTAGTTGTGAATTAAGAGGTGGGATAAACTTCTTACTATGCGCTTATGTTGTCAAATGAAGAGTAAAATAGAAGTAAGAGGTGAATTAACTTACTATACACTTACTCCGTGTGCAGAACTCATTGTCACACATTGATGTTTATTTTCTAACATCTTACTCTTCTAAGATAATTAATTTTAGCTATGGTTTATATTATCAAACGAGATATAAAATATGAGAAGTAAGATATACCTTCATCCATATATTTATTCTCATACACAACATGAAAATTTTATATGATTCGCCTTCATCCACGTTTAATCATTTATTCTCATGAATTGGAAATCTGGTCCGCCTCGGCTCAGATCTCATTCTATACGATCAGGTATTACTGGATCTGATTTCATGACACCTGTCACCATGCACTACCTGTCATATATAGAATAGTATTATTCTCAGAATTTTGTAAAAAATACTCGACCGAAGTATGTAACAGGGATCTTAACAGAATATTTCGATTCATTGATCACTGTTCTGGATGTACATCCGAAGGCGCTGCAGACAAGCAATTTCTCCTGTTTCATTAGGTAATACAGTAATAAAGAGATACATAATTGTCCGTGTTAAATACTCCCCTGTAATATCAATTCAATTATTTATTTTAGCATGGGTTCATTTCATTCATAATTGATGTGATAAATTACTATATATATTTCTTTCCTTATTAATTAAAGAAGGCAACAAAAAAAACTATACTTGGGCAGACTTACAGAGCAAATTAAGTTATTCATTCTTTTTGCAAAAAAAAAAAAAATGCATTGTAACTCAGACGGATGACTATACTGATCTCAGGCATCTCTACTAGCAATGGATCATTTTGAAAATAAGTTTGGAGGAATGAAATAAAAATCATTTTTTTTTTATAAAACTGACAGCAGCTGCCAGTGATGATTTTATTAAAATAGAAGGTACAAGTTACAACCCATGAAATAAAAATCTTGAAGTTCAATTTTACAGTAAAAATAAGGTTGGAAGAATGAAATAATCATTTTGTATAGTATAACTATAGTATAATTTTTTCAAACACATAATAAATATAACTAATTCTCAACATTTTTAGGGGGGGGGAGGGGGCTACTTTTTTCTTTAAAATAAGAATCTTCTTTAATTTCGACAGTATTTTTTAAATACTTCTTACAAAAATTAAACCTACTTTTTTATATGAGGTGAGGTAAGGTGAGACTCATCATCATCTAACTGGCTTATATATCGACTCCATTTTTAATTTAAACTCTAATTTTATGCAACCAAAATTTGTAACAATAACAAAGTCTTGATAGAGTTATAAATGGTCGTTGGTCAGAGAAGCCATGCTTTCCAATTCAGTTGGAGTCAAACTTCATGTTTATTTATTTAGTTAACTTTCCAACGTAGTTGTGATCGAGTAATCATTAAAAAAAATATATATATATTATTTTTTTGGATAATTTCATGTATAGCCTTGAAGAAATTTGAAATTACGTATATCCCCTCTATAATGCATGATATCATATTTACCCATCTAAATTTACAAAACTAGCAAATTTATCCAATTTATTGTCTTCTTTTTAAAACTCATTTTACTCATTATTATAAAAATATGTAGTATGTTAAAGAGAAATATTTAGTCTTTTAATTGGTGAGTTGTGAGGGCAAATAATTTGTGCCATACACACAAGAGTATGCTTTAAATGTCAATGTGTATGTGTCATCCGTAGAGAAATAAGCTATTTGTCCTCAGAAACCGATCAATTAATTAGAAGACTAAACATTTTTTTTTACAAAGACTACGTATTATTTTTTTTTAATAAATGATAAAATAAGAATTTCATAAATTTAAAATGAGTTTTAATATAAAACGCAATAAATTGAGAAAATTTGTGAGTTTTTGAAATTTATAAGGGTAAATATGATATTGTGAATTTCAGAGTAATACACAATTTCAAGATTTTTGAAGGTATACATGAAAATTTCCCCTTATTTTTTTTATTTTTTTATACGAGTTTAATTTGAACTCGCTCAACCTGCAAGTCACGTCCTCCCTGAACATGTTTAATATATAGGCCGTATATCCGATTTTAGTTCTTTAAAAGCAAAACTGTCCTTTTTATAATTAAAATGAACTGCTGGAAAGAACAGAAACAATGCAAAAGCATATATATATATATATATATTAAATGAAAAGGCAACAGCCTACTGTTGGGAGAAGAGAAGAACAAAGAGACTGTCGGGAATAGTATATGAACCGTTACATGATTGATGTCAAAATATGGGAACGAAGATGATGCCCTTCCAGTTCTGCTTTTGGCTTTTTAGAATTCATCCTTGATACAGTGAGAAAGACAAATATCTTGTGTGTAAAAGATCACATGTACATATGAAAGATATGTTATAAATATTAAATGACCACTGCAATTCATACTGATAATTGATCAAAATCAACCAAGAAATAGAAGAAATAGGAAAATAATAATAATGATTTGGTGTATTGTAGAAAGGAAATGCTATTGAACATGTTTTAACTAGCAAGTTCAACTGACTAGGGCTACCCCTAAATATATATATATATATATATATATATATATATGGTGAGTTGCGAAGTAAACATCTTGTTTTACTTCACGCTCATATTTCCGTTTGTAAATACCAAACAGTCGATCTAAACCGCTCAAGATGATATCCATATTAAAATGTGCTTGGAGATAAAATTTTATATTTTTTGAAAAAAAAATTACTATTTTTTTTAGATAGGTAGAAAACCGTTGTTTTTGAATGGATTTTGAACCATAAAAAACAGTGATTTTGAAATATTCTAAAGTTAGTAAAAAAAATTCAAAAAATGTAAAATTTGGACTCCTAGCAAATTTCAATATGGAGATCTGTTGAGTGGTTCAGATCGTGTCTTTGAAGTTTCAATATATAAATTATGAGCGTGAAGTAAAACAAGGCCCTTACCTCACAACTCACCATAGCCCAACTCTCTCTCTCTCTCTCTCTCTCTCTATATATATATATATAGCAAAGCTAGGGTGTGATGTGCTCACCAAGAGGGTTTTGGTGAGCACAACTCCAAAAGTATATCGGATCGGCTTCAAACGGCGAATCCAAACCGTTGAAATTCATATACTTCATGAGTGATGCATGTACATGCATAATTTTGAAACATTCGAATTTATTTGCTACAAGGTCAAGCGGTCAAAGAAATGATGAAAAATGAATATATAAAACAACTTATAAAATAACTTATAAAAAGTTTATTTCTTTGACCGCTTGACCTTGTAGCAAATGAATTTGAAACTTTCAAAATTTTGCATGTACATGCATCACTTATGAAGTATATGAATTTCAACGGTTTGAATTCGTCATTTGAAACCGATCCGATATACTTTTGAAGTTGTGCTCACCAAATCCTCACAGTGAGACCTAACTTTTCTCTATATATATATATATAAAGAGTCCGGCTAATATGATTTTAGCAGCACTTCAGTTGAAATGCGGTCAAGATGGTGACCGTCTGATTTGTTATAGAATACGCGTTGTGATTATCCATGAAAATGTTAACGGAGCGCTCATTTTTATCTCCGTTAGCTAGGGATGCTGAAGAATCCTCTCTTAGAGCGCTCATTTTTATCTCCGTAGCTTCCCTATTTCGCTCTTTCCTTGGAACTCCTCTCTCTCTCTCCAGTGTCGTGCTCCAGAGAGAGCAACTCTCGCAGAATTGCTAAGACCCTAAGTTACCCTCGATACCGCTCTTTCCCCTTCGAGCTCCTCTCTCTCTCTCTCTCGTCCTTATCTCCCTTGACCCCGCTCCCAAAACCCCACTACCCTAACCTAAAGCTACGGAGCGCTCTGTCGCCTCTCCCCCATTTCGAACAACTGTGATGTGATGCCAAAAGATTAGTGCCAAATGAGATTGGTTTTACTGGAATAAAGTATACAAGTAGCTTGGCTTCTTATTTTTGTATTGCATGATGTCACTTCAGTGTTATTTTTCGATATTTCTTGGCATATCTCAATGTTTAAGCATGAATTGGGATTCAACTGGTATAATTCCTCATAGAGCAAGTACAGAAAAAATTAAAGGTCATTTTTTTTTTTGTGTACCTACACTGGAATCTATCAATGAAGTTAAAAAGTTATGATTATGAAGCACCAGTTATGACCGGAAGCATAACTACGAACACAAAAATTGTGAACAAAGAAACGTGATATAGGCAGGTCTATTTAAAAGGGACTTACAGCAAAACTATGAACACAAAAATTGGAGCAAGTTTGGGAAAAGCAACCTGATTGAAAACAGATGGCAATTGGTCGACAAATTTAGTGAGAGATAAAAAAGTTTCCTTACCATATTCCTGTATTAATGACCATACCTATACGAAGCATGGCATAATTAAGGTTGAAATCGGTACAATTTGGATACCTTACCTGTACCAACAGAAGGTTAGCTCGTTATGCACAATTTGGGAATAAGGGTTCAAAACTTTCTCAAAATGCTTACAATTATTTTGTTTTATCATATGCAAACTATGGAGACATCAAACAACACTCAAGATGGCTCACTGTAACAGAAGAGCAATACCATGACATGCCGTAACAGCAGGGCCGGTCCTGAAGATTTTGGGGTCCGAAGCAGGAGAAAAATTTTGGCCCTTTATATATACAAATTTTTATGAGACCGGCTAATTCGTTTGCACAAGTACTTCAACCATATGCTTATAAGTCATTTTTACATTTTCAAAATTCAAATAGTCGATCCGAACCGTTCAATATGATATCCATATTAAAACGTGCTTGGAGACCAAAGTTTACATTTTTTAGAATTTTTTTACTATTTATTTTTTAAGATAGATAAAAAATTCAGAAGATTCAGAAGATTTTGGACCATAAAAAATAATGATTTTCTACCTACCTTAAAAAATAGTAAAAAAATTTTCAAAAAAATGTAAATTTTAGTCTCCAAGCACGTTTTAATATGGATATCATGTTGAATAGTTTGGATCGACTATTTGGACTTTTAAAATGAAAAAACAACTTATAAACATATGGTGTTGAAGTACTTATGGAAGCCTATTAACCGGTCGCATTTATTATTGATATGCCAATAGATCATACCTATTTATAGAAAAGTTTGGACCCTTTATATATACAAAATTTGGACCCTAATATTTTATTTATTTTTAATATATACAGATTAATATTTTTTTAATATATATACAAACTAATTTTTTTTTTGGGCCCCTTGGATCTTTGGGGCCCGGGGCAGTCGCCCTGGGTGCCCTGCACCAGGGCCGGCTATGCGTAACAGGAATTGATTGGGCTACTGTAACAGAATTCGTTAGAAAAAATTAGACTAGATATAAAGCTATGTAAACTCTGATTACAGAATGTAATCTTGCTCAATATAAAGCTATGTAAACTCTGATTACAGAATCAATAAAAGAAATCAAAATTGCTCCCATTACATGATTATGTCTCTTTTATAATATGTTTTTTTAGCTATTTATAATTAGGAAAAACACCTCAACATCTCGAAATTTTTTCTCAGTATTTTCTTAAACTTCAAATTTAATTTGAATTTAAAATGTCTCGTACTTGTAGGAACCAAGAGGTTCACTTCCAGATTGATTATGCAAAAAGAAGTTTAATTGAATTTCATATGTAAGGCTCTCAGCTTTTGATTATTTGAAACAAAAAAAGTTTGATCGATTTATAATTTGTTATTTTGAGATTTCTGACTTGCAATTCAATAACATTTTTTTTCTGACAACAACATATAAAACTGATATTTCTGATTGCATATTTTTTTTGAAACTGGTACAATACTCTAGACAAATGTTAGATGACGACATATTAAGTAAAATTGATGACAAAAATACATAAAAGAACACAAGAAAATATGAGTAACCTATAGTCCAAAACAACACAAGAAAATAAGTAATAAAGATAAATATTAAAACAGATAACAAGAGTAAGCAATAATAAGCATTTTAAAGTAGCATTCAAGCATTATCATATGAAGATATACATTCCAGACACCACGCAGTACTTTTACTGGCATGTCTCCCTACCTGGTTATTTCACCACTGGTAACATAATCCTTTATGCTTGCATAATCTCGTACTATCCCTTTCTATACCAAAATATAACTATCCTTTTGTATAGAAAAATATTACTATCCCTTTCTATCCCAAAATAACTATCCTTTACTACCCCTTCAATGTCATCTTCATGTTCATGTGCCTTGGATCGTCATTTCACCAGTATTCATATATCAAAAAATCATCCATTTAACTGTAGATTAAATCATAAAATTTGAGATTACTAAAAAAAAGGTTACCTAGAAAGATCAATACTAGTTCATTACAGACAACTAAGATTCGAGAATAATTATATCACTACAACAAAACAGGTCTTCAGCGACCGACATCAGCGACCAGTTTAGTCGCCGGTCGCTGAAGACCCCCCTCTCACGCAATAAGAAAAAAAAGTAAATTGTTTTCGGCAACGACCCCTTCAGCGACCGGCGCTAATACCCTTGAGAGACCGATTTGGCCCCGTCGCTGAAGGGTCTCAAGTAAAAAACCCTGCGCCAATATTCCTTTTCTCTCTGTCTCCTCTCCCGCGGTAGTGTTTTGACAATGGTCCGGGACGGTCCAAACCCGTCCGGTCCACGGTTCCGGCGGGTTGGACGGGTCCACGGTCCCGGTCCGGACGGGTCCGGTTTTCAGAGGCCAACCCCGGCCCTTGGTTGAACCACGGGTCCGGCGGTCCCACGGTCCGGTCCACGGGTCCCGGGGGTAACGGTCCAGTCCGGGGGTTTTTTTTTTTCCTGTTTTTTTTTCTGTTTTTTTTTCTGTTTTTTTTCTGTTTTTTTTTTCTGTTTTTTTTTCTGTTTTATTTGCTGTTTTTTTTTCTGTTTTTTTTTTCAATTCAATAGTTTGTTTTGAACCGAACAATTTTACACAAATTATTGTACAATTTTTATATGAAAATTATTGCACAAATTATTGCACAATTTTACACAAATTTCCAATTCTAATTCAATAGTTTGTTTTGAACCGAACAATTTTTATATGAAAATATAATTAGTGGCTAAATTTTACACAAACTATTGCACAAGATTGCGCACTGATCCCAGTCTTTGGGGATTTCGATCCAATTCGTTTGAATTGATCCATACCAGATGATATAAATACCTTCAGAAATGATCGATTCACCATATTGTCCCCAAACTCAAAAATTCCAATAATCATTGTAAAATTCAAATTATTTGATTAATAATAATACTTGCATATTAAATGTTATCATTTTTTATTAATATGACATAGCATAAAGATATATTGAATAATTGAATATAATACCCTAGTTCTATTTCAAGATATGTCACATTGTTAGTGTTTCATTTTAAAATTATAAGCTAGTTACATGTATTTGTGTTAAGTTAATATGGTGTCAATAGTTCTAGGTAAAATATGTTGTCAATACTTGTGTTAATAAATTTTAAATTAGCAATAGTTCTAGGTAAAATATATACATATTCTTAGTTATTATTTATACTTTCTAAGCTTGTTTGATAATTTTGAAATAAGAAATGTTATTTATGGAACATTGTTGCCACCTTCAATGTTATTTTCCTATTATAAAATAGCTAGGTTGCATTATTAAATTACAATATTCAATTTATTAGCGATGTTGCATTATTATTCTTAAGACTTAATTAGGATACAAGACCTATGTTGCATTATTTTTTACAATTCATTTTATTGGTTTGACATTCAGATTATATATGAATCTTAGTATTAGTTGTTCCGCAGGTGCGAACCTTAAGACAAGCCAAGAGATGCTTAATCACTCCTATAATTTTAATTTTTTAATTATGTATATTACCATTTTATTATTTTGTTGTCTGATACCTCACATATTTAGTCTATTTTAGGCCTGTTTTAGTACCAGATTCGTGCCCTAATTCACCAGAATCATGTGCATTTCATCGATATATCTTTAGAATTTGGTACTGCTGAGTGTTTCTTTGTTTTCTGCAGGTTTGGAGCAAAACACACGAAGAAACGGCGATTCAGATGATGAGGTACGACCCTTACCAGGCTTGGTACGGGTCTCACCAGACTTGGCCATTTTTCAGCTCATCACGCCTGGTACGGCCTGGCCGTACCAATTTGGTACGGGCCGTACCTAAAGGCGGCCTGACAGATTCAAATTTTGGCAGAGGCTATTTAAAGCGGGGAACTCTCCAATTTCGACATTCATTCCATTCCAGATCTAATTGAGAACACAGTAAGAAAGAGAAAGAGAGCTAAGGAGCTAGGAGCAAGAAGGAAGGAAGAGGAAAGAGGCGAAACTCGACGGATCAAGCTTCCTCCTCTCGATCCCTTCGATCCATGACTTTCTCTATCCCTTTTATTGTATTTTTAGATCAGATCATGTGCTGTGAGTAGTTATTTCAGTTTCTAGGGTTTAGAGATGGATTCTTGATTTGCTTTGACTTTCTTTGACTTGTATCTTGTATGAACTCTTTTGATTGATTGTGATTTTCTTTGCCATCTCTTGCTTTGATTGCTGTGATTGTGTATGATGAACCTCTAGGTCTAGATCAAACCTATCAAGGTCATGTGATCATCTCAATCTCTCAACCAAATCAATTGTTTAGGGTAGACTTGTTCGAATTGAAGCCAAGAGGTTGAATTCTCCTCTAATCGACAGATTAGAGGGTGCCTTAGGTCTCCAATCAACCAGCTAGGGTAGATCTGTACCAACACATGAGAATTGAGGTGTAGAAATCCCTAAAAGGCAATCAATTGCATTCCAACCTAAATCTTGATCCAACACACGACGGTTGAGGCTTAGGAACCTTAGGTATGGTCAATTGAACCTTTCTAAAGAGTTTAGCACAAGGTACCAGCAAGGAATGCATCAACTCGAACTGGTAAGCTCTGTTCTGGCAAGCCAGTACGGGTCTTACCAGAGTGGTGCGGCCTTGCCTTACCAAGTGGAGTACGGCCTAGCCGTACCAACTTGGTACGGGCCGTACCACTACAGGCAGATCACAGATGAAATCTGAAACCCTGGAAATGCCTTTTATCCATAATCAAAACACAGTTTACATTTCTTCTAGCATTTTATTACATCTGTTTGCATTGTCAGATTTGTTTGAATTGATCTTTTAGGAACTTAAATACCAAACCAAATCTTTCTCACTTCCAGTTTTTAATTGAGTTTGGTAGATTCTAACCTAGTAATTGCCCGTCCCTGTGGATCGATACCCGATTATACTACTCGATAGGGGTTGTGCACTTGCAACCCTTACTCGTGAAGTGTAAACGCGGTTTTAAAAGGTACGCCCTCAAGCGTACCGAAACTTGCGTTGCGCTTTCGCACGAACATTGTCTTAAGATTTGGGTTTAAATTATGTATATTGTAGAGATTTGGGTTTAAATTCTAATCACGTGCATTAATTAGGTATTTTAAATTTGAGCTCTACAATTTAAATTTTCTAGTTCCGCCTCAGTTGTTCAGTTTAAATATTTTGATCGAAGCTTCTTAAGAATTATTTTAGAAATATTGGTATATTAGCTTTCTTTAAAAATATTTTTGATATATAACAGTTATTATACTTTTAAGAGAAGATAATAAACTTTAAAAGTTTAATTTATTCCGAATTAAAACAAAACTGTAGTATTAAACTATTAATCATTAATTCGGAATTTGTTTAATTAAAACAAAACTTTAAAGTTTAATTTATTCGGAATATGTTTTAATTCTAGACAGAACTGTAGTATTAAATGAGAGGGGTTGCTGTTGTGATTTTGTGATATATTGGATCTTTTGTTTGATAGATACGGGCTTAAATGAGAGTCAAATATTAAAGTTAGTACAATATAACACAAGATAAACTGTGGCGGAGTGGTAAAGGTTTTGGTTGTATTGAGAGAGGACCCAAGTTCGAATTCCGCTGCCAACAAAAAAAACCAATTTTGCGCCGGTGTATGCGCGGCTCACGGCTGTGGGTACGGTTCACGGTCGCGGCTCACGGGCGCGGGCGTGGTTCACTGGCCGGTGTATGCGCGGCTCACGGTGCAGCGGGTTCGGTTCGGTCTGTTGCTACAGTACAAAATCCGGGTCTGGCGGGTTCATCCGGTCCGGTCCGGGACGGGTCGGGTCCACGGGTAGAAGAAGGGGGGTCGGTCCGGGTCTATGGGAAGAAAACCAAACCGCCCCGTCCCAGGACCGTACCGTCTCTAACCCCGGTCCGGGACGGGTCCTGTGCATGGGACGGCCCGGTCCAGGTCCGGTCCACGGTCCGACGGGCCGGTCCTGGACCGGCCGGGTTTTTTCAAAACACTATCCCGCGGTAGGTTAGCAAAAAAAAAAAATCGCCCGCAAACCCGCGCCGCCCGAACCCCCACTGGAAGACCCCGACCCCGATCCTCGACCCCGACACCGCTCTCTGACCCGCCTCTCTCTGACCCCGACCCGCTCTCTGACCCTTACTGCCACTGGTACGGTACCAATTTCTTAAACGTATTTTTAGTATAAGTAATCTACTTCTTTTGGAGAGTTTATATATGAATGCTACCTCGTAATTTGCTTATTTTGGAAGAACAATTGATATGCATTTTGAATTGAGCAAGATTTGAAGCTTTTGGGCACTCACCAGTTCGGTACCAGTCCAATCATGTACTGGTACGATTTGAAGAATAGGAATCTATCTGTTTAGTGGATTTGATTTTGGGAATATAATCTACTTATTTCTCTCTTAAAACTTAATAAAACCCTTTTCTTTCTTTCATGTACTGGTACGATGTCGTACCATCGGTATCAAAAGAATTCCATGACCATCTTGGGGAATTAATGATCGGATGATAAAGAAACATTTGACCAATCGATAATTATGATCAGAGAAGGTTCATGCAAAAACTAGCTCTGAATAAATAATCAATGGCTGCAATCAAATCAGTATATAGGCTTGTAGAGTAGCTAGATATTATTTGATTACAACTTCACAACTACTTGCTCTGCTGTAAGAATATTCATTCTTCATATTAATCTAACAAGCAACCAGAGAATGGAAAGAAAAGTAGCAGAGTCAACAAATTAATTAATTAAGAGTTGCAAATTAAGATGAGGTGAGAATGACATAGACATCACCCATTGAAGAAACATATTCCATTCTAGCACCCATTTGTGATTTGTATTTGATATGTTTCCATCTTTGGAGAGTAACAGATTGATAAATTTCTAATATCCCCTGATTCTTGAAATCAATTTGGAATTATAGATTAACACTTACGCCAATTGCATGTCATCTCGTGTAATATTGAGGTACATTTATTGCTGCTTGGAACCATATATGTTGTAAGTTGTAATGAACAAAATGAATAACATTTGAATGTTGTTGCCACTTATACACTTGAAATAGTTATGATTGATTGATTATTGGGTTGATTAATTGATTGGTTAAGTAAAGCATAACTTTAAGTTTAGTTTTGACCTCGTGTGCATTTTATTTTATTTAGAACTAATCAAGGCAAGGCAAAGGAAGGGAAGCGTCATCTCTCTCTCTAGTACGTTTAAATTCATAGTTTATGTAGATGCCGCTTGTATGGCTGTATACAAGTCCTGTTGTATGGATGATGCAACACTTGATTTGATTTTGTGTTTCTTCCATGACTTGCTTTAAGGGTCTGTTATCAATTGATGATATCTTGAGGGTCTAAAGTATAGATCTGGATATGAGCGCAAAATATGAGCCTGATCGAGCCCTCTGACCCGCTTTTGACGCAGACATCTGTTATGCCAACACAGACAATAATGCTCACAGCGATAACTATGGTCTCGGTGCTTTAGGTAAAATATACATACTTGAAATTGTAAATTTGTATTTAAATTGTGTAACGTAATATTAATTATCTTCGATTTAATATTTCAAGCAAGACGAGATCGATGTATCGTCCAGGTGGGTCGCAGACGTCTTCTTCGCAATCGCAAGCGCAAGCGCAATCATATTCTTCGACGCCGCCTCCTCTCAGGCAAGAATACATAAATGTGATTTCAAGTCAGGTGTTGGGCGTGCTTCAACCACAGTTCAACCAATTCATGGAGGAGATGAGGCGTAGCGTGGGATGTTCTTCGTCTCATTAGGTACGAAATCTGATTTTTGGGTATGTTTCAATCCAATAAGAACACCAAGTATGGAAAATCAATTAACGAAACAATAAAATCCTAAAAATTGTAAACCCTAAACAGTAAACCCTAAAAATTTTAGTTATATTCTCATAGGGAGGTTCTAGCTCGCACCATCTCGATGCTCAGGATGATAGCGAGGATGATTTAGGAGATGACTAGTTTTTGGATGTTTTGATTTGTATGTCGTACTTTAGATATTTTATTTTTATGTCGTACTTTAGATATTTGATATTTGATGTTTATGTAGTACTTTACATATTTGTTGTTTATGTCGTTTTGTGAACTGCTTCGTACGTACCAATTGAAATTGTTTTTTAATTCTTTTTAAATTGTTTGGTGCTTGGTACGTTTCGTACCAGTATTTTATATTGTTGAATTGCTTGTGAATTGCTTGTGAATTGTATATTTGTCGAGAACGACGACGGTGAATTGTATATTTGCTTGTGAATTCTTTTTAAATTGCTTGGTGCGTGGTACGTTTTGTACCAATTGGAGAAAAGAAAAATAATAAAAAAATATAAAAAAAACACCCTTCTGCGACCGATTCTGGGCCATCAGAGACCGGCCAATCGGTCTCTGATGGTCTTCCCGCCATGTCAACATACAACATCAGCAACCGATTTCATCGGTCGCTATAGGGTCATCTGCGACCGGCACTTGACCCTTCTGCGACAGATTACGTCAGCGGGGTGGTCATCAGCGACGGAGCAACTACGACCGGGTCTTCTGTGACCGATTTCGGTCATCTGCGACCGGCGCCATTACCTTCTGCGACCGATTCGGCCGGTCGCAGAAAGGTGCTTCTGTTGTAGTGTATTGTTTCGCAAAAATTCCAATTTCCCTAATATATATATATATTAATTTGGCTAATATGCTACATGTAGCATAGAGGGCCTCCGTGCAACGACTCAATATTTGAGTTTTCAAAATCCTCACGATCGATCCGAACTGTTCAACATGATCTCCATATGAATATGTACTTGCCAACTAAATTTTACATTTTTTTAGAATCTTTTTACTATTTTTTAAGTAATTTACAAAACTGTTGTTTTCAGACCATTGAATTTTGTACTCATCTTAATAAATAGTAAAAAAATTAAAAAAATATAAAATTTTAATCTCAAAGCACATTTAATATAAAGATCATGTTGAACGGTTTGGATCTACTGTTCGAATTTTGAAAAATCATATTGTAAGATTTTGTAACTATCAAATGTTGTAAGTGGATTCCTCCTCATATTAAATTTCAAATATAGACCTTATTTTTAAATGTAAAAATTGTTAGTAAATAATTGTTAATTGATCTCTCTTTATACATAAATATTTTAAATAAGAAAACAACATGAGATATGGTAACTTCATTATATAAACCTTATTTTTATATGTCAAAATTGTTAGTAAATGATTGTTAATTGATCTCTCTTTACACATAAATATTCTAAATAAGAAAACAACATGAGATATTGTAACTTCATTTTTTAAATGCAGTACTTCCTCCATTCCAAACAGTCTCATTCCCATACCATAATAAATTTGTACCGAATAAAACAATTGTTAGATGCAGATGAAGCCAAGTCTGTCATAGAGTATGAGTTAATATCTGCGGAAGGGAGTTCATTAATTTTTTTTTTGTACTTAAAAATAAAAATATTAATTTCCACTTTACATTTTTGGAATAAAAATTGAATATCAAATTACTCCACTATTAAATATTCCCAAAAATATTCCTCTCGAATTTCAAATTTTCAAACCCGTATATTCTAATGACATTATCTTTATCACCCGATCAAATACTAGTTATCTAAGTTTTCCTCACTTGACTGTTTTCTGGTCTCCAATTTGAGCACGAAATGCAATGCATTGGACTAGGATTGCATCAATTATTAAGTCTAACTTGATCAGCATTCAGTTGGGCTTGTTGTCTCATTCAGTTGGGCTTGTTGTCTCATAACTTCATTTTCAGAATAATGACCTAAATTTAGATGTGACTTGATCTGTCTTTTCTAGTCCAGCTATTCATCTTAATTTTTTTTTTCTAATTCCACATAATAATTTGAAGTAACAAACTTATTACTCCTAAAAATCATAATCATCTGCAAGCATGTCTAGTTAAATTATGCATTTAATTATACAATGCATAGTAAAAATATATAGTTTAATTCACATATACATTATACATCGCACCATTAAAATAACATTAACAAAATTAATTAATAAGAGTTCAATAACATGTAAACAAAATATCACGTGTTAGCACAACGACAATAATAATAACAATAGTAGGAGGAATTTCACGTATACTCCTCAAAAATTTCAAAATTACGTATTTCTTCCCCAAAGTTTGAAATTACATATTCCCCCCTCTAAACTTCAAAAACTCACAAATTTACCCATTTTATTGTCTTTTATATTAAAACTCATTCTAAATTATAAAATGTCCATTTTACCATTTATTAAAAGCATAAAATGCCCATCATACTCGAATTTAAATCTGAAGGGTTCATCTACTGTCCGAACTGCTTTAAGATATATGCACTCTAGATCAGCACGAATCTTGAAGCAAACACACACGGATATTAAAGTGGCGTGCACAGATCTTAATGCGATGCACGCATATCGAAATTGCTTTGAAATATGTGCGCACTAGATCAGCACAAATCTTAAAGCCAACACACATATATTGAAGCTACACGCACATATCTTAACGTGATGCGCGTGGATCGGATGGTAGAGGAACTCTTCATATTTAAATTTGGGGAGAATTGTTAAAATGCCACTACAAAACCTTCAAATTTGAAAAATGCCACTTCAAAATCAGAAATTATCATAATGCCACTACAAACTTCTTCAAATTGTAAAAATGCCACTCCAAATAATTAATGACTAAAATACCCTCCCTTATTCTCCTCCTCTTCTTCTCCTGCCATGGCACGAATCTCAAAGCACAAAAACAGTTTGAATTCCTTTCTGCACGAAAACATTTTGTTTCTGCACGAATCTCAAAGCACAAAAACATTTTGTTTTTAAATTATTTGGAGTCGTCAATTTTAATCTGACACGAATCTCAAAGCACAAAAACAGTTTGAATTCCTTTATGCACGAAAACATTTTGTTTCTGCACGAATCTCAAAGCAAAAAAACAGTTTGAATTCCTTTCTGCACGAATCTCAAAGCACAAAAAACATTTTGTTTAATCTGGCACGAATCTCAAAGCAAAAAAACAATTTGAATTCCTTTCTACACGAAAACATTTTGTTTCTGCACGAATCTCAAAGCGCAAAAACATTTTGTTTTAATTTGGAGTCGTCAGTTTTTGTGCTTTGAGATTCGTGCCATGGCAGGAGAAGAAGAGGAGAAGAAGGGAGGGTATTTTAGTCATTAATTATTTGGAGTGGCATTTTTACAATTTGAAGAAGTTTGGAATGACATTATGATAATTTCTGATTTTGGAGTGGCATTTTTAAGATTTGAAGGTTTTGTAGTGACATTTTAACAATTTTCTCTTAAATTTGAGTCTGATGGACTTTTTATGCTTTTAATAAAGGGTAAAATGGGTATTCTATAAATTTAGAATGAGTTTTAATATAAAAAATAATAAAATGGGTAAATTTGTGAGTTTTTGAAGTTTAGAGGGGGAAATAGGTAATTTCAAAATTTAGAGGGGGAAATACGTAATTTTGAAGTTTAAGGGGTATACGTGAAATTCCCCAATAATAATAATAATAATAATAATAAGAGTGAAGCTATGGTACTATGTATAACACCGATTGGTCCGTACTATGGATCAATATTTTCATTTTTAAAGTTCAAACAATTAATCTGAGCTGTTCAACACAATTTTCATATGAAATTGTACTTATAGAACAAATTTTACATTTTTTACTATTTTTTTTTATAGATAAAAAATTACTTGATCTAAAAATTACATACCATTCAAAAATAGTGATTTTCTACCTATCTAGAAAGTAATAGTAAATTTAAAAAAATATATATAAAACTTACTATGCAGGTACATACTCATACATAAATTATGTTAAACGGTTCATACTGACTCTTTAAATTTCGAAAACGAATATATTGATCCGCACTATGCATGCATATTACCATAGCCTCTCTCATCATCATCATCATCATCATCATCATAATAATAATATTAGATTAATTACTAGCTAGGTCGGATCGGACTACATATAATTGACCCTAAACCCAGGTATAGCCCGGTTATAGGTTCTGATCAAATTTATTGGCTAATCGAACACCTGAGTTGAATGACACGTTACATCATTTGTTTCGACGATAAAAAAAATGAATAGACAGCTGTAATACTTATACTTGCGTTTGACCCTCGAGTATGTATCATGTTGACATTTTTTTCATACGAAAAATACATGCCTTCGAGGTGTGAAATGTTCGCTAGTGATCCATGTTCTGACTGTCTTTTTTTTTTTTTTTTTTTCTTTTCATTATAGCTCTAGCACTGTTTTCTTTTTCTAACATAAAAAGATAGTTGCATTTTCTTTTTCTATTTCCTTTTGGCTAATATATATAATAATTTGGCTAAACCTACAATTGAGTCTGGATTTTGCTCAAAATATTTACAATATGTCATAAGCCTAATCGTTTTTAGAAATTTTGCTCAAAGATGGTTTTGTTTTTCTTATTTTATCTCAACTTAAATTTAGTGTGAGAATTGAACTCCGAGCTCAGTTATCATTGATATGAAATAATACGGTATATATGTCTTTTTAAAAGACCAACATCAAAAATATGTGTAGGAGATCACAAATTTAAAATTTAAATGAGAGGTCATTTATAAATATTTAAAAATAATAAATTCGTTTCTCATCTTTATCTTAAAAATCAGTTTCATGACTATACACGAATCTTATCTCAAAGATTAAGACTCAACTTGTAACATTTTTCAGAAAAAAAAGACATCAATACCAATTTCTTTCTAAAATTTCAAACTGTCTACTTATCTTGCTTAATCTCTTATCTCCTTTTCTAGATAGGTTCTTCCTCATTCCCAAATTCTTCTTACTTCCTATCAAATCAAGAACTCTCGTTTAACTTGAAATTCGGAAAATGTAAAAAATTATTAATCATTTCTCTCCAAATATAAATGAGTTATCATTAAAACAAATATCCCTATTCCAAACAAGCAAATATGCAATATTTGCTTGTTCTGTTCTATTTTTTACGTCCTATTTTTTAAATCCAAATCACATCTTTATTATTAAAGCTTACATTATTTCGCGATATCTTTATCAATTGCCTCAATTAATGTGTAAATCATAAACTCCATGGAATACACTTTCTCAAAAAAAAAAAAAAGGTAGTACCGTGGTATGGTACATTGGTATCAAAAATATGTTGTATAATTTTGATTACGTAATAAAAATTTATTTTAAGATTTATTGTCTTAAATTCATGATTTTAATTATTTTAATAGTTATTTAAGTTGATGTTTGTTACGGCCAATGCTATCTGTATTTAATTTGTCTAAATTGAGATCATACCACAGCATTCTGCTAACTGTTATTCAAAATATTACCAACGCTGGTAATTATAATATTCTCTTTCCTGACTCTTGAGTGCTAGAAAATCAAGCGGAGACAGTTATCACATTTCTCATGTTTTCTGGCAAGCATACGAGATAAAAGCACCGTCTTTCCATTTGGTGAGAAAATTCAAGCGGCACCAAAGGCATTTTTCGCCAAACGACAGTGCCAGCACAAACACCACCATACCAATTTGTCTAGAGAAATTACCTTTCAAACCTCCCTTGAAGCGTACCCGTTATAAAAGTCTATCACAGTTAATGTGAATTTAATATATGGTCGTGGTGCATATTTTTTCCCGACACAAGTTGGGAATGGAACTCGACAGCACGTCTTAGACGCAAGACTCTCCACTTTTGGAATATTGTAATAATAATAATAATAAAATCGAATTAATTTCCGATTAAATTTAAGTTTAAACAATTAAACCCCTGTTGGCTGTTGTCAAAGAAAGAAATATTCCAAGCTGAATTAATCCGAAATTAAATCATAAAATTATTTTCCGTTTCTAATCCCACCACATCAACTATTCGGCTATTCACCTCCCATCTCTCACTCTTCCTCTCTCTCTGCTTTGGTGAATTGGTGTGGTGGAAGGATGCTTGTCACCTACTCCTTGTTAGCGCTTGCTAGTTACTACCTTCCCTCTCTCTCGTAGAAAACCCACCAAAAATTAGACAAGAAAAGTAAAGATAAAGCAACTTCCCACTTCGCCAGATATCTTATTATACCTTTCTCTGCTCGTAAGATCGGTTTGGTTTCTTCTGCGCGCTAATGGAGATGAAGCACACATGCAAGCTGTGCTCTCGCCACTTCTCCAACGGCCGCGCGCTCGGTGGTCACATGCGATCCCACGTCATCTCCGCCGGAGGAAGTGGCGTTGCCTCCACCGCTTCCTCAGGGGACGAACAGAAACTCCAACCAGCCACCCCTGCCTCCTACGTGCTCAGAGAGAATCCGAAGAGGAGCATCAAGTTCACTGATCCAGAATACTTCTCCTCTTCGTTTCTAGCACCAGTGGATCATGGTGAGTCGTCTATTGTGCAGGATCAAGAGAGCGACATCGAGTCGTCGCCCCGTGCCGGTGCTGGGGGTGGTGCCACCGCTCGCCGCGTGCGATCAAAACGGCGGCGCCGCTCCTCTCCCCCTCCTCCAATTGATTTCGAGCCGGCAAGCTCTGTCTCTGATGCTACGCCTGAGGAGGACGTGGCTGTCTCTCTGATCATGCTTTCCCGTGACAGCTGGAAACCCAAACCCGACCAGGAACCCACTTCTACTCCTCAACCTGATAACGGATCCAACAAGGCGAGGACCCGGTTCGAGTGCAACATGTGTAAGAAGGTATTCAGATCGTTCCAGGCGCTCGGGGGACACCGAGCAGGCTACAAAAATGGTAAAGTGAGGTGTGTCGGGTTGTCGGGCGAGAAACCAAGCACGGTCAGGAATGGATTCGAATCAGATTCTTTAATCAATGACAATGTGCATGGTCCGAAGGCGGGTCTCCACCCGTGCCCGTTCTGCCCAAAGATGTTCAGCTCCGGCCAGGCACTAGGAGGTCATAAGAAGTCGCACCTGAAAAGCTCTCATGACAATGCTAATGCTAATGGTAATGGTATCTCTAGTGATGCTATTGTTAACAGTGTGCCCGCTTCGTCTTCGTCTTCTCCAGTTGGATTTATTGATCTTAACTTGCCGGCACCAGTTGATGATGAGTTCGAGATGTCGGCTGTTTATGATGCCGAGTTTGATCAAATTAAGATGGCTTGAAATTCAGTTCAAGACATGGAGGTGAATTCGGTGAATTGAGGTAAGAGTAGATAATAAGCAAAGAAAAAGTGAAGCTTAAAGAAAGAAAGAGAAAGTAAGAGTGATTCTTTTTTAGTAGTGATTTTTTATAATTCTTAGTTAGTAGTATTTGGTAAAAGCTTAAGCAACAATTTCTTTATCCTCTTTTTTTTTTTCTTCTTGTTCAATGCTTAGAGTTCTTGTAACTAAGCAGGTGATGTACTAATTAACAGTAGTGGAGCTCCTGCTTCCTCTTTGCATTTGGTTAAACTACTGTAACTCGAGTTACAGTTGCTTCCCAACTTCCGAGCAAAAGTCATAAGCTCGGTTCAGTGCAAGAATTATTGAATTGCATTTCTTTCTTTCTTTCTTTTTTATTTTGAAATGATTTTTAAGCTCAATTTCTGCTTTATGTTCTGTTTGAAGCTTCCAGTCCAGCTGTTTACCAACTTTCTCTGCCGTCTCGTCTCCTGCTTGACCTTACAGCAATTTCTTTAATACTCCTTGACATTTATATGCATTATTATTGCATTCGTAATTAATTACAACGGAGATGAGATCATGTGAGTGTCGATCATATCAGCCGCTCTGCTCTGTTCATAGTTGTTAGTGTTGTTATTATTTAATACTCCGCTGTTGCTTGTACTTTTGTCCTTGAAGCTTTTTCTCTTTCCAGAAGTTGATTCAGTCATCTCCAGTTCTGTATATCCGGTAGAGATCCTGTCTTATTCTTATTATTATCACCTGACGTAAAGGACTGTCCAGTTAGGATATTACTGGAGAATAATATATAATTCAGAATAGCAAAGCCTCGCTATCTTCGGCTGCTTTTGGAAAACAGAGGCTACTGAGCAAGAGATGCTTCCCAATCAAGCTTCCACGTCTCAGCATCTTTGGCTTGTTTTGGACTTTTTTTTTTTCCTTTGATTATTTACTTATTTTAGCTAATGGTGAATTACTGTACCAAATGTAAATGTGTGTTGAATTTGATGGTTTGTTTCGCTGGTTGTCCGAAATTTACCTCGTCTCCGTGTTAACTACCGCTTAGGCGTTGGGTCATTGAGTCATAGATTAGATTAGGAAGTAGCTGGATGGGTCCAGTCAAAACGTAATCTGCGCGCCAGTCGATTGATTTCTCTCCAGTCTCCAGTACTGAACACCGTTTTTCTCCATTCATTTAAGGGGCCCAATCTGCTTGATTGTTTTTTACCTTTGATGACTAGGAATTGTTGAAAATTTTAGACCTTCCTATTTTGACTCTACGGTTTAGATTATTCATGGATGGTCTGAATTAAGGATCCCCTAAAAACATTCTCTGGTTTGTAAACAGTAAACAGCCCCACCATTTCAAATAAAATGGATTAAATTTCAAATCGGAATCATGAATTCATCAATTTTTCTTTGAGCATACGGACTCCCATATCATTTTAATAATTAAATTCTTCAGCGTCATGAGAACTCTTATTATACATACATTAATACGTCATATCACTACCAGTGTTGAGAATGTGTAAAAAAAACATCTCAAAATGAAATACAAATGATTTTTAATTATATCACAATTCACAACAAAACAAAAAGTTCATAAAATTTAATATAACCAACAACTATAAAAAGTGTTGCACTGTGTAAAAACCAACACCCCCAGAGAAACCGTACAGTTTTTCGTACTCGGTCAGCTCAACTCTTCAAACCTGACAAAATTCGTCCGGTCTGTCTATTGACCAGGTTACACTTTGGAATGGTCGTCTTCTAAGACAATTAAATGGAGAGCATATTTATCAGGGCTACGGTGGGCCCGTCACGTGATCTAAGGCGAAGTTTATTTTTTTTTATTTTTTTTTGAGTGGAGAGACGAAGTACTCTGCTAGTCTGCTACATATTTTTTCAGCTGCATATGTAGACTAATCAACTCACTCCTGTAATTCAAACATGCTTTCATTTTTAATTTTTCATTGTTATGATTTACTGCCGTCCAAAAATATAATCGCCATTTACTACAAATTGTGTATGCCATCAATGCTATGTTTAGGGGGGTTAATAGTACCTTTTTAGCAGTTTATCTGACCCGTATCGTATTCGATAAAGCGGATATGGATAATGTTTTTTTCGTTATTTTATTGGATATGGGTATGGATACGAATTTTTTTTTGTTAATCAAATGGATAAAGGTATGGGTAATGACTATTTCGTACCCGTTACCCTATAGGATAATTATAAAATCTAAATATATATTCAATTCAATTTTCAACCCACCTAAATATGTATTCGTGTTTTTGAATTTATTTCTTTATGAAAAACAATTTAGTTGGAATTGATTGCACATTCATTTTTATTTTTTATTAGAAATATAATTACATATGTGTGAAATGAATGAGTTTTATATATTTAATTTGTAAAATATAATAAAAATTAATTATTATATTAGTAATATCCGTTATTCATCCGCTACTGTTTCGTTACCCGATAATATTAACGGGTAAGAGTAGGATAGGATAAGATCAATTTTTAATGGGTATGAGTAAAGTCAATTTTAATGGGTATGAGTATGAAAATGTCTTCACCCGACCCGTATCGTACCCATTGACACCCCTAGCTATGTTGTATGGTTACGGTCATACAAATACGTATATTGTATCGGATATGATACATATACGGTAATATATATACAGATACAACGATACAAGTATCAATACAACGATATGATATGGAACCATATACGATGTATCGAGATAACAGACCATCAACGTTATAATAGATGTAATTCCTAAATGTTTTTACAGTACATTTAACAGTGATTTTCCTCTGAGTTATTTCTTCTCATATTTAGAAATAAATGAATTAGTAAAATAAATATAAATTAGTAGCACCAAAAGCTTTAATAATGTTTAGCTGAAGATTAACAGTATTAAAAACTTTTTCAATATTAATTATTTTGTGAAAAAAGAAAGAATGTTTTTGTAGTATTAAAAAAAAGGATTAGATTCATGCATAGTCTCAGAAAAGTCACAAAATCATTATAATGTTTCAAAACTTTTTCACGTATGTCGTATCATCAACAATTTTATCCATCCTAATTTGTTCTCTTTTTATTTATTATGATCAGTTGACTCATATTTCTCGTACTCCGTTTCTTCATCGTAGAGATGACATATATATATATATATATATATATATATATATATATATATATATATATATATATATATATGAGGTGGGCTATTGTGCTTTGCAAAGTAAATGGAGGGTTTACTTCGGGTCATATTTTCATTTTTGAAAATTCAAACAACCGATCCGAATCATTCAACATGTTCTAAATATTAAAATGTGCTTGCAGACTAAATTTTATGTTTTTTGGAATTTTTTTACTATTTATTAAGCCACTTTGAAAATCGCTGATCCATTGTGAACAGTAAAAAACAGTAAAATTTTCTGGACCACCGGACAGCGATTTTCAAAGTGGCTTAATAAATAGTAAAAAAAATTTTAAAAATGTAAAATTTAGTCTGCAAGCACATTTCAATATTTAGAACATGTTGAACAGTTCGGATCGGTTGTTTGAATTTTCAAAAATAAAAATATGACCCGAAGTAAACCCCCAATTTACTTTGCAAAGCACAATAGCCCATATATATATATATATGTATATTATATATATATATATATATATACACTTAACTCAAAAAACATCTATATATATATATATATATATATATATATATATATATGTTTTTTTGTCTGATTTCTATTTGGTTAATCATATTATTTTATGTATATAAAAAAAATTAATATAAATTATTGCAAATTTGCATTTATGTTGAAATAGATATGTGTTTTTAGAGGTAGCCATTAGCATTATAAAAATTCATGCACACAAATTAGATTAGGAAGTGTCGTACGCAATTTTTTTTAAGATCCTTCCAAATATCAAGTCAAAAACAAAACACGACCGGAGCACGTAGAAAACAAAATCACTAAAATATATTAAAAGAAGATGTAAGTTAGGCCACATTACTCAAATCAAACACTGGCTTAGCTAATTAGCTGGAGAGTTTTGACTGGTGCGCCTTTTCACTGACAGGTGGGGCATGATAAGCCACTCTACCGCAATTTTAGATACTTTTGTGCTGCTGGAGCGGTGGAGCCCAGTTTGACGGAATAGATATTCCATGTCCAGGCTTTAAATGGTAGGCCGGTGTCCAATACATGGATTTCTTTCCTGTGATAAAGGAAAGATGCATGGAATATTTGAGAGGAGAAAAGAGCGGTGGCTTGTGGTCGTAGAATACAACTCCAGATCTTCTATGGTTCCTTTCAACTGGCTCTTCATGTCGTGAACAAAGTAGTTTTGCACATTTCACACCAAAAATGGTAGATAGTTACCATTTTTAACCGTATTATTTTTTATGTTTTTCGTTGCTTTATCAGTGCTTGTGAAATATAGAGACAAATAGAAAAGATTTTTGTTAGGAACAAACCCCCTTCCTCCTTGCTTGCACAAAAATTGAACTTTATAATGTAATAAGAAGGCAATTCACTAATGCAATGTTGACACTATTGTACACAAGTTAAGCTAATTCAACTTACTATTTTTGTATCTTTTTGTATCTCCTTTAAAATAAAATCATTTCTTTTATAATAGAAAATTATTTTTTAAGTCAAATCTTTCGTAATATGTGTAATCAACCCGGCCTACTTTTTCTCATATGCAGTAAAAAAAAAAACATTTGGGTATGAGATGAAATATCAAAATTCGTTCATAATCATGGACGCTTTTGTTAGTTTGTTCTGACTTTATAGTTAGGTGTGTGTACATGTGTGTGTGTCTATATATCAAATATTATTGTATGAGTGAGGCTATGGTGCTATGCATAGCACGGATGGGTCCGTGCTACGGCTAAAAATTTGACTTTTTAAAATCTTAATGGTCGATCCAACCGTTCAATGTGATAACCATATGAATATGTACTTGCAAACTAAATTTTATATTTTTTTGAATTTTTTTACTATTTTTTTAGATAGGTAGAATTTTGATGGTCCAGAATTTTCAGAAAACACTGATTTTTCTGCCTATCTAAAAAAATAGTAAAAAAAATATAAAATTTAGTTTTCAAGTACATATTCATATGATTATCACATTGAACGGTTGGATCGACCGTTAGGATTTTAAAAAGTCAAATTTTTGGCCGTAGCACGGACCCCATCCGTGCTATGCATAGCACCATAGGCTCACTCTTATTGTATAATGTAAGGTACTACACAGTGATGCCTCCATACGAGTGATTAAAACCCAAGTTCAATTTCGCCTTGAGAGGTGAGGTTTTGTTTGTTTGTAACTTTTTACATAATTGTCTCAGGGAATATGTGACCAACATTTTACATAATTTGTCATATCGAATACGCACAGCTAATTCATATTCCTATATATGCTGGGAATATTCATTTGACTAATTCCGAGGGGTATTGTTCGAAACTGAATATGAAAAAATAATATAATTGTTATCTGTTATCTAATGTGCAGTATAAAGTTGTCCATATATATATATATATATATATATATATATATATATATATTTAATTAGACATAATTGATTTTAGATAATGTAGTTTGTGCCCATAAAATCTTCCACCAAGTAAAAATGAAAAAACATAAAGGGGTCTTGTTTAAGTTGGACTTTGAGAAAGCATTTGATCATGTTAATTGAGACTTTCTATTAGAAGTGTTACAAGCTAGAGGGTTTGGACAAAAATTTATCACTTGGGTTAAATTGATTTTAGAAGGTAGTAGAACATGTGTTAATCTAAATGGTTCCTTAGGTCCTTATTTTTCTTGTAAAAGAGGAGTGAGACAAGGAGATCCTTTGTCTCCTTTTCTTTTCATTTTAGTTACTGATGCTCTTAACAAAATCCTAACCAGAGCTAATAGAGGAGGTTTTGTAGAAGAATTAGGTAATTTTTCTAACTTAGGCAATGTAATGAACTTACATTTTGCAGATGATACCTCTTTCTCAAAGCTGAGACAGTGATCTTGAGTAATATCAAATGGCTACTTTTAGCTTTTGAAAATGCTTCAGGTCTCAAAATTAATTATGAGAAAAGTGAAATGTTTCCTTTAACTTAACTAATCTTGAAAGTAATACCTTAGCCTCTGTTTTAGGATGTAAAGTAGCTACTTTACCATTAACTTACTTGGGTGTTTCTATTAATAACAAAGCCTTAACAGATATAGATTGGCAACTATTGATTGATAAGATAGAAAAGAGACTTCAAAGTTGGAAAGGTTCCCTATTATCCCTAGGTGGTAGGATAACACTTTTAAATTAGGGTCCGCCTAGCTCTCCCCCGTGAACAATCCCCCGTTTCATCCCCCGTCAGTTGCATTAATTAAGGTAGTTAGTTAGTTAGAATTTATAACTGTCAGTGTATTTTAGGAATTTGCAGAAGTATTCATATGTAGCACAACTAGTATTCATCTATCTATATGAAGGTATTCACATTTGTAATAGAAACATATTTGGATATATTACAACAAGAAAGTAGGAGACAAACAACATGTGTGGGGGACCGCACAACTGCCAGAGCATTAATTAAGTGGGGGACCGCATAACCGTCGGCGCATTAATTAAGTGGGGGACTTCTAACTACCTTCAGCTCATTTTAGAAATTTGCAAAAAAAGTATTCATCTGTAACACAACTAGCATTCATCCATTTATACAAATGTATTCATCTTTGCAATAGAAGCATATTTGGACACATCAATCACTCATCTTTTACACGTTTTTAGAGATGGGTTTTTTTTCTCCGTTCAATCTAACCAATATTTCTGATGATCTGTGAGGAATTTTGCAAATCTAAAACCACGATAGTCTTCTACACAATTTTCTCTTTCAAATGAGATCCATGATGACATACTTTCGAGTTGTCCGTTGCACAAGTATTCACACCTCGTCATGCAAGTATTCATCCCGCATTAAGCAAGTATTCATCCTCATCGTGTAAGTGTAAATAGTTAATATACCAAGAGTATTACACGTTTTTAGAGATGGGTTTTTTTTTCTCCGTTCAATCTAACCAATATTTCTGACGATCTGTGAGGAATTTTGCAAATCTAAAACCACGAATGTCTTCTTGACAATTTTCTCTTTCAAATGAGATCCATGATGACATACTTTCGAGTTGTCCGTTGCACAAGTATTCACACCTCGTCATACAAGTATTCATCCCGCATTAAGCAAGTATTCATCCTTATCGTGTAAGTGTAAATAGTTAATGTACCAAGAGTATTACAAACATATGTGCATACCAAACAAATAAAAAATATTCATCCATAAGATATCAAGTTTTCATACATATAAGTTAAAGTATTTATGCCTAAGATATTAAGTATTCATCCATAAACGTTGAAGTATTCATCTCTAAAACATTAAGTATTCATCCATATGTACTTAGTACGCACTGTTCTAATTCACCATTAATGAAGCTTTTTTCTTTGCAAATAACTCGGATCTGACCCGGCGGAGGTGGATCTGACCCGGCGGTCGACAGTGATGGATCTACTCCGGCGGAGGCGGAGGTGGGAGAGAGAGGAGGCGGAGGTGGGAGGTGGGAGACGGAGGTGAGAGACGGAGGTGGAGGTGGGAGAGGGAGGCCGAGGTGAGAGACGGAGGTGGAGGTGGGAGAGGCGGGCGGAGGCGCAAAGGGAGAGGTGGGCGGAGGTGGAGGCGGAGGTGGAGAGGTGGGAGAGGGAGGGAGAAAGAGGAAAGAAATAAATGGAGAAAATTGAGTAATTAATTTGTAGGGCCATTAGGTAGTTAGAATTTTGAATTATAGTTAGAAAAAGTAGTTAGTTAGTTGGGGGATGAAATGGGGGATGGATAGATGGGGGAAGATATAATTATCCTTTAAATTATGTCCTCTCTGTAATTCATTTATATTGGTTGTCTATCTATAGAATGCCTGCCAAAATTAGACATAAAATTGACAAAATTAGAAGAAAATTTTTATGGCATGGTGGTAATTCAACTAGGAAAAAATATTCCTTAGTTGCATGGGATGTGGTTTGCAAAGGTAAAGATCAAGGTGGTTTAGGCATCTTGGATCTTAAACTAATGAATAATGCACTCTTAGTGAAATGGTGGATTAGATTTCTTGATAATTCTATTCAAGGCAGATGGAAATATATTCTTCTTAGTAAGTATGGTAAAAGAACTTCTCTCACTATTTGTTCTACTTTTTGAAAATCAATTCTTAAAGACCATGTAGTTATTAATTAATGACTTAATAAAGAAATAGGTAATGGTAAGTCAACATCATTTTGGTTAGATAGATGGTGTACAGAACTTGCTTTACAACATCAATATCCTAATTTATTTTCTATTGTCACCCATAGATTTATTTATGTAGCTAAGGTGTTTGCCACCTCTCCTTTGCAATTGTCTTTTCAAAGACAATTAACTGGTATATATCTTGTAGAATGGTTAGTTTTACAACATAGATTTCAACATTTCACATTATCAGCTCAAGTGGAAGACAGATTGATCTGGAGATGGTCTAATGATGATCATTTCACTGTTCATTCATTTTATAAATGGTTAGAATATGGAGGAATGCCTAACCTAGAGTATACCACTATTTGGAAATCACATATACCTTTAAAGATCAAATTCTTTTTATGGTTAGTAAGAAGAGACAAGATTCTCACTAAGGTCAACTTAGCAATAAAAAGGTGGCCAGGTGACACCACATGTGTGTTCTGTGATCAAATTGAAAGTACAGAATATATGTTTATACATTGTTCTTATATTAGATTAATTTGGAATTGGATAGCTACTTACAATAACTTTTCCTTTGATTGTGTTTCTTTAGAGGACTTATGGTTGCTTGATGCAACTATTCCTTTAAAAGAAAGATTGTTAGTTGAATTATTAAGAACAGCAGTTCTTTGGATCATTTGGCTAGCGAGAAATAGGGTTTGCTTTAATGATACTCATCCTCTCTCTATTAAGGCAATTTGTGCTAAGATTATTTCTTTAGCTACTTTTTGGTGTAAGTCCAAATCAGAAAATTCTTTACTTAAGTTAAACCTAATGCTTCCTTTTGATGTTAAGGACCTCCCAGATCTTATTCTGGAGGGAGCAACAAACAGCCCAGACACATCTCAGGTAGTGGATCTTTTACTATCACTAAACAAGGAGAGTTCCAAGGACATCTCTACTCGGGATTTTGGAGCTGGCAGCCTCCAAAATCAAATGTCTGGCGCCGAGTTGACTGATGGGGATGACATTAATTGGGAGGAATTAGTTTAATCTCCTGTTGCAGTTATATTTTACTATGATCTTTTGGTGCAGTTCTGTTTTTTGATTGTTTAGTCTATTGGCTGCTGTAATCCATTAGATTCTGTTATTTTGGTGCTTGTTTAGTTTGTTTAGATATGTTCTGAGTGATGTTTTAGTTAGTTCTCTCAAACTTATGTAAATTTTGATGTAAGTAACTCTTATGTCTTGATTTTGGTACCCACTTTAGGTACCAATCAGGTTCATATGATTTCTAATGAAATCGGTGGAAATATTCATTATTCTTCAAAAAAAATATATTCAATTAGACATATTTTTCCATAATAATTGTCTAATAGTTTTATTGTGATCTAACAAATTTTATAAATAATTAATACGTAATTTATATGTGTATTATTCGTGAACTCTAACACAATTCTTTTTTATGTTTTTTTTTTCTTATAAGTATCAATATTTGTGTTATAGAAATATTCTCGTATTATTCTCGTCTCTCAGAGCTTTAGACATCACCGAATTTATTTCTAAATTTGTTACTATGATTTAATAAATGCTCTTTTTAGTAACATTCGTTACCCCATTAAATGCATATAAAATTATTCTCAATGTGTAATATAACCTGAGCTTCAATCCGAGACCCACACACATTGAAAAAAGAATATTCCTCTTAGAGGTAATAAATATCGGCCCGAAATTTTTGAAGTTACCATAATCTAAAAAAAAAAATAAACAAAAAAATCATGATTTTTGAGCAATTCTAAATTTACCATAGCCGCAGAATACCAGTGCGGGCCCAAATAGGAGAGACCGCATAGGCGTTGTGCTCCTTTTTTTTTTTTGGTAATTCCTTTGAATTGAACGTATTTGAACGGTTTGAAAAAGGGTCAAAGGGTTAGAAACCAATTTGAACGGTTTCTGCAGATGAAATGCTCCGTTCAAAAAAAAAGGAGGGGCCGCATAATGCCTGTACGGTCTCTCCTATTTGGGGCCGCACTAGTATTCTGCGGCCGTTGTAGATCCAAAATTGCTCAAAAACTGTAGTTTTTTTGTTTATTTTTTTTTGAACAAATGATAACTTTAAAATTGTCGGAAATATATTGGGATTTTTTTTAAAAAACATAATTAAAAAAAATATTTTTACCAAACCAACATGATTACTTTTTTTTTAACAAAAACCATAAGAACCGAATTGCCAATTCGGTCGCTTGATTTTTTTTTTGACCGAATTGTCAATTCGGTCCACGTTGATTTCACAAATTTTCACAGAAAATGTGTTGCCAGTTGTGTAATGCCTAGGGACCGAATTGCAAATTCGGTCCAGAGTTTTTTTAGTCCGGACCGAATTGGTAATTCGGTCCCAACTTTTTTTTTTTTAGGTTTGGTTGAATTTCTCACTTGTGTATCATATATCATATCAGTTGTAGGTCAAATTGAATTTGAAACCGAAAGACAATTAAATAGATAAATTTTACATTGTGCCATCTTTTTTCAACATAGAACAAAATACCTCCTCTCAAAATTCTTAACAAAATGCCCTTGTGGACCCCACTTTTCTCCTCTCTTCCCTTTCCTCCCACTTCTCCCTATTTACTTTTCTTTATTCTTTGTTTAAATAGAAAAATACAACTATAATTTCATTCACGTTTTGAATTATTTTTACATTTTTTGTGTATAACTGATTAGAATTAAAAATTATAGCGTAAAATTTTATTTGCTTAAATAAAAAAAGCATAATATTAGTCTATACGTGGAATATTTTCAACATATAGATCATTTTAAAAATTATTAAAATACATATAAAATATTTTTAATTTACATATTTTTTTAACATAGACATTCTATATAGTTTATTCGTTTTAAAATTTCATATTCCTATTTTTAATAATTATAAGAATTTTATCACATCACATGTTAAGAACAATTTAAATTAGGATTGGTCAATTGAAATAATAATTTCATAAATTAGATTCTTTAATGAAATAATAATGTGGTCAATTGAAATTTTAAAACGAATAAACTAGATAGAATTTTAGTCGGATCACTTTTTTTTTTATCTCCATAGAGGATATTAGATGAAATTTGATTTACTCTATTTCATTTTCAATTTTTTCGACACAACCTAGCGAGTAATAATTACACATCTTTGTTAATATAAATGTTTTCTTAACTAAATTTACAATAATACTATTTATTAAGCAAATCCTAAAAAAAAAAAAAGTTGGGACCGAATTGCTAATTCGGTCCGGAGCTTTTTTCGGATTTTCTGTGGCCGTCTTTCTGAAAATTTGTGAAATCAACATGGACCGATTGCCAATTCGGTCCAAAAAAAATAAAATCAAGCGGACCGAATTGACAATTCGGTTCTTATAATTTTTGTAAAAAAAAAAAGTAATAATGTTAGTTTGTTAAAAATATTTTTTTTAATTATGTTTTAAAAAAAAAAGTCCAATATATTGTGTGTGTGTCATAATTGTTGCACGAGATCTTTGCCTAACGGAAATTTCATTTTAGAAAAGTACAGTCCACCAATCAATGCAACCACTGATAGAGGCCAGTAGGCCACTCTCTATGAGTTCGGATCCTCTATGGCATGAAAGCAACCAACCATAATATGGCGAGTTACTGACGATGAAATTTCACAATAACAAGTTGCAATACAAGTAGTCTCAGAAAATAAATTAATTAGTGACTGCCTGTCTGGATCCCATTTGTCGGTAACTTGGCACAGTGCACATGGTTCATATCTCTACTACAGAGGATCGAAACAAATAATTAAGGACCTCAAAAGAACATTCCAAAAAATTCTCCCCTTGCTTGTTTGCAACTTAGCATTTAGAATCAAAACGGTATAAATAATATCCGATATGTATTTTTAGAATAAAAACGGTATAGATAATATCCGATATGTATTTGATTTGTATTTGAAAAATTATATGTGAATATTTAATATTTAAATATTTATGAGGATATGGATACTGATATGGTTTACATTTTAATTATTCGTATTCGAATAGTAGATATATATCGTATATTTTAATTTATATTATAATTAAAAAAATATTATGAACTTTAGTATTATTTTATAATTTTATAATAAATATCCGATCCGATTCATATTCGTATCTATATCCGTCTGATATTCAATTCGTAACTGTATTCATATTCGAAAAATTAAAAAGAAATATGAATATTGATCCGATTCATATTCTTATCCATATCCATCTAATATTCAATCCGTAACCGTATCCATATCCGGAAAATTAAAAAAAATATGAATATGATTTTACTACTATCCACTCAGTTTTCACCCCTACTTAGCATAGTATTTTTTTTTTCCTGATAATAATTTCGTTCGCTAAAAAGAAAAATAGTTAAAATTTCATTGTTTATTTTTTGGCTTAATAAAGAATAATAAGTCATGTTGGGATCCAATTGACTAAGAATAGTCGGTCATCCTTTGACAGCCTCCGTCAAACTTTTCTTTTAATTAAGCAAAAAAAAAATAGTCAGCCAAGAAGGCTGATTAATAAATTCACACGTCAGCCAACTAGGATCGAGTTGGTCGTTGAGCAAAATTTATACATTTGTTTACTGTTAGGTTAGACAACTCACTGGCCTAGATTAATTAACATGTATTAGTCTGTTAGACAACAGGCCGACATTTTTATTAATATCCAAAGCTTAATAAAAATTAATTAATATATCCGGATCCCTCCCTGAGTATTTATAAAAATATTTATACCAGCTATTTTATGACCGGTACTTTTAATTTTTGTTTTGTTTTATATCCTATAAAATATCCATCTTTTTCTCTTTTCCTCTCACAACTCACTCAACTTACAAAAGAGAAAGGGAGGAAGGGACATAGAGAAAGAAAAGACAATTTTTGAGGCGAAAAGACCGATATTTGAAAGGGCCAAAATGAAAACCATAGAAAGTTTTTGGGGAGTTCGTATTATCGTAAATCATAACTGCTCTCCTTGAGATCCTCCTCCTCCTCCTCCTCCTCCTCCTCCTTTCTCCCCTCCTCCTCCTCCTTCTTTCTCCCCTCCTCCTCCTCCTCCTTCTTTCTCCCCTCCTAACCTATTCTCTCATACCTATCACGGTGTGGCATGAGATAGAACTCTCCACCCCCCTCTTCTCATATCACTCAGTACGGTGTGGCCGCCATGGCTGAGTCTTTTCCATCCCGCATGATAACCCAGCCTTTCTCCTTGTGCCACCTACCGGTCACGCCGCATAGCACCTTGCTCCAACGAGACAATCGCCAAACCTTACTCATCTGCTCCCAGATACCCACACCTGAGTTCAACCCGACCCTGCTTCAAGATATGCTGGCTCAACAATACGATGGCGATCCCTCTCACTACCCATTACTGCGTATCTCAAGAATAATGTTTCTCCTCCGCCTACCTGAGCATTTGAACCGCCAACAATCCTCCATAATACCGAAGTTCTACTCTGGACCTTCCAACATAGGATCTCTCTGTGGCCTTGGGGAGAAGACATCGGCTGGAAACCCAACCCCCCGGCCTACAAAATCTACCTCAAATTTCACCATTACCCCATGTTCCTTTGGCATCCGCACTATTTTCACCTACTAACTGCCGGACTAGGAGAGGCCCTGTACGTGGACCAAGCCAACCTCCGAGGGTCGGACAGGTCTTCCCTACGAATAACCATCTCATGCATTGATCCCTCACTTATCCCCCTGGCCATGACAATCGTCCATGAATCTAAATGGACCATGTGTAAAATAACCATCCTGGGGTGGACTCTCACTGGTGATATGCCACATGGTTACGACGGCCCCACAATGGGAGGTGCTCAAATGGAGGTCGACTGGCACACGCAATCACCGGCTTACTCTCCGCATTTTGACCTCCCTCTGAGGCAAAATCTCACCCGCCTACATTCCTGGCTGTCCAATCGCCTGACGGACACACACTCGCCGGAGCTAGCCGTCCATGATTTATTACCAAGGTCCATACCATTACACAATGCACCGGGTCTATCAACTCACCTCGTCACTCGTGCCTCTAAAGAAAGGACAGGGGGGTCATACATCCGGGCACCCACGTACCCAAATCCTTGCAACCCAATATGTTTACCTCAATGCAACGGCCTTTTAGCAGGCAACACAAAAGGCTACACCGCTCCTGGCCATCAATTATCACCAGAACAGTCTGCCCCTCTGTACGCAAGGACCTCACGCCATCTGTCGCCTGCAGAATCAGACTGATCATCAGACGAACCTTCTTTTGGCCTCACCTAAACAGCCAAGAAACCTTCCAGCCAATCATCAAAGGAGAGCCCCCAATAGACAAAACTAACCTTAAACCGACTATCTCTCACATGCAAAAAGACAAAAAATTATCCTCCTCTATATTGGGTCCCCATCCTCTATCCCTCATATCACTCTATCCAGTTCGCCACAGTAACAGTGCTCTACCACAAAACACTACTCTCTCACAAAACAAAGCCCAACCTATCACTACCCCCCACTCTAGACCACACCCAGTAATCCAAACCATGGAACCCGCGGACGAGGAACTCATCCGCCGTTTCGCTCAGCTACACACGGAGGCTAGCGCTGGTACATGTAAGGTGATCATCGCTAAAGGTGGTGCCACCCAAAGAAACTGGGGCCTCTGTCTTAAGGCGGCAATTTGCACTGACAAGATGATATTCTCTAGTCAATTTGAAAATCAGATGCGCAAACAATGGGAAGTACACCCTGACACGGCTTTCAAACAGACGGCAAGAGGAAACTACATCATAGAGTTCGTTGACAGGATTGAATGGACCAAGGTGCTCAATGGTGGTCCATGGCTGTACAGGCAAGATTTGGTGGCCTTGGCGCAGTGTGCATCACCTGAAGCTGCGGCTATAGAGATCACTCACGGCGAGCTATGGGTCCAGTTCCATAACCTGCCACTTGATGAGTTAACAGATGAAGGCATCCACACCCTCACTCAACCTGTTGGAGTGCCACTATCACAGCCGGTCCTGGGCTACATTGGCGGTAAGCAATTCTTCAAACTCAAAATGCAGGTGCCAATCAAAGAGCCGCTCAGAGACAAAATATGCATTGATCATCCAACCTTGGGAGAAACCGTCGTGTACATTGTGTACGAGAAAGTCACTCGTATTTGTCGCTTCTGTGGACTGTTGGGTCACGAGTTAGATGGTTGCCCGGATCGGGTGGCACTGGCCAGGCTCAAAGCCTCTCCGGAAAACCAAAACCGAGTTGACCTCCAAAATATCCTAAACCCAATCTTGGGCCCATGGATTGTAAGCCTAACTATGACGCCGAAACACTCCACCCAAAAATCAAAATCGGCCTCAACCCAGGGCCCTACCACCTCAACCTCACCTACTCGCGGCCCAGACGCCGGTACGGGCCTTAAGAGGCCCTTGTATCTCCAAATACCTGATGCGAGGACTACATCCAACCAGCCCCTTACCCACCCATCCCCTACCCTATCCGACAATAATCCCAAAATAAAAAAATATGTCAAAACTGTGCCGCACACCCCATCCCTACCTGCGCTCGCCCAATCCCCTCTCCACCTTCTTCCCCAAACTGAGCCATCTCCTCACCACTTTGATGAAACTGATGACACCCTCCTGGGAGGAAACTCCACCAAAAGATTCAAGGCGGCGAGCTCGGCTCGACCGCCTCATCAGATATGAACCTTCTCTCTTGGAATTGTCGGGGTTTCGGAGGCTCCTCGACAATTCCCACCCTCCGGCGCTACTTACAAAGCACCGGAGCGGATCTTGCTTTCATCTCAGAAACAAAAATTTCGGAGAAGAGAGCTGTAAATAGAATAAAGCATTTACCCCTTCCTAATTCTGAGATTGTGTCTTCCAGAGGCAGTAGTGGCGGCCTATGGCTCCTCTGGTCCGATAACATCTCGGTTTCTATTTTAGAAAAATCACAGTACTTCATAGTTGCACGGATACAAATAAACCCAACTTCACCGGCTTGGGTGCTTTTTGCAGTTTATGGTGACTGCCAGGATAGCATCAACTCTCTGATTTGGGATAGAATTGATTACTATGTGAAAAACCATGGCTTACCGGTGTGCACGATAGGGGATTTTAACTGCATTTCCGAATCAAGTGAAAAGGCGGGCGGAACTGGTAATCTCAAATTGAAGCACAAAAAGTGGGCCTTATCGACCTTGGCTATGCGGGTCCCGCTTACACGTGGGCAAATAACCGTTCCGATAGCAACCTCATATTAGAAAGGCTAGACCGCGGTTTATGAACTGAAGACTGGTTGGCTACTTTCCCTAACACAAAAGTTTTCCATTTACCGAATTACTCTAGCGATCACCTGCCGGTCTTGTTAAGAACTGAGCCAAGTGCAAAGAAAGGGACCAAGCCGTTCCGCATCGAACAGTGGTGGTATACACATCCGGATTTCCAGCAGATCTGTCAAAACTCGGTTCAGCAAGGAGATCACACATGGGAGGCCTCCTGCAGCAACCTCAGAAAGGAAATAAAAAAATGGGCTGAAGGAAGAAAAGATCCTAACTGGGAAATCAAAAAAATTGAGAAAGAGATGGGACAGTTACTCCTGAAGCCGCAAACTCAGCCGGTGCGAAACCGAGTGGCCTTCCTGTAGCAGGAGTACCAAAAATACATTACTGCGAAAGAGATATATTGGCTCCAAAGGTCCCGCTTAAACTGGAATCTCTTAGGCGATCAGAACACGAGATTTTTTCATACAACCACCATGGTCCGCCGCCGAAGAAACAATGTCAGTGCTATTGCCAAGGAGAATGGCGAATGGGCGGTAAGCGAGAAAGAGATCCGGGCGGAGTTTGTTAATCATTTCAAACGGATCTTTACTCAACCCGTCACACAACCTGCCAGCACCACCTCTCTGCCACCCGAACTGTTAGCCCACATCCCCACAATCCCAACTGAGGCTGCTGCTTCTTTAGACATGATGCCGGATGAGGCTGAAATCAAAGGAGCGGTATTTGCGCTTGGGCCTCTTAAAGCACCGGGTCCTGATGGCATAACCGTGTCCTTGATACAACAGAACTGGAGTATATTTGGGCCGGTGGTTCACAAGGAAGTTTCGGACTTTTTCCTTATAGGCTCCATGAAAGAAAATCTTGGCCACACACACCTCGTCCTAATCCCAAAGGTGGCATCACCAACACTAGTGTCACAGTTTCGCCCGATCAGTATTTGTAACTTCCTGTATAAGGTGATTTCGAAAATTCTAGCACGAAGGATGCAACCTTGGATGAACAACATAATCGCACATAACCAAACTGCATTCGTGCCGGGACGCGAGATTGCAGAAAATGTGGTGCTCTTACGGGAAATTATACATACCTTTCGACAGCCAAACCGAAAAGAGAAACAGTTTGTGTTAAAGGCTGATCTTGCGAAGGCATTTGACATGGTGTGTTGGGAATATCTATTTTCCTTACTGCCGGCCTATGGATTTCCACCGCGGTTATGCACATGGATTCAATCGTGTGTAACATCAGCTAAGTTCACGATTCTATTTAACGGATCTGGAAATGGATTTATTAAGCCAACAAGGGGCCTTAAGCAGGGATGCGCGATGTCTCCTTACTTATTCATTCTTGCCATGGATCCACTTGCAAGATGGCTGAACCTAAAGATTGCACAGGGCCGACTAAGGGGTCTCAAAGTGGCACCTGCAGCGTAGCCGATTTCGTGTTCAATGTTCGCAGATGACTTGCTTCTCATGGGGAAGCTATCTGGCCAGGAAGTGGATACCATATCTAGTACCCTCCAATCCTTTTGCCAACTATCGGGTATGAAGATCAACAACGATAAATCTAAGGTATGGTTTTCTAACAGTGTTCTTGTGCAGGAGCAAGCCATATTTTATCACCATTTTGATGTCCAGGAGGCGGGGGAAGAAGAAAACTACCTTGGCTGCCCGGTAGCCTTATCGGGTTCAAACTCTTATGACTACCTGATCCACAAATTCGAAAACCGCCTTAACTCTTGGAAAGCAAGGCTCCTCACACATGCTGGTCGGCTGGTCCTGATAAAGGCTGTTTTAGAAAGCATCCCGGTTTACGCGATGGGTACGATGTTAGTTCCCGATAAAGTTGTCACCAAGCTAACGGCCATTATGCGGAATTTTTTCTGGGGAGGCGATGCACAAACCCGGAAAATGCCGTATGTGGCTTGGAAGTCGATTACAACTCCAAAGGGCATGGGTGGTCTGGGCTTGCGAAGTTTAGCAGACATGAACAAGGCGTTGATACTAAAACTGGTGTGGAAAATTGCGACTGGAGTGGAGGCCCTTTGGATACAGGCGCTGAGGGCGAAGTACTGTCCACGGTCAGATTTCTGGGCATCAGGTCGGACCTATAATTGCTCAAATTTATGGAGAGCCGTTGTGCGCTTGAAACCGGCACTATTGGGAAACCTGACATGGCAAATCGGAACCGGATCATCAATCCCAATATTCTCTCAACCATGGTTTCCCAATTGGCAACAGCACAGAGCCACAACAAGGGACCAGCGAGGCATGCGGGTATCGGATCTCTTTATCCTGCAAACTAGAACATGGAATTTCGAAGAGTTACAGCGACACTTTGGGTTCCAGGGGGCCTTACTCATATCAATTTCCCCGGACATCAGATTGGGCACGGGAAATGCACAGAACAACCTGATCTTTATGGCCTCAAAAAATGGAAACTTTACTGTTAGTAAAGCCTACCAACTACTGAAAGGAGATACAGGTACATAATCTGACAAACCCTTCTGGAATTCGGTTTGGAAGAATGATGCACTCTTACCAAAGCTCAAGCTGTTTATCTGGCGTTGTGTGCATGATGCTCTCCCAGTAAGAGCAATGTTGCATGTCCGCATCCCCTCAATTGACAAACTATGCCCCATCTGTAAAAGTAGGCCCGAAACTATTCGACATGCGCTGTTTGAATGTGACTTTGCCAGGGCCTTTTGGTGGGGATCCACTTTGGGAATTAGATCCGACAACTTACAACCCAGCCTCAGATCCATCTTTCATGATATAATCCAAATTGTGCCTCAACAGACGGTCTGCCAATTTACAAGCATTGCATGGGCGATTTGGAGATCACGTAATGATGCAGTCATGGGGGGGAAAAGGCAGACCATGCAGATTTGTATGAACTATTATAAGGAAACGATGCAGGCTTGCGATGCTTTGGGATCCATATCCACACTGACCCGGACAAGACATCAAGCGGCAACCGATCAGCCTCCTTTGGTTCAGAGCCCTGTTCAGCCAGAGTTCGTATGCTACACGGACGGATCCTGGTCACCGGATGGAACGGCAGGTATCGGTTTGTATCTCACAAAACAGAATGTAGGTTGTAGGTGGAAATCCATGTCAGTCAGTGCCATGGGACCAAGCCAAGCTGAAGCAAGGGGGGTGCTAGAAGCCTACAAACTTTTACAGAGCTTGAATTGCACCAACGGCACAGTCCTCTCAGATTCTAAGGAAACAGTTGACTCTTTGTCGCATAGACTCCCAATTATTCACGATTGGAGAGCCCAGGACCATGTCTGGACCGCATGGATGCTTCAAGCCAGATCTGAAGGTCGGTACAGAACACAATATTGTTCCAGAGAAGAATTGGGTATTCAACTGGCGCATGAACTGGCAACTCGGGGAAGAATACAAGGCTGTGATGAGGAATTTGATGCAGCGTCTACTCCAAGTGCGAGATTTCCGGGCCAAGTCTTTAGATAGGAATTAAAAGAGTGTAGGCCTACGGGCCGTGTAAGAAACCAAAAAAAAAAAGGGCCAAAATGATGAACAATAACAACCGAGGTAAGTCGTCCTATCGTGGCATAGCGAGAGGAGGATCAATTAGTGATCGAAGTAAAAATAAGAAAAAAAAGTACAAGTGTCCGTATAGAACGGATAGTATATTTCATCTGAATTCTGTGTAACTTGAATAGCATACAGTACGGTTAGCATTCCTTCGGAACGGAGACAATATGGAGAGTCCTTGGATGGTACGTACGGAACATTCCGTTCTGAACGATTGCTAACCAGAATAATTATTCCGTACTGAAACGCTTCTTTATCTGTCCGGTACCATTCAATACATTCCGTACTGAACGGTTTGCTTCCGTACCGGATAGTTCCAAATATCGACAATCTCAAATTTACTTTACTTCTCTATTTGATATTACAATTTATAATCTTAATCTTTGTAAAGTCTTGTTAATTTCTTTGGTTCTACAAACTTAATCTTACAATTATAATGTTTTTGAATCTGCAAACTCATTCATACAAAGAAATCATTAAACACAATTATTGTATATTTTACAAATTAGTCAAATATCATAATTAAAAAAGATTGATAGAACAACAACTGACTGCGAACTCCGCTAGTTGAAAAAAAAAAAACAGAGCTTGAACTCAAATTTATTTTTTCCAAAAATTTTAACTGTTGGAAGAGAAATATTACTCTATTGGAAATTTTTTTGGGGAAAAATACTTGTGACTGCCGAACGGAAGCAAAGATACCTATAAGTTTGCTTTTTCCCGTTGAAACCCATGGATACATGAGGTGACGGACATACCTTTAAGGACCTGTTCAGCACGTTACTGTGCCCGTGAGAAAAAAAAAATTCACTCTGATTGAATTTTTTTTCCCCACGCGCACAGTAAAATTTAGTTCAATTCATGTACCCACGCCCATTCCCCTTCTTGCGCCGAACATCCCCTAAATGAGTCCAGCTCTCGATTGATAAATACTGGTATCATTTTTATATTGCATTAGCAATTTTAAAGCTTTAGCTAAAAAGGTTTCCTATACTAAAAAGATTAACATTACCACATTGACAAAGTGCACCCTTTTTATCTCACGAATTATGCATTTTGACACAATGAAAGTATAAATTTTCCATTTTGATCCTTGCATTTAATTTGCTTTGACCGAAGTTGGTCTCCTATTTTTTTTTTCATTCATTTTTTTACCGGGGCAAAGTTTTACAATTAGAATAACAATGCATGTATATAAGAAGGTCAGTTTCTACTGGCCATAATAAATTTTCCAGAATATTTCTTATTAGCAACTTTTGGCAACATTAAATATGACAAATTAGCTACAACATTATGCACATATGAAAGGCACTAAGCTACACAACATTAGCTACAATTTTCCAGTATAAGTTACGCTTCTAAAAAAAGAGAGAAAATAAATATGCACCGATTATAGTTGACAAATAAACAAAAATCATAATTTATTGTCAATTTAGTCATTTTGCATTTTTTTTCGGTTACATTATTTTGTCCTTGGTAATTTATTTGTGTGGGTGCTATTGAAGGAAAGACATCGTTGAATTATTTTTCTCAAATGACTAAAAGTATGTTTCTTTCTTTTATATATATATTTTGGACCATGAGGCTCCGAGTGTTATTAGATGGATGGTCTTTTGTTAATTAAATGGAGTTAGCCTAGCACTTGTTATGCTCACCAAGAGAAATTATTAGTGAGTTTTAACTTTCAAATTTATCGGATTGACCTCAAATGACGAATCAAAACAGTTGAAACTGATTTACTTCACAATTGATACGTGTACATGCAAAATTTTCAAATTCATTTATTACAAAATAAAAATGGTCAACAAATGATGGAAAATGGATGTATTAAAATAAATTATACACCATAATTTTTTGACCAATTGACTTTGTACTAAATAAGTTCGAAAATTTTAAAATTTTGCATACACGCACATCACTCGTTAAGTAGATCGGTTTCAATAATTTTGATTTATCATGGAATCCAATCCAATAAATTTTAAAGTCACCAAGCCCTCTTGGTGAGCCAACAAAACACTAGGCTAACTCAATTAAATGAAAATAATTTGGACTTATATTTAATTTCTTTTCTTCTTTGCACTGAACTTAATTTTATTTAATGAAGTTTGTCAGTTGATAATGAACTTTAAAAAAATAAAAGTACTTGTTAATATAAATAAACCAAGTCTAGCTTTCTTGGTAAACCATTTTTATGAACAAAACAAAAAAGGCTTGGAACAGCAAAGTATTTTACTTGATGAGTTGTTTTGTTGCATTGGGATTTGGGGGTCAATAGTCAATACATTAATTTCTTGCCTAATGCATGGTAGAAGAAAAAGGCTTTTCTTAATTTGTTGTGGAATGAGGCTTTTACGAATAATTTCTTGACCAAATTATTTCTGTTTATTTTTCTCTGATGTCTTCTGTCATATACCAAATTACCAATACAATTTATCATAGAGAGCAACTCCATCGCATTATACTTCAAAATAGAAGCCAGATATACCAATATGCATATTGGGGAGCTGGCATGAAATATGATATATTAAATGCTTATTCATCAAAAGACTCAAGCCGGATAAAGATATCGACATTACTGTTTTGACTTCTCACACAGCGCGCAAACGATAAAGTTAAAATATAAACTCACAAAACTCGTGAGTTATATGAAGTCAAAACAACATTGTTAATATTTTTATTATTTAGACTCCTGCACTGGATTAGCAAGTGCCATTTTTTTGGGACCAAGCTAATTACCTATGCACTTGCTTAACAAAAGAACAAACATTTTCTCTGCATTTGATTCTTGCAATAGACATGAGAACTTGACTAGCAGGGAATCTGAATTAGTCTTTCAGCGTGCATACATCTCATTTAGATTTGGTCACTTGCACCTTTTTTTCTTTCCTAACGCTTTTGTGCCCAGATAGATTCTTGCCTTGCACCCTTCGTTTACAAATGGCATTTTGGCTGATAATATTTTGGCTGGTGGTGGTTGCATTGTGGTTGTTTGTTTAATTAATTGAGCTTTTTGTGAGATGGGGATGTGCTTTTTTTCATTGTTAGATTGGTATGAATTTTGGGACCAGGACTGAAAGAGAAGCGCAGGTAGTTGGCATGCTGCATGCATCTCTTTTTGTTCACTTGCTTTGCTCTCTCTCTCTCTCTCTCTCTCTCTCTCTCTCTACACACACATAGTAGAGCACTGGAACGATTTTGGCATGAAACAAAATAGTTTTGAGGCATATTGCTGCAAACACTGATGATGATGATTTCACATGCGGGGTCTAATGAGAAATATTGCTGATATTATTGAATTATTTATATCGTAACAAGAGTGAGACTATGGTACTTTGCAATGCCTCGATATGTCCATACAATGTATCCATATTTTAATTTGAAAGTTCAAACAGTCAATTTGAACCGTTCAACATGATTTTTATATGAAAATGTAATTGGAGATCAAATTTTACATTTTTTAGAATTTTTTTATTACTTTTTAGATAAATTGAAAATCATCTTATTTGAAGATTCTAGACCATCCGAAACTAATGATTTTCTACGTATTTCATAAAATAGTAAAATTTTCAAAAAATTATATATAAAATTTTGTCATCAAATACATTTTCATTTCACTATCTATCTCAAAAAAATAGTAAAAGTTCTTAAAAAAATGTGAAATTTGAACTCCAAATACATCTTCATGTGAAGATCATATTATTCTTCGGATTGACTTTTTTAAATTGTAAAAATGAAAATATGAACTCATAGCACAGATTGCTCCGTAATATGTACATTTTCATAGTCTCGTTTTTTTGTAAATAAAGATTGAAGGTCAAACGACTCAACTATTTAATATCTACAAAGAAATTACCATTCGGATTTCGAACCTACAATTTCCTACAAAGAAATCACCTATGCCATTAGAGCAAATACTGATTCTCAATTACCTCATTCTTGTAACAATATTATTTGTTATAAAAGTATAAAAGTATTACTGATCGGTTAAGAGTTATTTTATTAATCTTATGTGATAATTTCTAGCCCATAATTAAACCAAGGGAGAGCCGGGTAGGCTAATATTTCAACCTGCCATAAATCTTTATTCCAACAATTAACCTAAATAAATCAAGCTAACTAAGGCCTAAGGCCTAAATCAGCCCGTCTCCCTCTCTCAATCCCCCAATTTCAATTGGGCCGTTACGTATTTGACATCTGGGACCCGCTAATTACTTCATCCGATGTCGAGCCCACGGCAATTTCACCTCTCCGGACTCCGGAGTCCGGACGCACTCCAGTACTCCACCAATTCATATCACCTAAGGTAACTCGAATTTTGAGTTTAGATTCCAACCGTTCGATCTGATTTGGCACGAATATTGAAGGTAGAGTGCATTCTGATCAGATTGAGATTCTGATCGGACAGTCCGTATTCAATCTCAAATTTGAGTTACCTCAGAGAATCAGGACTCGAGTCCACCCGACCCAACTCCAACCTAGGAAACAAAAATCGCAAAACCCTGCGCAAGGCGACACCAATTCGCCAACAATTCCCGTATTTTCTCCCAATTTAGCCATCGCCATGGATTTGCATCACCACCAGCAACCATACGCCCAATCCGACGGCCACTCGCAGGCCTACGATCCCTCCCATTCCTACGAAGCCTACTATGGCTCCTACCCTCAACCGCAGTACGAATCCCCCGCCTACTCCCACCAGTACTACGACTACTCCACCTCCTACCAGCAGCCGCCTCCGCCCGGCGTTGACCCCACGCACCATCATTACGTGCCGGCACCTCTGAACGAGGGGATGGAGGTCGCCGCCTTCCCCCATTCGTCGGAGTATGCTGTGCCGATGGCCGCGACCATGGGGAACGGTGGTGCCGCTCAGGTTTATTTTTTTACCATTTTTGTTGTTTATTTGGTTCTTCAGTTATTGCATGTCGAGAGTTTTTAAGAACAAAACAAGCAGGATCTTTTAGCTTTTAATGTGATAATATAAACATTTGGTCAAAATTCAGGATCTTGAGGCACCTTAAGTTGTACTTGTAGTTATCTTTTCGTTGTCAATTAATGTGATAATATAAACATTAGTTTGTTTGATTGCCTGTATATCAGTTTACTTTTATCATTAGGGGTGAAAAATGGATCAGATGCAATTCAGCAATTGGATAGTGGTCAGACTTCGTCTGTATCAGTATTTTTTTTATATTTCAGATACAGATATGAATATGGACAGTCCTGGATTCATATCAAACGGATAAGGATTGATCAGACCAGATATTAAACGGTTATGGATACAAACAAGATATACTAAACATATATGAATAGTTGAATATGAATGCGAATGCATGGCATCGTCATCGGTTAACTCGATCGGTTGAGGTAAGTTAGCAATTTTGTGATGGCTTATTTAGCCAAGTGGTGGTAATGGATAGAGAAGGAGAGGGAGGCCCTTGTATGTATCGTATGCGAAGATATTTGACATTTGCCCTCCAACAATCCAGTTTTTCCCTCCCTTCACTTTCCTAACCTCCAATTGAATGCCGTAATAAGGTTGTTGATTCAGTTGGTTGAACCAGCTTGAAGCAATTAACCCTTTTGTAATCATATCATCAGTGCAACTGATGTTCTGTGGTCCATAGACTTGATCTAATCCAACAATCTAGTGATGCGAGGTGCCCTGCTCCTTTCCTTCAATTTGCAGGAACTAAATTTTATATCCATGTCCACTATAGATTTGCCTTCTGGACCTCCTGCTAGATTGTTGAGATTTTGTGTGCTATCAGCTATTTTCTCAAATCAAATGATGACAACTAATAGCTGGAAATTGGTCTGTTTTTAACTCAAACAAGATATACCAGGGCGACTTCAGCATTGCCCTTGGGTGTTGCTAAGTGTGTTTTTGAGTCAAATAGCCAGTGCTTACTATTTAGTTCCGGGAAACACTCATGGGAACACCTAGTGGCAATACCTACCCTCTCTCAAGCTATTAACCCTATAGCTGGCTTCTTTGCTGTTGTTGCTCCCTGGAATGAAGGATTGGGATTCTTCTCTCCAAGAAATTCTATTCGACCAATCTTGTTGTCACCTTGACTAGAAAGTTAACATCTAGTGCTTGATTTGAGATACTGATAATGATCTGTGCAGCAACATATGTAGTAGTTGCAGTGAAATTAGAGATCTAAATATATAAGTTGACTCTTGCTGTTTATTTTCTTTCTCTTGTAGATTCCTTGTGATTTGGTTTTTGTGTGTGCGACTTCGGTTATAAGGTCCTGCATGTCACCTAAGAATGGTGGTTTATTTGGTTCTTTGTTCTTTTATTATATTTTAGTTCCTGTTGGTTCTGATTGTGTCTCAGTGCTGTCTCTTCTCCTAGTCACTGGCTTTTCATGGTTGGGAGAAGAACAGGAATAGGGAGCAGCTAGCTGTTATTTTCTTTTCTTTTCCTAGAAAAATAACTCTGCTTTTTCTCAAATTTCTTGACTGTTTACTGATATCATTTTTATGGAAAAGAAAAATACTATAGCACTCATCTGCGCTGCTAATTTATTGATCGACTTGTGTTTCTCTGGTTTTGCACCATCTGAAAGCACAAAACAACACTACTAGTGCAAAATCAGAGAATCTTTAGCTTCAGTAAACTTGAAAAAGTGTTTACTATTTGAATAACTGAGCAGAAAGAACTCTCTCAGCTTTAGTAAGCTTGAAAAAACAGTTCTACATTTTGATTTATAGAGCAGAAATTCTTTTTTTTTTTTCATATTTGCAGGGTGGCGGTGGCAGCAGGGGTTCATTCAGAGGGCGTGGTGGCAGGAGGGGTGTCAGGGGAGGCTTTGGCAGAGGCAATTTTAGAGGCCGTGGCCGTGGCAGGGGTGGTGGCAGGGGGCAAGAGCCAGCACAACCACCTCCACCTAAACCAGCACGCCAACCCAAGCCCCATGCTTGGTGTGATATTTGCCGTGTTGACTGCAACAGCCTTGAGATCCTGGAGCAGCACAAGGCTGGGAAGCGACATAAGCGCACTGTTCAGCGGATCCAAGAGTATGAAGCTCAACAAAAACAATTGGCTGGTTATCAGTCAACTATTGTTGTTTCTTCTACTACCACTGAGACAGGTCCATCCGTAGCTGAGAGTGTGCCTCAAACTTCACCAGCACCTGTTGCAGCATCAGGTACTGCAGTAGCTAGTGAGGCAGGTACAAGCAACCCTCCTGCTAAGGTGGAGATCCCTGAAGAACATAACAAGGAAACAGGAGCTCAAAACCAGCCCGTTACTGAGGGGCCATCCAAGTCTGTCAAGGCTGAGGCCAGTGGGACACAAGCACTGCCTCCTTCAGACACTACTCAGGCAGAAGCTGCTGCTTCTGGTAAACGACCTTTCATTAAGAGGCCCAGGCCTGATGGATATGGCCTTGGTTTTGTGTACGGCTATGGTGGTGGCAGGGTTGATCGGGGAGGTAGGAGGGGTGGACGGTTTGACCGCGGGGGAAAGCGTCCGAGACGGTTTGGAGAGTTCCAGCCATGGCCTCCAATGCCTATGCCAATGCCGATGATGCCTCCTATGCCGATGCCTGGTCCAGCTTCACACCTCCCAAGGGTACGACCTATTGTGTGCACATTGTGCAATGTTAGCTGCGATACGCCTGCAGTGTTTGAAACACATGTCTCAGGCAAGAAGCACCAGACCCGCATCAGTAAATTGCAGGGACCTAACACTGTCTTTGGGCCGATTACGGTATTTATTCCACCAGGACAGCCGACACCACATCCCCATAATGGACCCGAGCCTGTCTTTTATGGTCTGACGACACCTGAGCTGATCAAGCAGCATGAGATGTTAATGCAGGACCAGATTGAAGATGAGGATGAAGAAGAGGAGGATGCAGGTGAAGATGGTCAGCAGGATGAAAATCCAGAAGATATAGTTGAAGGTGATGGTCAGCAGGATGAAAATCCAGAAGAGATAGTTGAAGGTGATGGTCAGGATGAAGCGATGATAAACAATGGTACCAATGGCATAACCAACTCTGAGCAAAGTAAAGAGCAGAATGAATCAGTGGTGGAACCTACTCCTGGTACTGTTGACAGATCTGCTGTAGATGAGAATCAAGATAGTAAAGTAGGACCCAGTAATAATGATGCTGTGCCAGGATTGCAAACCACGGCAGGAGTATCTGAGGAAGTTGTAGTGGGGGAAAAGTAGTTGGTTGGGGTTGTGTTGTTTAGTTTGTCTGGCATCTGTTGTTAAAGTGTGATTGTTTGCATCCCGCTCTATATTAGGTTGACGTGTTTCTATACTGGTAGTATCTTAATTGTAGTTCATGCCTTAAGACTTAGCTGCTGAGTCTGATTTTTGTATCAAATTATTGCTCTATGACAGTTACTCTGGTGGAGAATGGTTGGTTTAATACTGTGATGGGTGGATTACTTTTAATTCGTGAGAGTTAAGAACTCAGTTTGCAGCTCGTTTAGTTGTATGTTTGAAATAATTCGTATTAGCAGTGGAGCACTGCAATTTGAGTTCTTAAGTGCCAACTTTCTGAGCAACCAGAAATTCTGCTGGTATATCACTGCATTTTTCTCTCAAAAACCCGTTTCCAGTAACTTTTTGTTGAATGCGAACTTCGAGAAAAAACTACAGAAAACTTGGGGCCGTTATAAAAAAAGATAAAAAGCAGGGCACCCTTGCGACAAATTTCGGGCAAGTTTTCTGGAGTCCCAGTCTCTCTGTCTCACTGCTTGTCCAGTGTTAAAAGAATAGACATTGATTGAAGTTAAATACTGGAAAGTTTTTATAGATTAAAAAAAAGTAAATAGAACTTTGTTTTGTATTAAGTGAAACTTGTCGATGTGACAAATTTATTATATGTGCTTATTGCATGTTCAGTGATTGCTTTCGTTAGGTACCCAACGGACTACTGTGGCAAAAAAACACCCATTGCAGCCAGTCTTAAGACCAATGGGCTTGTTTCATGGGCTAAATTCCAATCCAATCCAATCCAGCCATGCCTATCTTAGTCCCTCTCATACTCTCCACATTCTCTGTCGAGCTGCTGCTGCATAGTGCATACTCTACGGGACGAGAACTAAGAGATGCATCTTCTCGTACGGACGATTCCCACCCCACCATATCCGTTCCATCTCAGGCGAACCAGAGCATGTTTTGTTTGTCGCTCGCAGTCTCGATTTGTGCAGTCTGGGGGGAAGGAGCAGCTGGAACCAGAGCTGATGCCTAACGCTCGCCGGCGGAAACACGACCCCCTCTGGGAAGGCGATGGGTCCAGCCTCGGCGTCGATCTGGGAAATGTCAGAACTGGCCTCGCTGTCGGCACGAGCCTTGGTTTCCCTCGACCTCTCACAGTACTGTATTAACACTTCCTTTTTTCTTTTTCTGACCAAGTATTGCTTTCAGATTGAGTCCACTTCCTTTTACATGTTTAAATTCTTATTATTTTCTTATTAAACAACCATTAAACATGTTTTGTTAGGTCTTATGTGTTTTACATTTCTTTGGCCTATTGTGTGTCTTTTTATTTTTATTATTTTAGGGTCTAAAGTTGGTTTTGTATTAGGTTCTGAGGATGAAGGGGCGGGAACTTGAGGCCAGACTTGTCGAGATTGCGGAGGAAGAGGTTGGTTGTAAATCAATCAAATTTGCTTAACTTGCTGGGTTATTTGCTACTAGTAGAATACTGTTTTCTGCACTTAGTAAATGATGTGGAGCAGGGCGGCAGCCTGTTAAGGATTATATGGGCCGGGAGGACAAGAATAAGAAGGAAATCAAGCCGACAAAATCCAGAACATAAAATTCTGTTTCCCTGGAATTTCACTGTTTTGCCAGCAAAAATATTTTGCGGGCTGCAAAATTCCATACTTGCACATAATATATCTGTTTTGCCTGTAAAATATTTTGTGGGTCGCAAAACCTATTTTGCCAGCGTAACAGGGGGCCGGCAGTGGAAGGACACTATTTTCTTATTTTATCTAGTTAGACATTATTTGTATTTTATTTTATTCCGAATCAACACATCCCTATAAGGGATGTTTGGATGTATCTTTTAGAATTATCTAAAAAATTAAATAACTTGTGTACTTCATTTGAGTGTGCTTGCAACAACAGTTATTCTCGTTACTCCTACATCAGTAAATATGTAAATGTATTGTAGGATGCTGATGAGCTAATAGTTGGCCTTCCAACATCAAACATTGGTGCAGAAACACCACAGTCATACAAGGTCCGTGGCTTTGTCCGTGGACTGGCAGTTCGAGCTGCTGACAAGTGAGTTTTTCTCTGTTTTTTCATGTTATGCACTTGGTTTTACATTATTATTATTATTATTATTATTATTATTATTATTATTATTATTATTATTATTACTATTACTATTATTATTATTATTATTATTTTTATAAGGAATTATGAAACATGTAAAATTTTGGAAACTATCTATTTTAGAAGCAACCCATGCCATGATTCTGGGGCTATAGTTACATGTAATAATTACTAGCCTTGAATTGCTACTGATTGCATTGATTTAAAATAGAGCAGAGGGTTGAGGGTTTACCTGCAAGACGAACATGGGACATCAAAAGATGCCTTAGACTACATGATTGATATGTAAGCATCCGTCCTGCTCTTTTTCTTTTCTTTTATTTGGGTTTTTTTTCTTCTAAAGATACTAATCAAGGTATTGGTTTGAAAATTTTCTAATGTTATTGTAAAACCAAATTTTCTTTACAGCGGAGTGAAAAAATCTGCTAGAAGAGTTCAGTCGGATGCTTATTCAGCTGTTGTTAGTACAATTCTCTTTACTTTTGTTGCATTATTTGCCCATACATTAATTTTAGGTGGGTACTATACCTGGCCTACACTGCATATGCTATGCAGTTAAGCTCTTAATTATCCAAATACTGCATATATATGCTATATACTGAACCCCCAACTTTATCTCAAATTTACCTCATTTACAAATAAGCCTGAATTTTTCTCACCTGAAATTCTATTGAACTTGTGTATATTTTTAGAATTGCACAACACAAAAATATAAGAAAAGAAACGAAAAGAATTTTTTTCTCTCTCTGTTTTTTTTTTTTGGGTGATTTCTCTTGAAACATGTTGGCCAACAGTCGGTCAATTTAGCGACAGTTGATACTGAATCTGGAGTTGTTATCTTCTCCAGATGTATGGATTTAATTGGAGACTCCCAGGTGGTTTGTGCCATCATTCAGATGAACAGTACACATCAATACTGACTGTATATTTATGATTGTTTGTCTGCTCTGCCTGTGAAACATCAGGCTATACTCTGGACAGTCCGATCTTAAATGGACAGTCTGGATCTTAAATTGGATCTGGATACAATTGGAGAGGAGCATAACCCCTGAATCTGAAATTGTAGTTGCTTGCTACTATTCCTTCTAAACATAACAAGTGCAAGTAAAAATAATATTTACTTGGAGAGGAGCAGAACTTCTGAATATGAAATTGTAGTTACTAGCTACTATTCGTTTTAAACATAACAATTGCAAGTAAAAATAATATTTTCTTAAACAGATATTATTGGAGAGGTACTTCCAGATGCGTGGTTATTGTGTGGAGCTTGTTCTTCCCAATCAACCTGAGTTACGCAAAAAGGTACGGGCTGGAGTGCAGTCCCGTCCCTCCCAGGATGATCGCTTATGGAAGGATGACTTAAAGGATGACATTAAGTCAGAAGGGAACATCTTTGACTTATTTTAAGTATTATAATAACATTTTTTCTGTATATCGAATGGCTTCGAGTTAATGCTCATTTTTTGTAAATAGTGCTGACATTAGCCGTTGTATGCCAAATTCGTATATAAACAGACTACTTGAACTGAATTTCGGGAACAAATTCATATGAGATGGAGCACCAAAGAAGCTTATTTTTCAGTTATTCTTTGCATTGTAGATTGCTGAGGCCTTTTTTTTTGTTGCATGGTGCATAGTGACAAATGAATTATTCGGATTCGGTTCGGCAGGATAAAAAATTTGTGATTCAAGAATATTCGGGTAAATTCGGAATTATTCGGACCGGAAATCTCAGTTACATAAGGGAGCAAAAAAAAAAAATGTTTTCAAATTATTGGGGAAAAATTCGTAGAAATTTGCAAATTATTCGGTTATTATTCGGTCAACCGAATAATTCGTCATTCGGTTCGCTATCACCAAAAAAATTAATTATTTGCGAATAATTCGCAAATCTTGTGACTATGCATGGATGTAGTGTCAATCTCTAACTTGATGTTGTCATTTTTTTTTCCAGGAAGTATCTAATCTATTGGACTACAAGTACATAAAAAAAAAGTTACACTATCAAGTAGAAAACAGTCGAAAAGAAAGAAAAGGTAAGAAGACAATGAATTGTAACAAATAACTGATATTCCAAATCTCCCTTCTACATCCCTAAAAGTGTCCCGCAATCTCCTGTTGTGACCCAAGTGTTCTATACAACTGCCATTAAATGTACAGGTCTCACAACAAAGAATTCCACCCAATCAATACAAGGTGAAAGAAACCGAAAATTTTGGGAAAGAATCAAACAAAAACCAACCTAATAAGCACATCAGTACAACTTACTGAACTCAGTACCTTGTGCGACCTCCCCCAATCTGGGATAGAAAGGCTCTCTTTCAAGATGTGTCTGCAATGAGTCCATGATCTTAACCAACGAGGCCCAGGCAAATGGCGCAGCACCGCATGCGTAACCAAACACTGCCAAGGCCCTGACAATTCCATTTGAGTACCAGGGGTAAGCCATAACGAAAAGACAACCAGCCAACCCTATCCAAGTCGTCAAAACCGCTAGGGAAGGAAGCACGAAGAAACTGGCAACAACAGTGGCGAGAGATAAGGTGCCCAAAAGATAGAGAGGCCAACCCATGAGGGGGTGAGCTGTGCGTGGAATGAGGAAAAAGGGGACGGTGTATGTGGCTACCATAGACCACAAAACTAGCACCTTGAGCATCGCTTGCATGAAGGCCGAACATTTCTCGGGACGCCGGTTATAGCATAGCTTTGAGCATGTAGGCTTGGCCAGCTTCGCTACAATGATTATGCTGATGTACAGAGCGGCCTCAATTAGTACCAGTGGCAGCTCTGATGGATAGCTGTTCAAATTTAAATTGAAGCATATTAGAAAACATGAGTTGAAGATAAAACAAAGAGATTAATTTGTTTTGCAGAATAACTAACCCAAGATTACTGCGCCGTAGCTCGTGCCATGAGAAGCCAAGTGGTAGCACTGGCCAAGACCACCAGTACCATGGTTTAAACCATGGTGCACTAGGGAATGTGACGACACTGTTTGGTCCACAGGGAACATTCCATTTAAGCTTTAGATCTGCAACAAAATTGATATTATCCATATAATTGAGCAGATAGAACAAAAAGAAAAAATGAAGCTGAGTTACTACAGTGGGACAAAAGTGAAACTCACAATAGTAGGAAGCATCCATCTGATAACCAAGAGGCAGTCGATACGTGCCATTGACCTTGGTACCATTAGCAGGTGGATGAAACAGGGGCTGATCGAGCAGATCGGGAAAGTAACTAACAAGGAAACCTTGATCTGCACCGTCTGGATTGCGGCGGCCAATTTCTAGTTCATGAACCATGTTGTTGAACACGTCCTTTGAAGGCTGTAACATTAGAGTACCCAAAAATCATAATCAATCTCATGAGCAAGATGTTTCCAACCAAATATCGTGTAAAGACAGACCTGTCATTGTCATGGATTTTTATATCAAACCAGTGGTCAGTATCGAACTGGTAACAGACCGGTACTGGTAGGATATTACTTTTTCCATTTGTATTTAGTTTCTTTATTCATGCTAAAGCAAGTAACTAGATTTGATCAAATGCCAAACATCTAAATTAACTGGTACCAGTCAACTGATAAACTACATTCATATGACGAAGTACCAATTTCCCTATTCTGCATAATAATTCTGTATGATGAAGTACCAGTTTCCCTATTCTATGTAAGAACCCCCGAGTATATAAATGAACCTGAAGACAAAATTTTGCACCCAGTTTTTGTAATTTTTTTTTGAAACAGTACATAAGGGAGGCACAATTTAGTCTCAATTTAATATTTAATGAAATTACCCTCAATTGTGCAGCACACAGACCAACAAAAACCAAAATATGGACCACTATTGGAGTAAATGTACTGATGAGGAACTTGATATTACCTGAAGGACAAAGAGGCCGGTGTGGAAGATGCATGGGTTTATGAAGACGGCGCAAAATTGGCCACACTGGAAGAGCTCGTCAGTGTTTTGCAAGAAAAGGTTGTCGGAATCAAGCATGACAACCCGATCATAGTCGAACAAGCTCCAGGCATAGAGCTTGTTCATGGTTAGCTTGAACCGTGGGTTGAAGCCGCCTTGGAACTCATAGGGGTTCTTCAAGTTTGTCACCGTCACTACCTTCAAACCATCCTCCTTTTCCCTGTTTTCAGGCAACAACTTAATATGATTATTTTTTTGCTCTTCTCCAAAAGACAGAAAAGAGATACATCTGATTTTGTGGACCAGTTCCTTATAATGTTTATATTCCTAAATTTTTTCTTAAGGGTTTAACTAATTTGTTCAGCTCTATGTAAGAATATTAAGAGGAGGATGTTGAAAACCAAAATAGGTCTTACAGTTTTCAACCTCAAGCGTTATCTGCTTCCTCATGTCATTTCACAATGGAGGTTTCATATTTTATTATCTCACAACAGAACTTCCAAAGTGATGAATATCTATTAGCAGATTCAAGACTGAATTGTCATACTTGTAAGTGTTCTTCTCCTTTTTCTATATGCTCTTTGCTGCTCTCCTTTTTCTAATAAAATTTTCTCCTTGACTACCTTCACCCTTCACCGCACACCCCACTCAAATCCAGATCGTCTAATGTAACTCAAACTTTGTGTTTTAATTTAAAACATTCATTATAAATTGGTACGAATTTCTTTCAAATTGACCTGAATTAACTTGAATTCTAATCGGACGGTCAGAATTTTAAATTCAAATTTACGTATTACAGATGATACAAACTCCGCCCCACTCCCTCGTCCCTCCATTGTGAAATATTTAAAATATTTAGCAGGCACCAACTGCATAACCTCGTCATGATTTTAATTTTCAGAAGTACTTTATTCGACTTGACATTGGACTTTTTAACACGCAAAGAAGGACGGATTTTATAATAGAAAAACAAAAGACGATTAATTGACTAGTAAACAAAAATATCCGAGCAAGGCAGCAAACAAACGCAAACGCAAACGCAAAGGACACCCAACCCAATTAAGTCAAAATGACCGAGTACGACGGTGCTTTATTCCAGCTCCAGCTAATACTGCTTAAAGCAAGGGGTATTTACTATTTCCATTATAAACAAGTTTCAAAAGTTGTCCAACCGCGTCTCTTTAATTTTCCAAGAGCTAAGAAAAATAGCAAACAACCGAAGAAAAGTCAAATTTTTAAGACTTAATTCGTCCGTTTACACTCTGGACTCTGGAGTGTTTGTTACCCAAATTTTACAAAACCAAACTGCCACCACCCACCAGGGCCCAGGCAGCAGCTTCCATTTTACAACTGTATTTTTGCTTGCTTACCCCTAAAGTAAAATTAATTTGCTAAATATCATAAAAGCAAAAAACACGTCTTCTTGGGACAAAGTCGCAAGAGCCATGGCGATAAGTCACAAGTAACAGTCCACAACAAATAAAAAAGAGAAAAAAACGTAAACGACGATGCAACAGTGCGTAGCGAGTCGAGATTTAAGCCTAAAGATCATTGGTGGATTGGTGCCAGAGGTTTATTTTGATGATGAAGTCGCTACACGGGTCAAAATATCTCGGTAAAATACAGAAGATCCAAAATCCCGTGATCTGTTTTTAATTCTCATCCCAAAATTAAAACGGGCACAAAATAATTACTCAAAAGAACAAATCTAATTAAGGATGAGGTAGAACAAATCCAAAATTTAAATTGACGGAATTTAATCCGAAGCTAATTTAGAGTGAAATAACAGAAAATGCAAATAGAGTAGGAGCAACATACATTGCCTGGACCCACTGGACAGGGACATCCGACGAGGCGATGACGACGCGATCGGCTTGAACTTGGAATTTGGCAAGCGACCGCATCATTACCCTCAATGCAACGTAGAACTCGTAATCTCTCGGCGTGCCCATGTACATCATCGCCGCATAGGCATGCCGGTGCTTGGCATCACGCCGCCTCTCTTCTAATTCATGTCTTCCCAATACATTTGTTGCCAAGAGCAAAATTGCCAGCACCAGCACCAAGTACCTAATTGTGCCTCCTTCCATCTACAATTTAATTTCTGATTCCTCAGCACCGGAAATTTGGGAGAAAAGAAAAGAGAAATGTTCCCCTCTCCTTTTGTTTCCCCACCACCAAGATATGAAATCGAAGGTTTGCGCTTCTCTTCCCTCTCCTTGTAAATCAAAACAAGGATCAAATAGAACTGAATATATCGGTTCTTCTCTCCTCTCGCCGGAGGGGGGAGAGAGAGGGAAGAGGGCGAAGATCTGGCGAAGTGTAAGAGATAATAAATTAATTTGGTATGGTTTGGAGGAAAGAGAAGAAGGGGTATATATGAGATATTTGTAATGATACGGGAGGAGCTATACTAGGAAGCCCGCAACAGGCAATTGAATTGAGGTAAAATGGTTTATTAAAGTGGGAGGATAACATACAAATAAAATACAAGCCTAACCTTTTTTAAACAACCTGTATTCATAATTTCATATCCAGTGCATTTGGCCAATGGTTAACAGATGTTGATGCCTCCTTTTTTATTACCGACCTTATCTGATAAATGGTTCCAAAATATCTTCTAATTGGAATCTCGTCGAAATTAGAAAGAAAAAAATAAAATGAATTATTAAATTTGACACATTATAAATTGTTTGTTAATAACAATAAATTTTTAAATTAATATGAAATTTTATATGTTATATTTTATGGTACAATTAGGGTGGCAAAAAGAAAACCCGGGATTTTCTATTCTCCTAGCTGATTTCCAGACCGTGGGTGTTCGGTGCATCGTAGACCAGGCTTTGCTAAATCACCGGCGCTTTCTGCTGGGTAGCTGAGCCTGAGGTGCATGAGCTTATCTGATACTGGCTTTTGATTGATGAATTTAAAATAAAAATGATTGATTGATGAATTTAAAATGAACAAAAATCGAAAGAAGAAGTTTTGGGGGATAGCGTTGATGTCCAACCAATTTGTTTCTTGTAAAATACTTCAATGCAATAATTTAATGAATGAGTTCCCGATCCAGTTGAACTTTAGAAAATTAAATGAAACATGCACGATAGCTTTTATAAATTTTTTTAGGTATACAAAGAGTTGAATTGTGTTTAGTGCAAATTTGCAGCATATTTCGTTGTTATTGTATGAACGATTTAAGAATAACACTGAAGACTAAGGAAAGCTTGATACCTAAATTAAGGTAAAATCTAAATTTGCTGCATATTTCATTTGTTGGGCAACATTAACATTTTTCATGGATTAATTAAACATAAATGTGAGGAAATAAAATAAAATCTAAGTCAAAATCTTACGTAATTCACTAACATTTTGAGCTTGATCAGCGTACCAATCTGCATGTCTGTTTTAAGTTATGTTTTGTTTTGAATTTTGGAATGCTGAATTGTATTTTGCTTTGTTTTTTGTTGGGTTTATAATTATATTTTCGCATCAAATTAGACAGAGAAACTGTAGAAATAAAAGATTGTACTAAAACGCACATGTTTAACAAATAAAATGTTGTACTAAGTTTGAACTAAAAATTAGTACAAATTAGTTTACCACATAACTAATAAATTATACTACAACACAACATAACAAACATTCCATCTAAAAAGTACAAATTGAAATAAAACTGTAGAAAATAATTAACCATAACATAACCACCTCTTGATCTCTTGGTCTGCCTTCTTGGTGAATGAAAAAATAGTGAAAATTTCGCTCATATAGAACAGACAGAGTGGTGCGCATCCTCAGCTGGCGCACGAGCCAGGATTGGTGCGCTTCCTCCAAGTACGTGGGTGGTAAGATATGAAATCTGTTCAATTGGGTGGTGGTTGTTTAATTTGGAATTATTGGGGTGGTAACTAAAATATTTTCGAGATATTCGTTTTATGAAAAAGTAAAGTTATTATATATGTGTAATTTGAGTTATAAATTTTCAAATATAAATGAAAAAAAGTTAAATCTGGACATATTATTCTATTACTTTTAAATCGTACAAAACCGTCAATGCATTAGAACCTCCAAATTGGACATTTTATACCACAAACTTTTGTAACATGAGAACCTTTCTCGAGAACACTTATCTATATCGTCATTAAACTTGATTTAATAGAAATTAAAATAATTGTGTCCAAATTATACTTTTTTTGTTTATATATGAACATTTATAACTCAAATTGTACATAAAATTTTTGGTATTGAAATTCTCTTGTAAATAACTATACTTTTTCATAAATGAATATCTTGTGGTTTTTTTAAAAATTTAATTTAATTTATATTAATTATAATAATTATCCTCTAGATAACTTGTGGTATTATTAATTTTTGTTAATTATGCGAGTTAATCTTTTTATGTTTAGAAAAGTTACTGAGTTAGTCTACAAATATTAATGATGGATTTAGTAATTAATATTGTGAAAATCTTTATTAAGAATTCAAAATATGTGGCGCATGGAGATTGGTTAATTTTCAAGGGTGGTAGAAAATTCCTGCCTATCGGTGGACAGAGAATTTAATTCCGAAATTATTGTATATGATTTATGGAAGGAAATTGTTTTGGAATATTTTTGGATAAAAATTACCCAAAATAATTTCCTTCGTTGGAACAAAATATTATTTTTTCAATAAAATCATTCATTAGAAAAAAATTGTTATCACCATTGGATTTAAAGATGCAAAAACTTTTTTAAGAAATATATAAATTTTCAATAAAGTCATTCCTTATTTTACCTTGAGAAATATGTAAATTTACACAATTATTCTTTCTCATATTGTCTACTCCACGAGTTGCACATTTTTTTAAAACAAAATCCCTCTGCCGTTGCGGCGTTGTTTCTCAGAAACTCAGTCCAGATTCGATAAACGCACCAAAATGCTTCACGTGGCTTTCAAAATATTTATATTTAGAAATATAAAAAATAAATTATAGGTAAATAGATGGATTTTTTTTTTCATCTGAAACCACGGTAACATGGTCCCTTTGGACCGAATCAATGGTCCAATTCCTATAAAATTTTCATAAATTGTTAGAAACCAGGCCACAAGAGAATCTAAAAATTATAAATACTGAATCATTTATCCAGTTTCTATAAAAGCTATCAAAATCGAGTCCTCCTAAATTTGCAGAAATTAAAGGGATGAAACTATTGATTTGGTCCTTTTGGACGGAGGTTAAAGGGACTGAACAAATAATTATGTTTCTTTAATATTCCAAAATGTGAAAATGAAAGAGATCAAATCAATAGTTCGGCCTCTGCCCTGCCCAAAGTGACGGAATTATTATTGGTCCCTTCTATTATATATTGAAAATATAATCCATGCATTTGTCAATAAATAATTTTTATATTTCTAAAATTGAAAATTTTCCGCTTTTGAACGTGTGGAAGGCGCTACATAAACTTTCTTCAAATTATGAGTGATGTGACGCTGATTGTTCTTTAATAACGCCCTCTACTTTTACAATAAAAGGTAAGATGAGCTGATTCATATCACCCAATCTTGTACCTATTGATGAGGTGCATCTCTCGTGACAAAGCATATTACCAGTAGATGCCGTTTAGCGTCGAATTCACGAACTAAATTCTTGGAGGCGAAAGAGACACACACGGGACACGGCACATCCTTGGATGGTGCCGATTGTGTTGACTTTGTTAACTATTATATAAAGCAAGTATAAAGGTACCGTACCATCTAATTTCACGGATTTTAGCATTTAAAAAATATATATTTTAAGCTGTAGTTATCCTATCAGGATTTTGGTTTCTCCCCTTTAATTTACGAAGTGTTGGAGTCTATCCGAGTTGATAGAAAGAAGACTGAAATTTTTATTAATATTCAAAATATCTGCAGCTTCTTCGTTTGGAATTTCAAAAATAACCAAATCACAAATTTTATTTTCGATTTTGAGCCTCCTTTCCGCAAAATTAATTCCCGGTTCCAACCTCTCTAAAACCGGAGAAAAAGTTCTCGGTTTCAGAAACCGGAGATAAAATCCACGGAATCATCAATACAAACCGGGAAAAAAAATTGCGGTCCCCAAAACCGGGAATTTTTTTTCCGGTCTTGGAATTCTGCCTATTTAACCAACGGCGCACCCCCTCTCTCCCTCACATCTCTCTTCCTCTAGTCTCCCTTTGTCTCTTCTCTTCTTCTCTCCGACTGTCCTATCGATCGAAACTTCAATTCAGGTATTTTTAATATTTTTATTTACTATTTAATTTAGAAAATAGTAAAGTAGTTTAGGATATTTCAAATTGGTTTAGAATATTATCCGAATAATTTACAAATTCCAAAATAGTTTAGAATTGTCCGTCGAAATTCCAAAATGGTTTAGAATATTGTCCCAATAATTTAGAAATTTCAAAATAGTTTAGAATAATGTTTAAATAATTTAGAAAATTCCAAAATGATTCAGAATATTGTCCGAATAATTTAAAAAATTCCAAAATGGTTTAGAATATTTTAGAAAATTCTAAAATGGTTCCGAATAATTTAGAACATTCCAAAATGGTTTAGAATATTTTAGAAAATTCCAAATTGGTTTAGAATAATTTAGAAAATTCTAAAATGTTTTATAATATTGCTAGCGCTAATTTAGGAAATTCCAAAATGTTTTAGAATATTTTAGAAAATTCAAAAATGATTTAGAATATTGTTCGAATAATTTAGGAAATTCCAAAATGAGTTTAGAATATTTTAGAAAATTCCAAAATAGTTTAGAATATTGTTCGAATAATTTAGGAAATTCCAAAATAGTTTAGAATATTGTTCGAATAATTTAGAAAATTCCAAAATAATTTTATAATATTATCTGAATAATTTAGAAAATTACAAAATGGTTTAGTATAATTTAGAAAAATACAAAATGGTTTTGTAGTATGGCAGGCGAAGTACCTGATCAAGGAGAGAGAGAGAGAGACGAGGAGAATGTAACAGGTGTTTAGCCAGTTGTTGTGGATACCTCACAGCCATCATAGGGTATCTAAGTCTTCTAAGGAGGTAAGCATTTACTTATTTGAATTTTCATAACTCGGTCAGAAATCAAATCATATTATAATTCCTATTTATGTTGTAATGTAGAGTTCGGAGGTTTTAAATGTCAAACACTATCGGATGCATTGCAAGTACCATGAGAAATATGCGCCGTATTTGATTCGATTGGGCTTATACCAGATCACAGTCATGCCTGATATCGCCATCGATGCGGCGCTTATACATGGACTTATCGAGCGGTAGCGTCATGAGATGCACACCTTTCATCTTCCTTTCGGAGAGATGACAGGTATTAACTACACTAATTCAAATTAATTTGTTAGTTTTACTATTTTGATAACAAGTCAAATAAAGAAATTGTTTATAATTTTGATTTAAATAAATTACAGTCACGTAGAGGACGTGAGCTATTTGCGGGGTTTGCCCATTACGGGGGCTTCAGTGACGGGGTTACAGATGGGGCGAATGTAAAAGGCCGGGTCTTTGATTTGTTAGGGATCCATGAGGATGAACAATCGAGCTTTATAAAAAAAAGGGGGGCTGAGGGAGATAATTTTTTTTTGACTGAATAATACTGAAAACTAAGCTCCGTTAGCGATTTTAGAAGCTGCCAGCTAACGCCGATGAACAAACGCTGAAGTGGTAAGTATTTTCTATTTATCAACTTATTAGTACTTTACATTCTCAATAATGTACTCACATTCTCATGAAATTTGCTAGGTATGTCCGTGGATTTCTCTTGGACCTATTCTCAGTTACTTTGTTCCCAGAGAGCAGCGGAGATGAGATATCGCTGTGGTATCTCAATTTGATTGAGAATTTAGACGAGTCGACAAACTACATTTGGAACAGAGCCGTTCTCGCATATTTATATCGATATCTATGTCTCGCATCCGTTCCCCAAGTTCGATTATGCTGCTGTAGCACTGGTCGTGGACTCGATTTCCAGTTCACCGACCTAAGCCAAAATCGAAGGACTTTCAACCTTCCTGGGGCGCGCCAACAGAAGATACATGTCTAGCTTTTGCTGACAAATAGTGTTGCAAGCATAAGTACGAGAACTCATCTCACAGCAAAACCTCCAGTCCAAGTATCCCGCGCAACTAATTTCAGTAATTGACCGAGAACATGGTGGAATAGGAGCCGTACGAGAGTACTTATACCCGGCTTTCGAGAGTAACTCAGGCGGGAAGGGTGCTAAATTCTAACTCACATTATTACTAAATTTATCAAGTTTTTTATTTATTCAGTTATATGTCATCATACTTATAAATTCTAACTCATATTCTTACTAAATTTATCAGCCTTACTACTTGTATCGCGAACCTCTAATATTTTATTGGATAGTGGAGCACCATTGTCCTGATCACTGCATGCGACAGTTCGGTAAATTTCAAGAGCATCTGCCACCGCCTCCTATTAATAAGCACCTTCACGCTGAATTTCACAAGTATGATTTACTAACCGTTTTTTCCTTAATTATGTTAATTAACTTTGTGTGTTAAGTTGTTATTAAATTATGAACATGTTGAAGATGGTCTCAAAAAAGAATGAGTCATGGGCCGTAAAACACTCCTAGGCATATGGATTTCTAACAATACGGGTATGAAAATGTTTCCATCCGACTCTCATCGTATCCGTTGACACTCCTAGGCATATGGATTGTTTTGTATCAAATTCATGCAATTTTAGTGTAATTTGATATTTCATCCAGATACCCATCAAATATAAATCGTTAATTATAAAATTTACATCAAATTCCATCATCTTTCTTGTACATCATATAATTATTTTATAGATCATGTTTTAAAAGCCGGATTTTAAAATTATAAATTAATTTTATCATTATTAAAATTATTAAACGAATATATTGTTAATGAAATCCATCATTTATTATATACTAGACCGTGTAAATCCAATTTGACATTATATAAAAATAAATAAATATACCACAAGGACAATGTTACAATCAGATTCCGATCACTGATTTAAAATAAACTTATGACCTAAAATTTCGTGGTATATAAACGATGAAGATCAGGTAGCAAAGCTTGGTTGTGATTTGTAATCACGTTCCATTTATCCGAAATCATCCAATAATTTTTTTACAATTCGTTTCTAATTGCATCCACCAAATCTTCTATGACTTGGAGATACAAACAAACCAACCAGATGGCCAGATGGGATGGTTGGTGGGTCCAAACGTGCTGAGTACACTTGCGTAGACCAAATCGTACGAAATTCTTAATTGAATATTTTGTAAAAATATAGAGACTTGTGGGGTTGTAGCCGTCGGCATGACAGGCATGTATGTATGTAGAAACAAGTCATTGAAAAAAGCATGGACGGTTGACAAAGTCGCAAAAGGGGGTTTTGTTTGGTCTCTATTGACCAGTTACGAGCATGAGCATCATATATTGGAATAGGTCTTGCTCCTCGGCTGTGCTTTGATTTTTTTTATTTATTTGCGAGGAATCAGCGTTTTGTTCGTAACAGTTTGTAGAAAATTTCAATTCTAAGAATATTGCAAAAAAACAAAATTACTTGGTTTTGAAGTTTATTTGCAAATTATATTTAAACAAGAATTAAAAACAACTTTTATTTGCAAATTCTGTTAAAAGAAGGATTAAAAATCATATTTAGTCTAGTGACTAAGGAATTATCATTCTTTATGTAAAGAGTTGTAGTTTCAGAATAGTGCCTTTTTTCAAAACTACAACTTTTACTTGCAAATTCATTAGTAATATTGTTTTGTACATGTGCTAATTCAAGTCGGGTATGTTTGGTTAGATTGAAAATAGGTTATTCTTGGAGTTAGACTATTCGGAATAACCTATTCGGTATTTGGTTGGATTAAAATAGCTAGAATAGTGAATCTAAACTTTTTGTCTTATTAGAATATGCTATTCCTAAGAGTTTTTAAAATTGATTATTCTAATAAAATAAAACAATAGCTATTCTTGATTTGACTATTATAGCTATTCTTATTTTGCAACCAAATATACCGAAGGGATTACATAGAAAAGCTAAATTAAGATGTTAATTTAAACTATTAAGGGCACCACCTATGATGAAATCCTAAAGTAGTTCTCAATTGTAATAATAGACGATAAATAAGATAAAAATGGTTATCCGGAACTTTTGAAGCTGATATTTATTTAATTATTTTTCATCCGATGATATACTAGCACTAGAATATAATATGATGACACGGAGGCCATCATCTTAAAATTGAACTAGGAAAAAGAAGGTCAACACCTAAAACATTTAAAAAAATTTAAATATGTAAGATTTTCTTTGATAAATGCCTCCAAAGTAGATACCGTATATTATTATATTATATTTCCTTAATATACAAACTGCCATTAAATTTGGGAAGGGGATAAATGCCGATATTTTTATTAATACCCCAAAAAAAAACAAATTATCAAATTTGCTCCCACTCCAAATTTATTTTTATTTCTACCCCAACCGCCCGTATACTGGGCGGTCCAATTTCCTTAGCGGACCGCCCAGGAGTTGGGCGGTCCACCCTTCATACCTGACCGTCCAGCAGCTGGGCGGTCCACTCTTTACAGCTGACCGCCCAGCTGCTGGGCGGTCTGATATATTTTTTTTATAAGCGGTCCGACCCCCCACTGCCTGCCCATCTCTCTCTTTCTCTCTTTTCTTTTCTGCCTCGCCGCCGCCCGAAACCTCCAGCCCTCTCTCTCCCTCTCTTCCTCTCTCTCTCTCTTGAACTCTCTCTTCCTCTCTCTCTCTCTCTCTTGCCTTGACGGATCTAGGACTTACTTGCCTTTCGGCCCTGATAGGCCCATGTACCGATGGCCCTGCAAAGGCCCAGGCCTGGCCCGGCCAAACACCCCCAGATATAAATTCATAAGCAAATCGGCCCAAACAGGCCGATGGCCCAAAATAGCGACTCAGGATTCGGATCCCCTCCCGGGGCCAACCTGAGAATAGAAAACTACTCGGGATTCGGACCCCCTCCAGGGGCCAACCCGAGCCCAGAAAACTACCCGGGATTCGGACCCCCTCCCGGGGCCAGCCCGAGGATAAACACAATCCGAGCCTCGAACCCCTCCGCTGGGCCAGCTCAGAACCAAACAAAACGGGACTCAAAGCCCGGCAAGCCGAACAGCCAAGAATGGTCGACGCACGGCCCCGCTGTACAGCCTGAGATCAATTATGCGAACATTACGGCCTAATATGCGGACATCCCCTACAGTATGCGGGGCATCGTCATTTATGCTGACAAGACCCCGCTACAGTAGGGCATACCCTATATAAGGCAAGGAACCCCCCAGAAAAAGGGATCGCATTGATCACATCTTGGAGAGGTATTATAAAGGGTTAGAGCGTTAATACCCCTCCGACACCCCGCGTGTCCCCCGGCTCGACCCGCTTCACCTGAGGTGGGACGGGCTGCGCATTCTGCAACCGGCCTCCGCACGGCCTGCTTCCTGAGAATAGGGCGTGCTCTCTCCTTGCTGGACCGAGTCCAAATACGGCCCGGCCCCTTCGGGAAGGGACGTATCAACCACCGTGGGGCCCCCTGCCTCAACTGAGCGAGATGACTTCCGCGGCGAAACAGACAGACATAGGCAAGCTTACCTCCGAGGAGATGGCTCAGCGGACGGAACGATCCAATCCAAAACATGACAAGGTAAAACCCCTGACCAACCTAGTCTCGGGCCGGAAACCCAAGGAAGCTTCAAGGGGAACCCTCCCAGGTGACCCGGGAACAGGGGCGGCGAGTATAGACCCTCTTCACAAGATAAGCCGAGAAGCCTCTGGCGTTGGAATTCCCCCGAATTGCACTTGGGGAATGCCGCGAGAAGAGATACCAACCGCCCAATCAGGGAAGGTTTTGGAGTCCCTCCCAACTTCCACACCCATCATAAGGCCAGTCGATTCAACTATAGTGACGGCCCAGGCCACCGGGCCAATTGGGTCGACTCCCCAAAATACCCAAAACCAGATGCTCTACACTCAATACCATTCCCCTTACTTTCCACAGAACGTATATCCGTCTCCCTATAACTATACCCCATACCCCCAATATGCTCCTCCGTATTCACAGTACCCGACTACCCATTTGGCACACTACCCCCCGCAAACCGATCCTAACTTGATGTACCATCCACAGACCCCCACTGCGGCACCTGGTGTGCGAATGATCCACCCCCCACCACCTGTAGTACAATTACTTCATCCAGCACCCGGGTCGAACGATCCGGAGCCCGGTCCACACCACACGGAACTCGATTCTGGCAATCCCGACCCCGAAATCGAAACCCTCGCCGGTGAGGAAGAAACTAGACAACATGGAGGACCAAGGCGGAGACTATCCTTTGGGGTTGAAAGAGAGGAAAGTGAAGGCTCATCCGCGGCGGCCAGCTCGAGAAGGAGTGCTGGCCGAGCAAGGACGGAAAGAACTCGAGGAGACCCTGACAACCGCGCCGAAGGGCACTCTCACCACTCGAGGAGAGATGACCAATTCCATCATTCGAGGAAAGACAATCATTCTCGCCATTCGCGAGAAAAGCGCCGCCAAACACCACCTAAAATGCGGCGAAAAACACGCACCACAACCGAGGCCGCAGGAATAGATATGGCAACGATAAACGCAATGATAAAAAAAGGAGTAGAGAAAGGAATAGCTGAAAGGGAAAGAAAGAATGCAGGGACTCGTTCCGGGTCGACGAATATTTTGGCAGGACCATTAGCCCCGAAACTTTACAAGGTCCCCATGAATGACTTTAAGTACCCCACCGGCCTTCCCTATTTCCAGGGCAGCGGGGATAGTCAGGATCCTCAGAACTTTGTGCATGGGTTCTACGAAAGGCTCCGGCTGCATGGAGCATCAGATGTAGTCGCGTGTCGTATCTTCACCACCTGCTTAACCGGGGAAGCTTGGGAATGGTACATGCGATTAAAGCAAGGATCGATAAAAACTTTTGACCAGCTAGCAAGAGCCTTCCTGGCCCGATACGACATGCTCCAACCCCCGCGAACGACCTGCGACTCCCTCCTAAAATATGTGCAGGAACACCAAGAGCCAACTCGGACCTTTGTGAACAGGTTCGTAAAGGCCTCTAGGGAGGTCCGAAATTACAGCGAAGACATCGCCTTGGCAGCTATGCTGAATGGACTTCGGCAAGGAGGACCGGGCACCCTCAGATATGATGCCCGAAAAAGGGAGTTTAAAAGTTTACCGGAACTCCTGGCTTTCGCCGAAGGATACATCCGGGCCGAGGAGGATGCCGTCCAGTTCCCCAGGCCACGGTCTCGATCACCAAAGCCGCAACAGAGTGACCGACAACTCGGTGGCGGCCCGCCCAGAAGACGAGAACCACCGAAGAGAAATACCGCGCTGGGGCCACAAACAGAAAGGCGCGAAGATGGCAAGGAGGGCTACCGGCCGCACTATGTCCGATATGCCCCCTTCGTCAAGAAGAGAAGCGAGATGTACCACATAATAAAGGACATGCCCGACGTCCCAAGACCGCTACGCAAGGATATTTTTGGGAAGAAAGATGGGACTATGATGTGCTCGTTTCACGGCACTCAAGGGCACTCCACAGGAGATTGCCTCCAGCTGAAGGATATACTAGAACGGATGGCGAGGGAAGGGAGATTGATCGAATACATCGTGCCAGAGTTCTTCAAAAAATTTACCAAGGAGTACAATGGGGAAGTCGAGCGCCAAAAGAAAGCTTCTTACCGAGATGATTACAAGGGGCCCCGACGCCCGGGGCCAAGGTCTGAAGAAGATAGAGGAAAGGGGCCGGCGACGTCCGGTAGGCGACCGAATCTAGAAATCAATGTCATTAGCGGGGGGCACAAGGTGCTGACCCCCGAGAAACAAAATAGGAGTACCACCAATCCGTACCCTACTGTACTCAATGTTGAGAGGCCCCTTGGGAGAAAGAGACCCTGTATGCACGAAGCCATATGCTTCTCCGAAAAAGATTTCGGCACCGTTGTGTGGCCTCATGACGACCCTGTAGTACTGAGGCTTGAAATGGGAGAATTCGGAGTTAAGAGGATCCTCGTGGATACCGGGAGCTCGGCCGATATCCTATACCTCTCAGCTTTCGAGAAAATGGGAATTCAGCTGAGTGAGTCACGAAAGAAGGTAACACCACTAGTGGGATTCACCGGTGACTCCCTTCAACCAAAAGGGATGGTACGGATGAAAGTGACATTTGGATCCTCGCCCCGCACCACCGAGGCCATGGTGGACTTCCTTGTGGTAGACGCCCCTTCTGCTTACAATGCAATCATCGGCAGGGGCACTTTGAACAAAATCGGGGCCATAGTGTCCTCCCCCCACCTGAAAATCAAATTTCCTACCGACCACGGTGTAGGTGAGGAGTGTGGACAGCAACAAGTGGCCCGGGAATGCTACCAAACCTCTCTGAAAGGGCAAGGAGGAGCAATCCATCAAGTACATGCCAAAATGGGAGCAAAACCAGGCCTCACTGGCCCACACTTACGATCCAGCAGAGAGTTCCTACCCCCGCACACACCCATGGTGTTGGATCCCACTGAAAAGGAAGGGCTCAGTACGTCCATTGAACCGGCTGACGAGGTCGACCGAGTTGATCTCGGAAACGGCAAGTTCCTGAACATCGGTAAGGCTGTCCAAGGAAGCGCAAGGGAGAAATTAGTAGATTTTCTCCGAGAAAGCCTGGCAGTGTTCGCATGGACCGCCGCAGACATGCCGGGGATCCCGGGGTCTATCGCGGAACACCGACTGCACGTTAAACCGGGGGCAAAACCGGTGATCCAAAAGAGAAGGAACATGGGAGCGGAGAGGCGTTCAGCGGTTAAGACCGAGGTGACCAAATTGCTAGACGCTGGGTTCATCCGGAATGTGACCTGTCCGGAATGGTTGGCGAACCCAGTACTTGTCAAAAAGGCCAGTGGAGAATGGAGGATGTGCATCGACTACACTGACTTGAATAAAGCATGCCTCATGGACCCTTTCCCTCTACCCAAGATAGACCAACTAGTGGACTCCACCTCCGGGCATGCGTTCTTAAGTTTTATGGATGCATTCTCGGGGTATAACCAGATCAGAATGTGCCCAGAAGATGAAGACAAAACTGCCTTCACCACCCACTCTGGGTTATACTGCTATCGCGTGATGCCCTTTGGTCTGAAGAATGCAGGGGCTACCTTCCAACGAATGGTAAATAAGGTGTTCCACAGGCAAATAGGCCGGAATGTAGAAGCCTATGTGGATGACCTCCTGGTCAAGAGTATGTCCGACCTGGATCACGTCCAGGATTTGCGCGAGACTTTCGCGACCCTAAACCAAGCCGACATGAAACTCAATCCGAAGAAAAGCTTCTTTGGTCTCACAGGAGGAAAGTTCCTCGGATTCATGGTGTCCATGAGGGGCATTGAGATACATCCCTCTAAATCACAGGCCATCTTAGATATGAAACCCCCCCGAAACCTCAAGGAACTTCAAACACTCACAGGCCGGCTGGCGGCGTTTAACCGGTTCATCGCCCGATCCGGCGATGTCTGTTTGCCCTTCTTCAAGGCAATGCGCAAGTCAGCCAGATTCGAATGGACAGGGGAATGCTCAGAGGCTTTTGACAAGGTGAAATAATATCTAGCCAGTCCGCCTTGCCTCAGCAGACCAATAGAGGGAGATACATTGGTAGTGTACCTAGCCACCACCAACCATGCGGTCAGCGCCGCATTGGTACGGGAAGAAGGGCGCGAACAACGTCCCATATATTTTGTATACCATGTACTCCGAGATGCCGAGACTCGGTATACACAGATAGAAAAGGCGGCTCATGCCCTTATCATCGCAGCGAGAAAGCTGAGACCATACTTTCAGTCTCACCCGATCAAAGTATACACCGCAGTGCCCTTCAAGAGGGCATTCGCGAACTTCGATTCCTCGGGCAGCATATTGGCTTGGGTACTCGAGCTAACAGAATTCGACGTCTCGTTCCACCCCCAGAGTGCCATCAAATCACAAGTATTCGCAGATTTTATCGCGGAATACTCAGGAGCTCCTGAAGAAGTGAATGGTAGGTGGACACTCTATGTGGACGGCGCCTCCTCCCATCAGGGAGCGGGAGCCGGAATAGCCCTCACAGGCCCTCAAGGAGAAACACTCAACTACGCGCTCCACTTCCAATTCCCTGTGACTAATAACACCGCCGAATACGAGGCCATGATAGCCGACCTCAAGTTAGCAGCGGGACTAGGAGCACGAGAGGTCCATCTCCACAGTGATTCTGAACTAGCAGTCAGACAAATAAACGAGGAGTACCGTGTATATGATGACCGATTGCGTCAATATCACGAACAATTCCATTTCTTAAAAGGCCAATTTGAGAAAGTGGTCATCGAGCACGTACCCAGAAACAAAAACTGTCAAGCAAACGCCCTCTCGAAATTAGGGGCAGCAGGTAACCTGGACAAGAACCGCCCTGTGATAGTAATGGATGTTCCCGAGTCAAGCATCTCGGCCGACAGAAAGGAAGCCTGTGCCATCAACGAACTTGGAGACACGTGGTATGCTCCTATGTTAGCATACCTCACCTCGGGGACCTTACCGGAGGATCCGCTCGCGTCCCGACGGCTAAAAAAGATAGTGCCCTTATACTCCATATTCAACCACCAGTTATATAAGAGAGGATACGCCCGACCGTGGCTTAAATGCATCGGAGAAGTCGATGCCCGGAAAATGTTGGAGGAAGTCCACGAGGGACTTTGTGGCAGCCATCAGGGAGCCAAAACGTTGGCAAAAAGAGTCTTACGCGCAGGATACTATTGGCCCACAATGCAACAAGACGCGGCCACTATGACGCGAAAATGTGACAAATGCCAATATCACTGTCGATTATCGAGCGTCCCAAGCTACGACATGATCACGATCTCGGGAGCTTGGCCCTTTGACCTCTGGGGGATCGACATTCTGGGCCCCTTTCCCAAGGCCGTCCACCAACAAAGATGGATCATTGTGGCTGTGGAGTATTTTACAAAATGGGTCGAGGCCAAGGCGCTAGCCAATATCACGGCAGAAGCCGCCAAGAATTTTATATGGCGAAATATAGTGTGCCGTTTCGGCATACCACACGCGCTGATCTCTGACAATGGCACGCAGTTTAATGCAGATGTCACCATGACCTTCCTAGAGAACCTAGGTATCCGCAGCAACTTTACTTCGGTCAGCCACCCCGCCAGCAATGGGCTAGCCGAAGTCACCAACAGCACCATTCTGGACGGATTAAAGAAGAAAGTGGCCTCCAACAGGAAAAACTGGCCCGACAAACTAGATGAAATCCTTTGGGCATACCGAACCACTCCCCGTGAGGCAACCCAGCAAACGCCGTACTCCCTGGTATATGGCATGGAAGCCGTCACGCCGCTCGAACTCATTGCACCTTCCCTTAGGATGACGGCATACACCATGGAAAGCAACCCAGAAGCACGAGCAATGGAACTCGAGCTAGCGCAAGAACTCCGAGATAAAGCCCGCATCCGAACCACAGAATATCAACGCAGGATAAAACGAGCCTTTGATAGGCGAGTATCACCCCGGACATTCGAACCAGGAGATTTGGTGTTAAGAAAGGTCGAAGCTACAGGACAACATGTCGGTAAACTGCAACCCAATTGGGAAGGCCCTTTCCGGGTAATCCGTGCCTGTGGTAAAGGAGCTTACGAACTCAAAGGTCCCGATGGACGCATCCTAGCCAGCCCCTGGAACGTGGCTCACCTCCGGAAATTTTATGTTTAAAAAAAAAGGGATAGTACAATGGGCATAGCAGCAGGAAGGCTGCTTGTAAAAGTGTAATTACTATCTTTTATCCCCTCTTCTTTTGGACCTACACGGGAACGCCCGTGTAAGGTCAGGGGCATTGGTGCAACCTTATAAGCACAGCCCGGTACCTTGCACTTTTGGACCAGCGTGGGAGCAACCGCGCGTGGTCAAGGGCGCCTGTGCGATTTTATAAGCACGGCCCAGTATTTATGATATTGACTAACAAATTCGGGGCCGATGGCACAAAAGTGCCGTTGGGACCTCTTTTTCAAAACAACTGATTATGACAAGGACAAACGAAAGTCCACAAACAAGGAACGCTTTGATAACAGAACAAAATTATTGCGCTAGAGAGGATAAACGAAAGCCTACAAGGCAACGAACGCCTCCGCAATAAAACAACATTTATACAGATCCTAGCCTATGAGCGACAAATGATAGTTGATAATTATAAACACTAATTTCGGACTAAGCAGTATGAACAAATATGCGCGGCTCGCGAACTTGGCAATACAGGCACGAATCATAAAAGCATGAATAAAAACTCTGCAAAAAATAAACGAATACACACGATTCGTAAAACTAAAGGGACAGTCACGCAAAAAACGAACGACCTACTGGCCTCGCGAGACAAATGATAGGCATGATACGATGCCCGAACAAAAGTCTCGCAGGGATCTTTTTACCAAGCCCCGCGAGAAAACTGATAGGCATGACACGATGCCCGAACAAAAATCTCGCAGGAATCAATCTACTGGCCTCGCGAGACAAATGATAGGCATGATACGATGCCCGAACAAAAGTCTCGCAGGGATCTTTTTACCAAGCCCCGCGAGAAAACTGATAGGCATGACACGATGCCCGAACAAAAATCTCGCAGGAATCAATCTACTGGCCTCGTGAGACAAATGATAGGCATGATACGATGCCCGAACAAAAGTCTCGCAGGGATCTTTTTACCAAGCCCCGCGAGAAAACTGATAGGCATGACACGATGCCCGAACAAAAGTCTCGCAGGAATATCCAAAACCGGCTCTACAAAAACTACCGACAAGATAATAAGCAATATCTCGAATCACATCAAATACCAACAGGAGTGTAGAAGCACCTCCCCGAACACGCGCAAATGTGCCTGTTCGGTCGACAAGTTATACCGGACGAATGAAGATAAATCTACGAGCACCAGGGACCTGACGAGACTACGAGAAGGAGAGCATCAGAGACATGAAGAGATTACGAGAAGGAACTGCGCGAGGTAATAAAACTCTCTCCTTTTTTCATTGAAAAATAAAATAGCTACAAAGCTCGCGGAGCCAACAATTGGTGACGATAACTAAAGAAAACCAACACCAGGTAAACACACAGGGCGCGGAAGTAATCCTGTTAAAACCCCGCGACAGGGGAATAGGACAAACCTACCCGAGATTGGTTTACCACGTGAGACATCACAAATATTGCAAACAAACATAATAAAAGAAGAACATACATAAAACGTAATTGTCACTCGGGCGGCCGAGCAACAGTCTCGACCAAATTACCCGACCAAAGTTACAACAGATCTGTTTTTCCCCCAACATCCTGGGGATCCTACAAATAAAAGAAACGAAGAACGAGACAAATAAATTAAAATCTTGATCCCGGCAATAAAGGGTACGCTACCCAACGGCTCCCCGAGCTGATGCCCTACTCCCCCGTCTACGACCTGCACAAAAAATAAACAACAGGTTAGAATCGCCCTGACCTAAAGTACCGAACGGATATACACGTATGTGTCAACAAAAGCAAATAAAGATTCGTACCCCTCCTGCTCACCACCCTCATCTTCTTGAGTTATTACCTCGAGGTCTCGCGCATAGTCTCCCCCAGAGGTAGGAACGAGGGAACAAGTCGCCGCACTGCTCCCCGCCCCATCACCAGCGCCGACCTCGGATGGAGGACGCGCCCAAATATCATCTGGCCAAGCAGCAACGAGACGCCAATAATATGGAATCGCCACCGGCTGCTTCCGAAGTAGACTCATCTGGCCCGTCACCAGTTCACCCGCGGGGTTCCGCAGCCGATCCTCCGCCCTGTCCCACTTATACCCAGTCAGAACCTTTGGCTGTGCCTCCTCGTCCTTGACCTTCTCGAATCCCACCATCTCGGGGGCAAAGGGATACAACTTCCCCAACTTCAACATTTCCCCGTACACAAAATGGCGCACAAAATCCTCCGCGCACACCAGCGCCGCGCACCTAAATCCATCACTGCAAGAAAACTCATCCATCAACTTTTCCGGTAACTCCTCCAAATCGGCACGCTGTCGCTCGACCTTCCCCTTCTCGGAAGCCAAACCCTCGACCAATTTCGCCTTTTCCCCTTCCAGCTTTTCAGCCTCATCAATAGCACTCGCCAATCTCATAGCTTGCTCAACGGCTTCCTCGCCCCTCTTAGACAACTCTCCCTTCAAACGCCTAACCTCTTCATCGCGAGCCTCGAGATCACTTTGCAAGGTCAGCTGATAATCCAAGGCCTCCTTGTAGCGCTCTTCCAAGGGTCCACCATGGCCCTCCACATTCCCCTCTTCGTGAGGCGCGTTCTTCGGCCTCGACGTGATGTCATCCATAGCCTGCGTTTGTCCTCCCTCCAACATACGGTTCTCCAACAACTTTGCCATAACACACCCCACCTCAAAATGCCGACCCAAGCTGTCTAGCAGCAGTTGGTCTGGGTTTTCCTCATGAGACGCCCAACATAAACCGGCCCCAGACCAGTATAGGCCCCGAAAGAGTAAGCATTCAAAGTAGGCGGCCTCCGACTAGTCCCAATTGTTTTTTCTAGGAAGGGGACAAAGAGCCCGCAGTGGTTCGGGTCTTTGCCTGGGCACGGATGCTCCCAAATCGACCCCCTCTCCAACTCCCAGTCTAGGCTGGAATCATCCCCCCGAGGCCTCCTATCCTTTCCTGAACCCCCACCCCCTGTCACTCCCTCAGGAAGAGCCGCAACTTCGGACGCTAGCCCCGGCCCGCCTAGGGCAACCTTACCTTCCAGCATAAGGGGAACTTCCTCCACCCTTGGCTCATTAGCCCGACCCTTGCCAGAGGCCTTCCCCACGGCGGGACCCTTCCCCTTATCGGACGGGCTGATCTGAGCCGTGGACCTTGCCTCCTTGACCGAGCGCTTCACGTTTACCCCACCCCGTTTGTTGGAGGCCTTTGGAAGAGATCCCTCCCTCTCTTCCACAAGAAGCCCCCCGTCCTCTCCCGAGACCTCCTTCACCTCCTCGGTCATCGACGGCTCCCCTCCCTTCGCTTTAACCCCATCGGGCAATGGGGGGAGAGGGACGATGGGTTTCGGATCCGCGACGCCACCCCAATAAGCGAACTCCATAGATGTTTTAGCTGCCAAACAAATAACACACGAATGTATATCAATGGTTAAGGAGTTGATAAAAATAGAAACAGGAAGTTAGAAATCTACCACACAAATTGTTAAGAATCCCTAAAGCTTTCCGATCGTCCGCGGTCATCGAAAAACTAAGAGAGGGCACCGCCCCTTTTCCCGACAACCGACGCCATGTTTTCTGAACACCTCTCAACGACTCAATTTTATCTGGGTCGGGCAGATATACCCAGCCCCGATTCCAGTCGTCTATCTTATTAAGCTTAATGTTTCTGTCAGAATGGAACAATATAGCGTGCGGGCCCTTCCGCTTAAGGGCCAAGAAGTCCCCGGATGTCCTATCCATACTAAAATACTGCGAAAACAGACCCATGGACGGCTTCAGCACCTGCAATACATGAGAATAATCCGAGAACAACCTGTCGAAGCTCGCCACATAACACCAAGCCTTGCTAGTTAGTTGGGACGGCGTTATCTTCAAAGTCTTAACAAAAGTTTGGCAAAATTCCGACAGTGGTAATTGAAACCCACATTTCGGCATCTTCCAATACACGCACATCCCCTTGTCATGGTCGTGTGCACGATCGACCTCGGTGGGCATCCGGAAATTTAAGACTTCCCAGGTGATAATTCCCCGTGCCTCTTCGCGCACGAACTCACCATAAAAAACACTCCGCCACCATTCACTGGAACGGCATAAGGGTATAGACGGCCACAAGCGGTCCACTTCATCAAAAACACCGACTTCATAAGTGGACCGAGACACGTACTTTGGCCCGTCTGGAGTCTGAGATAGGGCACCCTTGCGACTAACCTTTTTCCCCTGCGCCTCCACTGGCGCGGAGACGGAAGCTTCCCGTGAAGAGACAACGCGACTCTCATACAGATCGTCGTGGCCGTCCCCTTGCGCCTCGCTGGGTCCCCCGGACGCAGCGGAATGTTGAACAGACAACGTATCTTCAGAAGCTTGATACCTGGGATCACTAGGAGACAACGGCAACCGCACCTGTCCAGACATATCTTCATCACGATTATATATATGTTTAGCTCTATTACCGCTGGGAAGCACTACTTGAAAACTCGCAGAACCCTCCATCTCGGCCGCAAGTTTAGCCAAAGCTTCGGCTCCTTTTCCTGGACCAGGCGCCCTCAACACCCCCCGACTAGCAGAATCGGTATCCAGAACACCCCGACTCGGAGAATGGCCTCCCGAGCTCCCCCCAGCCATAGTTAGAAATAACCTAAGTTAGACCAAGGCGGTCAGTTAAAGAACCTACAAGAGAAGTATAAGATATTGGCCTCCCCATGTCAACCGAGAAACCTGCTCGGAAGTTCTAACAAAAGCTAACCCTACTCGCTAAAACATACTTCACAACCGAATTGGGGACGGTAAAGGTAGTTTCCCCACTCCCGCAAAAAAAAACACAACAACCATGTACTGCAAAGCTCTAAATAGAGGGTACCTTCCCGAAGAATGAAGACGCAACAGCAATAAACCAAACGGAGCGAGTCGCTTAAAGCAACTGTCCGACCGCAACTCTCGCCAAACTCAGCAAATGAAAACGTCCCCAAAACAGTCGCGAACACCTTTATATAGGCATCCGTGCATGATCGTAAGGACGACTGGCGCTCCCCTCGAGAAGTCCCTCTACCCACCTGGCAGGAACGGATAAGCCTTGACCTCGAGGCGTAAAAAATCGTAGAAAATCGGATCTGCACGGTAAGCACTAAGGACCGATAAACGACGCGTCAATTCAAAATTTGGCGCCCTCTCGTCCATAAACCCTAACCGAGAGCGAATGAAGAGACCCCGTCGTCCCGAACACCGGTACCTTTCTTCTCCCCCGAAACGCAGCACCGCTCCCAAGACACGCAGTAATGACCAGATATAGTTATGGCGACAAGACGTCTGCATTAATTGTAACCAACTAATGACCCCTATATATACCCCCAGCCATTGTAGGGTCAGACATCTCTCTCCCAAACATACCGAGAAGATGCCTCCTAAACCCCGAAGCAATAAAGGAAAGAAACCTGTCGAGGCAGGTGAACCGAGTCGTCCGAAGCCGAGACCCCCAACATGCGTCCGAGACCTACCAGAACAGGTCCGCAAGAACTGGCTTCGATTCTTCGACCGACAACACCTCAATGCCCTACTCGCGAAGCCCACCCAGAAACTGACGGACTTCATTGACTACTTGATCGAACTGGAGCTGCGTTCTTATGATCACAGCCCGTGCTGCCCAAAGAACCGTCGCGACCCACCAGCACCCAAACCTCCCAGCCGCCTAGCACCTCCCAAACTATCTACATACCGCTCCTGCCACATCTGCAGGAAAAGGGCGAACCAAACCAAGCTGGCCCGATGTGCTAGATGCGGCGAATGGTTCCACCCGGCCTGCCAACCCGTCGAGGCCACCTACTTGTTCCCCACTCCAGATGCCCAACCTTGGTACTGTGAGGACTGCCAAGCCACCCTCGACGCCCTGGGTGGAGGGGACGAGGACGAGGATGAAGACACCGACCCCTGGTACTACAGCAGTGACCACGGAGACACTAGTCCCGGTTCAGATTATGCCGCCTTCGGAGAGGACTCGCCCACTGATGACGACTTCAGTGGATAGGACGCAAGGCGAAGTTCAACCGCTCCCGTATAATATTTACAGTATTCTAGTTAAGATATGTTTTCACCAGGCCGCCTTTTGTTGTAATATGTCCTCGTAAACTTTTTTTTGAGAGAAGGAAAACTCTACAAACCACATATAACACTATAGGCGTTAAGTACTGAAATGATTTCTTACAGTGTATAGTCCCGAGACTACGATCTCTTAACAGATCTCCCCGATTACAAAATATACCACAAAAACAACTCAGGGAATTCCCATTCGGACAGCTCCATCACACAAAGTTAACCACACCGCATTACGAAACCAATACCGCACTAGTGCTCCCGAGATTACACTCGGGAGAATGAACACACGAAGAGCGAACCCAGTTAAGTCACCACAACAACACATCCGCCCCTCATAATCTTCGGATTCCCCCGAAAACAACCACAACAGTACGCAGGCGCCATAAGGGCCCTAGGAACCCAAATGGACCAATTTTTATCCGACCTGTCGTCAACCGATCCCCGCACATCCAAACTTGCGCCCGGGACGGGATACGCCCAGACACACCTTTGCTACGTCTCCCGAAACATTCACCGGCTACCGATGACCGCAAAAAAAAAAGGGGGGGCCCTAACTAAATTAACACGCCCCAAATTAGAATACATTAAATAACAAACCTCGAAAATGACAAAACCCCTGCTGATAACGCCTCGAAACAGCTGTTCAATAAATTCCAAAATACCTCAAAACCAACACTGGTCAAACGACAGGCCTACGTTCGTCCCGTTAAATCGCATAGCCTCAGCTTTTATGACACCGCGGGACCCGGGCGCGATAACCAACGGCGATACTTCGCCTATATATTGGCACCCTCAGCGACGAGATTTTCCAAAAAACTAAATACCTTCCCTCAACCCCACAAACGAAGCTCTCACCCTCCCTCTACCTTCACGATGTCGTCAAGCGACTCGGTTAATAAACCCGAGCAACGACGTCTCAACATTACCCTCCCTCGAGATTCGCCTCCCCACCGACCCCGGCCTAACCCCACACAGCCACCACTGCGAACACTGTCGAAAGGCGAGAGGTGGATATTGTTACAAGACATATCCCGTCCGGATTTAAAATGGATGCTAACCCACGAAAACCTTCGAATCCGAGATTTTATCGACTTCAAGCTTAACTCATGCCCGAAATTCACACCGGAAGACGAGAATGCCATCCAACCTACGGCACCGTCGCTGCGCACATGCTTCGGGTGCGGTGAGGAAGACCCCAAGACCGAGATGGTCAAATGCCGAACTTGCTTTGAGTGGCGCCACATGTATCATTACGATATCAAAGGCCGCTCAGATCCCCGCCACCGGTTTTGGCGATGCCCTCGCTGCATCGACCTCAACTACGAAGGCCCAACTTTATATACGGCTACCAAGGAGGAACTCGAAGCGGACAATAACTACGAGGACACCGACAACGAAATCCTCGCCTGAATGCTCCCCAGGTAGCGACATCACACCCGTCTTCTTTCTAGGGCGGCTCATCGAGTGCACCCGACCGAAGTGGAAACACTTCTTCCGCTTGCCTCAGATCCCCCCTCAGAGCCATGCGGGTATACAGGGAACTAGTCGCCCTGACTATAATAATGCATTAGTAAAATTGTATCTGTTGCCATGTCCCCTTTCGGACAAACTGCACACAATGTATCAGTTCAATGTATCAATTTCATGCAATACTTCAATGATTGTATAATTTTACAATGTCACTGCATGCTTACAATCATTCGGTAACCTCAGTTACCTACTACTCGCGAACTCGCCAACCCTCCTTCGGGCGCCAAAAAAAAAAAAATATAATACCGCGCTTAGTTATCTAGGGATAAAAAGCACACCACCACGCCTAAAAGATATCCGAGACTCATAAAAGGGACAACATAATCACACCGAATGTGCGCACTCGAGGAGAAAAATAGTAAAAATCCTCAGTCACGAAGGACGACGTAATTACAACTTTCCCAAGTAAGCAAGTAATAGCACAGACCACAGCTATTCCAAGAACACAGGAAACCCGAGGCCAACTTGGGAACCACTAAACAACAAGACCGCGAGACATGGTAATGAAACATAAATCAGTATAGACCATAAGTATCACAGCAGGCAGTACAATGCAAAACAACGCGACAAAAATCCTAAAATTAACCGAAATACGAATAGGGAAAACCCCAAGGGTAAATCGGGGACTGATAATGAATAAATACCCCGCGAGGCTACCAGGATCAATTCGGGGACAAAAACCCGAACATTAAAAACAAACTCAGAAATTGGAATAATAAGAATGAACTCATAGAAACAAAAAACAAGGCCAAAACCACCACGATCTCAAAAATTGAAACCCGAAAGCACCACGCTGATGCATTTCGGCTTTGGGGGCTAATAATAGGCCCATGTACTGATGGCCCTGCAAAGGCCCAGGCCTGGCCCGGCCAAACACCCCCACGCTGACGCACGGCCCCGCTGTACGGCCTGAGATCAATTATGCGAACATTACGGCCTAATATGCGGACATCCCCTACAGTATGCGGGGCATCGTCATTTATGCTGACAAGACCTGTTGAGTATTTTAGATATAGAGATTTCGTACTCTTTTTGCCTTTAAATTTATAAACCTTCGTACTCAATAAATAGGTTAGTTGCAAGCGCACAACCTATCGATCGTAGTATTTAGGTGTCGATCCGCAAGGAGATAGGGAAATACTAATTTTTAATAAAGAAAACTACTTCTAAACTGAACAATAAAAGTAAAAAGGGGGGTTTTGTGTAATTTCGTTTTTAAAGGAAAATTAAAGTAAACTAAAAGTTCGTAACAAAAAGCAATAAAGTCGGGTGAAAATCAAGTTTGAGAAGTCTAGGGGTATTCGGTCCACAATCCCTTGCTAATTCTATCTACTCGATTTGTTTAAATTCATGTTTGATTATGACGAGGTTTCTAACCTAAGTTAGCCTTTGGAACAAATATTAATACGAATACTTTGGGTGGACGGATTAATGTGCCTCGAATTATAGGGCTGTCACTAACCTAGAGGGATATTTAATCACGTGCTTCAAATGTATATATCGATATTTGTTCTAAGGTGTCCTAATCAAGTTTTGACTTCACCGCTAAGTCCTTCACCAAACCTTAACCTTAATTTCTGTTTTTCCAGATTTGAATACAAAAGTACGGTCGCTTATAATTCAAATCCTAAGGTATTTGCAATCACAATTTATACTATCCTATATGATCCTAATCTACTTTTAATCAAGAAGACTTAAGCGGGACGCTACAAGTCAAACACAACAAGTTGTACTATCCTATATGATCCTAATCTACTTTGGGTCTAAATGATCAAAGCGGGACGCTACAATTCAAGTACAAATCATGGAACATCACAAATAATAAATCACAGAAATTAACATCAAATCAAACAATCATAATAAAAACTAAAATCCGAGTAAAATAGAATTAAACAAGTTCATGCTACATGACCTAAACCCCTAGAAAGAAACTAGCCTCTCATGGAGATGCAAGTATTCATCATGAATTCAAGTACAAAATAAGTAAAGCCAAAGAGAAACTAACTAGAGAAATAGAATACACCCTTCTCTAATAATAAACCTTAGTCTTCCTTGCAATTGCTGTGAGAATTCGCCTTCCTTCCTCTTGAATTGCTCCTGTGGTTGATGCTCTATCTCCTGGATTTCTCTCTTAGAATGGTCATGATCATGGAGAAGAAATTCCTTTCCTTTTATAATGGATCTGGAGCATATGGACGTGGGGAATCATTCTAAATTTGTCCCAACGTGTTCCCCACGTTTCCACTTTCTATTTCCCACCTTTGGGTCGTGGTCTGAAGTGCCGAAAATAGAAAATCCTCTGAAATAGCAGTTTTTAGGCTGAATGCGGCCCAAGTGCGTCCGCACTGAGGTCGCATAAAGTTTGGTTTCTGTTCTGCTTTGTTCTCCAATTGCTGAGTGCGGTCGCACAGCCTCTCTGTGCGCCCGTATTACGCTCAGTCTGTCTTCTTTCTCCAGTGTGCGGGTCAGGTGCGGCCTAGGTGCGTCCGCACTTTCTTTCAATTGCTGCTGGATTTTTGGCTAAGTAGAAAATGCGTCCGCACCAGTATTTAGTGCGTCCGCATTCCGCTCGGTCACTTCTCTGGAGCTTGCTGGAGCTTGGTTTTTCTTCTAAGTATTAAGTGCGGCCGCACTATGGTGCTGTGCGTCCGCACTTTGCCTCTGTTTCTTGTTTTCCTGCGAATTTCACACAAGCAATTGCAGTAACTTGATTCTAGGGGTATTTAATCCTATATTATACTAAAAATACATGATATTTGGTGTCATTATGTGATGAAAACCAGACCGAACATATATATAATTTAACCCTATCAAATTCCCCCAAGCTTGAACTTTGCTTGTCCCCAAGCAAAACCTAACTTGACTAATATTCGGTCTTTTTGATACACCCTCTATCAAGTATACTTCACAAGTGAAAAATTCGTATGATCTTGCCAAAAATTAAAAATCTCCATGCAAAATTTTCAAATTTCAAGTTCAACCCTAGAATAATTATGACTCAACCCACAATTCGATTACTCTAACTTTTATTTCCTTAAAGGCTTAGAGTTTATGAACTTCGTTTACCCAAATCGATTAAAAGAAATGCCATCTTGAATGTGGAATTTTCAAATTCCCCCAAGCTTGAATCAAACTTAGGTTAGAAATTTTGCGGACTACGTGTGTTGATACATGCATATTCTCATTTTTGTTGTTGCTTTTGATTTTTCTCATTTTGATTTTCCTTTCATATTTTAGCACTATTTTCCCTATCCTCAATTAAGCACCGGTTGGTTACAATAGTTAACCGAACCCGACCGTTCTAATTCAAGGGTGCTTTGCATGCTCTTAGTCTAACCCTTCCACTAACACGAATGTCAATTTTATCGGGAGACTAGCGGAGCAAGAGTGCTAAGGACTCATAACCATAAGTACGTCATGAAGCCGTAACATAGGTCATTGGAGTCACTTTTTATTTTCCAAATTTTTTTAATTTTTACCCAATTTCTCAACATATATGCATATATCATGAATACACACATCCCTAAGTATTCTTTCATACTTGTGGATATCCCAATCTTTCCAAATTTCAAATTTCAAAAATTTCCGAATCTAAATAGCTTCTCTAATCAATTTAAATTCCAAATTTCCTAATTTCATCAACCTTTATTTCCACAAAGTTTTTCGCCCAATTATGTGGTCATTTCAAAATTTTCCAAGGGTTTCACCTAAAATTTGCAAAAATTGCATGAAACATCCATAATTTTCATCAAATCACCCAAATTTATCACATCCTACGAAAAAAATTTAAAATTGCTGAAATTTAAACATGATCCTAAATGCACATGCAAGACACATGCAAGATACATTTTCTTCCCATCCCCCAAGCTTAAATCAAGCATTGTCCTCAATGCTGAAAATAAACAAAAATAAATGAGAAGAAATATGGACTTAACTTATTGGCGAAAGTCGGTGGTAGTACGAGGCAAAGCGGCCTCACGGGGCATCGCCCTCTTCATCCATGTCATCATTACCTCCCTCTTGCTCTTCCTCCTCCATATCGTCACCGTCATTTGGAGGTACATTCGCTGCCTCTGCTTGTTGTTGTTGTTCCGCTGCTCGGCCTGCGCGCCTTACATGAGGTGGAGTAGGTGGTTCATCTTCAAAATCGGCATTGAATTGCTGGCAAGCCATTCGAGCATAGTACATGACATTGTTGGCTGTTGTCTCGATTTCGTTGAGACGCCCATCGAGGTGAAGGCGGAAGTCCATCATGTAATCCATCATTTGCTGGTTGGTTGGCCCTTTTGGAGGAGGAGGTGCGGCTTGAGCTGGTGGTGGTACGTCAGTTGGAAGAGGGTCGTCTGCTATAGACCATGTTGCATCATTCAAGGGATCGATATCGATTTGAAGAGGTAGCCGGTGTCGGATTGTTCCTGGACCAATGTTGATCCAGTATTCATCATACATAGATCTCTCAATCAACGTTGCACGGACTAAGCCTTGTAAATCGACAAGGGTAGGTCCATCCACAATATCATCCCCAAATGGCAAATGTAGAGCCCTTGCAATCTTTGTGATGATGCCCCCCACTCGGATCTTACCATTCTGCTGCCTATTTGTTGCTACGGTGTGGAGATGCTTGGCCAACATGTAGCCAATGTGAGGCATGTAATTCATTTCTCCGTTGTTTCTTCGCAACATGCAACACATGTAGAATAGTTCCTTGATGTTAATGACCGAGGCAGTCTCCCCTCGAGCGAATATAGAATAGCTAAGCACTCGCTGAATGTATCTCAAGGTGGGGTGGAGAATGTTCTTTGTCCTTTGGTGGCCGACAATGCCATCTTCACAAGTTAGGCGCCGGAATTGTGCAACGGACATGTCATGGAAGAAATCGGTTGTTGTGCGCATGGCATTGACATCTTGATTTGGTATATGGAGGAGAGACATGAGTTCGGCGGAATTCATTGAGTGAGCATAGCCGCCGAGGTTGAATTCAAGGACCCGTCGCCCTCGGTCGAACTCCACTGATGAGAGAAACTCGAGTGTAATTCCCTTGTAGGTTGGAACTTCGTCGCTTAAGAAGTCCCAAAGGTCGAGTCGGGAGGTAAGCATCTGGACCGAGTTGGTGAGACCGAGTACATCGAGGGCCTCGACATCGATCCAACGAGATGGCTCAACAGTTCGGCGCCTCTCGTTGAAATTCTTCCGGCTTCGTTGCTCATCATTCAAGGGCTTTGCCGGTGGATAGTTAGCTTGGCTAGATTCACCTTGATTGCCTTTCCATTTCTTGTTGGATGCCCGTTTAAGTTTAAACATTGTAACCTGCAAGAAAAATTCTCAACAAAGAGATTTAAGCACCAATTCCCAAACCGCAACTCAAAATAATGAAAATTGACCTAAACAGCGAAAAATGCGGCCCTAGTGCGGACGCAGTGGGGTCGCACAAACCAGTTGGACAGATTTAGTTCAAATTTTCAAAAAATTGACCAAGTGCGGGTATGGTGCGGACGCAGTGTGGTCGCACTTTGGGTCTGACAATGGGAAACCGAGAATTTTGGAGAAATTTTGATTAAATTGGTCAATATTGGTACCGATCTCTAAAATCTAACTATAAAATAGTGAAATTAAAGAGTAGGAGAGGTCAAACCCGGTTGTAGATTCCAAAAATCGTCGGTGTAGGTGCTTGAATGGCGAAATGGTCGCGATGTGGCTTCAAGAGGAGAAGAGAGAGGCAATGGTGGCGGCTAGGGCTAGGGGAGAAGAGGGAGAGGGGGAAGTTGAGGAGAAGAGAGATTTGGAATGGGAGAGGGAGAGAAGAGAAAACGAGAGAGATTCGGTTATTTTTAGAGAAAACCGGCGGTTTTGAGAGAAAAACGGGAGAGAGAGAGAGGGAAGGGGTGCCTAGGTTTTAAAAGGGGTCTCTTTTTCTATTTTTACTGCGTGCGGACGCACTTTTATTTAGTGCGGTCGCACCTTGGCGCTGGAGTCTGAAAAAAAATCGAAAATTCCTGTGTGCGGCCTCTGTGCGTCCCCTGTGCGGGCGCATTACGCTCAGTTTGCACAGTGCGGCCTTTGTGCGGTCGCAGCGAGGTCGCACTTCTTCAATCTTCTCCCTGAAAGTTGGTTAAGTTGAGAATGCGGACGCATTGTGTTTCTGTGCGGACGCATTGTGCTTAGTTTGGCCAATTTTGATGATTTAACCTGTCTGAAAATTTTCAAAGTGGTAAGTGCGGACGCACTGTTGTTTAGTGCGGACGCACTCAGGTTATTTTAATGAAATTTTGACCTGAAAAATTGGCTGAGTCAGTAAAAATTTAAAATTTGAAAAACTAGAAATATAAATAAATAAAAATGTAAAGAAAAACAGTAAAAACTTGGGTTGCCTCCCAAGAAGCGCTCAATTTTACGTCGTGAGCTCGACATCGCTTTTGCTTATTGGCGAGCGAGCGGGTCGGATAAGTGAGAGTCGTCCACCTTTTCTATTGGGTCTGCATGATTGAAGTGCTTAAGGCGTTGTCCATTCACCTTAAAGGAACCCGTTTGGTGGCTCCAAATCTCTATTGCTCCATTGTTGAAAACCTTCCGGATTTGGTACGGACCATTCCATCTTGATTTCAACTTACCGGGAAAGAGGCGGAGTCGTGAGTTGTATAGCAAGACCATATCTCCTTCATGAAATTCTCGCTTTATTATGTGTTTGTCATGCCACCTCTTTGTCTTCTCTTTGTATAGCTTGGCATTTTCGTATGCATTGAGGCGCAGTTCATCCAATTCGTGTAAATCGAGAATTCTTTTTGCACCGGCAGTTTTTAGATCAAAATTTAGTGCTCTTATTGCCCAATATGCTTTGTGCTCAAGTTCAACCGGCAAATGACATGGTTTGCCATAGACTAATTTGAAAGGAGTCATACCTATAGGTGTCTTGTAGGCGGTGCGGTAGGCCCAAAGCGATTCATCAAGTTTCAGTGACCAATCTTTTCTCGATGTGTTGACAACTTTTTGTAAGATGCTTTTTATCTCACGATTGGAAACTTCAACTTGCCCGTTTGTTTGAGGGTGGTAAGGTGTGGCCACCTTGTGCTTGACTCCGTATTTGAGTAGGAGATTGTCAAATTGGCGGTTGATGAAATGAGAGCCGCCATCGCTAATCACCACTCGAGGTACTCCAAACCTAGGAAAAATAATTTTCTGAAAAAGCTTTCTTACCACGGCGGAGTCGGCGGTTGGGCTTGCCACGACTTCTACCCATTTTGACACATAATCTACCGCTACAAGGATGTACTTGTTGTTGCATGAACTCGGAAAAGGGCCCATGAAATCAACTCCCCATACATCGAAAATCTCCACTTCTACGATCCCTTTGAGAGGCATCTCATGTCTTCGGGATATGTTGCCGGTTCGTTGACATTTGTCACACTTAAGCACATAGTCTCGTGCATCTTTGAAAAGCGTGGGCCAATAGAATCCGGCTTGGAGAACTTTTGCTGCAGTTTTGTCGGTTGAGGCGTGTCCTCCATAGGCGGATGAATGGCAACATTGGAGTATTTGGTTGACTTCTTCTTGTGGTACACAACGCCTATGTATACCATCTACCCCCAATTGAAATAACAAAGGTTCATCCCAATAATAGTTTTTAACATCTGAAAAGAATTTCTTCCTTTGTAGATAAGTTAAATCCGGGGGTAACAACCCACATGCTAAGTAATTAACAATATCCGCATACCAAGGGGCGTCTAAGCTTTGTACCGCATATAGCTGCTCATCAATGAATGAATCGTCAATTGGCAAGTCACCTTCTTTTGGTGTGTTGTTGATGCGTGATAGGTGGTCCGCCACAGAGTTTTCGGTCCCTTTCTTGTCTTTAATCTCTAGGTCGAACTCTTGGAGTAGGAGGATCCACCGAATTAGACGTGGTTTAGCATCTTTCTTGTTGAGAACGTATCGGATTGCCGCATGATCGGTATACACCACCACCTTCGATCCCACCAAGTATTGTCGGAATTTGTTGATGGCGAAGATTACCGCTAGGAATTCCTTTTCGGTTGTGGTGTAGTTCATTTGCGCTTCGTCTAGCACCTTGCTTGCGTAATAGATCACATGTGGTTTGTTATCGGCTCGCTGCCCTAGGACGGCTCCTACGGCGTAGTCGCTTGCGTCACACATAATTTCAAAAGGGGCATCCCAATTTGGAGGTCGGAGAATTGGGGCTGAAATTAGTGCTTCTTTAATCCTACAAAAAGCATCAATGCAAGGTTCATCAAATTTAAATTCAACATTTTGCATTGTCAAATTAGTGAGAGGTTTGCAAATTTTCGAAAAATCCTTGATGAACCGCCTATAGAATCCCGCATGGCCTAGAAAGCTTCGCACATCTTTTACGCATGTTGGATAGGGCAATTTTTCTATCACCTCCACATTGGCTTTGTCGACTTCCAATCCCTTCGAAGACACCACATGGCCTAGAACAACTCCTTGTTGCACCATAAAATGACATTTCTCCCAATTGAGTACTAAATTGACCTGCTCACAACGTTCTAAAACTTTGATTAAGTTAGTTAAGCAATTGTCAAATGAAGTACCAAACACTGAAAAATCATCCATGAAAACTTCCACAGAATTTTCTAACAAGTCAGAAAATATGGCCATCATGGCTCTTTGGAACGTGGCTGGTGCGTTACATAAACCAAACGGCATCCTACGGTACGCGAACGTACCATAGGGACAAGTAAATGTTGTTTTCTCTTGGTCATCGGGGTGAATTGGAATTTGAAAGAAACCACTATACCCATCTAAATAGCAAAAATGTGAATGGTAAGCGAGTCTTTCGAGCATTTGGTCGACAAATGGTAGAGGGAAATGGTCCTTCCTTGTTGCATTGTTTAGCTTGCGGTAGTCGATGCACATTCGCCAACCGGTTACCATCCTTGTTGATATCATCTTGTCGCCTTCGCCTTTCACCACTGTGGTACCGCCTTTCTTCGGCACAACATGAACCGGACTTACCCATTTTGAATCGGAGATTGGGTAGATTATGCCGGCATCTAGGAGTTTGATGATTTCCTTTTTCACGACTTCTTTGAGATTCGGATTGAGTCTTCTTTGAGATTCGATAAAAGGCTTGTGATCATCCTCCATTAGAATTCGATGCATGCAAAAGGAGGAGCTGATTCCGGTTAGATCATCGATTGTGTACCCGATAGCCTTCCTATGCAATCTTAGTTCATGAAGAAGCTTTTCGGTTTGATCTTTGTCGAGCTCGGAATTGACTATCACTGGATATGTCTCATCTGTCCCCAGGTATTCGTAGCGAAGAGTAGGTGGCAATGGCTTGAGTTCGACTTTTGGTGGTGCGGAACTGGTCGGATTGGCTTCGATTTGAGCTATTTCAGCCTGCGTGCGAACGCACTCATAGTCAGTGCAGACGCACTGCGCTCGGTTTAGGAAATTTTGAGATTCTGCGGTCTCAGTGCGGGCTGAGTGCGGACGCACTGAAGGTTGGTGCGGGCGCACTGCGCTTGGTTAAGTGAATCCGGCTCCTCTTCTGTGAAAGTGCGGACGCACTCAGGTAAAGTGCGGACGCACGGAGGGTTGTTTTCGCAAATTAAGCTGGTTTCGAGATCGGTTTCTTCCAGGATTTTGTGCAGTTGTTCTCCTTCCATCATCCTATCTAAATGATCATCAATTATAGAGTCTAAAACATCTATCCTGCATATTGAGTCATTATCATTAGAAGGAAATTTAATGGATTTGAACATATGAAAATCTACCTTTTCTCTACCTATGTCAAAAGAAATTTTTCCTTCTTTGACATCGATATTAGCACCTGCAGTTATAAGGAAATCACGCCCTAACAAGATAGGGGTATGAGTGTCCTCTTCCATTTCCACAACCACGAAATCAATAGGCACAAAATATTCACCTATTTTGACAATTACATCCTCAACAATTCCTTCGGGAAATCTTACCGTTTTATCGGCCAATTGTAAGGACATTCTTGTTGGTTTTAATTCTCCTAAATTCAACCTTTGATACACCGATTTTGGCATGAGACTAACACTTGCTCCTAAATCACATAGACACCTATCAAATTTGGTCTCACCTATCTTACATGGGATGACAAAGCTTCCCGGATCCTTAAGTTTTGGAGGTAGCTTGTTTAAGAAGAGGGCGCTACACTCCTCGTTTAGGGACACCGTACCCACTTCCTCAAGTGTTCTTTTGTTGGACAAAATTTCTTTTAAAAACTTTGCATAAGTGGGCATTTGGGTAATTGCTTTGGTAAAAGGGATGGTGATATTAACCTCTTGAGGTGATCTACAAATTTGGCAAATTGTTGGTCTAATTTTTGCTTCACTAACCTTTGAGGAAAATGTACAAACCTATGCGGGGGAATGTACTTAGGAGTTTCAGCATTTGTTACCTTTGTGGAGCTAGAATTACCCATTGTTTGATGCTTTTCCGATGTCGGTGCATCCACTCTTGTAGGTGCTGCGGTCTCATCAAGGGGAGTTGCAACGTCGTGTGTTTCCTTGGGGGGTTGCTGCTCCTCTTCATTGGGCATGGTAGGTCCTTCGTACTCCTTACCGCTCCTCAAGGTCACAGCATTCGCATGCTCTCTCGGGTTAATGTCGGGTTTGCCTGGAAGTGTGCCTTGTTGACGGAAGGATGAAGATGCTTGTTGTGCAATTTGGGTTTCTAGCATCTTAGATTGGGTAGCTAGGAGCTCTACCTTGTTGTTCAAATTTCTCAAAGAGTCCGAAACATCATTATTGGTTGTCTTTTGGTTGTTCATGAACTCGGTTTGAGAGAATACTAAACCTTCTATCATCTTTTCTAATTTGGTGATTGGAGATGTGCCTTGGTATTGATTTGAACGGTTTTGGTATTGGTTCCCATTACCTTGGTTAGAATTGTCATTATCGTTCCTCCATTTAAAATTTGGGTGGTTCCATCTCGTGTTAGGGTTGTAGGCATTTGGATTGAAATTCTCATTTGACCTACCTTTGTTGTAGATTGGATCGTTCCGTTTGTCACCTTGGTTGTAGAACATGCTATTGACTTGCTCTACTTGTTCCTCGCCTTCCAAGAGAGTTTGGAAATTGGCGGTATCATGGCCTACATCTCCACAAATGTTGCAAGAAACCTTCTTAGTTGCGGATTTGGCTTGTTGCATTTGCGTGATTTGGTGTTGCATGGCTTCCATCTTGGCTTGTAAAGCGGTGACTTCGTCTACTTTTAGCACGCCGGGCGCTGCAACGCTCTTCCTTGCGTCTCTCCCGGATGTCCACTCGCGTTGGCTAATCGCCATGTCCTCAATCATTTCCATCGCCTCCACCGAGTCCTTGTTAGCAAGGTTTCCACCCGCAGCCGCGTTGAGTTGAGATTTCGTGGCATATGTTAAACCTGCATAGAAAAATTGAAACAACAACCAAATATCTATCCCATGGTTGGGGCACAAACGCAATAATTCCTGCCACCTATCCCATGCTTCGCTTAAAGATTCATCTTCACCTTGTTTAAAGGTGGTGATTTTCTGCCTAAAGAATTGGGTTTTAGATGGAGGGAAGTATTTTCCTAAAAATAACCTTTGTACCTCTTGCCAAGTTTGTGCCATGTTTGGGTTCAACAACCTCAACCATGTTCTAGCATCATCCATGAGAGAAAGATGGAAACAATTCAATTTTAGGGCATCTAGTTCGGGCCCTTTTGGTGCAAAAGTAGCACAATGCTCCTCAAATGTTGCTAGATGTTGGTGAGGATCCTCATTCAACCTACCCCCAAACCTGTTTTGACCTAAGAGATGAATTAAAGTGGGTTTCAGATTTGGGTTCGTCCCCCCATGTGCAATATAACCAAATTGTTTGCCCGGCTCCATTTGATTTACAAAATCTCTTATGGGTCGGCGGTCGTTTGGATTGCCACCATAGAGAGGATTGTTGTTGAGAAGAGGAGGTGTATTGTTGCGATTGTTGTTGTTGTTTGGATGTGGTGGTGGTAGATTGTTTTGTGGAGGAGGAGGTGGTGGCGGATTGTTATCTTGAAAGCCTTGGTTGAGAAGGCCTTCCGGATAGTCTTCCACTTCCACTTCAAAGGTGCGTGGCATGCCTAGTTGGGGATCTAGACCTGCCATTGGTTGAGAAAGAGATGGTTCGCCGGCTTTGATCTTCGCGGTTTGACTCCTTGTGACCGGTGCCAGCGCTCGAATCTATAAGAGAAGAGTAGAGATGAGATGTGAAAGAGAGAGAATAGAGAATAGTAAAGTGCAGAAAATTAAATAAGGAAAGTATATATTTTTGGATTTTTCTAAATAAAGAAAGTAAATTTCAGAAATTGTAAAAAGGAAATAAACTATTTTTGGATTTTTAATTTTCTGAAAAGTAAATAAGGAAACAAAAAATTAAAAGTACTTTCCTAAAATAAAAACTAGTATCTATCCTATTCTCCCCGGCAACGGCGCCAAAAAGCTTGTTGACTATTTTAGATATAGAGATTTTGTACTCTTTTTGCCTTTAAATTTATAAACCTTCGTACTCAATAAATAGGTTAGTTGCAAGCGCACAACCTATCGATCGTAGTATTTAGGTGTCGATCCGCAAGGAGATAGAGAAATACTAATTTTTAATAAAGAAAACTACTCCTAAACTGAACAATAAAAGTACAAAGGGGGGTTTTTGTGTAATTTCGTTTTTAAAGGAAAATTAAAGTAAACTAAAAGTTCGTAACAAAAAGCAATAAAGTCGGGTGAAAATCAAGTTTGAGAAGTCTAGGGGTATTCGGTCCACAATCCCTTGCTAATTCTATCTACTCGATTTGTTTAAATTCATGTTTGATTATGACGAGGTTTCTAACCTAAGTTAGCCTTTGGAACAAATATTAATACGAATACTTTGGGTGGACGGATTAATGTGCCTCGAATTATAGGGCTGTCACTAACCTAGAGGGATATTTAATCACGTGCTTCAAATGTATATATCGATATTTGTTCTAAGGTGTCCTAATCAAGTTTTGACTTCACCGCTAAGTCCTTCACCAAACCTTAACCTTAATTTATGTTTTTCCAGATTTGAATACAAAAGTACGGTCGCTTATAATTCAAATCCTAAGGTATTTGCAATCACAATTTATACTATCCTATATGATTATAATCTACTTTTAATCAAGAAGACTTAAGCGGGACGCTACAAGTCAAACACAACAAGTTGTACTATCCTATATGATCCTAATCTACTTTGGGTCTAAATGATCAAAGCGGGACGCTACAATTCAAGTACAAATCATGGAACATCACAAATAATAAATCACAGAAATTAACATCAAATCAAACAATCATAATAAAAACTAAAATCCGAGTAAAATAGAATTAAACAAGTTCATGCTACATGACCTAAACCCCTAGAAAGAAACTAGCCTCTCATGGAGATGCAAGTATTCATCATGAATTCAAGTACAAAATAAGTAAAGCCAAAGAGAAACTAACTAGAGAAATAGAATACACCCTTCTCTAATAATAAACCTTAGTCTTCCTTGCAATTGCTGTGAGAATTCGCCTTCCTTCCTCTTGAATTGCTCCTGTGGTTGATGCTCTATCTCCTGGATTTCTCTCTTAGAATGGTCATGATCATGGAGAAGAAATTCCTTTCCTTTTATAATGGATCTGGAGCATATGGACGTGGGGAATCATTCTAAATCTGTCCCAACGTGTTCCCCACGTTTCCACTTTCTATTTCCCACCTTTGGGTCGTGGTCTGAAGTGCCGAAAATAGAAAATCCTCTGAAATAGCAGTTTTTAGGCTGAATGCGGCCCAAGTGCGTCCGCACTGAGGTCGCATAAAGTTTGGTTTCTGTTCTGCTTTGTTCTCCAAGTGCTGAGTGCGGCCGCACAGCCTCTCTGTGCGCCCGCATTACGCTCAGTCTGTCTTCTTTCTCCAGTGTGCGGGTCAGGTGCGGCCTAGGTGCGTCCGCACTTTCTTTCAATTGCTGCTGGATTTTTGGCTAAGTAGAAAATGCGTCCGCACCAGTATTTAGTGCGTCCGCATTCCGCTCGGTCACTTCTCTGGAGCTTGCTGGAGCTTGGTTTTTCTTCTAAGTATTAAGTGCGGCCGCACTATGGTGCTGTGCGTCCGCACTTTGCCTCTGTTTCTTGTTTTCCTGCGAATTTCACACAAGCAATTGCAGTAACTTGATTCTAGGGGTATTTAATCCTATATTATACTAAAAATACATGATATTTGGTGTCATTATGTGATGAAAACCAGACCGAACATATATATAATTTAACCCTATCAAGACCCCGCTACAGTAGGGCATACCCTATATAAGGCAAGGAACCCCCCAGAAAAAGGGATCGCATTGATCACATCTTGGAGAGGTATTATAAAGGGTTAGAGCGTTAATACCCCTCCGACACCCCGCGTGTCCCCCGGCTCGACCCGCTTCACCTCAGGTGGGACGGGCTGCGCATTCTGCAACCGGCCTCCGCACGGCCTGCTTCCTGAGAACAGGGCGTGCTCTCTCCTTGCTGGACCGAGTCCAAATACGGCCCGGCCCCTTCGGGAAGGGACGTATCAGGCCCGATCCATGCTCGTGCGGTATGTTTAAATGAAACTGACATGCTTAAAAATTAACGTTATTTATTCATCTTCTAATAATAATAATGAAAATACATTGTGTGCAAATTTTGACCGCTATTAGAGGAGTGGCACACAGCTTGGTGTGCATGGCGAGAAAAAGTTGGAGAGCGATAGGATGTCAAATGCTCTAACACAGTGCACCGATCGTGGAGGACTCTGGGTGGGACGGGCGCCTGGTTGGTATGTTGCACGATGCTGGGGAGGACATCAATTGGCGCGAGATAAAGGCCCCATCACCAGATCCGGAGCAGCCTAGAGCTCCTATCTACGCTGAGGAGATGCCGCCACCTCCTACAGGTAATAATATGTAATACAAATGATCATTATTAAGCGTCTCTTTAAAAGATCATTATTATTAATTTATCTTCATTTCTGCAGATGATGACTCGGGTTGGGCGATCCACCAATGGGTGTTGAACAACAACGCGTGGAACGGGTACTACAACGAGCATGGAGTTCCAGTGCAGCGTACCGATGTAGCAAAAGTTCATTATTTAATTAATTTACTCGTTACTTCTATGTCTTTAATTTAACATTGTTTACATGCAGGATGAAGCTGTCGCCGCCGCCGTTTTCTCATTGGATGACCTCTATGGAGATGAGGGCGGATGAGAGCCAGCTAGCTCCCACCGACTGTAGTATATGGAGCCCAGATAGCACGACGGCGAGGCCAGTGGGAGTGGGGCACAGACTGCAGATGGCTTTGTGTTACACCAAAAAGGTATAGTACAAAGTTTCGGTACAGCAAGCTGTACCTTTTAACCTTTGGTACACGTCTCGAGTCGGATTGCAAGTGTACAACCCTATCGAGTAGTATATCTAGGTATCGATCCACAGGGACGGTTGGAACAAATTGGATTCTACTTAGATTATTTAAAAATCCTAGAAGTCTGCAAAAGGGTGGTTTTTGGTTTGTTTAAAGTCCTAAACAGAAATGACAGTGCTTAAAATAACAAAGTAGATTTTGGTTGGGTTTTTAATGAATAAAAAGGGGTTCCTAGGGTTTTCGACTTCGTCTCAGCTTTGCCTCAAGTGCCCGGTCCGTGCACTTTCATGCACGGGCCGTGTGTAATGTGCACGGGCCGTGTACTTTCATACACGGTTGATACAGCAGCTATTGGTTTCTGTATTGATTTCCTGTGCAAAGTTATTTTGGCCGTACCTAAGTCTATAATCATCAACTCTCGTTTATTGGCTTATTTACTTGGTACGAAACTCAATTTAGACTTTCTTAGGGTCCTTAAACTTCAACTTTCGTTTATTGGTTTAATTATCCTAAGTTATTTGTTGGTCTATTAAAGATAACCTCGATCTCTCGATACGAGGAAAACTTCGCCTTTCGGCTACCACTTGGTCTCACCTCTCGGTTCACAAACCTATCTCAAATACTTAATTTAATCGAAATAATATCAAAGCCTTGAAATACCATCTAGATGTGGCCATACATCTAACGATAAACCATTCAATTCAAACGATTTCAACTAAGCAATAAAATACTACACAACAAACAAGCACAAGATCCAATACAAATTCCAATAACTAGCAAATAAAACAAAGCATTCAACTAGATCTTAACCCTAGAAACTAAAGAGTTTAGCCTAGCATAGAAAAACAGAAAATAAAACAAGAGATTAAGAAGTTCATGACAAAACTCAAAGATTCAAGAAGAGACGTCGCAAATCTCTCGATTTTTGCCGTTTTCCTCTTCTCCAAGTCTAGCCGCCACTTCCTTGTCTTAGGGTTTTTTCTCTGCTCCAGAATGAGCAGCCATGTCCAGGATCTCGCTTTTAAAGCCTTCCATTCGCGACCTCTCCAGCTGGCCTCTGTTTCCAATTCTGGATTCTGTTTCCAGAAATGCCGTGTACGGTCCGCACACAAGAGTGCACGGACCGTGTACCTGTGTCCTGATGAGTGGGAGGTGTGCGGGTCGTGTGTGTCTTCAGTCAGTGGTCGGGCAAGGGGTATACGGTCCGTATGCAAGAGTGCACGGTCCGTGTATTGTCCTTTATATTCCAGATTCTTCCTCTTTTTCGCCCGTTTCCTGCAACAAAGAAAGAAAGAGCAGCAGTACCACATCCTATAGATATTCAATGAAATACACACATTTTTGGAGTTTTAGGCACAGGTTTTAATGCAAAGTTCGGTCGGAATGTAGACAAAATAACGAGATATCAAATCCCCCAAGCTGAAATCTTGCTTGTCCTCAAGCAGAAAATCCCAACTTAGGTATCGGACTGGTTTTTCCTAAATGCAGATTAAGTTCCTAAATGCGAAAACGAAAAATTTGCATGATCTTGCTTTCGTTAAGAACTCGGAGAATCCTTTTGGATGATTTGGACTTTCCTTGATCGGTTTTGATTCACCCCACAACTTAACTAATGAACTTCATATTTCGAGATGCCTTAATATTTGCAAAAACTAGTTACTTGAATTGATCAATATTTCATTATTTTACTAAAATTATGCCCTTGTTTGTGGTGATTTTTCATTTTTTGCCCCCCTAAGCTTGGAACAAGCTTAGGTTAGAAAGTCACGGATTTCATGTGTTGATGTATGCAAAAGTTCTTTTCTTTTCTATGTTTGGGAGACGAGCTCAAAGGCGTCCCAACAGGACTTATTGCCAGTACTCTTATGTTCTCCATCTTTTCATTTATTTTCATCGCTTTTTGTTTTCTATTTTTCGCATACACCATGAATACACACATCCAATGGTATTCATTCATACCAATGGATATCCCAATCTTTCTTTATTTAAAATCCCCATTTCCCTATTTGAAAGGCACAATTCAGTTTTAAAATGGTTTTCTCAATACAATTCAATTTTTCATCTTTTCAAATTCTCAAAGCATCTCATCCTATGCGATTCTTTGGTCAACCATGGGGTTATTTTCAATTTTTGAAGGTAAGGCAAATGCCCAAAATTTTTCACACAAGTCCCTAATTCTAGCAATCACACAAATTTATCGTCTAAAAATGCAAGAAAAGGTAAACATGTCCTAAATGCAAAGTTCTCCCCCCAAGCTTAGTCTGAGCATTGTTCTTAATGCTTCAAGACAGATAGAAAGAGAAATGTAAAGCTAGGGGAAAAGAAAACAAACCTGATCAGGGGTCGGGGCGCCAACGGCGTAGCTCATCCTCAATCGATGTGAGTCGCACATCCTGTTGGCGCTGGATGTAGATCTGCTGTAGCTGAGTGGCTCTCATATCAGCCATGAGACGGTACAAGTCCTGAATGGTGGGGTCGGTGGGGTGAGAGGGGTGTGCAGTAGCGGAGGAAGAGGCATGCATCTGCTGAGAGAAGACGGGAGCATCAGGCATAGGCTCATCAGCAAAATGAGGAGGGTGTGGTGGTGACTGAGCCTCTCATGGTTCGATGTAGCGCCAAGTGGTCGTCTCTGTGAAGGAGAGGGGTGCGTCGAGTGGAAGCCGGTGCTGAGTATCATCCGGCATGCGCCAGTAGTGTCTATCGCTGTGGCCGGCAGGGCCTTTCTCGGTCTTGATGAAATGGATCATACCGAATGCATCTAGATCTAGACTGGTGGGACCTTTGCATAGCTCATCGCCCTCAATGCGTAATCCAAGTCGCTGGGCGATGTAAGTGATGTAGGCACCGCATGAGATGACTCCATTTCTCTTTCTTGACTGCTGGATGGCCAGCCAATGCCTAATCATGAGAATCATAAAGTCGGGACGTACCAGGTTATTATCAGGGCGGAGCATGTGGTCCAGCATGATGAGATCCTCGTTGTTGGCGCGGGAGACTATCTCGCCACGCGCGTAGATAGTATGAGCGAGGGCGCGCTGAAGGCAACGAAGGACTGGATGAGTGATTCTGCGGCCCTTGTAATCCTTGTTGTCCGTTTCTGATCGTGTCATGCCAGTGATTAGGTTCCAAAAGTGGTCTTTTGTCATATGCGTAAGGGGCGCGACCTTCCATCTGCCTCGGTTTGCGTGTGCACGGACCGTGCATGATTATGTGCAGACCGTGTACTCCTCTTCTCAGACTTAGTTCTTGTGCGGACCGTGTATGGATGTGTGCGGTCCGCGTGCTCTGATGAGTTCTGAATTCTTCCAACCCGATCTTTCTAAATGCAAAACAAGAAAAATAAAAAAATCATGCAAATGATAGAATTGAAAATATGCAGAAAACTAAAAAGAAATGAAACTAAGTAAAGTAAAAACGGCTTGGGTTGCCTCCCAAGAAGTGCTTGTTTTAGGTCTCGAGCTTGACCACCTATCTCTAAGGCTCGGCAGTAGCGGGGTCAAAAAGAGTCTGAACGAACCGCTCGTTTTGTGAGTGATCAGCGATGTAGTGCTTGAGACGCTGACCATTGACCTTGAAGGTCCCGCATTCTTCATTCCCAATGTCAATTGCACCGAAAGGATACACCTTCTTCACCTCGAATGGGCCGGACCATCTAGACTTGAGTTTACCTGGAAAAAGTCTTAATCTAGAATTAAATAAGAGTACAAGATCTCCTTCCCTGAATTTGCGAGGCGCGATGCGCTTGTCATGAACTCGCTTGGTCCTTTCCTTGTAGATCCTTGCATTCTCATAGGCATGTAGGCGCATTTCTTCCAACTCGTGCAAGTCAAGGATGCGCTTCTCTCCAGCTGCTAGCATGTCCATGTTGATTGCTCGCGTGGCCCAGAATGCCTTGTGCTCACTCTCCACCGGCAAGTGACACGGCTTTCCGTACACCAGTTTGAAGGGGCTCATGCCAATCGGTGTTTTGAAGGCAGTTCGGTAGGCCCACAGTGCATCGCTCAATTTCAATGCCCAATCCTTCCTCGTCCTTGCAACAGTCTTCTCCAAGATAGACTTGATCTCCCTGTTGGAAATCTCAGCTTGACCATTAGTTTGAGGGTGATAAGAGGTAGATACCTTATGTGTGACCCTATGTCGGCTCAGAAGACTGTTGAATTGTCGATTGATGAAGTGCTTACCCCCGTCACTGATAACGGCTCGAGGCACTCCAAAGCAAGGGAAAATGATCTCTGTGAACAGGCGCTTCACTGCATTTGAATCGGCCTTGTGACACGCCACCACTTCAACCCATTTGGACACGTAGTCCACTGCTACCAAGATGTACTCATGCCCTCAAGATGACGGGAATGGTCCCATAAAATCAATGCCCCAGACATCAAAGATCTCCACCTCAAGAATGGAGTTAAGAGGCATCTCACTCCGCTTGGTTATGTTACCAGTCCTCTGACATTGATCACAAGCAAGAACAAAAGATCTTGCATCTTTAAAAAGAGAGGGCCAATAAAAACCAGATTGTAATACCTTAGCAGCTGTCTTGGAGAACGAGGCATGTCCTCCGTAAGCGGATGAGTGGCAGTGTGCAAGAATGGAACGCGTCTTTTCATGTGGAACACAGCGTCGGAATATGTTATCGACCCCAACTTTGAAAAGGAAAGGCTCCTCCCAAAAGTAGTACTTGGCATCTGTTTTGAACTTTTTCCTCTGCTGGTAGGTCATTGTGGCAGGCAACACCCCGGAAGCAAGATAGTTTGCAAAATCTGCATACCAAGGTGCTGTCTGGATGGAGAGTACACGGTCCGTGTATGGATATGTGCGGGCTGTGTGTTGAGGTGCACGGACCGTGTGATGGTCTGTGCGGACCGCATACTGGGCATCCAGAGAGCAGATGGATAGGAGTTGTTCGTCGAGAAATGAGTCATTGATTGGCAAGTTGACATTGCCTTCATCTTCCCAGCGAAGTCGGGATAGATGGTCTGCCACCGAGTTTTCGATTCCCTTCTTGTCTCTAATTTCAAGATCAAACTCCTGCAAAAGAAGAATCCATCTAATCAATCTGGGTTTCGCGTCTTTCTTACTTAAAAGATACCTGAGTGCGGCATGGTCCGTGTAGATGATGATTCTTGAGCCGACTAAGTACGATCTAAACTTGTCAAGGGCAAACACAATGGCGAGAAGCTCCTTCTCGGTTGTTGTGTAGTTCATCTGGGCCCGGTCTAGCACCTTGTTAGCATAGTAAATAGCGAACGGCTTTTTGTCTTTCCTCTGCCCAAGAACTGCCCCAACTGCATAGTCGCTCGCATCGCACATGAGTTCGAATGGTAAGGACCAGTCGGGTGGCTGCAAGATAGGTGCCGAGATGAGCGCTTCCTTCAAACTGCAAAAAGATTTGACACAATCATCTGTAAAAACAAAGTCAGAATCTTTAATAAGTAAATTGGTCAATGGTTTTGCTATTTTCGAGAAGTCTTTGATGAAGCGGCGGTAGAATCCCGCGTGACCTAGAAAGCTTCGAACTCCCTTCACATTTGTTGGGATGTCGAGCTTCTCTATCACCTCAATCTTTGCCTTGTTCAATCCCCTTTGAAGTGACAACATGTCCTAGAACAACACCTTCTTGGACCATGAAGTGACATTTCTCCCAATTGAGAATAAGATTCACTTCTTCGCATCTCTGCAAAATCTTACACAGGTTAGATAGACATGAATCAAAAGAAGTACCATACACAGAAAAGTCATTCATAAAAATCTCGACCTCTTTTTCAATGAAATCAGAAAAGATAGCCATCATGGCTCTTTGAAAGGTCGCTGGTGCATTACAAAGTCCAAAGGGCATCCTACGGTATGCATAGGTACCATACGGGCATGTAAAGGTAGTCATTTCTTGGTCCTGTGGATGGATGGGAATTTGGAAAAAACCAGAATAACCATCGAGATAACAAAAGTAAGAATGATTTGCAAGCCTTTCAAGGAGTTGGTCAACAAAGGGCAATGGAAAATGATCCTTGCGCGTGGCTGTGTTTAGCTTCCGGTAGTCTATGCACATCCTCCAGCCAGTCACGACTCGCGTTTGGATCAGCTCATCCTTGTCATTTTTCACTACCGTCGCCCCTCCTTTCTTTGGCACCACGTGGACAGGACTCACCCACTTGCTGTCAGAAATAGGGTAGATAATACCTGCTTCAAGAAGTTTTAAAATTTCTTTCTTTACTACCTCTTTTAGGTTGGGGTTGAGCCGTATTTGGTGCTCCACAGATGGCTTGTGATCACCTTACAGCAAAATTCTGTGTGTGCAAATTTTCGGGTCGATTCCTTTCAAGTCCTTGATTGAGTATCCGATCGCGCCTTTGTGAATTTTTAATTTCTTCAAGAGCTTGGCAGTCTGATCGGGATTTAAACCTGCATTTACAATCACAGGACAAGACTTGTCTGGGCCTAGGACTCATACCTGAGGTTAGCCGAAAGGGGCTTCAGTTCAGGAGTGGGTTGCTCTGTCTGGGCAGGTGCACGGTCCGTGTGAGAAGTGTGCGGTCCGTGTACTGCACCTGCATCCGTGTGTGCATTGGGTGCCCCGTGTGCCTCAGTCTCCAGTTTCTCATACTCTGCTGCGCGGTCCGTGTGTAGGTTCCTCCAGACTGTCAGATGTTGCTTCTGCTGCACAAATTGACTCCAACTCGCTTGTTTCAACCTACATTTCAGATAAAAATTCATTGTGGTACCTTAGCGAGCTGTTGTATTGCTCCAGAAAGTTCTCTTCCGCCAGTTCTGCTAAACACTCTTCGATCGCATCAATCCTAAAGCAAGATTCTTGAGAAGGGTATTTCATAGCTCGGTCGATTTGGAAGCTGACTTTCTCGTTCCCGATGTTCAATGTGAGAGTCCCTTTGTGCACATCAATGATTGAACCAGCCGTTCTCAGAAAAGGCCGTTCCAGAATGATAGGGACTTCTTTGTCTTCTTCCATCTCCATGACAACAAAGTCGGCTGGCACATAGAACTTACCGACTTGAACTGGCACGTCTTCCACTATGCCGAGTGGAAGTCTAACAGAAGAATCCGCCAGCTGTAGGGTCATTCGTGTGGACTTGAGCTCGCCTACACCCATTCAATCATAAATTGTGCGTGGCATGAGACTCACGCTAGCCCCCAAGTCACATAGGGCTCTTTTGATCGTGGCTTTTCCGATTGTCCAAGGAATGGAGAATTTGCCAGGGTCCTCTAGTTTCGGCGGGAGCTCGTTTCTCAAAATATCACACTGCACTGTTCCGTGAATTTCACCGTCTCACGTCCCCCCAAGCTTCGCTTGTTGGAGAGAATATCCTTGAGAAATTTCGCATAGGTAGGCATTTGGGTCAAGGCATCGGTGAATGGAATGGTGATATGCAATTGTTTGATAACTTCAACGAATTTGGAGAATTGTTCGTTGAGTCTAATCTCAGCTAATCTCTGAGGGAAAGGAACAGGCGGCCGATAGGGTGGCGGTTTGTCGGCTCCTTTACCTCTCTGTCTTCAGACTCATCCTGCATGGGCCGTGTATTATCTGTGCGGTCCGTGTGCACAGTAGTTTCAGTGGGTCGTGCGGGCGGTGTAAGGTCGGATGGTGGTGAGACAATTTCTTCAACTGGTGGGGTCTGCACGGTCCGTGTACTTGGCAACTGGTGGGTCAGTGGGCATGGCTGGTCCTTGATAACTGGTCCCGCTTCGCAAGGTTAGCGCCTTAGCCTCTCCTCTCGGGTTTACCTCTGGTTGGCCGGGAAGCTTACCAGGTTGCGGTTGGCTTGAGGAGCCTTGCCCCAATTGTGCTTCCATCATCTTGTTGTTTAGAGCAGCCATACCTGCCAACTGAGCATTCATTGCTTGCATCTGTTCGAACATCATTTGGTTCATCTTCCCTTGCTCGTGCATGAAATCGCTCATAGCGGGAGCAACATACGGCTTGAGGGGAACAGAATGAGGTGGGCGGTTGTTCGAGTTGTTAAAGTTGGTATTGTGGTAGAAGTTGCGGTTGTTGTTGCTGCTCGAAGAATTGTTGAAAGGGGGAGGGTTGTTGAAAGAATTGTTGTTGTAAGAGGGGTTCTGCTTCCATCTCCAGTTTTGTTGCTCAACCGGATCCTTGGAGTAAGTTCGGTTGAATGGAGGTTTCGGAAAGTAAGATGGCTCGCTGTTGAGAGAATTGACCTGTTCGGTCTCTTCCTCATCCCTCTGTGCCAATGGGCAATGCTCATAGGAATGCCCCTCCCCACACATGGCACAAGACTCCGGCTGTGATTGGTGGTTCCCAACAGACTTAACACTCATCTTGTCGAATGCCTTCTGCATGGCATCCATCTTGGCGGTAAGAGCCGTGATCTGATCGACTTCAAATCGGCCGTCTCCTCCAGGTCTGGAATTGTCACGGCCGGACCATTGTTGGTTCTGAGCCATGCTGTCAATTAAGTTCATCGCCTCTTGAGGCTCTCTTTCCATTAAGGCTCCACCTGCAACAGCATCAACAGATGTGCGAGTGCTCTCTGTTAAACCATCATAGAAAGTTTGGATCAACAACCAGTCTGGTATACCATGGTGTGGACAAGAATATTGTAACTCCCTAAATCTTTCCCAAGCCTCGTTTAGGGGTTCATCAGACCTTTGTCTAAAGCTGGTCAATTGGATCCTAACCTTGGCAGTTCTTTTATGAGGGAAAAACCTAGTTAGAAACAATTTAGACAATTCCCTCCAAGTGTTAACTGAATCCCTTGGCAATGACCCCAACTATTTCTTGGCCTTATCCCTAAGAGTGAAAGGAAATAAAGCAAGTCTAATATAATCAGTTATTGCGCCATTAGTTTTAATGGTTGTACAACACTCGAGAAAGGTCTGAAGATGAGCATGTGGATCCTCGTGATCCAAACCATGGAAAGTGTTTTGCTGCACGATGTTGATCACACCGGGATTGAAATTCGGTTGTTGCCCCACAATTCTCGGCAGCCTGATTACTCCTCTCACATCCCCAGATCTCGGCACGTTGAACTCCTTCAGAGTTCTCGGGATGAAGTCAGCCGCATCATCGTCAGAGTCGCGATCACCATGCGGTCTTTCTTCTCTATCCTCCCCGTTTTGGCTCATGGCTCTGTCTGGATCTGAGTGTACGGACCGTGTGTCTGTTGTGCGGTCCGTGTGAGGAAGTGGTTGTCCAGCGGCTGAGTGCACGGACTGTGTATCAAGTGCACGGACCGTGTGTGGGGGGAGGTTGTGCAGAAGTAGCTGTGTTCTGGTTCTGAGTCGGATCGGGAGGTACTTCCGTGTTGGAAGGTTGCCTTTTATTCCTCAGGTTGTATGGAGGTTCTAGCTTGCTCTTGAGGTAAGAGAAAAAGAAAAAGAGAAAGATTGAAGTTAAAATCTAGAATTTAGCAAAAATAAGAAAAAATCCAAAAAAATTCAATGCCGTCCCCGGCAACGGCGTCAAAAACTTGTTACACCAAAAATGTATAGTACAAAGTTTCGGTACAGCAAGCTGTACCTTTTAATCTTTGGTACACGTCTCGAGTCGGATTGCAAGTGTACAACCCTTCGAGTAGTATATCTAGGTATCGATCCACATGGACGGTTGGAAAAAATTGGATTCTACTTAGATTATATAAAAATCCTAGAAGTCTGCAAAAGGGTGGTTTTTGGTTTGTTTAAAGTCCTAAACAGAAATGACAGTGCTTAAAATAACAAAGTAGATTTTGGTTGGGTTTTTAATGAATAAAAAGGGGTTCCTAGGGTTTTCGACTTCGTCTCAGCTTTGCCTCAAGTGCCCGGTCCGTGCACTTTCATGCACGGGCCGTGTGTAATATGCACGGGCCATGTACTTTCATACACGGTTCGTGTGGCCCTCGAGTTGATACAGCAGCTATTGGTTTATGTATTGATTTCATGTGCAAAGTTATTTTGGCCGTACCTAAGTCTATAATCCTCAACTCTCGTTTATTGGCTTATTTACTTGGTACGAAACTCAATTTAGACTTTCTTAGGGTCCTTAAACTTCAACTTTCGTTTATTGGTTTAATTATCCTAAGTTATTTGTTGGTCTACTAAAGATAACCTCGATCTCTCGATACGAGGAAAACTTCGCCTCTCGGCTACCACTTGGTCTCACCTCTCGGTTCACAAACCTATCTCAAATACTTAATTTAATTGAAAGAATATCAAAGCCTTGAAATACCATCTAGATGTGGCCATACATCTAACGATAAACCATTCAATTCAAACGATTTCAACTAAGCAATAAAATACTACACAACAAACAAGCACAAGATCCAATACAAATTCCAATAACTAGAAAATAAAACAAAGCATTCAACTAGATCTTAACCCTAGAAACTAAAGAGTTTAGCCTAGCATAGAAAAACAGAAAATAAAACAAGAGATTAAGAAGTTCATGACAAAACTCGAAGATTCAAGAAGAGACGTCGCAAATCTCTCGATTTTCGCCGTTTTCCTCTTCTCCAAGTCTAGCCGCCACTTCCTTGTCTTAGGGTTTTTTCTCTGCTCCAGAATGAGTAGCCAAATGTCAAGGATCTCGCTTTTAAAGCCTTCCATTCGCGACCTCTCCAGCTGGCCTCTGTTTTCAATTCTGGATTCTGTTTCCAGAAATGCCGTGTACGGTCCGCACACAAGAGTGCACGGACCGTGTACCTGTGTCCTGATGAGTGGGAGGTGTGCGGGTCGTGTGTGTCTTCAGTCAGTGGTCGGGCAAGGGGTATAAGGTCCGTATGCAAGAGTGCACGGTCCGTGTATTGTCCTTTAGATTCCAGATTCTTCCTCTTTTTCGCCTGTTTCCTGCAACAAAGAAAGAAAGAGCAGCAGTACCACATCCTATAGATATTCAATGAAATACACACATTTTTGGAGTTTTAGGCACAGGTTTTAATGCAAAGTTCGGTCGGAATGTAGACAAAAATAACGAGATATCATTTGCCTCTGCTATATTTGGCACACCGCTTCCGGCCACGTATCCTCCTACTTGGGAGGCCGATCCGTGGGTGTTGCGTACACAGACGGGGATCCATGGGGAGCATGCATTACACCTGGGGGTGGACCCATGGGCGCGCGAGGCCGTACACGATGACATGCAGGTGGATGAGGTTCACCAGAGGCGTCCGCCGTCGCAGAGGGAGCGCCGTGCACCTGAGAGGTTGGACCTCTCTGGACCTCGCCCTCGTCATCGCCGTTAGGGTTTTTATATTTTTTTTAGTTTGATAGGTTTCTAGTATTTTAGTTTGGATTATTATATTTCGTGTTTGGACTGTTATGTTTCATTTTTAGACTTACCATTTAGATTACTACTTTTGTTGTTTAGACTTACCATTTCGATTATCATTTAGAAACATTTAAACATTAACAAAACTTAATATAAAACTAATCAATTATATTAAAGCTAAACAATTACATAACATATAAAAATAATCGTCAATTATAAAAATATAATTGTCAACAAATAATAAATATCATACAATTTAATATGAAACATTCAAACAAATCATTACAACAATTTAATATAAAACATTCAAACAAATTAAAACATAAAACCCTTATAAAAAAAAACATTAGAGGACCGCCCAGCAGCTGGGCGGTTAGGTATGAAGAGTGGACCGCCCAGCTGCTGGGCGGTCCGCTAAGGAAATTGGACCACCCAGTGTACGGGCGGTTGGGGTAGAAATAAAAATAAGTTTGGGGTGGGGCAGATTTGATAATTTGTTTTTTTTTTTGGGTATTAATAAAAATATCGGGGATAAATTGATAGCTATAAGCTATTGAGCCCATGGCCCATGCTTTAGATCAAATGATACGGAGGCAAGTTGCACGGCATCTTTGGAGGTTATTCCTTCCGGATTCTCTGGAATTTTCATGTTTCTTGTATCTTGCTGCAAATTTGCAACTATTTAATGGGTAATTAAAGTAGCCATGCTAGATACATCTAGCTAGGAGTCTTAATCTCTGAGGTAACTTAAATTTTGAGTTTAGATTTGAACCGTCGTATCAGAATTTGGATTAAATTGGTCCGAAGTAAAATGCATATAACCTCTTTTATTATCCGTGTCAAAACAGATTGGACAATCAAATCCAAACTGAAAATTTGAGTTACTTTTGAGGATCCGAATTCTCTACCTAAGACTGCTAGAGTAAATAGAATTCACATCACCTAAGGTACCTCAATTTGAGTTACTTCATGAATCTCAATTCAAGAGTTCATGTACTAATACCGAGTAATTTAATCCACGCAACAAATATTTTTATGAAATGTGAAAAATTCGAAAGATTCTCTATATATATGGAGAGATTCAAAAGCCCCCTTAACAAACAAAGAGTTAAAATAGAGAGTTGTTACTTGTTGCATTTGTAGGAATTCGAATAGGTTATATGTGTAACAATACAATTTAGTTCATAATTTGTGATTCATATTATAATTTCATTAAATTAACTATTAATTTAGACTTAAAATATTCTGATTTATTAGTACATTTTTTTTTTAAAAGTCAGTTAGCAAATCGCTTACTGACTATTTCATTAATAGAAAAAAAGTCCTTTACACAAGCATTTTCTCTGAAAAAAATCCTAAAATTACAAAACATACAAAACACCAATAAAAATAGAGAACAGAGAGTCGTAATTGAGACTCAACCCCCGCATTCACTCCAATCACTTCAATCCATTATTGTATTTGTAGTTTAGTCTTATTCTTTAAACGATGAACACTCTTTTCGCCTCCCGCAAACATTCTTTTGTTCCTCTCCCTGCCCAAGTTACATCCCACTTAACACATGCCTCACCGGCTGCCTATGGGATACCCAGAACTGTTAGTATATTTCTAACAACCTTCTTAGTAAACTTTCTTTAACATCTCTATTATTATAATTTAGAGAGGTTTTTTTTTCTCGCCAGCGGTTCAACCGTCAGATTCGCCTCCAAATGATATATGGACATGTGTTCCATCAATTTCCGGGTGTTATTTTCATTGTTTTTTAGCACTTTATTTTATAGTGAGCGCTTATTTCATTTTTTTTGCACTGTGTACAGCTGGACACTATGAGGAGGGACCCATTTTCATGAATTTTTTTTTAAAAAACATAATTAAAAAAAATATTTTTACCAAATCAACATGATTACTTTTTTTTTTAAAACCATAAGAACCGAACTGCCAATTCAGTCTGCTTGATTTTTTTTTTGACCGATTGGCAATTTGGTCCATGTTGATTTCACAAATTTTCGCAGAAAATTGTGTTGCGTTTGTGTAATGGCTAGGGGCCAAATTGCCAATTTGGTCCAGAGTTTTTTTAGTCCGGACCGAATTGGCAATTCGGTCCAAAAATTGTAATTTAATTTAATTTAATTTATTTTTTATTTTTTTTAGATTTGGTTGAATTTCTCACCTGTGTATATATATCATATCGGAGGTAGGTCAAATTGAATTTGAAACCGAAAGACAATTAAATAGGGAAATTTTACAGTGTGCACTTTTTTTTTCAAAACATAGAACAAAATACCCTCCTCTCAAAATTCTTAACAAAATGCCCTTGTGGACCCCACTTTTCTCCTCTCTTCCCTTCCCTCCCACTTCTCCCTATTTACTTTTTTTATTCTTTGTTTAAATAGAAAAATACAACTATAATTTCATTCACGTTTTGATTTTTTTTATCTTTTTTGTGTATAACTAATTAGAATTAAAAATTGTAGCTTAAAATTTTATTTGCTTAAATAAAAAAAGCATAATATTAGCTTATACGTGGAATCTTTCCAACATATAGATCATTTTAAAAATTATTAAAATACATAGTATTAACTTATTTTATAAAATATTTTTAATTTACATATTATTTTAACATAGACATTCTATCTAGTTTATTCGTTTTAAATTTCATATTCCTATTTTTAATAATTATAAGAATTTTATTACATCACATGTTAAGAACAATTTAAATTAGGATTGGTCAATTGAAATAATAATTTGATAAATTAGATTCTTTAATAAAATAATAATGTGGTCAATTGGAATTTTAAAATGAATAAACTAGATAGAATTTTAGTCGGATCACTTTTTTTTATCTCCCATATAGAATATTAGATGAAATTTGGTTTACTCTATTTCATTTTTAATTTTTTTGGCACAATCTAGCGAGTAAGAATTACACATCTTTGTTAATGTAAATGTTTTCTTAACTAAATTTACAATAGCATAACCCTAAAAGAAAAAAAAAGTTGGGACCGAATTGCCAATTCGGTCCGGAGTATTTTCGGATTTTCTGTGGCTGCCTTTCTGAAAATTTGTGAAATCAACATGGACTGAATTGCTAATTCGGTCCAAAAAAAAAAATCAAGCTGACCGAATCGGCAGTTCCGTTCTTATGGTTTTTGTAAAAAAGAAGTAATCATGTTGATTTGGTAAAAATATTTTTTTTAATTATGTTTTTTAGAAAAAATCCCATTTTCATTGCATAATTCTAAGATTTGTCTTATTAGAAGAACTCAAAACATCTAAAATTATACTTTAATTCTTCATTTTGATTCTAACAAGTGCTTATTGATTTTGTGTTAAAAATGAAGTAATTATATTTTTGTATAGTTTGTGACTTTGTGCACACAGTACAAAATTTAGTTTGTGTATACGGAAAATTTAAATTTTCGAATTACTGTATATTTAAATTTCTGGTTCCACCCGGATCCAACTGACGATGCCTCATCGAAATTTTTTATATTAATTTGTTTGTATAAATATCACCATAAACTGCACTTAAAAAATTCAACAAGTTTAGCTGTTAAAAAAAAAATTCAACAAAGACTATATAGGGTTTTGAAAAATTACCATACAAAACCTAATAATTGAAGATGTATTCAAAATTTCAAATATTATTTATTTTCCCCAGTCGTTAACTTTCAGGACATCTACTCAGCCAGCAATTATAAAATTTAATTTGGGGGATAATGCGCCAATTACAATACCAAGTTCCTTTTAATATCCTTAAAAGAGGCAGCATCAACACTGCAGTACTTAATTTCTACAAACTAGGCAATGATATGATCAACTACTGATGGTTATATTTCTATTACACTAATACATACATTTGTCTATTATGCTTTGTTGTGAGGTATTTAATAAAATTTATTGTTCTATATTTTAGTTAAGAGTAGGGTTAAGATAGCCCCATTGGTCTTGTGCCCCATTATACCCTAACATCATTATCTCTATTTTCAAAGTTAAATAATCGACCCGAGCCGTTCAACACACTAGTGGAGAATCAAACATCAGGAACGATCAAAAAGAGACACCAAGAACAGACCTACGGGCGATACTGACCCAGGCGTTACTAATAGTACCACTAATCAGGATCGGTCAATTAGTCGATACTGATTCCCTAATCAGGAACGGTCGTTTGGTATTAGCTGATACTAATTTTGACAATTAGGAACGGTCGTTTGTTATTAGCCGATACTGATGTGGATAATCAGGAACGGTTGTTTGATATTAGCTGATACTAATGTTGATAAACAAGAACGGTCGTTTGTTATTAGCCTATACTGTATTGATATTCAAGAACGGTTGTTTGGTATTAGCCGATACTGATGTTGCATAATCAAGAACAGTTATTATTAATTAGCCGATCCTGATTCACTAATCAAGATTAGTCTATTTATTAACAACTGATCCTGAATTGTTTTTTATTTTAAAAAAATAATTTTAATATTTGGCCAGCTACCATATATTTTTGCTGATCTATATATGAAACAAGCATCAGGATATGAAACAAACCAATATGAAATAAAGATCAACACAGAATAACACATTCTAAATTAATCCTAAATTAAACAAGTTCAAGTTCAAGTTCACCAAATTACAGTAATCTAAATTATTACAAAATAACACATCCTAAATTGTTTTACTTTTTTCCACTAATGCTTCCTTCAAGAAAAATTTACCCCACAGTGATCGGATGTAGTCGATGTTTGTTTCGTTGTAACCTTTGGGAAACTCTTGCATTTTTTAAATAATAGAAGAGCACAATTACAATTTTAATTGCTTATTTTTGAAGCAACATATAATATGCATACCTTTGGAAAAAAAATATTCATACCCTTATGTTCGGAAAAACATCGAGAAAACGAGTTAATATGTCATGCACGAGAACATGACATAATATTCACATTCCCAATCTCCTTTTTGTTGTGAGCACTGTATTAAACAATTATTAGATTTAAGACAATATAATTAAGCATGCAACTTTTGAAAATGATCAATTTAAAGGACCAACTTGCAAAGTTTCATTAACCTTTCATTATCAATATATAGGACCAAATTGCTGTTCAAGGCAATATACCAGTACTTTTAGAAAACTTTTTTTATTCCATGTCTTTTCTCAAAGAAAAGTTTCACAAATATACCAGTGCAAATTAGCATAAACATTTGACTTTGTCAACTATACCCCTAATGACTTCAATTTTTAAACAAAAAGGGTACTCGGCTTACCACATATACCACCCTGAGATTCAGCTAACAATAGTACTTAAAAAGTGATAAAAAATTCTTTATTAATCTGAATTTATAAAAACAAAGAAGTTGTATAATACATTCTGCTTCAATTTACACAGCGTGATCGAATACCTGTTCATTCTTCATTTAAAGTCTATACAAAATACATTACTCCCAACAATAATTGTTATAAAATACACCAGTTTACATCACACAACCTTTCATATTTTTTTACTTTTTCCCGCCCAGAGACTGACAAAAAAAGGCAAAGCTCAAATAAAAGAAAGGTGTTCATAGCAATTACCCGGGAGAAGCTTAATCGACAAGACTCTAAAGGAATTTTCATTAACCTTTCATTTTCATCAATTTTGGCAGCTAAGTCCCTGTGACTAATTTAATAACCTTCAACTTAGCAATTTTCAAATAAATTTCAGATTCACTAATAACTATTACCTTGCAATGATTAATATTCAAGTTAGCGCTTTTTTCAGGTCCTCCATAACACCTATCCGTTCGGAAGGGGCTGTTAAAATATTATTACAGTGAATAATCAGTACTTACAAAAGATATTTAACATTTTACAAATCCCTCAATTATTGTCAATCTACAAAACCAGATTTTACGTATTTTTTATATAAGTTCATGCTAAAAAAATTTCAAGCATGTCATGAGCATTTCATGAAAAAAACTAAAAATACAACAAAAGAAATGTTAACTAAAAATTATCAATGCACATGTCACAGGTCACAACATTTCATAAAAAAAACTAAAAATACAACAAAAAAATTTAACTAAAACCAAGCACACCTAACCTGCCACTGAGTATCCCAAATTAAGCTAGTCTATTAAATGAGATAAATCACCAGTCGAGAAAAAATCACATAAAGGGAGATCAGATTGCGCAGCCACTAAAAACATAGCGTACAAACTAAAAAAATTGTTTACTGCGATAGGTGAAGGGCTGGTGACAAATAAATAATTGATCCTGATATAACGTTATAAGTATCGGTTAAAAAAATTCAGCCGATTCTGATATGGTGTCAATGATATGTCCACATCAAGATCAGACAAATAGAAATAGCCGTTCCTGATATGTGAACATCAAGAATGGTCGTTTATAAATGACCGATCCTGTTTGTTCTGGACAATTAGGAATGACTCTTTATTAATGACCGTTCCTGATATGTGAACATCAAAGACGGTCGTTTATAAACGACCGATCTTGTTTGTATTGGACAATTAGGAACGGCTCTTTATTAACGACCGTTCCTGATATGTGAATATCAAGAACGACTCTTTATAAATGCCCGATCCTGTTTTGTTCTGAAACGGCTATTCATAAACAACCGTTCCTAATATATTTTTCAAGGTCGGCTGTTTAAAATGTTCGATCTTGAAAGGTATCAGTATCATTCTTTAACCAAAACCAATCTTGATGAGGCGATACTATTTGTACATTCTCCACCAGTGACATGATCTTCATACTAAAATGTGCTTGGATAACAAATTTTATAGTTTTTATAATTTTTTTACTAATTGTTTAGTGAGGTACAAAATCATTATTTCAGAATGGTCCAAATTCTTCTAAAAACAGTGATTTTGTACTAATCTTAAAAAATAGCAAAAAATTTTGTACTAATTTTGTACTGGACACATCACTTACTCATCTTTTACACGATTTTAGAGGTGATTTTTTTTTCTCCGTTCAATCTAACCAATATTTCTGACGATCTATGAGAAATTTTGCAAATCTAAAACTACGAACGTCTTCTACACAATTTTCTCTTTCAAATGAGATCTATGATGACATACTTTCGAGTTGTCTGTCACACAAGTATTCATACCTAACCGAGCAAGTATTCATAATAGTGGTCCCGTGGGTATTGACAGTTAGATGGGGACCACTAACTGTTGGTTAAAGCCTTTAATTAATAATTAACATAGTTAGTTATAATGGGGACTGGAGAGCGGGGGACAAAAGAATTACTCAATTTTTTTTATGAGGGATGCTTCTATGCACCTAAGGACCTATTTGTAAAATGAACATATTTTTATTTTCAAAGTTCAAACAGTTGATCCGACCGTTCAACATTATCTCCATATTAAAATGTACTTGGAGGCCAAATTTTACATTTTTCTGAATTGTTTTACTATTTATTAAGTATTTTACAAAACTAGTCAAATTCAGACCATTGAATTTTGTACCCATCTTAATAAATAGTAAAAAAATTCAAAAAAATGTAAAATTTGACCTCCAAGTACATTGTAATATGGAGAAAATATTGAACGGTCGGATCGACTGTTTGAACTTTGAAAATGAAAATATGTTCATTTTACAAATAGGTCCTTAGGTGCATAGAAGAATTTGCCTTTTTTTATTGTTAGTTTATCTTATATGAATAAGGATAACGTTTTTTCGCGTTAAACGGTATGAAAATTAACGCTTTCGCCTAACCCGTGAAGTTTCTTTTAAAATAAATAGAGAGTTTAATCATACTAAATTCTTTGACTTGGTCAACATGACCTTGGTTAGAGAGGGAGGCCGGAGGGGGCTTGGTCGTAATTATTTCAGCATCAATCTTATCCATCGACGGAATCATTAATTGATTCATTTCCCTACAATTTGTAGGGAATTTAGACAAAGACAATTATGAACATATTACTAAGATCAACCTCTTTCGTTATTATAAGTCGAAAACCCTCTGCCCTCATTTATAGCTCTTTTAATTATATTTCTCAATCTTTATTTATCTTAATCAGATAATTCATGTGTCGTTTTTCTCACTTCTCGTTACAAATATGTGTTCGTCGTGCTTGAGATGTTGTGTAACTCTTTAAAGAATTATTATTATTATTAAACTTTAGTTTTTTATACAGATTTTTAGTGTTTCGAAATTTTTTTTACAAAATTATTATGTATAAAATTTGCTCAATACGAAATTCTTATATTATACACATCTTTAATGTTTCGAAAAAAATATTGTATAAAATTTGCTAAATACGAAGTTTAATTAACAAAAATTGTTTCATTTTAATTTTTTTTTCTTCTGAAAGCTCAATAGTTTAACTTATGAGGAAAAACGTCCTTGAGAAAATGAATTCCTCCTAATAATGTAAACTATGTGCAATGAAGTCCTCCTAATAATGGAAAATATTTTGGAGTGCTCTTGTGTCTCATTCCAATTTGAACCTATGCTAATTTCTCACAAAAAAATTGGTTAAAAATCATCCTTCACTATCTGCTGATGCAACACGCAAATAAAATTCCATTTTTGAGTTGTAAGTTAACTTGATTTCATAATAAATGAAATGGACACTCTGTGCCTTTTATAAAAAAAAAAAAATTCCCATCTTTGATCGTTAGATGTTGAACATTTATGGAATGAGGGGAACCATTTTTTCAAATAAATTGACAGCTGCTACATTTATTGTACTTATCTTCTCTCATTTGCCGACATTTTTATTAGGCAAATTCTTCTATGGATGTAAGGACCTATTTGTAAAATAAGTATATTTTTATTTTCAAAGTTCAAACAGTCAATCCGACCGTTCAACATTATCTCCATATTAAAATGTACTTGGAGGTCAAATTTTACATTTTTTTGAATTTTTTTACTATTTATGAAGATGGGTACAAAATTCAATGGTCTGAATTTGACCAGTTTTGTAAAATACTTAATAAATAGTAAACAAATTCAAAAAAATGTAAAATTTGACCTCCAAGTACATTTTAATATGGAGGTAATGTTGAACGGTCGGATCGACTGTTTGAACTTTGAAAATGAAAATATGCTCATTTTACAAATAGGTCCTTACATCCATAGAAACATCCCTCTTTTTATTAATATCCAAAGTTAATTACAAATTAATAAATACACCCATAATTTCTTGATTTTTCGAAAAATGTCCAAACTGGCTAGATTTTGGCCGGTTTCCTCAAATTTTTTTTTTACACCCCGGAGAGTTCATTTGATCAATATCTAACACTGAAAATTCAATTTTTTTGTTAAAATTATTTGTTAGATTACTTCTTTTGATATATAATTAGCATATTTATACTAAAATACTCTAAATTACTTGAAATTATGCTGAATTACACTATATTACATTAATTATGCTAAAATACGGTAAATTACTGTAAATTACATATGAATATGGATGATATCTTTACTGAGAAGGCGAAAAACGACGACGAAACTTCAAACGGTCATAAAACGACGCTCGAGTGTCCAATTTCAGCAAATGATCACTTTTCGGAAAGCTTGCGAAAACACGCATGTGTCAATGCCAGTTTTCAAAATTTAGAATTGCCAAAAAACAAAGGAAAGATGTTCAAAACTTGAGTTGAAGTTTCCGATTAAGATTTTCATTTCTATTATTCAATTTAAGTAGCTCAGTAAATTAGTTATATAACGAACTTGTAAAATACCAATTTTTACTATTTTTTATGATTTATGAAAGATGGCACAAAATCGGCCTAATTTAGCGTAATTTTGCGTAGTATAGCGTAATTTACCGTATTTCATTATAATTAGCGAAATTAGTGTAATTTAGCGTAATTTAATGTAATTTAGTGTAATTAAACATAATTTAGGTAATTTAATGTAATATAGTGTAATTCAACATAATTTCAAGTAATTTAGCGTATTTTAGTATAAATATGCTAATTATACATCAAAAGAAGTAATCTAACAAAAAAATTAAACATAAAATTTGAATTTTCAGTATCTTGCTCTTCATAGTGTCTCTAAAAAAAATAAAAAATAAAAAGGGAAGAAACCGGTCAGATTCTAGCCTATTTCTGGGAGAGGAGGAAACCGGTCAGAATCTGGCCGGTTTGGACATTTTTCGAAAAACCAAGAAATTATGGGTATATTTATTAATTTGTAATTAACTTTGGATATTATAAAAATGTCGGCTCATTTGTATTTCTAATTATATTTTTTTTTTGTGTACTATGTATGACTTTATTCTGTTGAACAATCGACAATTGACCTTCAAAAATAAAATAATTTTACTATTTCTTAGATACTAACACCGGTCTGGTAATCTGGTTCAAGGAAGATACTAGAAACACGGATAGTGATATTGAAACTACCAATTTTTTTATTAACACAACGTTATCTAATTATTTTACTATATAGACAAATTTATTCTTCATTAAAATTTTCTTTACAAATTGATTTTCTCATATTATCACATAATTTTTTTTCTTAAAAGTTATGTTTTATAAAGTATGTTATTTGCTTAAAATATGTTTCTCTCACATATTATTATATGATTTATTTTCTTAATTCTTTAATTTTGCATTTTCCGCTTCAGCTCTCGACAAAACTCGGTTGCCAAAATGCAAATGTTTGTCGGTTCATGCAGTAGCAATGAATTTCTCTTTACAAGATAACCATGTCTGTAAAAAAAAAATATTTTTTGAGATTTGATAGGGTACATATACAATTTTTGAGAGAAAGTATATATTAATGAAATATAGTAAAGAGGAAGCCCAAATTAGAAGAATCGGTGCAATTTATGTACTAATCAGTTTCTTGTTTGAAGAATTTGGAAAAAAATTATTATGATGCTTTCTTTAAACAAAGAAAAACATAAATAAATAAATAAAAAGTCTAAATTGTAATAGAAATAATATGACACTTTACTACACCTTCATTGGAGTATTTGGGAAAAGTATTCATGATAAAGAATATATATGAAGTACCTTTTTGATATAAGTATGATAAATAATGATAAAGTCATGAAATCCCCGTGATATTTAAATGCAAACTTTTTTTTAAAATAGAAATGTAGGAGTCATGCTTCTAGATGCCATTAATCAAGGTGTGTCAATTGTCTATACAGGGTATCAAATAAATGCAAAGTTAAGCATCGTTCTCGAATTGGTGGTTGGATTTCAAATAATTTTTTTTTAAAAGATTTTTTTTATTTGTTTTTTGGATCATATTGTGTATCATAATATAAAAAATTTACAAAAAAAAGTTAAATACATATCTTGATTTGACTGCTTGAAAGTTAAATTGAATTGATGTGTTTTCTTGTTTAAATTTTGTAACTATAATCTCTATGAGAAATAATGATGCAAAAGAAGATACATTAATGCAAAATAACAAAAAAAAAGGAAAAAAATATCTATCAATGGAAATCAAATAATTAATTAATGATTACTATTAATTACATTATGAAACAAATATAGTACTTAATTTTTTTGTCTATATATTAATTTTTTTTAAAGATGTTGTGTTAATATAAATGTGTGTGGTGTCAATATGCCTACCTAGGAAACACGTGTAATTGCATCTTATTTTTATTTTTACCTTCAATTACGCTTTTAATATTTAATTAATTTAATCAAGTCCAGACTGTATACAATTTATTTTGGCCTCAAAATTTTCTATTTTCATTAGTTCGCTTCTTCTCTTGTCATCCTGATATCAAAATTCGCCTGTATTATCCTTCGGGAATTTCATGTTGTATTGTTATAATTACACTAATTAATACACTTGATTTTTAAATTAACAACTATTGAGAACCAGTCTTTAGTCTAGTGACAAAAGCAATACCATCCTTACCCAAGGGTTTTGAAATAAAAAAAACAAAATAAAAAAAAAACAATACCATCTCTGTGAAAGGTCGCAGGTCCAAAATCTAAATGGAGAAATCTCTTATGAATATTAAATAGTTGGGTGACTTAACGTCTAATTTTTATTTAAAAAAATATTAACAATCATTCACGATTCAATTTTTACACACGGATAAAATCAATTTTCAATTTTATATTAAATATAAGTTTGAGAATTGATTTTGTGGGTAATTAAAGTAGAAAATCAATTTTCAAACGTATATTTAATATAAAATCAACTTTCAATTTTATATTAATCCTAGAGATGCGGCGGTCCGTAGAAAATCTCTATGAAATTATCTCTGTTTTCTACGGACTGAATCTCTATGATTGAAAAATATATATTAATATAGGATAAAAATAGACACAATAATACATCAAAAAAAATAAAATGATATAAATTATAGCAGCCATGGCACTGTTCATATATTGTATGCTAGAATTATAAAGCTTGAAACTAATGAGAGTTATTTATTATGTTGACCTTATCTATATGTGACACCTACAAGGTCACAATCTGTACATGAGTAATTACATGGAGGTAAGCAAGGATCAGAAACCGTTATGGATTTGATCGATGACCTATTAATATCATTAGAGCATTTGCATTCCTGAAACTATTAGAGTTTCTAATCTGACGTGGCAGTTGCTAAACCAATTTCAGAGATGTAGATGAATTTCTTATTTAGCAATTTTGCTCAATAATTTCTTATTAAGAAATCGTTTATAAACTCTGACGTGGCAAAACGATTGGCCTGTATTCGCTAAAATTAGTTTAATTTACTGCTGATGTGGCTTACTAGAAACTCTAAAATTAGTTTCAGGGATATAAATATTTAGAAACTCCAGAATCTATAATTTCTTAAAAGCAGTTAACAATTATTTAGAAATTCTAAGAGTTTCAGAAATGTAGATGCTCTCAGCATAAGAATTAATTATTTTGAGATTGGTCTCTAATTCCCTGTATCTTATTTGGTAAATTTCTGAAGCTTTTCAATGTAATGTAAACACAAATATGTATATACTCATCTCTATGTCTAGGAAAAGTAAAATGGCATGTTATGTCATATGATGTGCTTTATTTTCAGTCAAACATAATACATCACATGAAACGGTAAACGAAATGTAGGATCCTTACCAGTCTGTTAGACTGGGGCAGATTTAGGATTTCCGTCGGGAAGTAAAAAAAATATCGAATCGGATTTAAATATCTAATTGGGTTTAAATTCATTAACCAATTGGGTACTCGATAAAAAATAATACTTTAATTTATACTTTCCAATGCTTTGATTTGTAATTTCTGATGCTCTGACTTATAATTCTAATTACCAATCAAAATTCAACAAATTTATTTCAATTTTAACCCAAATTACAAATCAAACGTCCAGATGGGAGCAAAAAAAATTTCAGATCAGAACCGATAAATCTCCACTAAAACTTAAAATCTAGGAGAGACAGCTGCCCCTGGAACCACCTGGTCCGCCCCTGCTGTTAGGGGCGAAAGTAAGAAGGTGTGGGTTACACGGTTTATTTATGGGGATATTATGGGACATCTGGCGTCAACGAAATGAGTATGTATTTATGGGCAGAGGTGGTAGAATTGTCGTTGCACTGTGGCAGGGTGAGTAGTAGCAGAGAAATGGATGTTGAGGGTGTTAATTTTTCTTTTCAAATACATTAATTAGATGATTGTATTAGATTGTGAAGTTATAGTCTCTTCTACTTATTGTACATTTATTGTGGTAGCCACTACCAAGTTTTTAAAAAAGAAAAGAAAAATAGGATCCTACTATTTCAGATCGGATTATCTGATTAAATGAACAAACCAATTTCATATAAAAAGATATCTTAAATTCTAAATTGGATTGATTCGACACATTCGTTTTAAATTACAGAACTCGAATTGAAATGACATGGTCTTACTTTTTTTTCGTAAAAAAAATAATGGATGCAAAATCGACATGACCCATGACACGTTACAAAACGTAATATTGTCGCATTTAGGCACTTGTATACATTTTTTACACGACTCAATAAGTTAATCTTTTTAATTTATTTCATTAAGTAAAAAAAGACAAAAAAATATTCCTGTAGTTTTTCTTTATTTTAAAAACATTGTTTTTTAGTTTTTTCAATAATTGTATAAATATTTTCAATTTTATTTAATCACGACTTTAAAATCCAGAGACAAGAAAGTAAACGTGAATAACACGTCATATGAAACACAACATTTTGAACCGATACGTTATCTAAGTCACAACATAACTATCTACAACATGTTCTATGACTAAATGCAACATGACGTGACATATTTTCTCTCAGCTATTGACGCATCACATCAAGTGATCTAGTCATATCGTGTTTTATCATACCATCTAAAAATAGTAATTTTCAATCTATCTAAAAATAGTGAAATATTCTTAAAACTGTAAAATTTGATTTCTAAATATATTTTTATATAAAAATCGTATTTAACAGTTTGAATCTTAAAAATAAAAGTATAAATTCATAACACAAGTCAGCCCGTAACACACGTATTACGGGAGCCTCATTCTTTTTATTTTACCATAAACTAAATTACTTTTCTCTATCCAAAACTTTCAACCGGCATGCTCTTATCCTTTGGATCCGTATCCTCCCAAGTACTTGACTCAAGCAAATTAAAACGGACAGCCCAGATTAATTCTATCTAGGTCAAACTCAATCCGGTACCTATGGAGACTGTAGGGAGCCTCTTTTGAAATTCGTGCCATGTTAAAAGAACCGTCCAATCATAATTTGCTTGAATCAGGTTAACCTGAGGTGATGTGGATTCCTTATCTTTCTTAGTCAAGCAATGTATTTTTACACTGCACACGTTTCTTATACTCCTTATCTTTCTTAGTCAAGCAATGTATTTTTACACCGCACACGTTTCTTATACTTATCTTCGTCCGTATATCTGATTTTTTGTTTTTTCTGACCAGTCGGTATCAGCTCTCATAAAAAATTGAAAGCACTATCACTTAATAAAGAAAGAGGCCGACCTTTATTGTCAATTACTTTACTGCTCAAAAGGCTCCAAGCAAATCCAATTGTGACCTAACACGAAATGTCCGCAATTGAAAAGAGCATACCACCCGTAAAATCATCCTGTTTGTTTCCTTAATGTGTATGTTCGGTACATAACTTGAAACCGGAAGCGGGGCGCGTCTAATTTATTTCATGATTTATGTGCTGCTTTAATAATCGTGTGCACCACTTCAATATTTGTACGGATTATGAAACGAATCGGACGATTTTCAGTGAGCATCGAACCGATTATTTTGAATTCGATATCCATCGGAAGCACCCTGCTTCCCTTGAAATCACATATTATTTTCATGCAATTAATATAATGTAATATATTATGCGGCCCAACTTCAATCCTAGAGATTTTTCTGGTTTATTTTAATATATCAAAATAGGTTCAATCTTATTGCTCCAAACAAAATTTGAGATAAATATATGAGATAAATATGTAAACAACGAATGTAATTTTCTTTTGCAAAGTTTATATATATGAAAAGACGCATGTTGACAAATAAATATACAAATAGCTGGTTGCTTTTTTTTTCTGGTGTATCATATAAAATTTTGCTTCATATTTATCTAGTGTGCCAATAGCTGGTTGCTTTTTTTTGACTTGGGAGAGGCAAGTTGACAAATAAATATACAAAAATTAAAATACGTATTCCTCCTCCTAAAATTCATAATGTCATATTTACTCTTCTATATTTCAAAAACTCTCAAATTTATCCATTGTTGCTTTTTTTATTAACTCATTAAATTTATCCAATTTATTGCATTTTTATTTACTCATTTTAAATTTATAAAGTTTTTATTTTACTCTTTATAAAAAAATAAAAAATATGTAACCAAAGTGGCCAATTAGTGAGGGTCCCGAAATTTTTATTTATACCATAAAAGAAAAATAAACTAAATCACCCTGGTTCCTGGGGATTTCGAGAATTACCCAGGCCGCTGGGCCATTATGCAGTCCCAAATACTAAGGTTTGCATAGGCGTTCTGTGACCCCAGCCTGGGGTCCGGAACATGGTTCTGCGGCTCCAACTTTTTTTTTTTACAGAAAATTTTTTACCCAAGCAAAAAAATTGGGACCGCAGAATGGATTTTTTGTGCCCCTGGAACATTGTGCACAAAAATCGATTTTTTTGTTTTTTAGTTAATAAATCTTCTCTATAAAAAAAATTGGGGCCCAAGAACCATGTTGCGGACCCCAGGCTGGAGCCGCAGAATGCCTGTGTGGATCCCAGTATTTGGGGCCACATAATGGCTCAGCGGCCTGGTTATTTGTCGAATTCCGACCAAACGGGAGTGTTTTGGTTTATTTTTTTTATTATGCTATAAATAAAATTTTCAGGTGAGAGTCTGATGCATACAAAGTGACATTTAGGTATAAGCTTGTGTGTATGTCACAAGTAGGAAAATGAATATTTTATTCTCACAAACCGGCTAATTAGAAAACATAACACAACCTATACATGTTACATATATTTTATTTTTTAATAAAGATAAAATAAAAGTTTACAAATTTGAAATGATTTATAATAAAAAGAAGACATAAATTAAGTAAATTTGTGAGTTTTTTAAATTAAAAAGAGTAAATAAGATATTATAAATTTTAAAAGAAAAAGTACATAATTTTGATACTTTTCGATAGATGGATATACATAAAATTCCCGCACATAAAAAAATAGACACAACGAGGTTGGGTCTTGAGATGCTGGATTGGTAATTATGATTTATGAGAGAAGCAAGTGTAAGCAGATCTGGGAGGAACAATAAACATTGAATTTATTTCTCACTGCACACATGGCATGGACTTCGCCGACCATGAGCAGAGCAGCCCTCCATGTGGTTTGTGTTAGTTCACCATCCACTTAACACAAAATTAATTACCCCCATCGTAGGTGGCGTGGCGTGCTTCATAGTTGACTCATTGCTCTCAAATTCTAATTAACAATGAGATGCTTATGTGAATATTAATTCACAGAAATTACCCGGTTCAATAATCAAGTGATAATGGGCTAACTAATTTTGGGCCGTACAATAAAAGCCTATCTTCATATTTCTTTTACATTTTATTGGGCTGGACCAAAATCATAATTTCATCTCCAATTTTCCTAGCCCAGCTCTCCTTTCCCAACCCAACTTGGGAGAAGACCATCTTGTCGGTAGTATTTAGAACAATATTTTTTATTTTTTTTAGAAAAAATAGAGGTCATGGCCATATTTAATTGAATTAAATGGTTACAAAGTTTGTATCCATTGAAAGTAAATTAACAAAAACTCAAAATAGTTGAGCAGAAAATACTGGTAATAAATACTGAAAGTAAATAAAGCAAATGAGTAAAAACTATAGAAAATTGAAAACTGAAAAGGTTGAAAGCAGTAAACGCAAATATAGAAGTTTAGATTAAATGTAAGGTCCTTCCTATCTTTCTCTCTTTTCTCCTTTTGGTTTTCTTAATTCTCCCCATTATGCCCCTGTTGCACCTGTTGTACCAGTTGAACCGGTTGTACCGGTTTTTGGTAAAATTGTAGCGTCCACAATATTTCTTCAAGCAAGTCTTCTTTTGTCTTGCTTGATTCCGAGAAGCATTTGTTGCACCTTTCCCGCCATATAATGAATTGCATAATGACTATTGCTGATTTTATTTTCCCTATCATACCAGTGGATGTGTAGTCTGCTCGCAAGCGAGGCCAGCGGTGAGTTGGTCGCCTTAGTAATAGTTTCTTATACAATTTTGCCGTGTAGGGGCATTCTTGGAATAAGTGTTTTGTTGTTTCATGGTTTTGCTTGCACAATAGGCACATACTTGCCAATGTCCATCCTCGTTTTTGAAGGTTTGCATGCGTAGAATCTTGTTTTGTATTGCCAACCATCCAAAGATTATCATTCTTGGTGGAGCCTTGATCTTCCATATTGTGAAACTCTCTTGTTGATCATAGGCCCTCCTTTAAGCCGTGTGTATGCTGATTTGACTGTAAATTGTCCGGTGTCATTCCATCTCCATCTCAAGTAATCCTTAGTTCCCATTTGAAATTGACTCCTCATGAGGTCTAATTCTTGTAGTGCTTCTATTGATAGGTTGGGTCGAAGTTGCATTATTCCTCCCCTGGTTAGAACTACCTGTCTGAGGGTAGTGTTGTCATCTATTGTGAATGAGTAGAGCTGCCCGTTGGCAAAAGATGCTTGAGAACTCCAGGGCCCCAATTTTGGTTCCATAATGAAATGGAGTTTCCATCTCCTGGTTCCCACTGTGTAGATACTGTGAAGAAGGATTTGAGATCTCCTGCAATTTTCGAGAATACCCCTGAATTCGGTACCATATCTATCATGTTTGTCGTGTTTCGGATGAAAGTTTTTTACATTTTGCCATCTAGTTTGAACTAGTACCAATGCCATTTGAGCAGAAGGGCATTGTTGAAGGCTTTCAAGTCAAGAATACCTAGTCCCCCATTTGATTTGGGTTGGCAAACAAGCTCCCGTTTTGCGAGACTGTATCCCTTGGCATTTTCTGCTACCTCGTGCCATAAGAATCGGCGCCTAATCTTGTCTATCTGATCCAGAACCCATTGTGGTAATTTTAGAACTGACATGTAGTAAATAGGCAGCGATGACAAGATAGAGTTGAGTAATACGAGCCTCCATGCTAGATAGAAATCGGGCCGCCCATCCCGTTAGTCTTTTGTTCAATTTGCTTAGTAAGTTCAGATATGCTGTTCTTGGTAATCGCCGGTCAGAAATTGGTATTCCTAAATAACTGAAGGGAAAGTTTGTGAGCCTATAGCCAAGGGAAGATGCTAGTCGTGCTACTTCGTCTTCCTACACGTTGGTTACTAGCATTTCTGATTTTTGGAGGTTGGTAGCCAAACCCGATACTTGTTGAAAGACCAACAAGATGATTTTTATTGCTTGCACTTGATGAATATTTGGCTTCATGAATAGTAAGACGTCGTCCGCGTAAAGTAGGAAAGGTCTCATGTTATGGTAGGGTAATCTGATTGCCCCCGTATGTGTCAGTTTTTGTAAATATCTTGCTAGAAAATCCATAGCAATGATGAAGAGCGATGGAGATAGCGAGTTTCCTTGTCTAACCCCACATTTCAAGACTATAATTTTTCAAGTGAACCATTGATAAGGACCTGAGAAGTTTCTTGAAAAACTGCTTGTTTAACCCAATGAAATCACGCTTCAGGAAACCCTAAATTTGACATGACTTCGGTCGTGAATTCCCAGCCAATCGTGTTGAATGCTTTCTTGATGTCCAGCTTAATACCTAAGGGTATTTTTTTCTCTTATTGTGCATGTCAGTACGTGTCGAATGCTTTCTGTTCTTCTGTTATAATTTTCTCCATGTGGCCTTGTAGGCGATTTGCTAAAATCTTCAAAAAAAAATTCTACTCCTTGTATAAGGCTGATCGGTCGGTAGTCTCCCGGTGTTTGTGGGTTTTCTTTTTTTAGGATTAGGACGATGTAGGAAGAATTTAATGGCTTCAGAGATGATCTTGTGTCCATTACTTGCCGAAATACCGCCTTTAAGTCTGGTTCTATGAGTTCAGCAAAGCATTTATAAAACTCACCCGAGTATCCGTCTGGACCCGGACTTTTATTGTTTGGCCATTGGTGAATTGCCATCAGTATTTCTTCTGTCATTAGCTGGTTGGTGAGCTCGTTTAGGTCTACCTGATTGGGACATAAGTTTGGCCAATGGATGTTTGGTATCGGAGGGGCCTCAGTACCCATCAATTCCTTAAAGAAATCAAAGAAATTTTTTGCCTTGGTTTTGTGATCCGAGTGAGAGATAGAGTTGTGTTCAATTTGTGATATGCAATTCATTCTTCTCCACCCGGAAGCAACGGCATGGAAGTACTTCATGTTGCGGTCTCCTTGTAATTCCCACTTCATGCATACTCTCTGTCGCTAGAGATCCTCCTCAAGTGTAACCAATGTTGTGTGTCTTTGTTTAATTATGGATGTAATCATCATTTCCAGTCGCATTATCGATCTTAATTCCTTCGCTTTGTCTACCCACTCCAAGAACTGCCTGCATATGTTAATCTGTGCTTTTATATTTCTAATTTTATCTTGTGAGCATACTTTGATTTTATGTTGCAAATTGGTTAACTTCTGGTGGAGTTGCCGGGCGGTGCCGACCGGTTGCATAGTTGTCCATTCTGTTTGAATCATTTCCTTGAAGTTGTCACATCTAAGCCACAGGTTCTCAAACCAAAAGAATCATGTTCGTCTGAATTTCGTTGTGGCTGTGAGGAGTAAGGGGCAGTGGTCTGAACTGGTATTGGCCACATTTTTTTTGCATCGAATATAGGAAAGCAAAGTTCCAATCCGCCGAGATGATAAATATGTCAAGACGTGCCATGTGAGGGTCTTGTCTGTTATTACACTATGTGTAGTTCCGCCCACTAAGTCCCAAGTTTAGTAGCTCCAGTTCTGAGAGTAATCCCGCAAATAAGAGTATAGATCTCCATGTGTTGTCGTTATTGGTACGTTCACTTAGCATCGCCGTTACGTTGAAATCTCCACCTATCACCAGGGAATTTGCGTTGCTGGTTTGGAAGCTCTAAGTTCGTCATAGAAAGACTATCTCTCCCTTTCAGTGGTTGGTCCATAGACAACAGTAAAAGTAAAAGCGATTTCATCAAAGTTGTGCTTGAACAGGGCTGTTATTGAGTATTGTCTGACTATCGATTGAGTCTTACTGTACAGGTTTTGATTCCATGCTAGTAAGATTCCCCCACGAGTGCCTTGAGAAGGTAATAATTCATGGCTATCCAATCTCCTCCCGCACATCTCTTTGAATAGGTTTGAGTTAATTGTCTCAAGTTTTGTTTCTTGTAAAGTTAAAAAGTCTGGTTTCTCCAGCAGAATTGTTTGCCTTACCGCTAAACGTTTTTTCCTTTCATTAAGTCCTCTAATATTCCACGACATCATAAATATTTTCATTTTTTTATTCATTTAAAAAACACAATAATCTCCATTCTGATTAATGAGCATACCAGACGCAATTACAATATAACTCTTTGAGCCTTTGAAACAAAAACTGAAATTAAAACAGAAATTAAAATACTCCTCCTTGCATCTAACCAAATTGCCCCCTTCCTCTTCCCAAATTAAATTCCTAAAAAGTCCCAGGTGAAGCCTAAAGAACTTGAAATTGCCTAAATTCATTAATAAAACATTGCATCTCCTTTGGCAACTCACTGTTTCATTGCTTTTAGGTGGTGATGAGAGTAGTGCTCAATTGGTCAGGCAACACAGTTGCCTCTGATCTTTGCCTTCAATTCCTCGTCCATCGCTACCCCGACCGTCGCCAATATAGCCAGTGTGTCCCTCTATCAGTGGATCGAAAGACCTCAAGTACTCCAAGGTTGGCTTTGCACTGCTCTTAATTTTTTGCTTTGGTTTTTGCATGAGGTTGCACACATTGAGAAATCCTTTGTTTGCACGCGCCTTGTCTACCGCTGAAACATACCTTCCCATGTTCTTGCCTTGCAGTCTCGGGCTTCTTCTCATCTCTGCCTTGTACCTTGGTGGACCCTCAAATCCCGGTGGAGCTTCATCCGTGGTCTCCAAGGAGAGCTCATCAGCTCATCAATGTCTATCATAAGAGGTTCCATCCACTCTGGTTCGAGCAAAGGTGGTTCGGATTGAGTTGCCTCAAGTTCTTGCTGGACCGATATGTGCTTGGTTCATGCACAATGTTTGTTGGGGAATTCAGCCGCTAAATTCAGTTTTCGCAAAAAAGCTGCGAAATTCTGCACGGGATTTTACCTCCAAATTCTGTATGTGAATTTATTGCCAAATTCTTGTTTAAGAATTTATCGCGAAATTCTGCTCGGAAATTTCCCGCTAAATTTTGTTTAGGCTTACGGTGCGAAAAGAACGTAAAATCAAAATTTTACATTCTACCATAAGCCGAGGATCTACTCCCCGATTGATTTCTAAAATAAAATTTATTTAACATTTAAATAAATTAAATAACATTTGTACCTTTTTCCAAATTCAAATTGGAATGCAGTCTAACTCTGTTACGGAGCACTAGACGTCTGATGCCTCTGTCAGTGTCCACCAGGAACAATCAGAGAGCTGGTATTTCTTTTGCCAGAAATACTGTACCAGCGGGATTCACAAAAACACTATTCACAACTCGCAAGAATATACATAGATTACATATTCCTTTTTTTCTACGCAAATCACTATTTGAGAGGAAAAATCGAGAGAGAGAAAATGATAACCGAATCGATTGAGTTCTAATTTTCTCTCACCCCTCAAGCCTTTATATAGGCATTAGGGTCGATTGCCAAATGACCAAAATACCCTTGTAAGGTCGGTTTTGGGGTGCATTTCCAAAAATGCCCCTCGAGCCATAAGCCCAAAATTCAATTGATTCAATTTGGGCTTTTGATTTGGGCTTTTAAATTAAATTCTAAATTTAATTTAGGCACAAATTCAAATGGGCTTTAGGCCCAAACTATTAATTGATAATTAATATTTTTAATCCATTTATTATCAATATAATTATTCTGAATAATTATATTTCTTGCGACTATTATTGCGATAAATTTATACAACGTGTCGTACACGCTTATAAATTTAATCTATTTAAGCTTGTCATCTCTATGACATTTATTTATTAATTATAACACCTTATAATTAATAATATAATTCTCTGATTACTTTCCTATTGGTGTGACCCGATAGGATCTGTGTTATGTTGGCAATATAATTAAAACTCCTTTTAATTCTATAAATCATAAGCGGCATTTGGCAGAATGCATTATGACTACCCAATTGACACAGATGATCTTGTACAGTACAATATCACGATTCAGTAAACAATTTACTCGTGTTAATTCTTTTGTCTCATAGTATCAGATTAGTTTCAAGGTAGGTGTGTGTCATCCTTGCAAATTTAATCTTTTCTCGATCTTAAGTAGATTATCAAATATGATTAACTCTTTAATCATATCGCGTGATTAAAATGACAACTCTTTGTGACACGAATACCATGTTCTCTAGCATGTATCTATGTTATTAAAATGACACGAATACAATCCTTTAATGTTTCATTTAGGGTCTGTCAAATACCATGTTCTCTAGCATGTATCTATGTGATTAAAATGACAACTCTTTGTTTATGGTTTGTAAAACATAACCATCATTTAATCCACATACTAACCTTTAAATGGTCAATTAGTGTTCCTGCTAATTACCACGGTTAGTGACTATTAAGAGTATTTATCATCTATATTATGGAGTTCTACAATTTCAAGTCCTTAACTCGAAATGATTCATAAATACGATAAATCTCAAGAAACAAAATGATATTTTTATTAATCATTGTTTGACCCTAAAAAAATCGGGATATAGAAATAAAAAAATATAACAAAAAAATATATATATGAAAAGAAATGAAATAGGCTAAAAATAAAAAAAAGGGAATTGAAAAAAAAAATGGCGCTGGTTATTTAAGCTGCTGCCGAAACAAATATATATATATATATATATATATATATACATATACATATATATACATATACATACATATACATATACATATACATATACATATACATATATATATACATATACATATATATATATATATATATATTATAATCAAATGAGATTGCTGCCTAGGCCGAATAAAAAATACATTGAAGTGATGCTAGCCGAACCAAATGAATATAAAATTCATTAGCCGAGTATAAAATTCAAATGGCCGAATATAAAAATTGCAAAGCCTTTTTCGGTCAGATCTCTATATGGGCCGAACCATAATTGAAAGATTTCCGGTGGTCCAAATTGCAAGGCCCGAAAGAATGAAGATGCTATAGAATATGCTCTAGATATTTTTATTCTCATGGACACATGTCACATTACCAATGAAGATGCCAAAATGAGAGGATTGGATATTCTCTAGAATATGCTATAGATATTTTTGCTTCCATGGACACATGTCACATGACCAATGAATATGCTAAGATGCCAAGAATATTTCATTCAAACTTGAGGGATAAGCATGACCACTTGGATGCATCTAAACCTTTGGATGAGAGTTAATACAAATGAGTGGCGGGGATCATGCCAACAAGGCTCCTCTAAACCCTAGGCTCTACCCCTTACCTAGCCTATATAAACCACTCATTTGAAGATAAAAAAAGGAAGAACACAACACACACAACAATATACACCATACACAACAACACACCACAACACAACAACACACACAAGAGAGCCAACCTTAGAGGCCGAAATCACACATAAATCAAAGCTTTTTGAGCTTCTTCCCCAAAACCCTCTTCTTCTCATCAAAAAACCAAATAGAAATAGGTAGAAATCCAACTCTTTTATAGATGTAGTGCCTTAAAGGCCTTGATGTATATGTAAATGGAGCTATGAATCAATAAAGCATGCTTATTTGAAGCTTAAAATCTATCTTTTGTCTTTTCATTCTTTTGATCTTTCTTTTTCCTTGATTCGATTTGCTCTCTTGCTTTCTTTCATCTTTTTCATGGCATGAATAAAAGGCATTTTGGATCCTTAGTTTCAATGATAACTATGGATCTAGGTTCTAAAAAAATAATAATAATGAAATCATTTCTTTTTCTTGCTACAATCAATGTAGTAATGATTTAGATTTCGGGTTTGAGTCCTTTTGAGTAAATAAAACTCTCTCTTTGTTGTAATCAATGCAATAATAGAGAGAATAATAAAGATGAGGCATAACTCAACTTAATAGTTGATAAAAACAAAAAAGCCTATGATTCTACCAAAAATCTCTTCTTTTTTTCTCTTTTCTTTTCTTTCTTTTTCTACACCCCTTGGATCTTTTAATAAAATGATTTATTAGTGAAGATATGCGTAGTTGAGCCAGCTAGTTTCCTTGCATATCCGATCTTTTATTCATTTTAATTAAAATATCTTCTTTAAGGGGATAAAGTGACAATAAAAAAATTAAACATACAAGGGATTGTGAAGTTGAGCTAGCTGGCTTCCTTCACATTCTCTCAACCCTAAAGGACCTATTTTGCACATTAGGAGATATTTAATTTCCTTATATACATGCAAATACACATGTATGCTAAATCAAGCCATATAAGGAAATTAAATAAGCCTAATGCGTGAATAGTGAGAAATAGAGGTTCAAAGTGTAAATAGACAATAGCTTTGGCTATTTCATGTCATTTACATCTTTAAACCCATGATGTTTCAATGATTTGTCCTTGGACCTATTTTGCATATTAGATGATGTTTAATTTCCTTGAGCAAACACACATGTATGCTAAAAAAATTAAATAGCCCAATGTGTGAATAATGAGAGATAGAAGGTTCAAAGTGTAAATAGACAACAAGTTGAACTTGTTCCATGTCATTTACGTCTTTAACCAAATGAAATCTCAATGATTTGTCCTCTAATCAAGATAAAGAACACTTAAATCATGATTTCAACAAAAACCAAGGATGTTCTTGCGAAAATCATACTTTGACATCCTTTTGATGTTCAAACCTCTTGATTAAATGAACTTTTGAAACTTTGATCTTCTTTTCTTTGTTTCTGGCACGGTACCAAACCAAACTTAGCAACAAAGCACCATGCAAATGTCATTGATACAAAGAAGACCCTCAAAACGGTAAAATTGATCTGTTCTGGTAAAACAGCCAGTGCAGACTGGTACGAGGACCAAAATAAAAAATAAACTGTACAGTCATATAGAGGACTTCAAAACACACAATTTAGACCCAAATTTTACATTTATAGCATTTTCGATGCACTTTCTATGATTTTCTAAAGTTCAGCTTCGAAATATGAAAAACCAGCAAAATACCAGCACTGCTTCTCAGCTTACTTCTGTGTTTAGACCCCAATCTGGTACAGCTAGGAAGCTCCAAAGTTCATGAAATTTTACTAGCTTGTAGAGCATCATTTCCTGAGAATTTTCATATAAAGAACATTAAAATTGGTTCAGCAGATCTCTCAGAATGATTTTTCTTTTTTTTTTTTTTTTTTTTTTTGAGAGAGCTTGGCAGCTGCTGCCAAGTTACAGTAATCTCAGAATGATTTTTCAAAGTTGACAATGCCAAAAATAAAAACTGCACTGCTCAAGTTCACTGCTGTTTACTGTTTGCTCCTGATTTTACATGGTCTTTAGGCACAGAAATAAATCTTCAAAACTCATGAAAATTGACAGGTTTATAGTTTGAAATCTCCTCTTTAAGACCATATAAAGAACAAAATTTTTGGTGTAGCCAATTGTCGGAAAATGGTCTTCAACGTTCAGCAAAACAGAAAATTGCTGTCCCATTTACCAGCAAGCACTTTTGCACGAAAACACACATTTGGCATAGCTCTGAATCGAGTTTTACAAAAATGTTGCACAGGCATATAGATCATGACTAAACAAACATTTTCAAATAAAGAATATAAAATTTGGTGTAGCCAATTGGCGGGAATTGACCTTCAAAGTTTGGCAGTTCAGAAAAACAGAAAACTGCTGAATGCTGTTTTAAAACATTAATGGAGCCTTTCACGTTACACATTAAATTCTCAAACTTTCATGGCTTATAGAACAAACAATAAGGAACAACCTGGACAAATTTCAGCATGAAATGATAAGCCGATAAGCAGAAATTTAAATCATAAAGCGTCACCCTAGCTCACTTTGGCATGACCCAAAGTGACTAAGTCCCTAAACCAGTTCAGCTACCCCTCTTGCAAATGAAATAGAAATCAGACAAAACATCGAAATGACCTGATTCCACTTCTCAAAGACCCTCTGTTCATCCCTCTACAAAGCCATAAACTCGAATCATCCAAATCCAATTTCCAAAGCCCTCAAAATCAACCTTCAAAATCCAATTCACCTCATTTTGAAAGCTAATGTAAAATTTGTCTGAACCACATTTGCAATGACAATTAAATACCTCCATAGGTCTCCATAAATGATCAAAACCTACTAGATGTGTAGTATAATTCGTGGGCAACCTAATCCTGAACTTGAATCAATCAAAATACACCCAAATAGTCTTCCAATAAATCCAATTAAATCCAAACTTATGCCAAACTTTCCAAATACCAAGGATCGAACAAGGAAACCAATCCACGATCCTCAGTTTATAATGAAAACATTAATGCAAGACCAATTTAGGAATAAGAAACCTAAGTTGCATCCTTGCATCGCATTTATATGCGCATACACAGGGAAGTTTACGACATAAATACACCCTCTCTCTTATTTATGTTCAGCGGCCCTAAATCTTGGAATGAGGAGTGTTCTCGAGAGACATAAATCTCGGGGTAATTAACGGCGGGGGCTTGCGCCCATCGGAAGATTCAACGTCCTCACAATCCATAAACTCTCTCATGCGGATATCATGCGCGGGGGTGAACCATGAAGTCCCTTCTTCTTTTCTCTCTTACCTCTGAACAACGCCTTTTCCTCATACCGCATACCATACCATACCAAAAGGAAAAGAGATACTGACGTTTAGACGGCAGATGACGATAACGCAGAAAAAAGCACCTCACAATCATCCATTACATGAACAAAATATATAGAATAAAATTATCCTATAATTGACTTCTAGATTATTACACTAACAATGTTGTTGTTCTTTTCCCATGTGCATCATATCCTGAACATAGGCCCTTATGTTTTCTTCTGTGAGCCCAGAAATAGATGAGTCAAGCCCAGATAACCACTTAACCTTTGTAGTGGGCTTGCTGTTGAGAGTTAACTCCTTGGTTTTGGGGCCTTGAAGGACTTCTTTTTGTTGGAGGCATGCAACCCACTCCTTAGCCGGCCTCCCAATTTTTGTCTGGGTCGTTCCTTGGTCCATTGCCGCTTCTAGAGTCAAAAGAGCAGCAGGTGACTTCTATTTTTCCGTAGGGGACCGCTGTAGGTTATGTGAGGAGATTTCCCAGACAGGATTAATGCAATTAATTTGGCGCAGCTTTGCATGCACTGTTCCACTTTTGTCTATAGTGGCGTGTATCTGCACACTTGCTCATGCATGTTGGAGACAGATTGTGGTTACCGTTTGGGGTTACTTGTGACACTTCTTTCCATCGTTAGCAGCGACACGTGTATCCAGAAGTTCTCCATTTTTTAACACAACCGTACTCTCTAGTGGGATGTTGATTTCAGTCACCGGTGCGTTCCTGCCTTGCATGTGGCGGTGTGGTTCTGAGCTACTGCCAGTGGTACTTCTCGCGTGATGAATGTAATCACGGTGCCTAGTGCGACCTCGGAACGGCGCCACACCGTGATGACGGCGGCGATTATTATTTCCTACCGGCCCGTAGTTGGAGCTTTCCCTACCGTCATCATCATCACGGTCTGGGTTCAAGGGTGGTAGTGAGTTGTGGATCCATCATTCTATCTCAATAAAAACCTCCTTTGAGTTTGGGTTCTTCATAAGCTATATTGATGGAGGTATGTGACTGGGTTTGTAGCAAGCGACGAGAACTCTAAGTGTTTCAAAGTTCCTATTAACGACAATCGGCGCCATACAGTCAACGTAGCCATATCCTGCTAAGATATGGTTGACACCTTGGAGGTTCCAGTACTGCAAGGGCAGCCCGTGAATTTTGATTCTCACTTTGTGCGATGTTGGGTCTCTCACTATGCCTAGGTTCGAGGTCCATTCTCGCAGCTGAACCTAGGCCACGAGCAATCATGAAAACACCGATAGCGACTGCCATGTTACGAAGGATGTTTGATGGAAACTCAACAAGGAAGTTTCCAATTACCGGGTGCAACGGGGATACCTTGAAGTCTGCCGGGTGGCATTCCAAGGTGGCTGCTATTGCATTTGCAATGCGCTGGGGCAAATGGGAGATGTCAGTTGTTGAGCCCAGCAAAACTAGAGCCGACCTGTTGAGGAGAGTGTTTGGTGGGTGAAGGTCATCGTTGGGGGGGGGGGAAGAAGACTCGAGGTTCAGGTGGTGGGTTCGAGTTAATGAGGTTGGGGCTGAGCATAGGCATGGTTTCCCGATTGTCAAGATCCATGGTGGGTTGGGTGGTTTGAGCAGTGGGGTATGATAGTTCTAACAGTGGTCCGAGGCTTTGAGAGAACTAGAGTATTTGTAGGCAGGCTCTTCTTGGATGTGCAAGCACTAGAGATGTGACAAACTCCATGGCACTTATTGCATCTTACACCGTTTCTACACTGAAATTGGGTGTGTCCACGGTCGAGGCATCTGTAGCATCTTCCTTGGGCCTTCAGCAGCTCGATATGCTTACTAAGCTTTGGCACAGTGTGGCTTTTCTTCTCCAAAGAACGATGCCTACGCCTTTTGACTAGTGTCCAACCATCTTCATTACTCATGTCTGCAGTATGGTTGGCGATTGGGAGAGTAGTTAATGTTTGAATTCCAGGTTGGTGGTGTGGGTTAATGGCGTGGTTGGGTTGCTGAGTCATCTCTGCTGCCGAGTGTGTGGTGTTGTCCTGGTTGCTCTTGACCATTGCTGCCTAGGATACGTTTCCATTAGCCAGCAGTTAAGCGTCACGCCTTGCAATACCTTCGAGAATCGCCTTCCTGTTTGCCATGCGGAGCAAGAGAGAGTCCATCTGGGATTTCGGTGGGTAACTAGTTATATTGGACCCTTTATCTATATACCTAGTTTTTAGAACAGTATCTTTTATAAAAGTCAACAAAACATATATTAGCATTCTAATGGATCCGACTCCGCTGCTTTTCTCAGAGAAAAGCAGCAACCTCCTTTTCCGATCCGAACCATTCAAAAATTTGCATTCACGTATATCGATAAAATAACTTTTTCATACACAAATCTCAACGAATTTGAATAGTTCGAATCGGAAAAGGAGGTTGCTGCTTTTCTCTAAGAAAAGCAGCGGAGTCGGATCCCATTCTAATATACTTAATTTATTTTTAAAGAAAAGATGATGAAAGCAGAAGGTACCGACAACCTTCTTTTGGACAACATTTGACCAAGCGTCGGTTCATTGGGTGATACTTTTCAAGATGAGATGCCAATTTCAATCTAAGATAAGCAGGCAATTTCCCCAATAATCTAATATTGATGTATAAGTTCTAATTTATCACTCATGTGCAAAACATGGAACACTTTTGTTGACTTACCAATTAGAAAATAGCTCAAATTAATACAAATAAATTGGGCAAAGCGACTGAATTTTATTGGGATATGAAACCAATTTTACCTGTAGAAAGGGATTAAAATCTCTTCAGAAATTTAAGAAATAAATAAAATCCTCCCTTTTTAATTAACCAAATATGCATTTATTTTTAACTTTCCCAATAAATTCGGAAAATATTTCACAGATTCAAGCTGTAAAAAAAAGTTTAAAGTATCTTTCTTGGTAGGTCCCCGGATGGAAACAGTGTTTCTTTCTTAGTCGCAACCGAAAGGATAGAAGACCTAGTGTAATGTTGACATTTATTAAAAGAGTGAGGCTATGGTACTATGCATGGTACTATGCATAGCACGGTTTGGTCCGTGCTACGGTTCAATATTTGAGTTTTCAAAATTTTAACGGTCGATCTGAACCGTTCAACATGATTATAAAATGAATATGTACTTGCAAACTAAATTTTACATTTTTTCGAATTTTTTTACTGTTCTTTTAGATAGGTAGAAAATCACTTGATCTGAAAATTCTGGACCATCCAAAAACAGTGATTTTCTACCTATCTAAAACAATAGTAAAAAAAATTTAAAAAAATATAAAATTTGATTTACAAGTACATATTCATTTTATAATCATGTTGAACGGTTTGAATCGACCGTTAGAATTTTAAAAACTCAAATATTGAGCTGTAGCACGGACCAATCCGTGTTATGCATAGCACCGTAGCCTCACTCTTATTAAAATAGATTTTACAATGACGTGCGCTCGGCTTCTGCTTCTAGTATGATCCCAAATTAATTGGGTCGTGTGTGCATTTTTGTTTTGCAAACTGGTTTCCATCTCTTTCATCGAATTAACAGCCTCAGGCGTGCTTCCCTCTTCCTTTCTTCAACATATTTCATTCTTTTCCTTCTTAATTTCAACTTATTTAGCAAACTTAGACATTTACAAAATTTGTGTATTTACCAAGAAGGCCAACCCAAATTTGGAGTTTAAAACTCATTTAGGGGCGGAGTCAGACTTTCTGACTATGAGGATCAAAAATGGATGAAATCAATCATATAAAATTTCATGCTGTCGATAAATATCAATTTTTCATTACATGTAGCATTTTACTCTAAACTATATAGAAAATCATGTATAAATATAAATTTTTTGAAAAGAAATAAAACCAATTAATTCCCATTTCTTCTTGCTAGTTTTGCCTCTGTTTGTGTTGGATAGTGAAGTATTTTTGGATCAAGGATGACTCATATGCCTTTTTTTTCTCGTTTTCTTTTCTCTTAGTTTGATGTAGTTGGGTAATGTCTATTTTAATATTCTTAGTTGTTTAAACCTCTATTAATGCCTCAGTTATATTAAGTTTATAAAATTCAAAATTCAGCACAATAAAGAAGTGAGAGAAAAATCACATATAATTTAATAATTAAAATATTATTTCTTACGTGAAAGTTTGTAAGTTCAAAATTATTAGATTCATTCGAAAATTGTAAACCTTAATTTTATTCTTAAAACGCTAAATTAGTGATTTTTTTGTCATTTAATTTTTTTGAGGTAAGCAGGTCATGCTTCTTTCCTTTAATTTTGATTTTATAAATTTGTTTGGTCACAGGTGTCGTTCACCACATTTATAATGAAAAGTCCGTAATCAAATTAATACAGGCAATTCTTCAATTTCATGAACTTCTCATCATAGATTATTAATTACCGTCTAATATATATTTCGTTTTAATATTTAAAAAAGTATAGGTAGAGTGTCAGAACGGGTCCTTGTACTCCCAACTCTAAAGATAATGGCCGTCAAACAAATTTCTTATAAGAAAATCAACAAATCTCTAGGCCGGAATTAAAATAGTTGAAAGTCTTAATTAAATCATTCCTATGCCTTTAATTCCAACAAATAAAAAGTTTCGTTATATATTAATTTTTTAATGTTACGTTACTGGCATTGGTGGTGACCTGGAGTCAACGGTTTAGAGCCTTTTGGCTAATGATGTGTTATATGAAGATGAAAAATAATACTAAAAAGGTTTGCATAATCAGAATAATCTATTGTGGTTTGATGTGGTATGTTTTGATTTTGTGGTCCTGTATATTAAAAAATATTTTTTAAGTCTTATTTATTTATTATTATTTTTCAATTGTATTTGTATAGGCTTCGGTACATATGAAAAAAAGTCCGGCTAGATTCCTCTCATCACTAGGAATCCGGATCTTCTAACATTATCTTTTTTATTCTCTTATTTGATTCATCTTGTTTACTTTCATTTAATCTTACTTTCTCATTAAACATCCAACCAAACAAGAATTAGTCACGAAATAACTTACTCATAATGCGGATCAATCTAACCAAGTTAAAATTACGGATCTCTTTAATATTCGTAACAAATCTGATGGAACAATCTTTGAATTATTTTAGGGGATCGGAATTCTCTTAGTAGCATGGCGAGATGAAAATTATGATTCTAGAGCTTCTTATTCTCTCAATTTTGACTGCTGCCTTTTCAAGTGACTCGAATATTGTTTTATTTTTACACTTTTAACTCTCGCTATGTTGATGTCGATTAAATTTTTGTTTTTTAATCATTCTCAACATCAATCAAGGTATTTTCCAAATGCCAATTGATTTCGTCCTATATTAATTTGAGAGTCTTGCAAATAACTCGTCATTTAGGGTAAGTTATGATCAATTGTATTATTTTTTTTGTGTGCAAATTTCCCTTACACTTCTTCTGTTTGAGCGGAGCTGGGGAAGCATAAAGAAATATATTTTAATAGTTACTCATAATTATAAAATGATCTATTGTGATCTTAGTACTGGTGCTGTTCGGCTGAACAGGATTAAGCTTTCTTTACACTCTTTAAGTCCTTAATCCTTCTTAATCCTTCCGAACAGTAGCTCCTTTAGCAGAATTAAGACACCTTCCTTACCATAGAATCTTAATCCAAAGCACTCCTTCCTTAAGATTATGGTCTCCTTTAGACCTCCTTAAGAAGCAAAAAAGGTAACTTTTCGGACAATTATACCCAAACAGCTTTGACCTCCTGAAGCCCTTTATATTACTTTTTAATATTTTATTGGCTTCCTTAAGCTCTTTCACGTTTCTTTCAATTTTTGATTCTCTCTTTCTCCAAGAGACGGAACGCTTCCCAAAGAAAATAGGTCTGTGCCGGCGCAAATTGAGATCTTTCCGACCAATAACTTCCGATTCTGAGTCCAAGCTGACATTCTCGTTGGTGTGCTCTCTCTATTGACGCCCATCTTGATAAGTATTACTTTCTTGTGTTAGCATCTCTTGACGGCTGGATTCAAAAATTTTGTTAAGGGGTAAAAAAATATTGAATCGGGTTTATATAGCTAATCGGATTTAAATCTATTAACTAATTGAGTACTCGATAAATAACAATGCTTTAACTTATACTTTTCAATACTTTGAATTGTAATTTCTGATACTCTAACTTATAATTCTAATTATTAATCAAAATTCACCAAATTTATTTCAATTTTAATCATAAATTTAATCCGAATTACAAATCAAACCACCCAAATCGCTCTCCCAGGGTCCGCTTCCCGTTCCCCAATACTGTATTGCTTTAACAATACAACACTATCCTAGTTTGTACAAAATAAAAGATCGGAAATACACCTGACATCTAGTCATTCGTGCTAACAGTCCAACCTAGATATTAACCGGACAAGTATCATCTCCATTACTGTAAAAGATTCTCTTCACTTTACGGTTTGAGATCAACTCCCAATCGCTTTGGGATTCGGGCTGACAGAGGAGGCAGTATTATTGGGCTTTGAGATTCGTGCCAAGTTAAAAAGAACGGTCAAGATCAAGTAATTGTAAAAGATTCTCTGTTACGGTACCGGAGAAGATCTAAATTCGATATTAACCTGAATGAAATTTTTGAGGTCTTCGTCTTTCACTCTTTGGGGCAAATATTCTCTCCGGTACTGTAAAAGATTCCCTTCATTTTACGGTTTGAGATTAACTCCCAGCCGGTTTAGGATTTGGGCTAACGGAGGGAGCAGCATTATTGGGCTTTGAGATTCGTGCCAAGTTAAAAATAACAGTTCAGATCAAGTAATTGTAAAAGATTCCCTATTACGGTACCGGGGGTGATGTGAATTCCACTCTTTTGTCCCTGGATTACAAGAGCTGCTGCTTTTAGATATTCCAATTGCTTATTGTATAGCGAGTTTTTATGAATTGATTATTTGAATTAAAAAAAATATGAATTTATAACACGAACGCAGTTTCACTTATTATAATAATATTATATGTTAGTGTGTCGCGTCAATGTTATAGAAGTTTGTAATGAACATTATTATCAAGGCGAATCATTACAAAAAATCGTGGAGACTACAGAGAAATTATATCAAGGCGAATCATCACAATAGAGAATTTACATTTGGAGAAAGAGATGTCAATTGTCAAATGTCTTTATCTTTAATTAATTAATTAATATTGGAGAGTACACAGAGAAATTATATCTCACCTATTTGTATACCTCCCGCCATCTACTCACCCCCAAAATAGTTGACAGTTTATCAAATAATTAAATATTAACCAAAGCATCCCTTGAAATAACAAAAACAATAAAACGACAACAAGACTTCTCCCCATTCCTCAACCCCTCCCGCCAGAAACTTAACATCAAAACCAAACCAAAAATTCAATTTGATCTACAACTACAAACCATAGTACCATACAATGGATTTCAGGTCAAAGACCACATTAGAGAAAAAGAAGACAAAACAACAAGAAGACCCGATGATCAGCCGTAGCGTTGCATCCCCTTACCGCCACTCGGTCTCCTCCTCTCCCAATCACACCTCCTCTCCTTTCGCATCTTATATCACTCGCTCTTTTCCGAAAACTGCCTCCTCTCCTCTGAAAGGCACCTCTTATTCTTCACCCCGACGCTCTTTTTGCACCGAGACTTCATGTCGAAAGCCAAGCCCGAGACGTGGCACCTCTGCATGGGCGCTCTCCCCAGGCCGATCATTGGATATGATAGAGACAGCAGTACCACAGCGAAAAAGTGTCGACTTAGGAAGAGTTGGAAGCGGAATGGAAGGTCTCATGGGGCTGTTCGCAAGGAGGAAGAAAGTGGACCTGGCAGAGGTGGAGATGGTGCATCGGTTGAGGATTATCTTGGCGCAGCTGGTGCAATGGAGGTTCGTCAATGCCCGTGCCAATGCGGCGATGAACCGCCAGCGATTTGTGTCTGAGGTAGGTTGGATGAATGTTTCAAATTTGCATATTTGTTATATGCTTAGTTTTATATTTGCAATTCATTGACTCGCATTAAGAATCGGGGCATGGCAAGTGCAAGGGAGGTTTTCTTCCAATTAAATTAATTTATCACAACTTTCGGTGTTTTAAGAAAGAAGGCAAGGTCGACTTTTGAGAGATAGGTTGACAGATGCAACTAATATTTTGATTATTAATAATATTAATGTTGCTTTTTATGGTTAATGGGTTGTTTATGTGATTTAATTTTTGTACGGGAACTGAGAACAGACTATTGGCATTTGGCAAGAATCGGTTTTTTAGACTGTAGCTCTTGGAGCCCCGTATATGCGCGCCTCGTTTGTTGAATTGTCTGGATATCAATGTGGCAGAAATTATGTGAATATTTATAAAAGTTCATTAATCAATAATACAGTAATTCACTACACATATTTCTGTGGAGAAAATGAACTCGGGGGAATCCGAAATTTGTCTTTTCCTCTACGTGGGAAGCATTTTAGTTGTTGGGTTTTCTATTAAGCCCTTAAATTTTAGCGGGTCAAACTGAGATATATGAAATAAATACAGGAAAACCCATATATAAAAATGGGCTGTAAGTTTGGACTTCTTCAAAATTATAGGCTGATTTACTATGCAGCACTAAACAATATATTTGAAAGGTAAAATTGCTTCTATTTTCTTTATAAATTAAGGAACTTTTTATATGACCAATAAATAGAGAAATCAAAGGCTCTGTAAGTCCATTGTTCTTTCCCTTCTAATCATTTTCCTTTCATATATATTAATTCAAGTATTGGAGATTTGGTGTTTCAAATTTTTTATGCTCATATGGGTTGTATGGACAGAGGAAGCTATTTTATGCTTGGCTGAGGCTTGCAGAAATGAGAAATGTCGTGACAGCGAAGCGGGTTCTTTTGCAGAGAGGGAGGTTGAAGTTGAAGCTGCAATCAATGCTTATAGTACAAGTGAAATTGCTTATGAAATGGGAGCAAGTGGCACGACCTCACGTTGATGCCGTGGCTGTGCTTGGCAAGGTCTTAGGTGTCACCTGCCTTTCTCTTCCTTTGGTACAGGGAGCTCAGGTACAAAGACACAAAAGCATCATTCTTCTTCACTTATTGCTTATAAATCACTTTGCTTATTTTCTTCTATGATCGACATGTGATGTTAATATATTGTAGGCGAATATTGTATCACTGCACAGATGCTTGCGTGTATCCATGGATATAATGAAAGATATTGAAGCTAAAGCCAAGATATTCTATTCTATGGTATGCAAATTTTATCTAAGTTCAAATTTTTTAATTCCATCTTTCTGTAAACAATAGCCAATTTTTTTTCATTTATCTTAAATTGTAGGCAGAAACTATCAGCTTAATGTTCGTTGAGTTAACCAAGACAATCCTATTAGAGATGGAAGGTTTACAGCAGCTAACGAATCTATGTCAAAAGATAACTCTGCTACAAGTAAACTTTTGAGTTTTTCCTATAATTTAAATTTTATTGCATAGCATATTTTTCTTTATTGAAAAGCAAAAAATTGGCAAAAAGAGCTTTTTTTTTAAGGATAAGATTAAGATTACTTAACAGTTGCTTTCCTCTCTAATTTAAGATTAATTTAAACTCCTCTGAAGTTGCGCTATTCCCAATTAAGTCGAGAACCTAGATACTTTTAATTAACACATTTAGTTTTCTTACAATGATGTGGATATTTCTTATCCTTTTTAAACTTGAGTTATCATATTTTAAAATTAATTTCTCTTCAAAACAATTGCTAAAACATGATGTAGACAATGATGTATAGTGTTGAACTGGTTAAGGCAATCAAGGGCTAATACTTTTTGATATAAACCCTCAAGAAATTAAATTCGTTTTCTTTTCCTCTCATACAGATGGAGGAAGTAAGCTTAAGAGCAAACTTGATTCAAGCAACAAAATCAGAGGACGAGAAGCTTGCCTTATCCAAGCCATTGGCTTTGCATCGGTATATGACATTAAGGCAGATGCCCGTGTCTATTAGCATTGATTTCTAACTTATCTAACTAATTCCTTTTAATTATCACAAGCGGAAAACAATGACATATTTATTTTGATAATGTATGCCGGTGATCATTTCAGAGTATACCACGGCAAATTGATAGCCAGAGGCAACAGCCTTGTACATGAACTAGACTCACAAATATTATACTTATTGACTGCACATGTATTTGCACCTAATATTCATATATCAAGCTGCTTTCATTATAAGCATGGATAACAAGTTTCTCGGTAGACCTCCAACCTTTACTCAAAAGAAAAAAAAAATAAGTTTCTCGATAATCTGTACTGTACGTGGTTTCTACAGTGCATCTGTTTGTGCCTTTGTTGAGTCTGGTTTGTCTGATATAATCTGAATTGATCTATAACATACAAATTTCATGATAGGGAAGTAATTTTGTATCTGATCCCAAGTGGCTGATTTTAATCAGACACTGGAATCCAAATATGACACAACTATACTATCAGAATGATTGTTCCTGATTTGATGGTTTGCTCTGGTTCAATTTTCCCTGTGTGTATTAAATTTACCTTGCGTAGGCAGTTAATGCTTTAATCTAACAGCAAGCGTTTGGATCTTCACTTATTTTTCTCAAGTAATATGACAATATATAGAAACCAAAATGTGGTTGGGATGATCAAACGAACAATCATTTCTGAGTACTTGTATTATATATCGATTATCTCGGAATTCTAATAAATGATATGTGCTTACTTGCTATATATAAAAACGAATAGGCATCTACCTCGGTCTCTTCTTTCTGATGCTATTGCCGATCATTGGATTATAAAGCATAGCTTGAACTGCAACGAGGAGATAAAACCAAATAGAAACCAAGCCAGTGGAGCTCACAACATTGAGTCATACTGCTGCTTTTAAAGTCAATTTTCAAATATGGAAGTGAAATTGTGAAAACCAATTTTGCAATCAAAACTAAATGGCTGTTTAGATGGTCTAGCAAGAGATCTCATTGCCTCTGTTTCGTCGTGGCTCCTCAAAGTACAATGTCATTGAGGAGCTTTTGTAATCATGATCTCACTAAAAGTTAATGTGTTTCCCCTTATTTTATGGACTTTAGGTTTGGGATTGAGACCACCTCTATTTCTTGTGAGTCAAATTGCTAAGTCAAAGTATTGTTTTTTTTTTTTGTTTCAAAATTATAAAAGTCTAAAACCTGTGTAGAAAGGAAAGGAGGGTAAATATTTTTTTATCAAAATGTACATACAGGTTGACATAGTTTGAGTTAGATGCGGTTAATTAAGTTAATAGCTAATCACTTTTCTGTGGAATTAGACAACTAGATCCATTACAAAATTGGAAAAATAAATATTTATCCACCTTTCAGTACAGTGGCTTTTTCGAAACAAATATACCGATAACCTCTATCAAAAGGGGCATAAGAGTAAATAAAAATATTAAATCCAGTAAATCACGCCAGAGGTCCCAGACTGCTTATGATTCGTTTTTCCAGCTGCAAAGCAGCAACCAAATAGATTGACAGCATCAGGTTCTCCTCAATTATCGATCCAGCTTACACGATTACCTCTTGCAGTGACCCCTATATATTTTCTTCAAAACGGTTACCTCTTGCAGTTGATTCTGGCACGCTTTCTTCCATCTCAGTACTGGTATGGTTCTTGTCCCTGTGCTATGAAGTATTTAAAGGTGAATCAATAGAATGTACTCAAATTATTACTTCACTTGTAGGGTTGTTGTTAAATTTGTAAGAGAGAATAGATGTATGAAAACAATTTTATTATTGCAATCTTAATTTCAGATTTTACATATATGTCTATTTATAAAGAAGAACAAAAACTAGCCGTTATACTATTAATTACAACTACCAACCACTAACCACTAACTCCTAGTCTATTAATTACTAACTAGCCGTTATTTACAAATTTGAATTGTAGCCGTTATTTTTAACACTCCCCCTCAAGCTAGGAATGTATATATCGTACAATCCTAGCTTGCTTGTAATTTTCTCGAATGGACCCGGATATAAGCCTTTAGTGAAGATATCCGCGAGTTGATCTTCACTTTTAACGTATGGTGTTTCAATTTCTTTTGCTTGAACTTTTTCTCTAATAAAGTGTCAATCCACTTCTATGTGTTTTGTTCGTTCATGAAACACGGGATTTGAAGCTATGTGTCTTGCCGAATTATTGTCGCAATACATTTTCATCGGTTCTTGAATTTTAAATCCCATGTCCAATAGGAGTTGCTTGATCCATGTTAGTTCACTTGCGGTTGATGCCATGGCACGATATTCGGCTTCGGCGCTTGATCGTGCTACAACATTTTGTTTCTTGCTTTTCCATGTGACTAGATTTCCGCCTACAAATATGCAAAAACCGGTTGTCGACTTTCTATCGAAGCTTCCGGCCCAATCTGTATCGGAATAGCCACATATATCATTAGAATTATTATTTTTCATCCAAATACCCTTGCCGGGATTATTTTTTAAAAATCTCAAAATTCTATTTACGGCTTCTAAATGTGGTGTTCTTGGTGAATGCATGAATTTACTAATTTGACTTACGGAAAAAGAAATATCCGGACGTGTAACCGTTAGATATATCAATTTTCCTACAAGTCTTTGAAATTGATTTATGTCTTTTAAAGGTTCACCATCTTCATTATTTAATTTGCATTTGTTGTCAATTGGGGTAGAGGCCGGTTTACATCCTAACTTACCGGTTTCTTTTAACAAGTCAAGTGTATATTTTCTTTGAGAAATAAAAAGTCCTTTATCCGAAGTGGCTACCTCTATTCCTAGAAAATATTTAAGATATCCTAAATCTTTTATGTCAAATTTTTCTTTTAGTTGTTTCTTAATGTTTTGAATTTGTTCAAAATTATTTCCGGTAATTATGATGTCATCTACATATACTAAAATGAGAGTAGTATTGATACCGTCACATTTTGTAAATAAAGAATGATCGGCATTACTAATTTTAAAATTACAAAAAATTAAATAAGAGCTAAGCTTGCCATACCATGCCCGTGGAGATTGCTTCAATCCATAAATTGATTTATTAAGCCTACAAGCCAAGTTAGAATTTGTTTCCAATTTATGACCGGGTGGTAATGTCATATACACCTCTTCTTCAAGTGTTCCTTGAAGAAATGCATTTTTAACATCCATTTGGTAGAGGTCCCAACCATTGTTTACGGCAATAGAAAACAAAATTCTTACGGTATTCATTTTTGCAACCGATGCAAAGGTTTCGTTATAGTCTATGCCATAGGTTTGGGTGAATCCTTTAGCTACAAGTCTTGCTTTATACCTTTCTATGGTTCCATCACTATTATATTTGGTTTTATACACCCATTTACAACCAACCGGTTTTTTATTTTTTGGTAGAGAAACAATATTCCAAGTTTTATTTTGTTCTAAGGCTTTTAATTCCTCATCCATAGCCTTACACCATATTGGACATTTAATTGCTTCTTGGTAATTTTTTGGTTCTAATACTTTTTCAATACTAGTGAGAAATGTATGGTATTCGGTTGAGATGTTGTCATATGAAACAAAATTTTCAATTGGATATTGTACCGAATATGTCACATAATCTCTAAGTCTAGTTGATGGTTGTCGTTCTCTAGATGATATTCTTCTAATCGGTAAACTTTCTTCCGTTTCATTTTCATTTATGTCATCATTAGTTTCATTTTCTTGATTATTTTCAACTTGATGATTATTTCTAGGAATAAAACTCAAATCATCTAAGTAAGGTAAAACTATATTGTCATTTAAATGTGTTTGATGAAATATTTCTTTTTCTTTGAAATATGGTTCATTTTCAAAAAATGAAACGTTTCTAGAAAGATATATTTTTTTATTAATTGGATCATAGCATTTATAACCCTTTTTATAAGATGAGTATCCTAAGAAAATAGGTTTTTGTGATACAAAATCAAGCTTGTCATTTCTTTTGATATGTACGAAACTTGTATAACCAAATACTCTCATATGGTCATAAGTGATTTTTTGTTGATAAAGAATTTCTAATGGACTTTTGTTTTCTAAAATAACACTAGGTAATCTATTGATTAAATGGGTGGCACAAAGTACGGCATCCGACCAATAAATTTTAGGAACATTATTTTGAAATAATAAAGATCGTGTCATTTCTAATAAATGTCTATTTTTCCTTTCCGATACACCATTTTGTTCGGGAGTATTGATACAAGTTGTTTGATGTATAATACCCTTTTCTCTAAAGAGACTTGAAAACTTCCTATTTATAAACTCGGTTCCATTATCCGATCTAAAGATTTTTAATTTTGCATTAAATTGTGTTTCTATGAGAATAAAAATTCATAAAAATAATCAAACACTTCATCTTTGGATTTAAGTAAAAATAACCAAGTTGCTTTTGTAAAATCATCAATAAATAAAAGAAAATATTTGAATCCATTATATGAATCTATTGGGGCCGGTCCCCATACATCGGAATGTACTAAATCAAAAGGAGCTTTACTTTTGCTCGTAGAAAGAGACAAAGGAAGCTTTGTTTGTTTTGCTAATTTGCAAATTTCACAAGTAGTACAATTTAAACTTTTAAAATCTAAAATACTATTTAAAATCTTGTCGGAAGGATGCCCAAGTCTCTTATGCCAAATATCAGAATTAACGACTTTTACGGAAGCACAAAAATTTAATTTGGAGTTCAAAAGATAATGTCCATTTTCTAGAAATCCTTCACCAATCTTGACCCCAGTTTCCCGGTCCTGAAATACAACGTTTTTACAAGAAAATATTGCATTACAATTTAATTCTTGTGTTAATTTATTTACAGAAATTAAGTTTACGGGAAATGTTTCTAAATATAAAACATTTTTAATTTGTTTATTGCATAGATTAATTTCTCCTACGCCATTTATTTTTGCCTTCATACCATTTGCAACCAATACAAAATTATTACCATTGGTCGGGTTGAGGTTTGACAGTAGTTGTTTATTCCCAAACATATGATCTGTTGCACCACTATCTATAATAATTTGATTAAAAAAGAAATTTTTTGAGTTAGAAGCAATACCACATATGCTGGGATTGTTTTGATTGTTCATCATCGCACAGAACTGCTGAAAATACTGCTGCATTTGATCTCCAGGCCTTGACCCGCTTGAAAATGACCCATTTGCGCCAAAATTAGCCTCTGACCCGTTCCAGGATGACCCGCCAGCGCCTGACCCGTTCCAGAGTGACCCGCCAGCGCCTGACCCGTTCCAGAGTGACCCGCCAGCGCCTGACCCGTTCCAGGATGACCCGCCAGCGCCTGGAATGGAGGGTCCATTTGGTGTCTCCTTATTGGGTCCGCCAGGGTTGGAATTGAATCCATTAGTAGTTTGGCTAGTGTTATTGGGTCCGAATCCATTTCCAGACGAACCCACTAGCCCATTAAGTCCTTTCTCTTCAACAGAAGCTACATAACTTCTGTTTTTTTCACCATTTTTTTCCAATTTCGATTCTGATCATTTCCCTTCCATTTTTTTGGTCTAAGATGGGGATAGAGGTGCCAACATCTATCTTGAGTGTGGCCATCTTTTTTACAGTGGTTACATTTTTCATTTTTTGATTGATTTGGGCGATTTTGAAAGCTAGGGTTTTGATTAAAATTGAAATTTTTTACGGTTAAGCCATGGGTCTCGTGTCCCTCATGGCTTACAATCTGACCATTCATGGCAATTCTCCTACTTTCCTCTTGTTGAATTAAACTTTTAATTTGAGAATAAGATTGAAGAGGTACCGTGGTCATGATTTGAGATCTTACGGCTTCATAACTCGGGTTTAGACCCGCGAGGTACTGAAAAATATCGTCCTCCTCAGCTCGTTTCTGAAGTGTGGCCAAATCTGTTGTAAACGGCCGGTAAGATTGAAGTTCATTGCGTTTTTTCTCAAGAGCACTAAGGTAGTTAGTGTGACTTCTTGACCCTTGTTTTTCTTGTTGAATCTCCTGCATAAGTTGATAAATGTGAGAAAAATTATTTTGTTGACCATACATACTTTTTACCGCTTCCCATAGTTCATGTGTCGTTTCGGCCAACGTGAAGAGTTCGGATACGGCCGGTTCCATGGAGTTGAGTAGTAAGGTAACAATTCTGTCATTCGTAGTTCTCCATTTTTTTGTTGCTATTGTTTCTTCGGGTGTTATCTTGCTTGTGTTTGCAATTTCTGGTTTTTTCTCTTCACCCGTAATGAATTCTAACATCTCTCGACCACTCAGGGCTCTGGATGCTGCCCTTGCCCATGACACATAATTTTTTCCATTGAGCAAGGTATTTGTTAGCTTCGAGAAGTTCGCTGCTTCTTCTTGAGCCATTTTCTTTTTGCTGAAATTTGTCACGCGTTTTCAATTTTTCGGTCACAGAGAACCTGGCTCTGATACCATGTTAAATTTGTAAGAGAGAATAGATGTATGAAAACAATTTTATTATTGCAATCTTAATTTCAGATTTTACATATATGTCTATTTATAAAGAAGAACAAAAACTAGCCGTTATACTATTAATTACAACTACCAACCACTAACCACTAACTCCTAGTCTATTAATTACTAACTAGCCGTTATTTACAAATTTGAATTGTAGCCGTTATTTTTAACAGTTGTAGACTTGTAGTCTAAACTGTGACGGTGCCCCTGGTAGGCTGGTGCAGTGCAGTGGTATTATTATGCGTTTTTCTTGTATTTCTACCTGGTATAATGCTGGTTTTTTCTTCAGGTGACCAGGTGAATTGCTTCTTAATCTGTTCCATACCTGACAATTACTTGCTCGCTGTCAAATTGTTCCTCCACCAAGCCCGGTACTGCACACACTCCCCAGAGTGAGGCATCCACTCAGGCAGCAAACAACTGGAAACCTGCGTAACCACTTCAAAAAAGAAGATGATCTATGACCTAGTAGCCCCACTAACCTGTCCCGCTGACGGCAAATGTGATTTTCAAGATAAAAGGTGTTGAGAAATAGCATGAGAAAATTCATCATAGACTAGTTTAGGTAACAAATAAGCTAGCATCCATCATGTAGTGTCAAGCTATATTTGGTATCTAGCTTAATGTTGTAATTAGAATGTAAATAGGCAATAAATCCAGTAATTGTAATTAGGAATAAGCCCAACGGCTAGTAGGAGTAGGAATTAGCCTAATGGCTAGTAGGAATACTCATGTAGTTAGGCTATAAATATCCTTGTATACATCATGTATAGATCAGAACAAAACGATCAATAAAATCATTGTTCATCAATCTCTTTTCCTCTCTAAAAATCAATAAAAGGAAAAAAAAAATTAACCAATTTTGTTTTCAACTTATAGCATCTTACGATTTATGAAACTAACTAATACAATACATTGAGTTAGCCCAATTCGTAGTGCGCCGATAATGGTTGAAATGAACCCATCAAAGCTCAAAAGAAAGCTGATAATGCACTGTGATGACACGAATTGCTTCTGCAAGTGTACAGGGTAAATATATTGACAGAGCTGTATTAGCTTCTTGTACCGCAACGGTAATATACTTTTTTCATTTTGACTTATGTTAATCTAGCTCTATCAATATCTTTATCCAAGTGTACATCATCAGTACGACAGTACATGTGCATGTTATCATAAAAAGTGAAAATGCTTTTACTAACAACAGACTTTTAGAGGCTGATCAATTATGCCGACTCTCTCAGCTTTTGGGCACCATATTGTTTCCAAATTGCATTTTCCATCAATGGCCCATTATGAGGGCCCAACATTAGCAAGGCCTGGGCCCAACCCTTCAAATCTTTACTTGTTGCTTTTTTAGAGAAAAAAAAACCATGTACGTACCGTGAGCCAAATTCTTTAATTTAAGTAATAAAAGTATAAGAAATAATATGCAGGCAAACATTTTTGTTAAATTTATAAAACTGCTGGCGTCTTTTAAAAATTATGATGCCCATTATATAAGGAAGGGCTTTCCGAAGGCTTCCCTCAAGTTTGGTAACAATATGAAACGCAGCACAACATTCACTTTGCTAATTAAGTGAATGTAATCTGACTGTGTACGTAAACACTATGCAAAATATGGTAAGTTTACTAGTGTGTAATTTGTTTTAAAATATGAACGGGAAAGACGAGATAGCGTATTTAACACCGTCCAATGATGACAATTCCTAGGTGTGGAGTCTTTTGGCAATAGAAAAACATTATGAAAAAAGTTTCAAAATGGACCAACCAATAGCATCGATCCCATCCCCCTCTCTCTCTATATATATAGATTTTGGCTATTGTACTTCCATAAGCATATGCCCACATATGCTTATAACTCATTTTTGCGTTTTCAATGTTCAAATGGTCGATCTGAACCGTGGACATATTTTCCATATTAATATGTGCTTGGAGACCAAATTTTACATTTTTCTGAATTTTTTTACTATTTATTAAGCCACTTTGAAAATTGCTGATCATATGATCCAGAATTTTGTTACACTGTTTTTACTGTTCACCCGGATCAGCAATTTTCAAAGTGGCTTAATAAATAGTAAAAAAATTCAGAAAAATGTAAAATTTGATCTCCAAGCACATATTAATATGGAGAATATGCCCACGGTTCGGATCGACCATTTGAACATTAGAAACGCAAAAATGAGTTATAAGCATATGTGAGCATATGCTTATGGAAGCACAATAGCCAACCTCTATATATATATATATATATATATATATATATATATATATATATATATATATATATATATATATGAGGAGGGTTAAAATGCACCCTCTTTTTGTGCTCCTAACGTGCACCCTCTCCTCATATTTTTATTTTCAAAGTTCAAATAGTTGATTCAAACCTTCCAACGTGTTCTTCATATTAAAATGTGCTTGGAGACCAAATTTTACATTTTTTGGAAAAATTTTACTATTTTTTCAGAATTTTTGAAAATCATCACTTTGCTGAATTTTTTATTATTGTTTAGTTTAATCAAAAATTCTAAAAAAATAGTAAAAATTTTTCAAAAAATGTAAAATTTGGTCTCCAAGCACATTTTAATATGAAGAACACGTTGGAAGGTTCGAATTGACTATTTGAATTTTGAAAATGAAGATATGAAGAGAGAGTGCACGTTAGGAGCACAAAAGGGAGGGTGCATTTTAACCCTCCTCTATATATATATATATGTGTGTGTGTATTTTATTGACGCCAAATTACCGTACATGTTTTTGTCCATGTATGCTATTAGTTATAACAGAAGGCAACAAAGAGAGTGAGTGGCAACGCCAGGTTCAGATTCGATTTTTTTCCTCATTTATCGTCATCAGCGGCCCTATCACGTGACCAGAATTTTTATTTCGCCTTTTTCTCCTGACAAAGGCTTCACAGTCCCCCACTGGAGCAAGTCACGTGATCACGTGCCTTCCCACTCCCCCTTCCCCCGTCTCTCTCTCCTCTCTCCTCTCTCCATTATTGAATTCAACTCCCACCTTTTTTTCTCCCCTTCACAAGTTAAAAAAAAATTAAAGTTGGAAAGCATCTCTCCTCTTAGTTTTACGATCAAATTCGTTTACATGCTGCACGTATAATTAACACCTATGGTAACAACTGACAAGACACTACAATTTATGGAAAATTGTGCCAAAATACGCGGAAAAAAATTTCCTTCGTCGGATCATTACAATTTATCGTCCAAGAAAACCCCCAGAAATTTTGAATTTTATGCTGACATAAAAGTTCCATCAGACAATTAGAAAAAAGAAGATAACAATTAACAGGATTGGAAAAAAAAAAAAAAAATTGGAAAAACGAACTCAATTCTACTCAAGAAAAGTATCCAAGACACTCTGAGAACACACTAACATACGCCATAGTCGTGGTAAAGCATCTCAGGCCTTCCAGCAGCAGCGTTTGCTGCAGCGGCTGCTGCCGCGGAAGGATTGTCGCGGTGACGAATCATAATCATCTCTTTCTGACGCCTCAGCTCCATTACCTTGCGGTGCGAATTGGAGTGCTGAGTCAGCACGAAAGTTGGGCTCGACGCTGGCCGATACTCGGGCATGAGCCTACCTGACTTAAACCGGACACCACAAGCATTGCAAAGCGTCTTGGGCCCGAGAGGCCCGGTTCGCCATTGCGGGGTTTTCTCTGACGCACAGTGCGTGCACCGCCTGACGCCTCCTTCGAGACCAACCTCAGTGCCTCCATTGCCGATGCCGGCCTTCTTGCCTCGGTTTGCAGAGCCCCCCTTGGAGGGTTTAGTGGGTAAATCGGAAGAAGAGGAAGAGGTTGAGGGGGATGACTGTGGCGGTGGAATTAGTGAGTGCCACGCAGCTGCTATTGCAGATGTGGCCCGTGAGCGCTTGCTACGTGCCCCGCGGCCTGCCGAGGCAGATGAATTCTCCACACCGAGTTGGCCTGTCTCATTTGACGCATTCATATAGTTGGCCATGTTGGCGCCCATGTTGGAAGGCATGTCGGAGTACGAATCATCGACGAATTTCGACAACCATTCTAGCTCTGCTGCCTCATCACTCTACAATTGCATGACAACAAAAAATATAATTTGTTAGAACTTAGAACACAGAAATATATATGAGTTTGATGTGCATTTTCATGAATAAGGGTTTTGTAACAATTAATACTTACGGGTACATAAAATTCATTGGCGAAGGAATCATAGGAGGAGACTGAGTTTCTGGCGCTGGCAGTCTGAGACTGGTCGCCCTGCCCAGCAATTAGATGCTTATGATCGGCCAGAGGCGAGGCAGAAGCAATGGGGAACAACTCCTGTGCATGGGAGAAATCCAGCATTTCGTCAACGCGAACAGAATCGTTATTTGATGGCACCCCGTAATAGTAAGCTGGATTCACGTTAGAGACACTGGCGCTATTCATCTGTGCAGCGTTGATATTTGAGTAATTTGAGTAGGAGCCTCCAATGCCCATGCCATAGTGTTCCATTTTCATTTGCATTTCCCATTGATGAGCCATTGTTTCAAGCTACGACTGTGCTTTCGTTTCTATACTTTTGTTTCCCCTAGTGGGAGTGAGAGTGGAGGTGAGGAGAAATAGTGAGAGAGGCTTTGGGGGGTTTTTAATCTGGCACCTTAAATTGAGCTGGCAAGGGAAAAAAAAAATAATGGTGGATAAATTTTAAGAGAGAGAAGGAAGGGAAGGGTTAAAGGATGAGGTAAACTAATAATGGAGCAAAAGAGGCTGCAACCCAGGATGAGAACAGGAGCAACGTGACCCATGCAATGCATCCATACCAAGTCCCATTCTCTTTCTCAACTCCTTTATAATGCAATGCTTTAAATTCTAGTTAATTACTTTCACCGCTTCTCTGATTCTCTCTCTTTCATAAATTTATTTATCTCTCTGTCCATGTGACTGCATGACTTGAGGTTAATTTATTAACGCGCTTTTCCCTTTAAAGAATTTAGCTACATAGGGGCGGCTCCTCTTAGTCTTAGGAAGCTGAGAGTACTGGCACACACTGGCTGTACACTCTAACTGCTACAAGTACGTTGCAATGCACCCTTCAATTTACTTTTGCTAGCTATAGCCTATAGCTATAGCCAACAAAATTAATTCCCTTTTCCTACTAGTTTCAGTAAGGACTGTTCGATCGGTTGCCACTCAAATCATGGAAATAGTCACAAACTAATTTATTGAGTTAGAGAAAAGTCCTACGTACCTAGTTCTTGTTAGATTTATACATCCATGGACTTGGGATTTACAAATGAATGTGGAAAGGACCTTGGAAAAGAAAATAATGAAAAATAACACATTTAGTATGAAAAAATCTCTAAGCTCAATTATCAGAACAAATTTTTTTTTTTTTATCAAAAATAAGGATATTATCAGAACAAATTAAGTTGCATAGCTATTGATCATGTAACTTTATATGATTGTCAAACTGTCGCTTACCGTAAAGGGCATGAATGGGAGAAGCATGCATAGAGGAACATTTGGAGTACATTATAAGGTCATGAAGCAGCGGCCTTTACGTACCTTGCTATGCTTCAGAGTTCACTTTGGTATAAAAAGTGCAAGTGTGCAACTATTGCACATGCATGATGTGATCCAATGGTAACTAACAGGGACAATTGCCATCAAGCTCTACTATCTTTGATAAATGCACCCTAGTTACTTGCAATTCTACTCACATCTCCCATGGTGTTGGTTGTATTCATATCATTAATTATGTCACGTTTTCTGTACTAATTTTACTTCGCCACTTTTTTATTTTAAGTTGTTGTGACTTGCCAATTCGGTTAAAAGTATACAGTGATCATTGTGTGGTTGACTTGAGTAAAGAAACTTGTACAAGATAAACTAGAAATGTCTAGAATATATTGGTCATTTACGACTCTCTTTAATATCATAATAAATATATATAGCATATCCAAAAAAATAGTGTATTAGTGGAAAAAAAAATCTTACGAAATCAGTAAAAAATTACTATTAAAATAGTTCTAAATTTTTTGGGATATAACATTTTAGCCCTTTTTTTAGAAATCATTCCTTGTGGGTCATCAATATCACGTGATATTTTCCACACAAACGATATTAGAATTAACTAATAATATTATTTAACCAAGAGGTTAAAAAAAAATATTTGCAATTAAATTGAAAATTAAATAATTCATTACTAACAAAATAAAAAATTCATAAAGTCTGAATTGCTTTGATTATAAAAAGTACTTTACACATTGTTAAGCTTTCAAAATAACTAAAGTGCGATAGAAAAAAAAGAGAGAGGAAAGATTCGTAGTCATGCCAGGTTTAGTGTTTACTTATTTTCTAGCCTAAATACAATTTCCCTTGAACATACAACCACATCAATTCCTACACAAAAGTATATATCAGAAAATGAAATTTTTTTAGTACATTGTGGACTTGTAGGGCTAATCCCAATAATATTAAGGTTGGTACCAAGATGGTACAAGAATCGTCAATGTACAAGGACGAGTACTACATTTATTAGGGATTTTTTTTAAAAACCGTAAATCAAAAAATTAATTCTACCAAACCAGCATGATGGCCTGTGTTTTTACAAAAACCATCAGAACCGAGATGCCAATTCGGTCCCAATAAATTATTTTTCTCCGGACCGAATTGGCATCTCGGTCCCCCTTTATTTTAAATATTGGCGCACCTCGCGCCACAGAAAATCCACAAATACTTCCGGACCGAATTGGAATTTCGGTCCGGACCAAATTTCCCTCTGGACCGAGAAGGCAACTCGGTCCCATTGTTTTTTCCTCCGGACCGAGAAGGCAACTCGGTCCCATTGTTTTCTTTACTCGGGACCGAGAAGCCAACTCCCTTCTTCTTTCTCCCATTGTCCTTCTTACCCGAGAGCTTCTTCCTCTTCCTCTACCCGAAACCAAACCAAAAAAATTTAATTTTAACCCCTCAAATTTTCAGCCATTTTTTATTCTAATTACATATTTGAAAGAACAAGAAAAGCTTCAGATCTACAAGTTTCATTGGGTACGTGATTAAATTTATTTTTTGAAAAAAATATCCGAAATTTATAATTATTTAGTTTAGTTATAGAATAAATTAGTTTTTTTAGTGTATTGTAGTTTAATTTAATGTATTATAGTGTGAATTTTTAATTTAGGAAAAAAATCCGAATTTTAATTTTTTTTGTAAAATTATTTAGTTTAGTTTGTATGTAGTGTAAATTAGTTTATTTTAGTGTTATTTATTTAGTGATTGTAGTGTATTTTAATGTATTGTAGTATAAATAAAATGTATAAGTAGTTAAAGTAATTAGAGTAATTTAGAGTAATTTAGTGTAAATAAATTTAAGTGTGAATAAATATTTAGTGTAAATAAATTGTATATAATTGTATAATTTTTTAGTGCAAATAAATTTAGTGTGAATAAATATTTAGTGTAAGTAAGTTGTATAAAAATTGTATAAATATTTAGTGTAAATAAATTTTATAAATATTTAGAGTAATTTAGTGTATAAATTTATTGTATATAGTGTTTAGTAATTGTATAATGATTTGGTTTGCATGTAGAGTAATCTTGGTCATAGTTTTTTTTAAAAATAAATGTAGAATAATTTAGGCTTTTTTTAGTGTAATTTAGGCTTTTTTTTGTTAACTAACTGGAGTTTTTTTATGTTGTAATTTTATTTATATTGTAGTGCAAAATGGCTGCTGAACAACGCTTGTTGCAATTGCCTCCTGAGCAACACAAGATATCGTTGGTGAATACAACGGTATTTGTTTAATATCGTGTTGGATTTAAATTTCAAAATAAACTTGGAAGTTTAAATTAATTTTTGTTCTTTACATTATTTTGCATGAAATTATCATTCCAGCCTGTTCGTTCACTGCGTCCTGGTCCTCGGCAAATGGGCATTCATTACCAGCCTCGGATGAAAGAAGGTTTGATTTATTTAGGCCTGTACCAGATGAAGGATGTGACGCATTGTCAGATTGATAAAGCGTTGATCACTGCGCTCGTCGAGAGGTGGAGGCCCGAGACGAATAGTTTTCATCTTCCGGTGGGGGAGTGCACAGTGACACTGGAAGATGTCAGCTGTCTGTGGGGCTTACCTGTTCAAGGTAAAATATTTTTTCTTACTAATTTATACTTTTGTGAGTAATTTATATTTAGTGCAGGTAATTTAGTGTAAATAAATGTAGTGTAAATAAATTTAGGAATAAATTAATTTAGTGTAAATAAATTTAGGAATAAATTAATTTAGGAATAAATTAATTTAGGAATAAATTAATTTAGGAATAAATTAATTTAGGAATAAATTAATTTAGGAATAAATTAATTTAGTGTAAATAAATCCTATTAATATTTAGAGTAATTTAGTGTAAATATTTAGAGTAATTTAGTGTAAATAAATCCTATTAATATTTAGTGTAAATAAATTGTATAAATATTTAGAGTAATGTATCTTTTTTTTAGCGTATTGTAGTGTATTAAATTGTATTGTAAAAATCGAGTATATATTTATCTCTAACATTTATGTTTACAGGAAAGGCAATTGCTGGACATACAGATGATAATTGGTCACTACTGATCGAAGATTGCCTAGGGCATGAGGTCTATGACGGCAATGAAGACAGTGATGATGAATTTTTTTATTCAAAGGTGGCCAACAATGGCGAAGTTAAGAGATCCAAATACCATATGCGACTAAAATGGTTGAAGGACCGCTTTAACGGAAACTTGGCACATGACACTCCCCAGGAGATCGTCGACCGACACACACGGGCATACTGCATGGACTTGTTTGGATCGATGATGTTTCCCGATGCGAACTCAAGTTCTGTCCCGATCATGTACTTGCAGTTCTTAGAGAATTTGGGACCCCTGGAAGAGGACTACAATTGGGGAGGTGCTGTACTTGCCTGCCTGTATCGTGAGTTGTCTCGGGCTTGCAGAAAGGCAACGGTTTCGATTAATGGTCCATTACTACTGCTGCAGATGTGGTGTTGGACTCGGTTTCCTATAGGCCGGCCCAGAGGCAGGCACGATTTACCATTTGGCGGTGAAAACCTATTGGAGAGGCTGGCTTTTGGCGCAAGATGGACTATTCCGCATCAATGGGATGGCAACCCTATTAGAGGTACATTTATTTAAACATGTATTTAAATTATATTTCTCAATATAATTTAGTGTTAATTCAATATTTATTTGTAATGTGTTCACAACTTAGGTGTATCGCAATATCGTAACCAGTTTGAGCGTCTGACTGTAAATGTTGTCAACTGGATGCCGTATACGACTTACTACCACCAACAACCTTCGCGCGGGATTAGAGATGGGCCCATATTTAGATATCGCGTGTGGTTGGTCCATTTCTGGGAGTGTGAGATTCATCTTCCTGAGAGGGTTTACCGGCAGTTCGGATTATTTCAGCTAGTTCCTCCAGCGGCTCCATTGCCCTTTGATTATCTGGAAGGCCTCCGCAGTATGAACCGTGCGCAGGGTTTAGAAAGAGGTGACGTATTAAGTGCAGACTGGAACACTCACTGGGCGGAATATATCGCTCAACCACCCTGGGCAATTGCAGAGCCGGGACCTTACGATGTGGATAGGTACGTTTTTTTTTTAAATTTTGAATTCGGATCCAGTGATGAGTTAATTTATTCTAATTGGTCGTTACAGGTATCCCGAGTATATGGATTGGTTCCTCCGGAACGGCATGCCATCGATTTATCAAATACGCTCACCAACAGTTCTGAGCCAGCCATTGCCAGAACCAGAAGTAGAAGTAGACCGTCTCGGGTATGTCTCGGATGCCGAGGTGCAAGCGCGTACCGTACGTATTTTAATTTTAATTTTTAATATATCTGCTCATTTTATTTACGAACTATTTTTCATTTTATTTAACTATTCTTTTTTTTCAGAGATGTCGCCTCATGAATATGACCGCAGAAGGAATATGGTTGGTGAAGACACCTGGGCAAATGGCTTTTGGACTCCAATTGCTAGAGCATAGTCGTGATTTTTTACGGGATATTGGGCATATCGCAATGTTCAGAGCCATGGTCGAGCAAGCCGGACTTCCATTTGACCTAAACCACATCGATATCAGCGGTGATATTCCAGACATAAGAGCGAGACGTGTAGATGTCCAAGTTCCTCCAACGACGCATGACGATATTATGCAGGGAGTTTACAGCTCGCTTCAATCCATAGTAATAGACGGGCGCCCTCTAGCAGATGATGCGGGGCCATCAGCAGCGGCTCCTACAAGACGCCAGACAAGGCCAGCTCGCAGATTTAGCCACTCGAGATACCCTGATCCTAGGGGCAGGGAAGCCACGGATTGATTTAGTGTAGTTTTTGTTTAGTGTATGGATTGTTTAGTGTAAACATGAATTAATTTAGTGGTTCCTGCTTGATTGGAAATTCAATTATGATTAAATGGCTACATGGAATTTTGGGTTCTTTATATGAAAAGAAAGGCGTCGAAGTCTAGTTTTCAGATAATATAACTTGTACATACAAAAATATTACGGTTTGCTACAGTTCTGACGATTTGTCGACGGAGGTCAGAAATTCAGAAAAACAGAAAAACAGAAATTCCAAAAAAACAGAACAGAAATTCGACTAGATTGGAAATTCAATTATGATTAAATGGCTACATGGAATTTTGGGTTCTTTATATGGAAAGAAAGGCGTCGAAGTCTAGTTTTCAGATAATATAACTTGTACATACAAAAATATTACAGTTTGCTACAGTTCTGACGATTTGTCGACGGAGGTCAGAAATTCAGAAAAACAGAAAAACAGAAATTCCAAAAAAACAGACTAGCATAGTCTTATATAAAACATGGTCTTGCATTAGACAATATTCATCGTTCCTTACGTCTCAAGAATTTGTTCACCAAACGACTAGCCGTCCGACCAATAGATGGTCGGCTACCAGATGGTCCTGCTTGACTACCAGTTGTTTGTACATGTGGAGCAGATGCAGATGCCTCTGTATACCTAGCAGATGCAGATGCCTCTGGCCGGGTGCCAGATACGCTTCTCCGTCTTTCTTGTGGAGCAGATGCCTCTGTATACCTAGCAGATGCAGATGCTTCTGGCCGGATGACAGATACGCTTCTTCGTCTTTCAACAGTTGCCCCTGCACAATGAGGATATAAATATAATTGAGTGTGTAAAATCTTAATTTAATTAAAAATATGTACTAATTCACAATTACGATGTGGATACCTGACGGTCTTCTTCTACCGGATCCCTCTGGACGTTGTACTCCACTGCGTGGCCTACATTGAGCTTCCATAACATCCATAGCATTAGGAATTCGCTTGTGCTTCCTCCTACCCTTGTTAATCTTATTTATGTCCGGCTTGATTTTAGGTGCTCCCAACTCGTATATCCAATTGCGGTGGCTGCCGAAGCTGTGAAACTCACCTCTCCACGTGTTGACATAATTTTCAACGCTATAATAGTGACTTACATATCTCATCGGATCTAGATGTCTCTTACAGCACACCGCCCCAATTATCTGAAGTCTCCTCTTCCGCAATTCCGAATGCTATTGGCAGTAATTGTTGTTCTGCATCATAAGCGCATGCCATGAATAGTTTTCCTTTGTACCTGCCGGATAGGTGTCCTGCATCTACACTTATAACTGGTCGGAGATATGGCCAGGATTGAATGCATGGACCGAAAGCCCATGCCACACGGATGAAAATATGTTCGCCCAACGTGCTAGATGGTATGTGATCAATTCTGTATCTTGTACCTGGGTTAGACCTCTGGATTGCACCGAGCATAGAAGGTAGCAGTTCGTAAGCTTTCTCCCAAGAACCAAATAAATCGGCAATAGCCAGCTCCCTCCCTCTCCAAATCTTGTTGTATGAAGGCTCAACCGTTTTGTACTTCCCTCTAACTGCAATTCGACATGCTTTTATTGACATCTTCAGGTCCTCCTTCAGACCCGGTTTGATTATATCAGCAATCATCCTGGCAGTCATCTGACGACTGTCTGCTGTACATGTAGTACTGTAACAACTGTCTGCAATCCCCGATTAATAAAAGTAATAGACGATTGCCACTCATTCCTTACTTCTTCCATCCTAATCTGATCCTCAATTTCGGCCATTTCCTCTTCCCCGACAACCGTGTCATCAGGGTCAGAGCTTGTTTCTGAGTCAGTATCATTATTCAGTTGGTCAAAATAATTCTGCAAATCAACCGGGGGTGTTTCGGGGGTTTCATCACAATGTGCCGGTGAATCAATCACCGGTATGTCTCTGCTAGTTCCGGGTACACTACCCGGGTATGGGTCATAATTGGTCTGACTAACAACTGGTACTGACTCAACCACTAATTCAAGAAGTTTAAAATTCAATACCGGAGTGGCATTCGCAAGCACCATATACCAAGTCGCTTCGTGGTCTATGTTGAACAACTGGATTTTTCTGCTGAGCCAGGTGGTGCCGTGTTCAAACGTGCGCTGATTGTCAGATCGAACCGGCTAGGGAGCAAACGAATGTCAACATATATCTGTCTTCTTAGCTCATCAAGACTAGTTGAGTTAGTAACAGGAAATGTACAGGTCGGTGCGTCTGTAATTTCGCGTCTGTGATACACATTTATTAATACTTGAGACATTTCCTGAACAAAAAGTTTCACGATTAACCTTTGATAATTTTCAATTTTACAGCAAAAAATATGATCATAATTGAAAAAAAAAACTTACTACAGTATTCAGACGAACGCTAGAGGCACAATGCAGGAGCCGATCTGTAATTTGGAAAACTGAAACTATGCACAATAGAGAGGCATGAAGGTCTCGGAAAGGTGTAAGAGAGAAAGAAGAAGCTCTTTGTCTCTCTCGCAAAAAAATAATGCAGAGAGGAGAGAGCAGAATACATTTTATTTTATTGGATAGAACTTCTGGACCAATATGGCTACTTGGTCTCGCAAAAAAATTCTCAATATAGCACAATATAATAATGTCAAAATTCTCTGGACCGAGTATCCACAGAATAAAATAATGTCAAAATTCTCTGGACCGAGTATCCACAGAATAAAATAATGCCAAAATTCTTTGGACCGAGATGGCTACTCGGTCTGAAAAAAAATTCTCTGGACCGAAATGGCATTTCGGTCCAGACGAGGCAACACGATCGGCCGCAGAGTTCGGCACTGTTTTGCTGTGAAAAAGGTAGGGACCGAGATGCCAATTCGGTCCGGAGAAAAAAAATCGTTGGGACCGAATTGGCATCTCGGTTCTGATGGTTTTTGTAAAAACAGAGGCCATCATGCTGGTTTGGTAGAATTAATTTTTTGATTTACGGTTTTTAAAAAAAATCCATTTATTAGTATAGTGAATGACAAAGCTGAGGCAGTATTGACTATTGAGTGGTAAAGACTCCCCAATGAGACGAGGGGGTACATTAAGGGAACTGACAACTTTACTAATTTTGCTCCCTAGTTATTTTTTTTATATCTTGACCTAAAAATAAAATGATTACTGTGAGTTACTTGAACTTACTCACGATTCTATATATTGTCAGTTATGGATGCCAAAAACAAAAAATTCAACAAGCCAACTATATACTTGTACTACTTTGGAATTCCATATATAGTTATTACTTTAATTATAATTCCTATAAGTAAGGTGTTCAAATGGAGAATTTTAGTACAAAATATTGTGTAGACCTAGATATATAAAGTAAAATTTTAAAAAATAATTCAATGCAATTCTCAGATTTGAAAAAATATATATGGGGATCAATTCCAAAAAAAATCGCTACCGGTTACAGTCTAATAGCGACGTTTTCTTCCATGGTAAGAACCTTGGTTCAAATTCTAGCAGAAAACAAGTTATATGACCTATGAAATTGGAAAAATTTATATCTATGCGGTATTTTAAAATTTGAATTATTATAGAAAGTATTTGCAGAGATAGAACTAGAAATTGAGATAGGGAAAACTAGATAATCAATAGATATCTTAGTTCTGTCACTGAATATTTGAACTGTTTGGTTCGTACTATTGACACAAATATTTACGAGGCCCCTTGAATTTTTAAATATGGACTAAATTAGTTTGAATTATAATGGCACTGAGTAGGGTGGAGAACTGGAGTAGTGTAGAAGCTATAAATTCCGACATTTTTATTAATATCCAAAGTTTAATAGAAATTAATTATTATACCCAGAATTTCCGGGTTTAGCCAAAAATGACCAAACTGGTCATAAAATGGCCGGTTTACTCTTACCCTGTTTTTTTTTGGGAGACACTATGAAGAATAATGAAATCTAACACTGAAAATTCAAATTTTTTGTTTAAATTATTTGTTAGATTATTACTTCTTTTGATTTATAACTAGCATATTTATACTAAAATACACTAGATTACTTGAAATTATGTTGAATTACACTATATTACAATAAATTATGTTGAATTACACTAAATTATAATAACTTTTGCTAATTGATAAAAATGCGGTAAATTACGCTAAACTATGCAAATTACGCTAAAGTAGACCGATTTTGTGCCATCTTTCATGAATCATAAAAAATAGTAAAAATATTCCGAAAATAGTAAAAATTGGTATTCTACAAGTTCATTATGTAACTAATTTACTGAGCTACTTAGATGGAATAATAGAAATGAAAATCTTAATCGAAAACTTCAACTCAAGTTTTGAGGCTCTTCCCTTAGTTTTTGGCAATTCTGAATTTTGAAATCTAGCATAGCAGGCATGGAGTATGCGTCTTTTCACAAGCTTTCTGAAAAATGGTCATTTGCTGAAATCGGACACTCGAGCGCTGTTTTATGGCTGTTTGAAGTTTCATCGTCGTTTTTCGCCTTTTCAGTGAAGATATCGTCTCTATTCATATGTAATTTACCGTAATTTATCGTATTTTAGCGTAATGTAATGTAATTTAGCGTAATTTAACGTAATATAGTGTAATTCAACATAATTTCAAGTAATTTAGCGTATTTTAGTATAAATATGCTAATTATACATCAAAAGAAGTAATCAAATAAATAATTTAAACAAAAAATTTAATTTTTCAGTGTTAGATTTCATTATCTTGCTCTTCATAGTGTCTCTTAAAAACAATAGTTTCTAATTATAAATTACTATGAAGATAAAAGAGAAACAAAAATAGTTTCTAATTATACATCCCTATGAAGACACAGTAATTTACCCGAATTTACCGTATTTTAGCGTAATTTAATGTAATATAGTGTAATTCAACATAATTTCTAGTAATCTAGTGTATTTAGTATAAATATGGTAATTATAAATCAAAAAAAGTAATCTAACAAATAATTTAAACAAAAAATTTGAATTTTCAGTATTATATTTCATTATTCTTTATAGTGTCTCGAAAAAAAAAGAAGAGTAAACCGGTCATTTTATAGCAAGTTTGGACATTTTTGGCAAAATTGCAGAATTCTGGGCATAAATATTAATTTCTATTAAACTTTGGATATTAATAAAAATGTCGGCTATAAATTTGTTAGAAAGAAAAAAGAAATATATAAATTGCATGAAAGAGTTTAATGACCGCTGATTGCTTACACATTGGTAAAACGTGAAAGATATACGGTGAAGGACGGTGTGCATTTATCAATCTACCATCCAATTTACTTCTGACAACAAAATGATAGTGGCGACGCCAACTGGCTGTGCAGTTACTGCGGCGGTAATGCTGTTTAAGCATTGGTTGAAAACGTCCCTGTAATGCTAGAAACAGCAAACACAAATCTCTGCGCGACACGTCACGGACCATGAGGGATTGAGGAAACAAATGAGATGTCTGATTGGTGTTATTCTCTGTTTGGTACCCGGCCAAGAGAGCAAAGAAGATACCAAGGTTGTTACCGCAGGTAAAGGCTGTTGACGTCATAACACGTGGACAGTGTCGGCGCAGGCCGGGACCACCGCCGCACCTCACTCCCCTCCTTAGCGTTTACTTTTAATTTTAACTATTTTTCTTTCACCTGTCCCAAGTGACCACGGCCCACTCCTTGTCAGAGCGTGCTGTAGAATTCTTTCTTCTAGAATTTCCTTTAATTCCGAAATTATGTACTTTTTTGACAATTGAATTATTGGTTAGAAGAAATTGGAAGTACAAAAATATAACAAATAAGAAATCTCTACTTTACTTTTTTTTCTAAGGTATAAATGGAAACAGCTCAAGTAAAATATAACATATTTTATCATTAAAAGACTGCCACGACACAATTTTGCTTGTCTAGAAAAATTTAAGAACTTGTAATTAAATTCTACCAAGACTATTGTAGAGGAATAGTACACTTCTTTTCAACATCCCCATACCAAAGTTCCGTTGGGAGCACCAGACCAGACTCCAGAGTAGTAAAATAATTGCAGTTGATCAAATTAAGGACTGATTATCCGACGTCAAAGCCCCGACGCGCGCCAACTGGCTCCAGCGGTAAAAGTTCCTTTTGTTAATATTCGCCATTCAATCCTTTAATGGTTCTCTCCATTTTCTTTTGCTCTACTTGTCCCCAGTCCCCACAAGCACAACTGAGTGGTTCAGTTTAGCAGAAGTCAGATTTAAATTTAAACTGAGAGTCTGAGACAACTTTAACTTGCGTGAAAGAGGCACAAGTGATTCTCTGAAATGGAGAGGAACATGCATGCTTAATCCGAACATAGCAGTCAGGTCTCCACCAATGAAACGACTGTGTGCTGCTCCCCTGCATTGGGTCGATAACGCCGACATTTACAGCCTGTTCGGATCCGCCTCTGCTCCTTTTCTTAGAGAAAATGAGGGCCCTGCTTTTCTGATCCGAACCATTCAAATTCGTTGAGATTTGGGTTTGAAAAAGTTATTTTATCGAGTACGTGAATGAACGAATTTGAATAGTTCAGATCGGAAAAGCAGAGCCCTCCTTTTCTCTGAGAAAAGGAGCAGAGGCGGATCCTGCCTGTTCATAGCATTATCCTCCGTGGCGGGGTAAGTTTTTCTTAAATTCATGTATAATATTGGATAACTAGTTTGTTTGCATGTACAATTCAAAAAATAATTTGGAGAGTTTTTGAAAATAAAAATATATGAACATTACTTTGGAACCTAGTTAGAAGTTTCAAAAGATATTCGGAAGATTTGACTCCAACATTACATATTCGAGATCCAGTTCTTACACTAACAAAATTTGAACTTTGATTTGAAATTTAAACAGACCAAAATTTCCGTAGCTATCTTAACTATTTTACTGTTGAAGGGTCTAACTCAACACTAGCTATTATGTCTAAAATTTGAGAAATTAATAACCATTATATATTCTAATGGCCAATAATAAATTAAGAAACTCTAGCTATTCTGTTTTAGAATGTGAGTTCAAATTTGATAATTCTTAATATTTAATTTCATAAATGACATTTTGCATGTAAATATTTCAAGACATAAAATATTTTCTTGATTATGTTCAATTTACTTCCTGTATCTATCCACCCAGTCAGGTTTTCAATTTAAACGACCAATATACCACACGAAAGTTTACACAGATAATAACAGCATCCTGAGAAACTTTCGCCAAAATGATGCAAATGGGACTTGAGCGCCTACCACTGGTAGAGCGGGCCCCACATTTTACCCTCTCACAGGTCGTAGACGCATCGGGCCGCCAGTTGTACGGTCCAGGACCACTCCAAAATCCTCCAACAAAAATAATATTATTACTTTGCTAAAAAAATATCATGAAACCCCGTTATCCTTTTTAAATTCAGTTAATCTCGCCCGTTCATCTTAAACTAGACTTCTTGGATTGATACACTCTGTGATGGACAAGTACTAGTGTACAACACATTGAGCAAGTATTATTAGATAGGGCTACCGACGGACATTTTTCTTTATGCTGTACTAACACTATTAAGGTCTTTTATCAGTTAGCTAGGAAAATGTCCTAATCGCTTTTATTGAACTAATTATCACACACATGCGTGCGAAAAAAATCAGATAATTATGATTGAAGGCACTGAATGAATAAGTATTATGTAATTTTATTTTATGAGAGAAGCTAATTATATAAAGAGGAGGGATCAAGTTGCAACAAATTTAAGTTACAACAATTATTTTCTACATTTTGAAATTTCAAATCGTCGATCCAAACCGTTCAACATAATCTCCATAATAAAATGTGCTTCCAGATCAAATTTTACATTTTTTTGAATTTTTTTTACTATTTATTAAGATGGGTACAAAATTCAATGGTCTAAATTTGACTAGTTTTTGTAAAATACTTAATAAATAGTAAAAAAATTCAAAAAAAATGTAAAATTTGATCTGGAAGCACATTTTATTGTGGAGATCATGTTGAACGGTTTGGATCGACGATTTGGAATTTCAAAATGTAACAAATAATTATTGTAACTTTGTTGTAACTCAAATTTGTTGTAACTTGATCCCTCCTCTTATATAAATTGCATAAATTTGAATATTTAGACGACAAAATTGGAAAAAATTGAAATTATAGGGAGAGCTAGCACCCCTTTCCCTATACCTACTTCTGGGCCTGCAGACACAACACAGTGCATAAGTTTCTCCTTATTTCATGATTTACATTTTATCAAGGAAGATAAGTTAAATTCGAAATTGTAAGAAAAAAAATTGACTAATTAAATGTTTAGTAAAAGAGTGAAATTTGCCAAATAAGAGTTCAATTACAATATTGGAGCATCAATATATGCACAAAAATTAAAATTCTAGTTGTTATAACATCAAAAACTAATTAATGTATTTTCGTAGTAACGCGCACTAATGACATTTAAAATACACAACTATATGACAATATTTGCTCCATTATACATGAATGTTTGCCATTAATCTTTTACTTGCTGAAATTTCTGTCAACTTAATTAGATGTATTTAATTACTAGACTATCAAATTTATAATAATAAATAAATATAGAGGGTTAAGTTTCAAACTTTGTAGTCACGGCACATCATGTGTTCTCATTAATTCGGCTTGTCTTTTATTTATTATTTTTTATTAGATAACTCATATTTTTTATTTTCCCTCTTTTTAGTTAAAAAAATATCTATGACATACCTATGATGCAAAATCACTTGAGAAAATTTTTTTTTGAACGGTCCGAAAACAGTGATTTTGTACCTATCTTAAAAAATAGTAAACTAAATTCAAAAATTATAAAATTTCATCCCTAGACATATTTTAGTATGGATATCATGTTGAGCGGTTCGGATCGACGGTTTGAACTTTAAAAATGAAGATATTAAATATGAGGTATGATGAGGTATTGGAATCCTCCTCTATTATTATATATATTTTTAATATTTTGAAACAAAATTATTTTCTCCAACATTTTACTGAATATAAAAGCAATTTTATAAAATTATCTCCTTTTAAAATATAATTTTTGTCAATATAATTATTTTGCGGAGTAAAATCCGGTAATTCTAGTAAAACCAAAATTCCCATCATAATCATATTTGTTAGTGTTGACAACATAAAAGGGGTTGCAACTTCTTGAGTAATTGATGCAATAAGGTAGGGGGAATTCACATCAGAAAATTTATTTTGCTCCAGCACATGGCTAATTTTTAAATCCGATTTTGACAAACTTACGTCAGAATTATCGTACAGTAGGTGATTAAATTACAAACTTTTGACAAATGCTAATGCTATCATAAATAAATGGTATTTTAGACTTCTCGGCAGAGCAGCAGGTTAGCCCTTGTCCTCTCCAATTCCTCCGATTTATCGAATCTGAAATTACATAATTTGTCAATTTAATTCTTAAAAATTGAATAGGAATTAGATATCCATTGTTTATTGTTCTTTAATCTCCTGTTTTGAGAATTGAGATTCCTAGGCTAGTCCCGCTCCCGTAGTATATCGTACGAATACCAATATCGCAAGGGAAGGAGTGTAGGTCCGATGGGCATCGGACCTACCTCAGTTCGACGGGTTTAATCACCATTGATTTTCATTTAGATTCGTGCGAAATACTTTAAAACCCGTGCATTTATATTTCAATTTTCGTGCGCACAAATCACTGTGTTATTCTACGGTAGATCTGCCCATCGGAACCAAACTAGGTCCGATGGGCATCGGACCTACACCTTTCTCTGTGGCAAGATGTTGTGAAAGTAAAAAGAAGTATGATTTCATTGGTGCGATGGGGAATAAAATTGCAGAGGATATATTCAGTCTGTGAGCGGGGGCATCGAATCACGTGACGGGGGTGAGGATCCCGAGGAGCGGGGGCCCGGAATCAACGGGTCACGTGCCCTCTCGTGCGCACTGTTGCACGCACGTGACTGAACCTGTTGAGTTGCTTACTTGCTTATATTGTTTCAATTATTAACCTTCAAAAAAGCCAGCTTTGTCTCCTTAATGAGACCTTTAACAAGATAAGAGCACGCGCTGCCATTGACATTGTGGGCCCCATCCTAGCTCTATTTATTTTTATTAGTTGTCATATTTTCGATTAGGTTTTATTTATTTTTATTTAATTTATTGGGGGTTAGAAGCGAGCAACTTAAATAAAATTGTCTGGACAATTCGGATATTTTACCGTGGGATCCGAGGGGAGGGGACCCATACTTATCTCACCCAAATTTAAAGGTATGAATGAATACCATAAATTGAATAACAATTTATTTTGTTCGATAAACTATTTTCATATGCATTTTGGAGGCTGATAACACTACATGCGCTACATTACTCACATTGTACTCGCAAAATAGCTACTATAACTACCATAACTATTTCGGTGGATCACAAAAACTATAGCACATAATTTTTTTTCTAAAGTATTAATACATATGTACAGAAATACTTATACCTATGAGGTAAAATAATTTTTACGTAAATAATTCTCCCAACTAAATCTCCCAAACGTACCGCATCATAAATACCTATGGGGGACCACTCAATCTACATGGGGGGGGCATGCACGTTTTTAGAGGTGGATTTTTTTTTCTCCGTTCAATGTCGTCCATATTTCTAACGATCTGTGAGGAATTTGCGAATCTAAAACCACGAACGTTTTATACGCAATTTTCTATTTCGGGCTCATCGCCACACAAGTATTTACACCTCGACTTGTAAATTTTTATTCCTATACTTACAAATATTTTTTTACATATGGCGCGAGGACGATTAGAGGAAGGTTGACGCGAGGACGATTGTGGAACTGGAAAATGGATGATCATAACAAGTTACGCATCAAAGTATTAATATCTTATTTTTTAAGTATTAATATCTTATCTTCCAAGTATTTATATCTACGAAGGTTGACGCGATTTATATTTATGAAAGTTGACGCGGAGACGAGTGTATGGACTGTGAAAAGGGGACCATATAATTAGTGGGGATCATAAAAGAAGGGTGTTGCTGGAATTTTAGAATAATATCTTTTTAGAATAATTAGTGAGAACCATAGTACATTATTCCTCTAAATTCGGATACTATAGAGAGGGTACAGTGCGGGTAATAATCCTTAAAAAAACTATATTATTTTTACACATATATGCAAATGTGTAATTAATTGCAATTCAATTTTAGACGACCCTAAGTTGTACTCAAAAAGTACAAAATTAATAAAATAGCTAAGATAATTATTAAATTTAAACTCTGATTTTTACTGTGTCTGGTGGGAATTTAAATTCAAAAGTTGGTATTTGGAAAATATATGAAAATTAAATTATATCTTATCGTGCTTGATCTCATATAGGTATACATCTATATATATAATTTTATTTCTGCAATGACAGTAGAAAATAGCTTGTGTGAAATAGTCTTTGCCCATATATTTATTAAATTTAGCCGATGTAAAGGGAATTTTATACAGATCTATACCCACGTCCTCCTCCTGGTATGTCGATTTAATTAAGAAGCAGATTTTAGTTAACAAAACCGACAATTGAAAAGTGAAGGAGACTCGTTGGATCTTGTTTTCTATATACGATGACATCATTCGGTAAAACTTTTTTTGGTGTCATTTATTCTTTGGACTTAATCTTTCCGAACACTGATTTTATATTGGAGATTAAGAACGCCTTTTTTAATACTTTTTTGTCGGCATTTTTTGGGACCCTCTATCGTAAATTAAGTCTTCTCAACTTCTATTTATGAATGAAGTTCATCGAAATGAGATTTTTCATATATAGGTTAGAATTATTAATTCAACTTCTATTACAAAATTTTCCAAATGTCAAGTTCTTGTTTCTTGGGATATGGTATTGAGAGGAAAATTAAAATGGAACTAAAATTTTTTCTTAGATAAAGATAGATGTCAAACTCTCTAATTTTAAATATACATAAAAATCCTCTAATTAGATTTCAAATTTGACCCTCATACTACGATTGACATTACTTTAACCATTAAATCAATAATTGATTCTTAAAGCAGCACGAATTTATTTACATTATCCGATCCAAATAAATTTGAGTAACAATTTAATAATAGTGGTTATTTTCGGGAGCATTGATTAGTCTCATTGCATTTCGGTATTTGCTAACGTTAAATCGGGAAATTAACAATAAAAAATCTTAGGATAGTATAAGATTCAATGTCTAAAAAATCTGACTAATTCTGCTGATATGGTGGAACTTAAAAGCTTCACCTGTAAATTAACAGGTTGGGTCCAATCAAAAGATCATGTAAGCATATGCTCCGAAAAAGTTTCCGTTTTAAGTAGATTTTTTATGTGTAATAAATCCGTGGGCCAGACCAAAAACAAGAAAAAAATTGATATTTTCTCATTTTTAGGTCAGTATAACAATTCATATCTACATTAAGTACCAAACAGTACGCAAAATTATACAGGAAAAAAAAAATTCAAATTATCAATTTGTAAATTGACGTAAAATTTCTAATTTTTTTTAGCATATAACGGAGTTCCCAACAATGCATATAAATAAAGTAAACTGTAGGTAGATTTATACGGAGAGCGAGAAAAGCAAAAAAAAAAAAAACATTATAATAAGGCATTCGTCTAGACAAATCATGGTAAATCTTAAATTGATTTGTTCTTATTTTCCACATAATAAATCTACGATTTCAAGAATTCGTATCCTCTGAGTTAACTCAGATTTTGAATTAAGATATGGACTGTCCGTTTTAAATCTGCACTAATAGTAAATGGTTCCGCTCCGTGCGTTATAGGCGTGGACCGAATTATGATCTTACAGTTCATAAATTAACTCAAACAATACATTAAAGTAGAGAATGCGGATTCCGATTTCAAAAGTATTCACAATTATCCTATTTTCTTGACGAAATAAAAAATGATTATATACACAATTCATCCAATTTTGATCAATGAAATCAGAATGCTCTTGTTTTGAACAATTCAAGGTCTCAAATTCTTTTAAAATAAAATAAATGTCATTCTTTCTCATACGTACATATATGATGGCTACAGTGAATTTTATATTATTATTTGAGTTTTGCCCATTTGACATTAATTTATTTATTTGATTTATATCGTCTATAATATCCACATTAAATACACTAAATATTTTATTTATTCTTGTTAATTCCTTTATTTTATATATTTCGTCCATAATATATCCACATTAAATATACTAAATATTTTATGAATACTTCTTAATTAATTTATTTGATATATATTGTATATAATATATGCACATTATACATTCTTACAACTCACTTATTTTACATCACTGATCACTGTCATAGTGTGAATGTGTGATGGAACCATTATAGCCGCTCCTTGTCTGTGCAAAACTGTTTGACATGGCGTCATTTAATATTGAGCGTCCTGTGATTCGTTGAAAGTGCTACAGTAAATTAGAAGAGATATGGAAATGTGAAGGTGTCGGTTGGAAACTTCTGAGGGGGCTTTTTATGGGGATTAGAATCATAGAATGGGTCCTGCTCCACCTTCGGCTTCTGACATGGGTGCAGAAAAGCACGTGGCAGTAGCTTTCATACCGCTTTCGTATGACTGCCACGTGTCGGTTATAACCCGGGCACCGTTAACTTATTCCCGCTCCTCAGTCCTCGCTAAGCTTGCTCATGGTAAGAACCAGGAAGGACAAGCAAGGAATGGAGCTGATTGCTGCCACCTGTCAGTCATAATTGGGCTTGCTCGTCAGAACTCCTTTTGATGGGACTCAAACGAGCTAATTTAGATTTTCATTTGATTTAATTGTTTTTAATCCATGCATTTGGCATAACATATTAATGAGATGGATCTCTACGAAAATTAAAGAGAATGGATTTTAATGAATGAATGATAGGATTGAAGTCCAGGCAACTAATGAAATTCAAGTACAGCAAACTTAATCATTACAAAGAAATAGTATTCTAGGGTTAAAATATATCGTATGATCGGCTTCCAAAAGGAACCAATTTGAGTCTGATGTCTATCGGATTCAAAGTGAGTTCGATGGATTCGATGACCGTTCGATCTGTTTTAAAATTCGCACCCGTAACTTTCTCGTCTGTTTTAAAATTCGTGCGCACGAATTTTAAAGTGAATCGAATGGTCCCAAAACCCATCAGACCCAAACTGTTCTCTTTATCTTCTCCAGGTGTGCACAATTTTTTAAATTTTTATTACGAAATAAATGAAAGAAGTTTCAAATCCATTAGAAAGCATGTTATGAATTATGTTTTGCTAGTAAAGAAATTTCTAAGATAGCTGATCGTATTTTTTAATTTAGATATTACAGATTGCTAATAATGGTTAATCGTGGATTTTTCACTGTTTCTTAATCAAAATTGGGATATTTAGCAAAAACCTGATCCCCTTGAAATCAAATTATATGAACCAAATTAATACCCTAAACAGGACCCGGGGTTAATATCAGCCGGTACGCATTGAATGTAAGAATTTTTTTTTTAAATTATTTTCATTAAAAATTTGTAGGCCCACATACTCAAATACCTTTTAAATTAAATTTATAATATTAGGTTCGGTTGTTTGTATGGACTAGCGTAGATAAAATGTCTTATTATTTTTGTTTTCCAATCATATTTTATATTCTTATTTGTACTTTTAAAGTGTAAATAGTCAATATGTACCAATTAATATTATCTCCATATTAAAATATACTTAGAGACTAAATTTATATTTTTTTTGTAAATTTTATATTAAAATGTGCTTAAATAGATACGAAATAATTGTTTTTCATAAGATTTGAACCATAAAAAAAAATGTGATATTGTACCTATCTAACAAGTTAGTAAATAAAATCTATAATATAAAAAATTTGGTCACCAAGCACATTATAGTTTGGAGATCATATTAAACGGTTCATATCAACTGTTTCGACTTTCAAAATAAAAATAATAATATAAGACATAATTGAAACACGAAAAAAAAAATTAATACTTCCTCAATCAATAGACTAGGGATTCCTGTTTAATCTCAGTTAGCCCAAAAGGCCCTAGTTTGATATGGGCCTACGTGTTACCATTCAGCATGCTCCACGCCATATAGGTGTACATGGACCACGGTCTGTATTGTAGCTTTCATGAAAAATTGTGTTTCCCGTCTTGGCGTAATCCCATTGAATGAAGAAAAATCTGGAAAACAAACTTTTTTTCTGTTGCAATCCAATGTTGTAATGCATGTAGCGAGTCACTATGCTAGTAGAGAAATTATCCATCTCATGCTGATAAATAAAATTAATTTATTTATATTGTAGATGAGAAGAGTAAAATTAGGATGTTCCTAAGTTCACTAATTTTCTTTGTAAACTTAACTCTATAACCTATCGGATTGACTGCAAACGACGAATCCAAACCGTTGAAATCCTTCTACCTTATGAGTGATGCGTCTACATGCAAACATTTTAAATTTTCAAATTAATTTGGTATAGAGTCAAGTGGTAAAAAAGTTCAAATATGAATGCATTAAAATTAATTTATAAACTTTCTAATTTTGACCGCTTGACTTTATACTAAATTAATTTGAAATTTTTGCATGAAAAGTGGTAAGCGTCCAACTGTAAGTCTCCATGAATTCAAATCCTATGCAATAACTGACTGTGCAAGATGACATTTGAATCGTTCACTTTAAGCTGTCACAAATCTCAAAACAAACCCTCTATATTCTAAATAGACATCGAATTAATTTTAGTTCAATTTGATGTATTCTACCTCATTAACTAAAATGATATGAAAGAACTAGTCTTTAGTTTAGTAACAAAAACATGTGGTCTCTAATGTGGAGGTCATAAGTTCGAAACTCAGATGAAGAAAATCTTTTATTATAATAACATGAGCAGGGTCGGAGGTATATTCAAGATATGTAATCAATTGACCTCTATTTATTTTCAAAAAATTTGTGCTTATACATAATTTTCGATATAGTTTCGAGTAAAATACTACGAATATTGTAAAATTGAGCTCCATTTGTCTATTGAAAATTTTATATGATTGATCTTCATTCATATTTTGACCACCAATAATTTGAAAGTTTGCTCCACCTGTAAACATGAATATGAAATTTGAAGACTTGACATCCATCATTCTTTCAAAAAGAAAAAGAAAAAGAAAAAAAGCTAAAGGATATGGATTCTCCGTCCATTGTATATATAACTCACTATATTAATGATGCAACAACAAATATGAGAAAGAAGCATAGTTCGCTACTTTTTTTTGGCGTTTTTCCAGAAAAGGGTCCAATTAGCTGGTATTTACTTCCCCAACAATATAATAAGGTTAATAGCTTCATATAATCGCCTCTTATGTGGGATCCAGCTTGTCTTCGATTTTACATTAGAATTTTTTTATGTATATAAATACATTTATATTTTAATTGTGAGAATATATATCATTATAAATTTTCCATTTCGAGAGTGGTTTTTGGCTCAATCCAACGTTTCTCATGTAGCAAATCAGGTTCTATTAACACTTACAATTTAGTAATCTTAATAATTGTTATAAAAAATACATTTGTATATAATTCAGCATTTATAGTTCCATCTGTAAAATTTTGCTTTTATTTATGCTATAATATTATATCTTGTTGAAACTTAAATTTAGAAAACTCAAAATTTCCGTTTAAATATATTTGCTCATAATCTCCGATTGATTGATTATTATATATTATGTACCAACCATCCTCATTTGATATGATCATTATATTATATATTTTGAAAATATGATATTTAATATTTTAAGGATCAATTTGAAAAATCTATGTAATTACAGATTGTCTTTTCCTCTACCTATCTATATACAAGTACAACAACTAATGTAATTTTTTATATAATTGCGGGTCTCATCAAAGAATGGAATGAGAAAGAATTTATTTTACTTGTGTAAACTTCATAAGTTATAGTCATAACTCTGCTCTACTCAACTACTTATGCAAATTTAACTTACAATATAAATTATAAGGAAATAAGAATCTTGTTATCAATTAATGTATTTTTTAAGTAAATAATCATGACCATGGTGTTTTGGACATAGCTTTTCATATATTTTCTTATTTTGAGAAATATATATGGGTCACGCCACAGCCACACAATGATTTATTTATTTATTTAGAAATAAATAAATTGATTTAAACGAAACAAGAAATATGAACCCTCGGTATAACTATTTATTTATTTAGAAAAAAATAAATATATTTTACAGAAATATCAAGAAGTACTGTTTCCACCTAAACAAAAAAAAAATTAACTCGGTATAACTATGAACCCTCATCCTAAAGAAAATAAAAAAGAAAATAAGATTGAGCTCCATTTTTCAGTTTGCAATCAACCCTGTTTGCATTTTCTAATGACTGTACAGTTATATATTTTTCAACCTCACATTTTTCAGTATCCCAACAACGTACTTGTAATTTTTATAATTAAATATCAAATTTGGCAATATACTTGTTAAGAAATTATGCAAACAAGCTCTTCAAACTAGTTTTGCAAACAACATAAATAACATACTCATTATGCAAATTTAAGGGATTCAAATCAGCTGAAATTTGGAATCCATGAGCTGTAACCCTGAAATCCCTGAAATCCGAGATCCAACCGTCCAACTTTTTTTGTGCACACATCTCGAAATAGCTAGTTTTTTTTGTGTACGCATCTCGAAACAATTCAATAGCTGGATTCGGAATTTCAGGGATTTCAGGGTTGCTGTTGATAATCTCGAATTTCAGCAGATTTAGATCCAAATTTGAGCTGTGGTTGAAAATTTCCCAAAAAAGTTGTGGTTGGAATAATATTACTATTCGCGAGTTATTTCTTGTCAACTACAACATAAGAATATCCACATTAAGTTTCTATTTCATCTTCTTCTTTTTGATGTAGCTGACAAGGAGATAATAACAACAACAATAAAATACCAACATCAGCAATAATATAAAAAAAAAGACAACAATAACAGTGCCAATAAACAGAGAACCAACATTCAATCTAGTGGCTAAGACAATGCTCTACGTGTGGAAGGTTGTAGGTTCGAAATTCGGATGAGAAACTTTTTATGGATATTAAAACAGTTAAATGACTTAACCTCTAACTTTACTAAAAAAAAAGTGCCAATAAATATAAATATTTCCAACAACAACACAAAAATAATACTAATTTTCATATAAATTACGAATACCAATGAAACGTACACTTTTACTCTTTCAAGTAGTGACACACTTTTATCATCGCGGATCAATTGAGACAAACTTATTCCACCTATGTAGACTTTATATATATGCTAGAGTCATAACTTTGCTCGATTTTGCTTATATAAGATCTACTTATTTTTATTTGTCTACATAAGGTAATGATTTGATTTTTAGAGAAAGATGGAGGGCCGTCTAATCTGTCTAATCTTTCAAATTTCTATCAGGGTAAATTTTTTTGATAGTCAAAAAATTAATTAAAATAAATGTAATTGAAATAAAGTTATTTGGATCGTGTGAAACATTGTCCTTAAACGTATTCCGTCTCAATTGTGCAAAATTTGAAACAGCCATCAAGATAATCCGAGATTTCCACTTCTTAGGTACGACCATATATAGAAGCGACTGATGATAACTCTGCAATACCCAACAATTGAATTAAAAAAAATGAAAAAATATCTGTGTGTGTGTGTGGGAGGGGGGGGGGGGGGGGTGGGGGAATCAAGAAACTTAATTCTTTTATTTTGATACAAAACAGAAAGGAGAGTCAATCCCAACTCTAATCTCTTGTAACATTATCAGAATCAAATTAAGATAAGGAGAGTTGATGGCCTGTTTTTAATAAAGTCAGTCACCAAAACCGACTAAAAAAATGAAAGGAGGAGAGGGAGTTATAACTAATTCATTGTATCACTTGTGATTAGAAACAAAATTATAGGAGCAAATTAAGAGCAGTGTTAATGGGGTTAAAAACTAAATTGAACAAGTAAAAACGGAAAGGTACATGCATGTTGTGATTATATGGTACTGAATTGATAAGGGCCTTTTCAATACAATATATTTATTTGTATTTATTTCTTCTAATCAATAAGGTGAAGGTTACCACAAAACACCAACAACGGAAAGCGATATGGGAATGCATAGAATTTTCATATTAGTCCTCAAGTTTGCAATGAATATAAACGATGACGAAATTTTTGAGTTTTTCAAAATTATTGCCGTTGATTTTGTCAGTGGGATTTTAACAGAATATTTTTAAGACTGATTATTACCGTCCATACAATAGTTAAAAAATAATAGAATAAAAAAAAATAAGAGTGATCGGAAGAATATAGAAATTAGCATTTGATCTAACGATTGACAAAGACAATACCGTTGTGTCAGAAGTTTTAGGTATTGAAACTTGAATAAAAAATTATTTGTGAATATTAATCTAACTTTATCTTAATTTTATTAAATTTGTTTTCAATGTTAGCTGGTATTTACTATACCTGCATGTCGCGTCTAGGCAGTACACATAATATGTCTACGTATTGTTATTAAATTTTATTGTGAATATCTTTCTTGGATTTTACTCTTCTGAGGGTATGCAAACATTGTCTGCGTGCTGCTTAGGGGCAAGACTCGAACATAGTCTGAGTCCTAACTACCAGGACGGATCATGTTTCAAAAAAATTCTTGTATTTATGTATGATTTTTTATATAATTTAAGTAAAATGTCACAAGTACTGTAAAATTGACTTTTATTTTTAGCATGCAAATTTTATATAATTGATTCTCATTGTATGTTTGACTCACATAATTCGGAAGTCTAGTTCTGCCCTGCTAACTAAATTGGAATTTTTTTTCCCAATACACTGCTAACTTTTGATTTTTTTAAATTTATTTTCAAATGCTAACTAAAAAAATTTAGGAGAAACTTGAACTGTACACTAACAGTCTAATACCGGAATGATGCTACTGTATTGTTGTCAAAGGATTGATGAAAGTTAGCATTGACCATGAATGGATTACTAGGATTAACAGCTAAGCTAATAAATGAGGGATAATCAATGTCACGTGGAAGAATTCGATACCGCATGCTTTGATTTCTTCGCATTTCTTTTTTTTCCCGTGAAAGGTCAGATATCAAAATTATTGTACTCCGCTAGTCAGTGTCAATCTCGTGTATCTATTTTCAGGAAGCATTCATGGTTTTCCTTTATTGGCTTGTTTCTTTTGTTACTAAGTATATATATAGTGAATATGTGCTACTGAGTGATGTATATTCGTCGTACTATATTGCCTCAGAAAAGGATGTTAAAACCGCATAAACTTTGATCTAATTAATTGAACATAATTATCATGTAAATTAATATTGGTGTAATTTCGGAAGAAATAATTTTTTTTTAATTATATCTATGCCGTATGTTAAAATATCAAGTGATTTGAGTTTTGAAATTTAAATTATCTAAGATTTGGCACAACAATTTAAACCGCCTCACGTCACAACAATTATTTCAAAGAAAAAATTGATCACATGCCTTTCCTTATATATTCAATTCACCGAAATCGTATCAAAATTGATTCGACAAAGTTGCTCCATATATCTGACAATGAATTAAATAATCTTTACAGATGCAGATGCTACTCGTGTTAGTTATTAACTGGAGTGTAGCTAGTATGTAAGACAATTTAAGGCAAAGTAGCCTGCCTAGTCTAAATTAGCTCCTTCAATCATGGATATGTAACAACTCACCGCCACCTCAAATTAGAATTAATTAAATCCTAAGCACTGAATCCGAAGAAAAAATCAATTGCTAAAGTCAAGTTTATAACGTAAGCTTAAGAGATACACGAGTTGAGAATCTGAAGACTCGGGCAGCAAAGTTCTCTCTGACCGCTGATCTTCTCGACTCAAATGCTTTAATATTGTTTTTATCTACAAGGCCCATGGGCTGCATTTCCAATGCGTTTAATTAAGCGGGTACGGGTACCGTTGACTAGTGTATTGACAAAACCCGCACGGTCCAACCCGACCCGCGCAAACCCGTGACCCGGATCCGAACCGACCCGGATCCGACTCAGAACCCGACCCGACCCGTCCTAGAGTGATGGGTCGGGTCTAAAACGGGTCGGATCCGGTTTTCTGGGCGAAACCCGACCTTCCCCCCGCCGAGTCAACCCGTCCACCCGGACCCGACCCGGACCGACCTAAAACCGACCCGAACCGGCCTAACCCGACCCAAAACCCGGCTGAACCCCCCAAACCCGGCCTAACCCGGGTGAACCCGATCTACCCCGACCCTAACCCGACCTAACCCGCGTGAAACCGGGTCAGACCCGACCTAACCCCCCCGAAACCCGGGTCTAACCCGGCGGGACCCGAGTCAACCCGAGCCAACCCGCGTGAAACCCGAAATTCAATTTTTTTTATTATTTCCAACGGCAAATTCCCCCCCCCCCCCAAACACACCCTTAAATATACTCTCATTCTTTATAAATTTTCACATCTCAATCTCATACTCATTATTCTCAATCTCTCATTCTCTCAATCTCATATTCTCAATATTTTTATTATTCTCAAATTTTATTTTTATTGTTTAAAAAAAAAGAGTTGCAATTTATTTCATTCCACAAAATACAAATACGCAAAGGAATACGAAAGACGGAAATAGAGGAATTACGAAGGATTTTTTTCATTCTACCTCCCGCAAGATTTTTCCGCGAGATTAAAAGGTTAGATTTATTTTTAGTAATTGTTAAATAATTAGAATTAGTTTAAATAGGTTAATTTAGTAATTGTTATGAATTGTTAGATAATTTTTAGTAATTGTTAGTAATGTTTAGAAATTTGTAGTAATTTTGAGTAATTGTTATTTGTTAGTAATTGTTAGTATTTTTTAGTAGTTGTTAGTAATTTTTAGTAATTGTTAGTAATTTTTAGTAATTGTTAGATATTGTTAGTAATTTTTAATATTGTTAGTTTTTATTTGTTAAATTCGGATTTATTTTTAAATTTGTTAGATAAATAAGCTACATTTATTTGTTTGTTCAAATAAATGTTATATTTGTTAGATTTTTGAATATGTTAGATTATTGGATTTTATTTTTGAATATGTTAGATTATTGGATATGTTAGATTATTGGATTTGTTAGATTATTGGATTTTATTATGAAATTCGGATTTATTTTGAAATAGGTTAGATTTTATTTTTTAAATTTCGAATTTATCTTAAATAGGTTAGATTTTTTAGTTATTTCTTATTTTAGAATTTGTTGGATAGTTAGATTTATTTCTAAATATGTTATCTTTATTTTTAATAGGTTACATTTGAATATTTTCAAATATGTTAGATTTTAGATTATTGTATTTGTTAGATTATTGTATTTAATTTTGAAATAGGTTATATTTTACTTTTTTCAAATAAGTTATTTTATTTATAAATAGGTTAGATAAATAGATTTGTTTGATAAATATGTTATATTTTATTTTTTAAATTTTGAATTTTGAATATGTTAGATTATTATATTTTATTATTATTTTAGGATTTATTTTGAAATAGGTTAGATTTTATTTTTTAAAATTCGAAAATAATCTTAAATAGGTTAGATTTTTTAGTTATTTCTTATTTTAGAATTTGTTGGATAGTTAGATTTATTTCTAAATATGTTATCTTTATTTTTAATAGGTTACATTTGAATATTTTCAAATATGTTAGATTTTAGATTATTGTATTTGTTAGATTATTGTATTTAATTTTGAAATAGGTTATATTTTACTTTTTTCAAATAAGTTATTTTATTTATAAATAGGTTAGATAAATAGATTTGTTTGATAAATATGTTATATTTTATTTTTTAAATTTTGAATTTTGAATATGTTAGATTATTATATTTTATTATTATTTTCGGATTTATTTTGAAATAGGTTAGATTTTATTTTTTAAAATTCGAAAATAATCTTAAATAGGTTAGATTTTCTAGTTATTTCTTATTTTAGAATTTGTTGGATAGTTAGATTTATTTTTTTAAAATTTTTAAATTTGAATTAGACATTTTTTTAAATTCGAATTGGACTTTATTTTTTAAATTTCAATTAGACTTTAATTTAGATTTATTTTATACGTAATTAATAATTAATTTACATTTAATCTAATTTATATTTTAAATATGTTAAATTATATTTTATTTTTAAATTTGTTAAATTAAATTTGAATTAGATAAATAATCTTATTTTTTTTTTAAATTCGAATTTATCTTAAATTTTTAAATTTGAATTAGATAAATAAATTTGTTACATAAATAAATATGTTAGATAAATAGATTTGTTTGATAAATTTGAATTTAAATAATTTATATTTTATTTTGTTAGATTTATAATTTGTTAAAATTTAATTACACTTATTTTTTCTGTTAAATTATATTTTATTTTTAAATTTGTTAAATTAAATTTGAATTAGATAAATAATCTTTTTTTTTTAAATTCGAATTTATCTTAAATTTTTAAATTTGAATTAGATAAATAAATTTGTTAGATAAATAAATAAATTTGTTAGATAAATTTGAATTTAAATAATTTATATTTTATTTTGTTAGATTTATAATTTGTTAAATTTAATTACACTTATTTTTTCTTTTTCTTTTTTTTTTCTTTTTCTTGTTTTTTCTTTTTCTTTTTCTTTTGAAGTTCAACAAAATTGGATTTTTTTTTTATTTCGGCCATAGGCAGAGACCAGAGGCAGAGGCCATTCGCAATTTTTTTTTTCTTTTAATTACTTTAATTTATATTTAATTTAGATTTATGTTAGATTTAATTTAGATTTATTTTAGACGTAATTTAGAATTAATACACATTTAATCTAATTTATATTGAATTTATTTTGATATGAATTTGGTTTTAATATGTAGAACAAATGGACCCCGAAATGCCCGAATGGATGCGTATGGCTAATAGAGCTTCCGCCGATTTTTTCAACCCTACGCCCGATGGCCTACAACCAAATATGGAGGCAATAGAAAGTAGGATTCAACCACAAGAACCACCTATTTATCCACAAAATCCCTCTCAAATTCAACCGTCGTATCCACAAAATCCCTCCAAAATACCACCACCTATTTATCATCAACAATATCCTAACTATTATCCACAAAATCCCTCCCAAATACCACCACCTAATTACTATTATTCTAACCCTTCATATGGAGCAGGTACGGCTTCTACGGGATCGACTCAATACACCGCCCCTATAGGAAGCGGTCCCTCGACAAGTGTCCCGGAAATACAAGAAGAAGTTGTCCCCGCAACCACCGCCGAAGTTGTTGCACCCATTCCCATGGAACCACCGAAGAAGAGGAAAACCAAGGTGCCCGAATACAAGGCCGATTGGTGGCGGTATTATGAAAAGACCTTTCATGCGAGCGGAATTGTCAATACTATAAAATGTAAGGTACGCGGTTGCAAAGTTATTTACGAGTATAAACTAGCGAATGGTATGTCCACATTTAAGAAACATGCCGATGGTCACTTGAAAAAGGGTGAGCAACCGCAAGAACATGCGGACCCGCGGTTAGTCCAAAGCCTTATGAACCCGGATGGTAGTAGAACCCACCAAAGATATGATGAAAAAATAATGTTTGAAGAATTTGCCCGATATATTGCCCACAAGGAACAACCAATTAGTATGGGTAATTGTAGTAGTTTTGCCCGGCTATGCATTCGGGGGTTAGCTCAACCATTGTATAAGAAAATCCATCATAGAAAAATGGTTAGTGAAATGAAAAACCAGTTTATCCAAAAGAAAAACGAGCTACGGGCTATATTTGGATATGCAAATAATAATGTCTCTATTACCTCCGATATATGGACTGCCGGTAAACACGGCCTAGGGTACTCTTGTATTACCGGTCATTGGATCGATGAGAGATGGGTTTTACAAAAACGGGTATTAAGTTTTCGGGTGTTAGATTCCCCGCACACTGCAGTAATTATTTACCATTCAATTATTGAGGTTTTACAAGAATATAATCTCAAAAGGGATTTACGGAACAAGGTTTTTGCTATCTCATTCGATAATGCTAGCAACAATGTAGCGTCCATCGATCATTTCATCCGGTCCCTAAACCCAATCATGAATGGTGCACTGTTTCACCAAAAGTGTGCTTGCCATATACTAAACCTTACCGTAAAATATGGTCTTAAGGTAGAAGCCGTAAAGGACTTAATAATTAAATTCAAGGGAGGTCTTGCCCATATTTATTCAAACCAAGAAAGAAAACAAAATTTCGCCGCTTTGTGCGAAAGAATAGGTTTGGGCAAAATGAGGATACCTTGGGATATAGACACCCGTTGGAATTCCACCTACAGGATGCTCAACCGATGCATTCCTTACAAGGCGGCTATAGGGGAGATGTTGAGATCGACGGACGAAGGAGTTGCTTTGGAACTCACCGACCCCGAATGGCAGCGAATAATACAGCTTACACAATTCCTTAAAACCTTTTTCACCGCAACCGTGAAATTATCTTGCTCGTACACACCGACGGCACATGAGTTGCTGCACCATCTCTACTACATTTCGAAGGTGTACCGTGATATGGAAGATAGGGATAGTGAGGATTCCCCTCTCCATCCGATCGTAGCAGCCATGAAGAAAAAATTTCTTAAATATTGGGAAGAGGTACCCCTCTTGACCGTTCTCGCAAACTGCCTCCATCCGGCATACAAGAAGAAGTTCACGGTAAAAATACTCGTAGCCTACAAGAAAAATCTAAAATTAAGTTGGAGGGACGAGGAGCCCCGCGTAACACGGGCATTGGAGGAAATGCCGACCAACCGGCTTCGACCGCTGGCGTGAGGTATGAATATAAATATACATATGTCTTTAATATTCATTATTTATAATATCTACATTATTTGTGCACTAATTTTTTCTATTGTTTTAATAGTCTATCCACACACAGCAGTACTGGATGGTTAGGCGATTTCCAGGATGATGACGACCCGACGGGATCCCAAGGTGACACGAACGAGTTAATCAGCTACAATTTGGGGACCACCGAAATTGAAGGAGTTGACTTCATGGATTGGTGGAGGAGGAATGCAACTGCCTATCCAACACTGGCGATGATGGCCCGCGACATATTTGCCGTGCCCGTGTCAACCGTCCCTTCCGAATCCTGTTTTAGCTCGGCGAACATGATCCTCACCGATAAACGAAGTAAGCTGGGTGCACATGTTTTCGAGAGGCTTGTGTGCTTGAAAGACTGGATTGATGCTGAAAATCGCACGCAACATGGCATGAGATTGGAAGCGTCATCATCCGGTGTCGACACTCAAGAAAGCGGTACCGAGGGACCTGAGCCTAACGAAGATTCGGACGGTGAGCAAGAGAGCGACCTATGGTATATGCACAACAACTACTAGATAGGTAGTGTCGGTATAAAATTCTATCCTCTTTTAATTTTTATTTACATTTTTTTAAATTATAATTTCTAAATATTTCAATTGTTTTATTTTAAAGAATAATTACTAACAAAAAAAAAGTTAGAACTCCGCCTATGTTATTTTACATAGCCGGTCCCAAGCCCGGAATAAAGGAGGAGGGTAACTTTTGTTTTTAAATCTATTGTTTTAAAATAATTCGATTTTAAAGATAAAAAATAATTCGGTTTTAAACTAATTCGGTATTTCGGTATATCTCGGTTTTAGAATAATTTGATTTTAACAAAATTCGGTTTTAACTTAATTTGATTTTGTTATAAGTTATAACAAAAAATATATTGAGTTAAAATAAAATAAAAAGAAAAAAAAATGCAAAAAAAAAAAAAAAATCTGCCGCTGGCCCTCTGTCTGCCCATCTCTGCCTCTCTGGAAACAGAAAAAAAAAAAAACAGAAAACGAAAAAAAAAAAAAAAACCAAACCGGACCGACCCCCGACCCGATCTAACCCGCCCCGTCCTAACCCGCCGGGTTTAGACCGGGTTAGGTTCGGTCGAGTCAAACCCCAACCCGCCTCCCCTACCCGACTCAACCCGTTGACCCGGGCTAACCCGTGCCCGAGTCAACCCGGGAACCGGGCGGGTTTGGACCGGCCCGGACTGAACCGGACCCTTTTCAAGCCACTACCGTTGACATCCTTTGCTTCAGCTCTCAGTTGAGACTTGAGAATTTGGCTTGCATTAATTAAAAAAAAAAAATGAAGAAAAAGAACAGAGAGAATTTGGATTCTCTAGGGAAGTACGTCGCTACCGAAGAGTGCTATTGGTTGGTAGTGGTTGTGGTAGGCCTTAAATATGTATATATTAAAAATGAGATTATGATTATAAATAACGGTACCGGATAAGTGGGATAAACTTTGCACAAGTTCGTTAACCCGCCAAGTGAGCGGTTTATAAAGGACTATTAATTAATTAATTAGATTAAGCATCTATTATTGTAAATTTGTAGTCAAACAGAAATAATATTGTAAATATTAAGTTATATAAAACTCTTTTCTTTTATCGACAAGTCAATATATATATCATGATTGCTATTGTTAATTTGTTATTCCTCTCAAGTATTTTGACCAATTATATCTCCAGATTTGAAATTCAAATGAAAAATTCTATATAAATATTAAATAATTCAATGACTTTACCTCCAACAATTATTAAAAAAAGAAACAGAGAATTCTAAGCCAATGTAATTTGAACCGTAAGCAGTGTAACTTAAATCATAAATTAATAAAATATGAAACCTAGGACAATATTCCCTCCACTACATTTCTCCACCTAATATAGCCTCCAAGCTTTGTTTTATTCTGCTTTCTTTTGATTTTGATAGTTTCCATCCAAATTCTCACATGGCATTAAATTGGGCTTATCAAATATTTGACTAGGCTCATAATATTCGGATACTTTAAGGCCCATTAAAAATTGAGATTAAATTTTGACATCAGGAACTAATTAATTGGGACCCAATTTACCGTAATGATATGTTGCCCTGATTACCGTAATGATATTATTCAATATATACAACTGTATGTTAAGATTAGGGTACTATAATTTTGCTTGATTGTAGAAGACTTGAGAGGAATGACAACATCAATCCCATAAAATTAAAATGTCGTTGATACATGTATAGAATAAAATGAAATATTTTTCTTCTTTAATGGTATTTTATTTTATTTTATTTTTGAGCTTAATTTTTTTGTTATAAAATATCTCAAAAAATGTAGTACAAGACATAGGCATGTGAAAATACCAGCACGGCATGTAAGAAACGAACTAAAAAATTAAAATATATTACTGTTATCTCATAAAAAAAGTTATTACTGTAATCAGACAAATTTAATTATCCACCATACTGCTTTGTCGCCAAATACACAAACAGTAAATGACAAGTTGATAACATTAGATAAAATGTAAAAAAATGCATTTGTAGTAGGGCTGGGCAAAATAGCTCGAACTCGTAACTCGCTCATTTACAGCTCGTTTTAACTCGCTCATTTACAACTCGAGTCAGTTCCAACTCGAGTTGGCTGACTCGTTTAATAAATGAGCTGAGTTTGAGCTGACCCCAACTCGCTCATTTATAACTCGAGTTACATAAAGTTACACAGTTTTGAACACAGAAAATCCCAAAATAACTAAAACCAACCCCAATCTGAAATCCTGAAGTCACGTAATGTAACCTAATCCCGCCCAAACCCCTAAAGTTCCTAAACATCACTCTTTCTCTGTCTCTCTCATTCTCACGCTGCCTAACCCTAACCCCGTTCCCGCGAGGCCGCAAGCCCACGACCCATCCCGCGAGGCCAAAGCCAAACCAAACCAGCCCTAGCTTCGTTCCCGCGAGGCCGCGACCCATCCCGCGAGCGGCGAGTCCCGTTCCCGCGAGCCATTCCGGCGATTCATTCCGGCGATCCATTCGCTCCCGCTACCAGAGCCCTAGACCCATTTCTCTCACTACCAGAGCCGTGCACGACGCCCTCTTCTCTATTAAGGTACTGTACGGCTATCCTCTTTTGGAATCCATTCGCCCTCTTCTCTATCAAGCTCCCACTATCCTCTTTTGGAATCTATTGTTTGTATTTATCTTTCCCCTGCTGGATCATATTTGTTTTAGACTCTAAGCTCCACGTTATGTTACCACATATTATCATTAGTCTTTTTACTGGTTTGAAGTAGATTGTGGTTTGAAGCTCATTTGCAAGATGGTTCAAATTAGAAGTGTTTGCTTTAATTGATTTCCTAATAGTATAAAAGTTCTCTAAAAACAGTAATTATGAGGATGCCCTATCCCTGTCCCTCTTGGTTGCTACTATCCAGCAAGTATGAACACTGCCAAATCATTTAAAAATAAAAATTTCTATAGAGTTTCTATTAGCGAGCAAACGGTGCTTATCTTTCTGTCCCTTTAATATAAATCTTGATGTACTGGAAATACTGAATCATTGTTGCAATCTTCCATCCTTTTGTTGTACACGGGTCAGAATGGTGCTGATGTTATTTTGAACATTTTTGGCCATTTTTTAGGGGAAGAGAAATGGGAGTAGGTTAAATTGCTAAAATTAAATTCAGGGCAAGTAAATTTTGAGAAACATATAAAATGATTCACCTTATTCTCCTCCATTGACTGCCATTAACATTCTAAACTATAAACTCAGGAGCGTGGGAGATACAGGTCCTTAATTGTTTTTTGACCTATTTATCAGTCATCACTGGTACCAATCGGGATCGGTGACAAACTTGGTTTTGCTCTCGGTTTTCTGAGTCTGACAATTAAAATGAGTATTTTCTAAGAAATACCAAACCTTCTGGTACTCGAGGAATTATTGAGCATTTACTGAGGTTATTTCTGAAATCGAAAAAAATAAAGAAGGTTTTCTGGTACAGTGTGTGCTGTTGCACTGATCTGACATGGTACTGTCAGTACTGTGACTCTCTCTGTGCTATGGTATGCTGGATTACTTGAAAATAGGATTATACTGTAAATACATAATAATTTGTTAAGACGAGGCAAATTTCCTCTCTTGGTTCTGGACCGGGATATAAGGGGAAGCATGGGATATTAGGTACAAGTAGGGCTTGGCAAAATTGTTGACTAATATTTAGTTCTTATATGGTTCATAATAGGTTGCATATATTATTTAGTTATTACAAGAAAGCATATATTATTTAGTTATTATTTAGTTATTATATAGTTCATATATTATTTTGCTACCAACTAATGAGATGATGATTTTGATATTAATATCTCCATTTAATATTAATTTCTGATTAATGATTGCTGGATATGATGGTTTAGAACTTACAGATGATGATTTTGACAAGATGAAGTTGTTGGATACTAAGTTCTTGTTTGTTTTTGTTGGTGCTTATGTATAAAAAATTGTTAGATAACTTATGGATGTAATTTTGGAATACTAACTTATGGATGTAATTTTGGGATGCATGGGATTAGGGCTGTAAATGCATGATGGATGTAATTTTGGGATTTATCTAATCTAACTGTGTTGTATGATTATATCTAATGTATGAAAAGTTGTTGTAATTTTTGGTACCAATATATACGTTGATTTATCTAATCTAACTGTGTTGTATGATTGTATCTAATGTATGAAAAGTTGCTGTAATTTTTGTTGATTTATCTAATGTAACTTGTGTATTTGACTGGTTAAACGAGTTTATAAACGAGTTGTGAGCCAACTCGAGTTGATAATGAGTTGAGTTCAAGTTGACTCTACAGCTCGATATTACCAGCTCAACTCGAGTTGACTCGCTCGTTTATTTAATGAGCTGAGTTTGAGTTGGAGGTAACTCGCTCAAACTCAGCTCATTTACAACTCTAATTTGTAGAATCAATGCCAAAATGTTAGGTACCGACTACCGAGGCTTTTAAAATATATAATTTTATTTTCTAGGTTTCTGCAAAACCATTGGTAGTGTTGACCTTGGACACTGTTTATGCAAATCTGTATCCAACGTAACAATAATTTATATATCTATTTTTTTTTAAGGAAACGTCATGCATTCGTAGTAGATACTAAGTTTTGGATTACTCAAAACAAATATCATTTAATTATCAATTAAACAATGGGCATACCGCATACATAGGTAAGGCTCGTTGGAAGAGTGTGTGTATCTATATATAGGATTGGTAAAAAATATTTTGTTTGACCCAACTAGAAGCAAATACTTCCACTTGGCCACTTATTGCTCATGTAAATTGGCACTTTTACAATTATACAGTGTAGAATATTACCAGCGTGGCCGTGGTGCTCTCTTGTTTGTCGTTACTCCTGATCAATAATATGTTGGATTCTCTCCACATTTAAGCCTTTTCAGACCACTGGTGTACTTTGCTAGAAATTAAGCAGGCCTGATTTGGGACTTAATTTGATTAAAAATAACTTTTTTGAGAAATAATTCTGTTGGAATTTGAAATATGTATAATGTTAACTACATGGCTCACTGATAGTTCTGAGTTATGCGACATCGGTGTCATTGTCGACATCCTTTCTTCGAGTTTTCTGATTCCAGCGATTCACTGGGATTTTGAGATTTGAGTCCGTGTCCCACCAGGTACCTGAGGTGCAATTCAAAAAAATGAACGGCTCAGATTAATCCAGTTAGACCAAACTCAATTCGGTTTTTATTAAAATTATAGAGAGTCTGCTTTGAGATTCATGTCAAGTTAAAAAAACGATCCGGATTTATCACTTGCACCTCAGATACCTGGGGTGATATGGATTCCTAAGATTTTGCTCATCTTGCTCCTTTTGGATTTTTAGAATTCATTTTTAGTTTCTTTATTGCGTCCCTCTTTCATCTCAACTTTAAGGGCCTGTTCGGCTGTCAAGCGGGAACGAAAATGGGTTTGGGTTCAGATCCAATTTGAATGGCCGAAACACTAAGGGCATCGGACCAAAATCTGTTTGATTCCGCATCATGATTTGTACGGACAACTTTAATATCCGTACAGATCAAGTACGCACCAATATTGTCTGTCGAGGATCGGACTCCATTTCAAAATGGTTGATTTAAGTTTCTGGCTGTGTAGGACAAGCCACCTCGGTCTCACCCTTCTCTTACAGTTAAATCTTTTCTCCTACCTCTTTGCTTCACTTCTATGTGTTATGGGTTTAGCCACTGTTCTTCTCTTTTATCTCCTTCCCTTCTTCCCGTAATTAACATTGTTGTTTAATCTCTATTAGTAATTTCTTTACATTCTTCGTCTTGTATTTATTTTTGTCCAATCATAGTCGCTTTTCTCATCTTTCTTTTCTTAGCTGAGAAACCCAGGGGTGAAAATGAATGGGATATGGAGTGGATGGTGGTAAAACCATATCCATATTCATTTTTATTTTTGGGATACGGATCGGATTGAATATTTATTAAAGAAATATCAAAGTTCATAATATTTTTCTAATTATAATGATGAATAACATAATTTTTTTCATAATATATATTAAACTATATGGTATATATTTATTATTCAGATACAAATAATTCAAATGTAAAACCATATCCATATTTATATCCATACAGATATTCAGATAACCATATCTAATTTTTCAAATACGGATCGAATATTATCATATTATCTACTGCGTTTTCACCCCTGGAGAAACCCTTGTAAATATCATGTTATTATTTTACTCGTCTGACTCGCTTTATTCGATAAAAATGATTTTTTTTACATCTACTGCGTGGGTAGTTCCTTTCACCAATCTTGCAAGATTGCTCAGTCATCCAATGCAACTTCATTTCCAATTTTTAGTCGACATTTTTATATTAATTTCATCTCTATCGATTTTTCACTTGCACATTTTTCATTTTCTTATATGGACCGGAAAATATTTTTTCGCTCCAATTATGGGTCGTGAAATATGTTTTTGCTCCTAATTAATATAAAAAAATTATATAATATTATCATGAGTAAATAGTTGTTAAAAAATGACCAGTTCGTTAAACATAAAAATTTGTGAAGTGACAAATAATTCACAGATAAGAGAATCATGGATATCACTTTCAGACTTTCATTAATCATGCTATAAGTTTATGCATTCCAAATTGCTAGTAATATCACTTTCAGGCTCAATGATTTCGTTTCTAAATGTTTCATGTTAAATTTCCCCTATCAATTTTGTCATACAAAGGACTTAGATTTTTCCGTTTTCATTACAAGTATTGAGCTTTATTGGGCTATAAAAATAATTGAGCCTGTCTTTCTATATAAGGCCGGATTTATGGGCCTAAACTTTTGAAATAATGAAATGAGTCCAAATTTCGGGCTTTTTAGGAAAATTAGCCTGTATCTCTGTGCCGTTTTGTGTGTATCTATCTGAAGGTCCACCCACTTAGCTTCCTTTTCCCTTTTTTGGTTGATTAATTCAATAGCTTTGATAATAAACTCGTTGCCCAAGATGTGAAACCCTGATTTTTTTATTAAACAAATCAGAACCAAAAAAAAATTTGAGATTGAAAATACCGAATATGTTAATTTACTGTAATTTATTTTATAAGGACTAACAAGTACAAATATTTATAAATTTTATAAAATATAAAGGAAAAAATTGTTAATTTAAAATTCATTGGGATGACTTGGTCGCCTCTAATTAAACCTTAGATCTACCTTTGAATTTAAACTTGTACTATTGTACAGAGAGAATGGGGGGCTAATTGTAATTGTCATTTGATCATACATTTAAAAAGAAAGAAAAGAAATTACATTGATTTAAATATTGCAATACCGATGTAATTAAAATGTAAATAAGAAGGTACATCCGCTGAATCCAGTGATTCCTCTTCTAGTTATGTGGTATGGAACAAAGTATCAAATTAGTTTGTGTAGCATACGGATGGAATTCATGCATAGCTGATGAATCTGACAAGCTGCCTGACATGAGAAAAGAAGCTGTTCTATGCTGGATTTGGGGTTTTCTTCTAACTAACGGAGAAGTATATATTTGTTGTTTCATGTGAATTAATTTGCACGGATTATTGAACAGGATTCCCTTTTGAAGATCATATAGAAAAGCTGTTCAAATTTAGTTAAAAGGTCCTTAAATTTTGAAACTTAGATTTTTATCACAGTTTATTACTTCAATTTAAAGTATACTTTACCATGGGTCAGATAAAGTTGTAACAGGCTTTGATAATTGGGTGGCTTTTACAAAAGAAATATATTACTTCATGAAGAGGGTTACATTTCTTATCCTCTCAACAGAGCCACGTCTACATCAGGATATATTCTATTTGATAAAAATAAAAATTCATATTTTCATTAAAAAAATAAATAAATGACTCAAGTTGATTTGTCCCTTTGTTATTTTCTCTACGCAGCCTTTCATTTATAACTCTTTATATCTATAACAAATTTCTTTAGACACTGGAGAAAGCTGAAATGAAAGCTTTCATTTAATAAAATCTTTTAAAATATGAAAGAGGTCTGCATAGCTAATAGATAAAATGAAATTGACAGAACTATGAAATTAGATAAAAAAGACATTAGAGATGCTCTTAGCCATTTTAAGGTTGAGACTTCTTGCACAAGTAAAATAATTCGTGTAGAATAAAATGGATTTTTTTTATGATTTTGGAGTTCTAAATTCTGACTTAAATATTAAAATCTCGTTGAGAATTAAATTGTTATATGAGAAAAAGTGAAATAGATAATATATGACGGTTTTATTTTACTAGCAAATATATATCCAAATTATTATTTCCTTTTACAATATGGTGGCTAAGTAACTAACCCCAGTTGTTTGTAAATTAGGGGAAAAAATGTATATTTATTTGACTATCCAAGTTATACAAGTAAATATTATATATTTTCCACAGCAGGATACTTCATTGTTTTGTTCTTGTTGCCAGAGTTGGTACCAAATTAACCTTTTAGTGTTTTTCTATTTTTTTGCCTTTGTTAATAATAATAGGTGGATTAATTAATTGAAGGCGTTTTGATCTCTACTAATGATGTAATCAAGTACGACTTGAGCTTTAGTAGGTGACTAAGACTTTGCCTAGTTGCCATTTTACACATGAAATAGCCGTTAAAAAAATCTCCTTTGCTGGATTTCTTGTGGCGGTCACTGCGTGTCCAATTGTATAGCAGGTCACTGCCCCAAATTTGTAGAATAATTTGTGCTCTTCTGATTTCCTAGCGTACTATTGAATGTAACATTTCATCATGGATCGATGCTTACCATCACATGTATTGTTCCACGCAATTTTGTCTCTCAAATTGGCACCTGACATGTTTGACCATTGACCAATCAACTGCTCTTACTAAATTAGAAATGAAATGTTGTCACTTGTCACAACTCTTACGCTATTAACATTCTATTTCATCAATTCAAGCACAGATTGGGTTAGAGTCAGACCCAAACACGCAAGATATGCAAGAAAAGGAAGAGAGAAAAAAATGATGAATGATAGAGATGGGGGTGATAATTTGGGTCTGGATTTTAGAGTTGTGAGGTCAGAAGGTGACACCAAAGTTTTGTGAAAGGAACTGTGCCAAATCATAAATGACAGGTGGAATGATTTTATTATCTTCTTTCGAATTTGTTTGTTTACAAAGGATAGTGTAAATTACACGAATAGCTTGTTTATTATTTTAATCCTTAAAGTTTTAAGAAATATCAATTTGATCCTTATATTTTTATTTTTGAACAAATAGTCCTGTCATTATCACCAGTTAAAGATATGCATTCGCATCCATATGGTAATAATATTTATGGAAAGATGCATATATGTAAATGTTTTTTTTAATTAATTTATGATGGCAGGAACATTGATGTCAATATCAATCTATTTGGTATTTGACAATATGAAAAATTATATTCATTTTCATATTATTAGTATGGTTTGGTGATTCCATCTGCACTTGTATTAATTATAAAAGATGACACTACGTCTGATGAAAAATGTCATTATATGCAATGAATTCTAAACATAGAAATAACTAAATACAAACTAAAAACTATAACGGCTAGCAGGGGCGGATCCAGAATTTTCGTCAGGGGAGCAAAAAAATATTGAATCGGGTTTAAATAGCTAATTGAATTTAAATATATTAACTAATTGGGTACTCGATAAAAAATAATGGTTTAACTTATATTTTTTAATGCTTTGACTTGTAATTTCTGATTCTCTAACTTATAATTCTAATTACTAATCAAAATTCAACAAATTTATTTTCATTTTAACCTTAAATTTAATCCGAATTACAAATCAAACATTCAGAAGAGGAAAAAAAATTTCAGAGGAAGCAAAGTCGGTTAGAATCGATAGATCTCCACTAAAACTCAAAATCCAAAAGGGGCAGCTGCCCCCCTGAGACTATGTGGGTCCGCCCCTGACGACTAGAATGATTTTTGCTTTTAATTTTAAGGATCGTAAATGGATAATAATTCAAGGACTATATGTGTATTTTACTTAAAGTATATATTACATATACTACATACTTTCCTCATAAAAATGATAAAAAAAAGACAAGAAATGGAAACTCTGTAGAGTACGTAATGTTAATCTTTCAGTTAAGGATTTTTTTTTTAATAAAATGTAACTTAAAATGAAAATATAACAAAGAGGTTGATTGGATATTTGGATGGTTTTTTATAAAAATCATCTGTACCAAATGTGAGATTCGGTACACCGTACATCCCATGGTAGAGGGGAAAAATGGCACGGCGGAGCTGGCTTCGTCACAGAACGGCACGGCACGCGTGTCAGTTACGTGTCGTGACTCTCGTGTTACGCGCTGTAACCATTCGCGTGCCGTGCTCATCTTTTGAAACTTTGGCACAGCACGACACGTAGTCACGTGTAATTAGAATCATTAGATATTAATTTAATGGTGAATTTTGAATAAACTAACCTAAATTATTATTAAATGGCCACGCGAGTCATGCGAGTCACGTATGGTCACGACACATTTAGGCACAGCGTGACTTACGTGGCGTGACCATTCACGTACCGTGACCACTCTTTGACATTTTGGTCACGGCACAGCACGACACGAGACTAAAATCACATCGTATTAGTTATGACACGACATGGCACGGCTCGTTTTTTCCACTCTAACCCAAAGTTTATCAAATCAAGGATCCAGCACACACCTTTTTAAACCTCTGCAATATGTAGTCATCAGAAAATCCTAAAAATGGAGGCACTGAACCCTTAATTTGGCGCACCTCCCATGTTTTATTTAAAAAAAAAAAAAAACGTGTATCGAACTATAGATTCGGTACTCCCTTGGAGCCGAAATTTTTAAAGCTACTCTTGTTTAAAAAAAAAATAAACTAAAAAACTATTGTTTTTGGAAAATTTGAAATCTAACACGGCCGCAGATTCTGCGGCTCCAAATGCTGGAGACCGCACAGACATTCTGCGGCCCCTATATTATTTTTTTTTCAAACTTTGAGACATCTCGTAAAAGGGGGCACGCATTCCTAGAACAAAAAAAATTATTAAAAAACCAAAAAACTTTGAGATCTCTCATACGAGGCACGTATTCCCACGTGGTGCTAGATAAAAAACCAAAAAAAAAAATGAGACTGCGGAACGCCTGTGCTGTCTCCAGCATTTGAGTCGCAAAATCATTCTGCGGCCGTAGTAAATTTCGAATTTTTCAAAAGCAATAATTTTTTAGTTTATTTTTTTTAACTGTGCTAACTTTAAAAATTTCGGCCCTTAGAGTGTACCTAACCTTACCTTCGGTATTGAATTATTGATAGTTTCTGTAACTTTCAATACAATCATCTTTTTTTTGTTAATACTTTTAGTTTTATTACAATTTATAAAAAAAAAAAATGTCAGTCGATGGCTTGAGAAATACGCACAGAAAGAGCTTATGAGTAAAATTGGATGAGAAATCGCCACGTGGGGTCTATCCCCACCATATTGAAGAGATACATTTAAGAGACATGTGTCAAAATATCATGAATGAATCCTGCAGTTTCTTAATTGTTTTTTTTTGTGCCACAGAGGATTTGGATTTAATTGTCCTTGCCGAATTCGGTCTGGTTAGTAAAATACAACCATTTGACAAGCGAAGTCTTTATTTTTTAAGAAACAACTTTTTTTGTCAATTCACTGGCATGCCATTTGATCTTGAGACAGCAGGTGGAGGGATCGATGATACGAAAATATATCCATCCGATTTGTGCTACATCCTTAGATCCTACGTGGAAGTAGTGTTATGAAAACGGTCCGGTCCAAAATTCCCGGTCTATGAGTCCGCACAATTCGGATTAGGCGGTTCAAATTTGTAGGGATGGTCCAAACTCATGCTAAGGATCATGGTCCAGACACATACGGGTTGGTTCGGTGTGGTTCGGTCTATTTTTTTTTTTTTTTATCAATTGTTTAAAAAACAAAAACATCAAAACATCACATATGCTTGAATTTCTGATCAGATTTAAAGTTCGATTTAGAGAAAATGACTACATGAATTTTTGTGTTATTTATATAAAATTCAAGGTATGGAAGTCTAGTTTCTAGAGAACATAATTTCTCTATACGAAAACATTACGGACTTGTACAGTTTTAACGATTAATTGACAGAGGTCACGTTGCTGAAATTCCAGTGAGCAATCTCAGTTTTTGACTAGATTCAAATTTCGATTTAGAGAAAATGACTATATGAATTTTTATGTTATTTATATGAAATTAAAGGTATGAAAGTCTAGTTATCAGAGAAAATAATTTCTCTATACAAAAATATTACGGATTTGTATAGTTTTAATGATTAATTGACATATGTCACTTTGCTGAAATTCTAGTGAGCAGTTCCAGTTTTTTACCAGATTCAAAGTTCGATTTTGAGAAATGGCTACATCAATTTTTGTGTTTTTTATATCAAATTAAAGGTATGGAAGTCTAGTTTTCAGAGAATATAATTTCTCTATAAAAAATATTACAGATTTATACAGTTTTAACGATTAATTGACAAAGATTAGAATATGATAAAAAACTGAGATCTAAGATATTAAAATCAAAATAAATGCGAATTTAAAATTTAAATTATTAGAAATCCGAATTTAAAAATAAATCTAACATATCTAAGTTGGTAATATATTAAAAATAAATATAACAAATTAAAATCTAACAAATAGTGTTGTATGAAAAATAGATCAAAGAAAAAAAAAGAAAATGAAAAAAAATAGATCAAATAGTGTTGGTTCGGTCCACCACAGGTTAGGTCCGGGTTTCCTAAATTAGCAACTTTTATTCCTCAAAATAATTTTTTTCCTCAAAATAAACCATAATTTATTGGTCTGTGTAAAAAGATTAGCAAATTTTATGTATATTAGTGGATTCTTCTTATAACAAAGTTGGAGAAAGTATAATAAAAAAATTGGTTGTTCCTGTATTGGTATTAGTATATAATTACCAAAAACCGTTAGTATTTTCAAGAGTTAATACAAAAATTATATAATCGTTAATTACACATCAATCTGCATCACCTTTATCTTCTTTTTAATTGACATGAACTCAAAAGTATTTTAATTTACTGTAATTCAATTTCTGTGTCTACATATCTATACAAAACTAACCTAATAAACAATTAGGAAGAAATTATTTCTTCAATTCCTCCTAAAATTTCTAATTTTACCCTTGTGTAACCAAAAAAAAATCACAATAACACAGTTTTTACTAACACCCCCAAAACCGCGAGCCATAGACCCCTACTGAAACCCCACCAGCCATGGTACGACCAGGTACCGGCCGATGACTTCTCGGACTCCATAAGTTCACTGAAAGTGAAGCCCGGTCTCGACCCGTAAAGCATCTGTACACCCTGAACATCATCCATGCTTAAATCGAACTTCTTAGAGCGTGGCGATAGGCTCGGGTACATCACTGCATCTTTCACCGGTGAGTGGGCCAGCCCCAACACATGCCCAATTTCATGCGTAGCTACCGACTCCAAATCCACCGCCACACTCGACTTCTCCTTTGAGAAGTCAACCGACCATGTCTCAGCTGCATCCAGGTGCAACCTGCCACTCTCTGGCGAAAAACCGTGCGCGAGAATCCCCAAGACACCATCAAATGGTTCACCGTCACCATGATCACCTTGGTAAAACCCGATTTTCACGTTAGCTGATTGATAATCTTCTGCTTCAAAAAATCGAACCGGGATCACTTGAGCCCACCTGGAAAAGGCACGGCTAAAGACAGCCCTGACCTCATCATGTGATAGATAGTTTATAGTAGCAGTGGGGGATATTGCGTATGTTAATTCAAATTGGCCCGGCTGGTTCCACCTCGGCTCGCCTGGGAAGAAGGCAAAGTGTTGCACCTTATGTAACTTGCCCGGTGTGCTAGTGAAATCGCTGATACCGCACCGTGGTGACATGATTTGAGTTAAAGTACCTGCATCAAGCTTGCCTGTGACCGGTAAGCCGAGACGATTTTGATAAAGGTTGACCGCAGATTCAAACCGATCATCAAACGAATCAGTAAGGTTTTTCGGGTCGGGCATATGGAGGTATCCGAACCGTGCGAAATACTGTTTTAGTTCTGACAAGCCTGACACATGGCTCCCGCGTTCGGTATCTACGAGATGGCTAAACGATTGCCATGCAGTCGTCTCCGGTGCATGTCTTGCAAGAGTCACATGACATGAGAAAATTATAGGTATCAAGAGAAGATGGGGGATGAGGAGGAGAAGAGGGGGCATCAAGTGCTATAGTAATAGGCTGCTAGCAATGGTTTTGAAGGGAATTAAGGAGGGAGAAGGCACAGGAGGTGTAATTGAGAATAAAGATGGTTATTCTCGTTATTTGGAATTGGTATAATTTTGGTTAGTTTGGGGAAAGGTGTGGGGAATAGAAGGGGAGAATCTGATGGAGAGATAGATATATGGCACAAGGCAGAAAGGAGACCAGATTATGGTTTGATCAGCGTTTGGTGACCAACTGACTTACCACACAAAAGCATTAGCTTTTAAAGGCTGCTTGTGCTTGTGCCTACTCTATTTGTGGTCTTTCATATTATTTATATATATATATATGTTGAGGAGGGTTCAAATGCCTCCATTTTTCATGCCTCCACCATGCCTCCACTTTTAAAAACTTTAATAACTCAAAATTTAAAACTTAAAAGTCAAAATAAAACCGTTGGATATGATCTACATCATTTTATCAATGTGCTCATAAAAAATTATCATATTTTGATTTTGTTTTTATGTGAATCAATAAGTTGAAAAATCAACGTCTAGAAATTATCCACATTAGTGCGTTTTTTACAAGCTCTTGATGACAACCAAAACAAAATTGAAATGTCATAATTTTTTACACGTGCATAGATAAAATGATTTAGATCATATCCAACTATTTTATTTTGATTTTTAAGTTTTAAATTTTGAGTTATTAAAGTTTTAAAAAATGGAGGCATGATGGAGGCATGAAAAATGGAGGCACTTGAACCCTCCTCATATATGTTTTATCAAGTTCTGATTGATATACAGGCTCTTATTCTTATTAGATGGATGGATAACTGTTTTATGAACTATAATTATATATTAATTTAGGTTCTGTTAGTATGATTTAAGTTTTGGCTGCATGCATAAGATGTGAAGCCCCCAACTTTTTATTGCATATAGCAACTTGTACTTGGGAAAATCTAGTACTTCAGTGCAATTCGTGTCGCATATGCACAGTATGCATATAGAAATGGCCTTGTTAGTTGTTAGGGCCGAAGAATTGTTCGATTTGTTTTCTTAAAAAAATGATTAATTGAATTATTTGTATTTCACAGAAAAATCAAGTATCACACGCAATACCAAACAGACGGTATTGGAATTTCCTTCTTTAATGATAATTTAATACACAACAACAATAGACATTCTAATACTTTGACTTTCTCTTGCAAGACTAATTTAGAAATTTTTTTTTTAAACCTGACTAATTTAGAAAATTGATCTTGGTAATCGTGACGAGTGTCGCGTCTTTTCATGCCTAATTCACATTTAGTTATAAAAGCTAGGACTTGATTAAAATTTGTTGCATTCAAACATGACAACACAAATTTACTGATTACTTTTGATTTAGTGGAAAGAAAAAACATAACAACACAAATTTACTGATTACTTTTGATTTTAAGGCAAAACAGAAAAAATTGTATGTTTAAAATTTGAATAAAAAATTTCTTATGAATATTACCTCAGTTAAGTAGATTGATTTTCAACTTTATTTAAAAAAAAAGTAAAACATAATACAGTACAAATATATTGACAAAACTATTATAACTTCACACAACACATCATTATATAATAATTTTTATCTTATCTTTATTAATTGTGCATTATGTGAAATTAAAATAACTCCGTGAATATCTTTATTCCATGACACATCCTAGTTATTTTTCAATACAGTGAAACATTTTCCATATTGGTAGACCGTTAAAACAGTTGGCTGGGTGCTCCGGTCTCTTGCATGGGATAAAAACGGATGACTATGCATAATTGAATACTTGAAATTGATTTTCCCTAAAATTTGTTTTTTCAAATTGACTGGTATGGATGGCCCCACCTAGACTATAACCCGGGTCAATCTCGAGTCCTCTGGTCAGAGAAGGTTCCAAGTTCCAATTATACTATATTTCATGGACCCATGCCGTGTCAATATGGCCGGTTATTTCCTTTAGACTGGTCAATTATGTATAAAAAAAAAAAATGAGAAAATAGCGAAAGAGAGACTTGCCTTTCTTTTTTTTGTGTTGGTCTTTTCCTGGGTATCTCCTTTCACTTGATATGGGTTTACCTTCTCTACTTTCTAAAATAGACCTATTCAACAATATGGAAATTTTGTGAAAATGAAATTTTTTCATATAAGAATGAGAATTTCAATTTGTCAAAATTAAAGTCATTTAATTCATGAGTAATTTTAGAATATAGGTGTTCGGCAAATGCATGAGAAAGTTAGTAAGATGTTGGAATGATTATGTTAGACGTTAGAATATGAACTTAACTTAAAAATTAATCTTGTATTTTGTTCAATTAAAATTTCTGTACTTTTAAATTCTGTTTTATTTAATTATTTTTAGTTTTGTGTTTGATCAATTATTATTGTACTGTTAAAATGTTATTTGAAGTTATTATTAGTCTTGTTTTTTAATTTTTGTATTTATGTAATTTAAACTATTTTAGCTTAATCACAATTTAATAAATTTAATGAATAGAACAATGATGACTTAGATAGATGCTCGTTCTTCTTAAAAGAAAAAAAAATAGTTTCAACAAATGAAAATAGAAGTCGGAAAAAAACAGAGGTGGGAGTTCATTATTTTTCCTCATGAATTACAAAGTAAGAGATAGAAAGAAAACCCACAAGGTGTTACAAATATAAATTAAAACTAAATCTCCGAACACCTTATTATAAAAATACCCATAACCTCATTTTTTTTCAAAATTTTTATGATATTGACGTTGCCGAACAACTTCTCTTTTAGTTTTTCCTATTAAGTTGTAAGCTATTACAACTTATGTATTCTAAATTTCTTATAAAAACTTAAAGCCAAATATCCAAAGGACCTAAAAGAGCTTCTTCAATAGCTAACAAAAAAAATAAGTAGAGAGTTGTTGAGGACAATAAATTATAATAATTGATCATCTTATAATTTCTTCGTCTCTCATGAAAGTAAACAAAGGCGATTAATATTTATATAGTAGGCATTATATTGAATTATTGATATTAATTATGCTAGTTAATTATTATTTGGTACTTAAATACATTCTAAAAAATATTGATGGTTGTCTAAGTGCGACTTTATAGATTTTTTTTCCCAATATTATTGCTAAATATATGTTAGAAAAATTATATGCATTTAATTTAGGCTAGTTTATGTTTTGTTTATCAAAGAGTTGTGTTACATGCAATAATTATGGTGTGATATAATTTTGCCAATATCTTTTCTTAGTAGCACAAACCTCTTTTTACATAAACCAATTTAATTGATTTGATGTTCATATTGATCCCTGCAGTGGGGAAAAGATTTTGATTAATAGATTCTACCTGTAAAAATTCCAGAGGATCGGAGCCCCTTATCACAACTTTGTGGTGCACACGGTGCACCGCATTGGTTTCTCCTGGACCAAGAGTGTGCCGCACGGGTCATGCGTGGATGACTGGATGTAGACCAGTGGGCCCAACTTGACAGTTACTTGCTCCACATTCATTTCCAATTTGAAAGTGATTTCATAGGCTCAGATTAATTATATGGCTCTAGAACTCGAATTCGGACCCCAAACCGTGCTGATTTTGGCAACACATTATATTGCATAAACTCAATGAAAGAGCAATTCATTTGAAATCCGAAAATTTCCAAGCCGCCCCTGTCATTTTCAGATTTTAGATTGATTTGATTGTTTTGTATTAGTTCTGATATTTTCGTTCTGATATTTTCGTTCTTATATTACATTAAGTACCAAATAGTTGTTCTTCAATATTTTCTAAGACATGATGTAATGATGTACGATAAGTCATGAAGATTGATTATCATTCCTTCAAAGATTTTGACTTCGTTAGCGTGTTCAATCTTTAATAACACATTTTATTTAATTTGGAATATAATGGTGATCACAAAAGTATGTGTGGTCACCGAGACATTGATTAGTCCAAATCAGTTTGTGCTGATTTTTTTTTCTCAAGTTAACTCAAATTATTCAATGAACTTGTTCTTTTTTTTTTGGAATCACACATAATACAATTGACTTCAATTTTATTACGGACGGTAAAATTAATGTTGACTTCAATTGAATTCATATCATCTAAATCTAATCTAAGGTAGCATAATATTTATGTTTAGATCAGGACCAATAAACCAGAATTTGTATGAATATTAAAGAGGTCCCGTAAATTCTATTTCTGACCAAATTAGTCTGGATTGATATGAATTATGATAGGACGATCCAAATTTTAAGAAAAATCATGACAAAACTAATAATTACTCCCAATTCTTTGGGAAATGACAAGCTTGTTGATATATGATGAACAATTGAATTTTGGATAAAAAATAATAAAATCTTGTTTCTCAAAATAATGAAATTCATTCATTAGGGTGGATTGAAAATTTGAAATTAATACAGGAACGCTGGGGCGGAAGCCTTTATCACTGAAAAAGGACAAGAGGAAAAGGTTGATCCATCCACGTGGCAAAATATGACGAAAGATCTTATCAGAAAGAGATGATGATTGTCTCCCAACCAAACACAACTAACATAGATTATGCCTACCGGTTTTCAACTGTTATATACTAGAAACAGTATTTTCTCAAAAATATACCAGAAAAGACTGCTTTGCGTGCCTCTTTCATTTTTTTCAAAAAAAAAATAAAGATTTAGCTTTTCAATTTTTATTTAATGTTCAGAATGTTGCGCCTTGTTACCAGATAAAAAACTAATTATTTTGTGTACCACTTTTATAGTAAAAATACTAAATTTAATCGAGAAATAATTCATACACTCTATGTTATACATCTTATATGTACTTTAAAGTATTTATACTAACATAAAAAAACAACTATATCTAAATACATAAAAATATTTACCTAGTTTATAAAGTTCTGTGATCTTTTTTTAGAGTTATCATAGGTAATATTTAAGTTAAATTTTTTGTTAAATAAGTAAAAACACAGCTTTCAGAATTTTTAATTCTAGTAAGATATTAATATCATTAATAAAACCCACATGGCAGCTTCCGCCAAGTTCTAAAAAAAATCATGACACGTTAATGATCTGCAATACAAGGTACAACTTATATATATTTAACTAATAACGCCGTTATCCGCAGGTGGGACCCACAGGGCCCACCAAATAAAATTAGGTCTGTGGGACCCGTGTTTGTTTATAAAATGATGGCACTGGCACTGCCCTGGGGTGTTGCTCAGATATTGGGCGGTTATATGTTTGGCGTGCAAGTGTACCAACCTTTTTGTTTGCTTTTGCAAACAAAGATATGACACATGAACGCATGATATTATTTATACTTCATACTAATAATTTCCTTGACCAATTGAAATTGTGTGCTAGATATTCTAGCCTTGGTTTAGTAAGTATATTAGTTGTGATTTAAGTACTGTAACATATTCATAAAAATTGGATGCTATTTTAAAATGGAAGAGACAGTTGCTATCCTCTAGTGCAAAAAAATTACAAAAAGATGTTTGTGATAATTTGTAGATTCGCCTTGATGAAAGAGGAATAAGTTGGTAACAAGAAGGAGATATAGAATAACCAACTCGGAAGAGAGAGAGAGAGAGAGAGAGAGAGAGAGGTGCTTTTCAGCTACAGTCAAATCAATTGTGGAATAAAATTACAAAGCATCTCAATCCTAAGCAACGCCAGGTCTGGAGATAGGAAGTTATGGACCTTGGAATAATTTTTAATTACAACACGGTTTTCAATAAATCATGAAAAAGAGGCAACTTAACTTATTTGTATTTCTTTTTTTTCTTTTTTTGCTGAAGTGTTCTAATGAAATTTGGAAGCACTTGGAGAGGAGGATAAAGAGTTTCTGTTTATTATTTCAATTTTTAAATTTTGACAGATTTTAATTAGTTTTCATAGGTGACTAAGTAGGTTTGACAGTCAATTAATTAGATTTGACGACAACTGGTAACTGAACTTAACTGTAAACACTAATTCTGACGAAACAATTGACTAACCAGCCTAATAAGAACTTCTTACAAAACTGCTGGACAAAATTCTAATTTTTTTGTACTTGCGTAAAAATTTATTGCTTGCTTTATGCAAATTCTTCCGTGCCTCGATAGATGTTGCAAATTGCTTCGATTATCAGAAGTGAATTCATGGGCAGGGGATTGAAAATGCACTTTGGGCTTTCAAATTTATTGCCTGTCCAAATAATTCCATTTCATTTCTTTATGTATATTTTCAGCTCAGGATTGAGATCTATTTTGGGCTTTTTCAAGGCTGGTCTCTGCTCAATTATAACTCGGACCAATCAACATCAAGATTCTCAAACAGCCAGTATTTTAATTAGGACAAAGGGGGCTGCAGCCCTTAATTTTTTTTTTATAGTATATTATGCTTTAAAAAAATCCAAATCCTTATATAATTGACATATATCATAATTTGTGAATTATATCATCCACTAAAATAAATTAGTAGATACAATACAATTCCTCAAAGACACGGAACAAACTCTGCTACTGTTCTTAGATATCAGGTTTTACTATATACACTAAAGGTTTAAATAGCGTTTATCGCGTCATAGCGGAACAGTTGAAAAAACGGCTCTATGGCCATATAGCGCGAAATAGCGCGCTATAGCGGCACTATATGGCCATAGCGTCATAGCTTTTTTGGTCCGAAAACACTATAGCGCGCTATTTATAACATTTATATACACTATTACACCAATACACAAATCGAATTGAATATTTAAAATTCTAAAACCTAATTGAAGGTATTTTATGGGTAACACGGTTACTTACTACAATATTGCATTTAATTGAACCAGATATCAATTTTCATTCAAATTAATTTGTGCTGCAAATGAAAATATTGAATGTGCTTTAAATTAATACGATACAACCTTTGCCGTGAAAGTGGGTGATAGACATGCCATGAACTGATCTCTAATGCTGGGATCAAAATTCAAAAGAGAAAATTATTTACTGAACTGGAGAGACTATTATCTGTCCAAAGATATGTTACCTTTTTTGAAAAAGAAATTTACCAGGCTAATAATTATTCCTAACGCTTCAAAGCTAATCTTGTCAAAAGTCGAAACTTCCTAATATGGCAATCAGCGTATCAGAAATCAGAACTTGTCAGGTTAAATTTTGCAGAAAGAAAACTAATGGTACCTGGACTTGGCGTACCATTTAAACAGCGTACCATTTAAACAGTAACAATGTTCTGATAACACTTTATGCTTACTAGTGAACAAGCTAAAACGCTAATTAATGAAGGAATATCAGTTGCTAATGTTATGGCGCCGGGATGATATATGCATTTTAGTACAATGTCCAGGGAAAATGATTAAATAATTAGACCTCTTATTTTGTTTGTTATTAATAATTTTTTTTTTGAGAAAGTTTGTTATTAATATTGTATTAATCATCTTCCAACACAAACCACATAAGCTGATTGAGTAAATTAATAATGGATTATCATGGGATCCGTGAGTTCCTGGTTTACTTAATAATACCAATTAATCATAATACCAATCTAACTCTATTTCAGTAAATGATCCAAAATCAAGTCACTTGGGCTGAATTAACCAGATCTAATTAAGTACCCAATTGTGAGCTTTGCTTCAATGAGGACCTAATTCTTTTGAAAGCAATAAAGGGTATAACTGGAATTCTTTTGAAAACCGGCTCGAAATTATTTTAGACCGTCTGATTGAAAAAATCATGGACAAGATTCGTTATTTAATTCAGACTCAGCAATGCTAGCTAGCTAGCCTTAACTGTATTTTCTAGAGCCGTTATAGCAAGTGGTCGTTTGACCAACAAACTGTTCTCTTGACCAAGGCATTAGTCATTTTTATACATAGTGATGCTGCGGTGTTTTGGAAAGTAAAGAGAGTATTTTACTTTCCCCTCGTATTTCTATTTTTAAAGTTCAAATAGTCGATCCGAACTTCATATTAAAATGTGCTTAGAGACCAAATTTTACATATTTTGGAAATTTTTTACTATATTTTTAGAATTTTTGAAAATCCGAGTTTTTTTGAATTTTTTATTATTTTTTTATTTAATGAAAAGTTGTGATTTTCAAAAATTCTAAATAAATAGTAAAAAAATGAAAAAAATGAAAAATTTGGTCTCCGAGCACATATGAATATGAAGATCATGTTAAAATTTTTGGATCGACTGTTTGAACTTTAAAAATAGAGATATGAGTAGGAAGTAAAACACTCTCTTTATTTCTCAAAGCATGATAGCCTATCTCTTTTATATATATATATATATATGTTCTTCCAATCTCTCGCAAAAATTGCAAAACATCGATCTTCCAAAGAAAAAGAGCACAGAGAGAGAGAGAATGGAGCAGGTCTCTACCTCGCCAAAAAGAAAGAGAGGTCAAAATGATGCTCCGATCACCGAGCGGTTGAGAAGGGAGAAAGCAGCCATGTACTATACTGTACTTCAGTCTTTGGTTCCCACTCTTTTCCCAAAGGTTCTCTTTCTCTATCCGAATTCAGAACACATCCTTAATTTGTTTTTCTTTCTTTTCATCTTAAAGGTAATTTTCTTTTTCTTTTGTGTGCTTTCTGTAAAACTTTCCTTTGTTCTGTCTGTCTACTAGTAATAACATTACTTGCTTGGAATTTAAAAAAAATATTATTCTATATACTCCTTTTCGCAAGTACATGTGAGACCTTTTATTATATATTACATTTTCACATCCATCCATCGTTTGTTGAATTTATTGTGAACTGAACATAGAGATGAAATTTTGCTGCTCATATAAATCACTTTGATTTCAGGCAACAAGGTCGAAGGTAGTTGATGAAACGATCAAATACATACGATACCTAGAGGGTGAACTTGTGTTTCTAAAACAACAGCAAATGGCACTTCCAGTGCACCCAATTCTGCTGACTCAGCAGAATAACACATCCGCAGTAGAGGTGACGGTGTCAGGAAATGTGACATTCTTCGGCATGTCCTTTGCTTCCCGACCCGGGGTGCTTTCCCGAGTTCTACGAGTTTTTGTGAATCATTTGGCAGATGTCTTGATGGCCACCATTGCTTCTGATTCTGGTGTTACTCGTATCACAGTCACAGCGCATGTTTTGGAGGTCGGTGCTAGAGAGAGGATTAAAACAGATCTAATGGCTTTGTAGTAATTTATATTAGCCCTTTTTTTGTTAATTAATGTGATGATTTAAAATTAGTTCAACCTGGATGATAATGTAAGGTTTATTTAGTGTCTATATGATTGTAATCAAGTTCGGTATTTTATTTGATCAATCGTCAATATCTACCGTCGGCTTCTAATGTTTTCATGTATAACCAAAAATTTTGCACTAACACTTTTGTAAAGTACATTTGAACAATGATCTGAACAAAGTATTATTACATTATATATAGACGACATGAGTGAGGCTATGGTACTATGCATAGCACGGATGGGGTCCGTGCTACGGCCAAAAAATTGACTTTTTAAAATCCTAATGGTCGATCCAACCGTTCAATGTGATAACCATATGAATATGTACTTGCAAACTAAATTTTATATTTTTTCGAATTTTTTTACTATTTTTTTAGATAGGTAGAATTTTGATGGTCCAGAATTTTCAGAAAACACTGATTTTTCTACCTATCTAAAAAAATAGTAAACAAATTCAAAAAAATATAAAATTTAGTTTGCAAGTACATATTTATATGGTTATCACATTGAATGGTTGGATCGACCATTAGGATTTTAAAAAATCAAATTTTTGGCCGTAGCACGGACCCCATCCGTGCTATGCATAGCACCATAGGCTCACTCTAGACGACATTGCAAAAAGGGCCAAATGGCCAATGGTATATATAAAGTTCTTTTTAGTTAATCCTTCCCAGATATAAATTATGCAAGTACCTTATCGGCAATTTCTAAGAATGAGATATCCAGAGAAATCATTACTAAAAATAAATAAAACAGAAGCCAATTAAATATATATATATATATATATATATATATATATATATATATATATATATATATATATAGGACAGTGCTACGGTGCTACGCGTAGCATAGAGCCCTCTGTGCTACGGCTCACTTTTTGAGTTTTCAAAATTCTAGCGGTCGATCCAAACCGTTCAACATGATCTCCATATGAATATGTACTTGCAAACCAAATTTTACATTTTTTATAATTTTTTTACTATTTATCAAGCCACTTTGAAAAAACACTAATTTGTACACAACAGTAAAATCTGCTGGATTATTGGATCAGCGATTTTCAAAGTGGCTTGATAAATAGTAAAAAAATTCTAAAAAATGTAAAATTTGGTTTGCAAGTACATATTCATATGGAGATCATGTTGAACGGTTCGGATCGACCGTTAGGATTTTAAAAACTCAAAAAGTGAGCCGTAGCACGGAGAGACCCTTATATACGCGTAGCATATTAGTCAGATTCTATATATATATATATATATGGTCATGCTATTGATCATGCTTTTGCAGCATATGGCGGCGCAGGCCACCACTAGTGAAAGAGATCAAATAGGCAAGAACAGTTTATTGTATCTGCAAAGTAGAAAGTTGCTGCATAATACAGCAGCACTATTTGTACTACATTGCTTCTTTTGCAAAAATTAGTAACTGTAAAACATCATATCATACAAGAAAGGCCAGCCCACCAAAGGATACCAACGACCTGAATTAGTCAATGATTAGCTTTCACTGCCAGTAGCACATTGCCATTGCTTTTCTTCGAAATTAACAGATGTAGGGCACAGATTAGCTACGTACATTTAAAGGAAAAGAGAAGAAACTTCTGACAATTTCGGTGTCTGCTCTATTTGGAACCCTGATTTTCTGTGTTCCATGAGTAAGTAATAACAAGGATTTTCTTCTTAAATTTTTTTTTATTCACAGAAATTATATTCATGAATACTCGTTTAATTCGTGTGGTCATTCTGAAAATTGCTCTAACAAAATAATATATGAAGGTATAACACTGATACCTTTTTCTGAGAAGAAATATCGATGTCCAGCCTCCAGATTTCAATTATCAGGACACCAGGTGTCAGAGTTTTGCAAAAGTGTAACGACAAGGGGAAAAAAATGGAAAAAAAGGAAGAATAATAAAAGGGAAAATTACAATATACAGAATGACCTAAAAGAAAGTCTTGAAAATCCCCTATGCTGATCTTTTCTTGAAGAACACTGATATTAATTAATATACAGAATGACTGATCACTCAAAAGAGAGCAATGTTTCTTTTAATATTTATAAACTCGGAAATACTATCGGTTCGAACTGCAAGCGCACAATCCTATCGAGTAGTATGTTCGAGGTCGATCCACAGGGAATATTGGTTCAATGCTTTGAGCGATCGAATCGCAATCTTTCGAAAGGCTAAACGAAATCTGAAAATTGAGAGATGTTGTTTTGATCAATGTAAATTAGGAAGCAATTAAAAGTAATTAAAATAAGGATAGAGATGAGAATTCATAGGGTTTCGGCACACCATTGCCACTCAATCCGTCTTGACAATATATTCCGTTTGCGTCTGATTTCCTGTTGTTGTTTAATGAAAGACACCACATAGGTCACTGCGATTTATGTTACGCGAGAATGACAGATCTTTCACCGAGATTCTACATAGGACACTGCGATTTTCCTTACGCAAATGCCTGATCTCTCAAATACTCCAAATTACTACACAGATCACTGCGATTTACTTTACGCAAGTGATGGAATTTGGTACGCGTTTTGTTGGTTTGGTTTATGGTTTCCCCGCTAAGGTTTTCTTCACATAAACCTAATAAATCTCAACGAGACTAATTCATACAAATAGTTTCTCTTACCATTAAAGTACTGTCACTACCCTAACAGACTCAAACTAGATCATTGAAGTTAGATGGAGATAGTAAATCACAAAAACATTTTGTTTCAACAACAAGAAATCATAATCAACAGAAATATATATATCAAAACATCAAGAGTAACAAAGTTTACTGCCTAGCCCTAAAAAATGAACTTAGCCGCGGAACGGCATTGTTACAAGCACTCATCTCTTCTCACTTTAATCAAATCTAACCCTAATTACAAAGATAAGTTATTCTTCTGCCCAGGGGCCTTATATAGGAGTGGAGGGACATCTGGAGATTGGGCAATACGGTCCGTATTAGGACCTTGACGGTTAGGGTTTAATGCTCCCAGCGCTATCTTCTGGTCTGTGCTAGGCCTGGTCCGTATTAGGCAATACGGGCCGTAACAGAGACTTAGTCGATGAGCGTCGCTGATCCGATTGACCCGATTCTAGCTCCATTTGGTGTAAAATAGTCCCAAAACCTGTTTTCTGCAATAAAACATAAAGAAGGGTGACAGTAGCCTTTTTCTCTAATTAATTAAATATAAGTGTGAGAAAATATGCAAAACCTAAGCCAAAAATCTACGTAAATCATCATTATTTTGACTCTGATCACGCCTCCCAACTTGAATTGTTGCTTGTCCTCAAGCAACGACATCCCAGCTGGTCAAAGATCCGGTCTAGGTTAAACCATACAATCTCAAGGTCTTGTTTAAAATTAAATTAGAGCTTAGGTTTGGTACAATTGGCATGACAATAAAAATTTAGAACTCAAAAATATTCATGACCTCTCCCTTGAACAATTTATTCACCCCATGATTGACCCCATTATGCTTACCCTAGAAAAATTATCATCGAACAATTTATTTCACAAATATCCTTAAATTTGAGAGTATTAATTTCCACTTCGATTATAAATGGATCCCTTCCAATCAATATGAATTCTAATGATATAAATTTTGATTTTCCTTCCCAATCGATTGGAGCAAATTATGACAACTGAGTGTGTTGGTACTTGTGACTATTTTTTGAAAAATTAAATATATACAAGAATTTAAATTTGAGAGGTTTTCTCGAGCCTATTGGTAACCAGTCTTGCGTAGGCACCCGTACTCTTTTTATCCTCCATCTTTTATTCTATTTTTTTTCTTTTTCTGATTTTTTTGTATTTTTCTATTATTTTCTGAAAAATAAAATATTTTTGTGTCACAAGCACCATGATTACACACAATTCCAAATATTCATTCATACAAGAAATTATTGCATAGTTTCGCTAGAGGTCTATTTATAATAAATGAGTATTCTAAAACACTATCAAGTTTAAAAAGACTTTGCAAAGATAAATTACCCAACAATAAAAATTCTAGGGTTTGTGATTTTTGGTCAACACTCATGGTTAGCAATTAATTGTTCACTTTGAGATCACTAATTATTTTTAAAATTCTGAATTTTTGGTATCATGGTCGATTGTCTAAACCTTAGTCTAATTCAATTTTAAAACAATTTCTATTTGATTAACCTACTCCTAAGGGAAAAATAAAAATGCAAGCTAGCTAAAAAGCTCAATCTAATCATTCTAGGATTTTCGGTAAAGCCTCAAACCCTAGTCAAAAATTGAGTAAAACTACTAGCACCTAAGAATTTAAATTGCGAAATTTTTTAAAGATACATGGTCAATTTACCTCCTACCCCAAGAATAAAATTGAGCATTGTCCCCAATGCTCGAGAGATAAAAATAAAGGAAATAGTAAAGTAAAAAGACCGGGAAAAGATACAACTCACTGCACTTCAATCCTGAGGTGGTGGAGGTGGTGGTGGGCGCTGGATCTCCTCGTAGAATGATGGGTCGAAGAGTCCGTATGGTGGTGGCTGATATGGTAAGCCGGTGGTGAGGGCATGCTGGTAATACTGCTGTGCCATGTAGCGCGTCTGCTGAGTTTCGCGCCTGCCCTCGTCGACACTCCTCCGAACCTCTTCCATGCTGTTTCGGATTTCACCAACCTCTTGGTGAATTGTAAAACTGTTCAGCTCTATTTGCGGGGTGGTTTCGTCCGTTGTCAAGGTGAGCACAGTGAGGTTCGAGTCCATCCAATTTACCATTTGGATGAACTGATCATAATCATCTGTAGGGGCATCAGATGGTGCCGCCCCTGAAGATCCGGCTCTAGCTGCCGATGTGCCTGCCTCCCTATATGCATTAAAAGGGGGCTCCTCCTCTTCTCTTTGCTGCCGATCGATGTTAGCCTGATTTTGCATTGCGGCTTGGCTCTCGATTACATCAATGTAATCCTGAGGAGGCTCATAAGTCAGGCTCGCGTGGCGTGCCATTTTCCATGAGGCCCTACTACGGAGATTGAGATGTCGGAAGGGAAATTGGAGAATTCCCTTCGGTGAATTGTAGAAGTAGGGACCTGGATAGTGGCTGGTGACAAATTTCATGGCTTGGAGGCATGACATGTCGATTTGTGTGAGCCCGCTTGCCTCTTTGAGATGATCGATCTGCAGAGAGAGTTGGTTGGCTAAGATCGTGGCCACGAATCCAATGTAAATCTTTCCATTACTTTTCTTAGCACGGGCGACCTCACGGATTTGATTGCAAAGGAGATGGCCGAGGTGAGGTCGCACCGGTGTTGGCTCGATCATGCACTTGAGAAGATAGAGTTCGGGTAATGTCACCTTGGATGAACTCTCGCCTCTCGCGAAAATGGAATTGGCAAGGATTACTTGCAAGAGGCGGACTTGGGGATGGATGATTCTGCTTGCCGGTCGAGTTGAGATTTGATTGTCTTCAGTGATGCTGTATCAGAACTCTCGGCAGTCAGGATAATCAGAAATGTCATTGTCGGTGAGGTTGAAGATGGCGCAAAAATCATATAAAACAAAATCCAAATCTTACTTTTTTTTTTACGTGAATGCATACTTAGAATGAAATAAAATCATTAATCCCTTTAAATATTTTAAACATTTTACATTACAAATAAAATAATATAATTATGGTTGAAAACTGACAACAAAACATCATATCTCTCATTGTTTTTTAAGTAATAGACCTCTGTTTGGGCTTACGATTTTGAAGTTTTGAGGTGTTGAGCCTGTTGGGCTTGTGTAAACAGTGTATTTTTAGACTTCTCTTCAATTCGACACGTATGTACATAAATTGATAATATATATAAATAAAAGAAATCAAGGGACCAATTGCTGCAATGCACATCATCTCTAATTTATTCATGCTGACTCAAAACAGCACAACAGTGTCGATACACAATAGTACCATAATGGAATGGCCAGTACTATAATAAATACACCAAACATTCTAGGTCAATTATAAGTATTATGATCATGTGCTAATAGGTACAACACACATTCTAATCTATTGATGCTGACTCAAAACAGCACAACAGTGTCGATCAGGGCTAATAAATACACCAGCCGTTCTAGGTCAAGTATTATGAATTTATGATCAGGCTAATTAATTATAACCCAAAGGCTCATACACAACTTGCGCTTTTGGTTCGCCCCTCAACCAACTGAGACTCTCCTACAACCCCCAAAATGCCAGGAGTTCGCATAGTTGACATGTCGCGTGTACCGCTCCCTCCGGGGCCTTACCCTCCACCTGGCAAAATCGTACCGCTTTCTTTCTTGGACGCACGGTGGATCCACCTACGACAACCTGTACAAGATCTCTTGCTTTACCCTATTTCCATCCTCTCCTCTTCTTCTCTACATTTGTTCAAAACTTCTCTCACGCAAGCCCTGTCTTTCTTCCACCCTCTTGCCGGTAAGCTCATCTACTGGCACTCCACAGATCAACTTGTAATTGATATTTCATCCCCCGATTGTGGTGTCTCTGTTATCGAGGCAGAGTCAGACCTTGACATCCATCGCCTCATCAGTGAAGAAACCATTGACATAGAAGCGTTTAAGAAGCTTGTACCGTATTATAGTATCGATAAGCTTCCCACGCCAGTTTTTGCCGTTCAGATCACAAAGTTCGTCAGTGGTGGGGTTGCGGTGGGGACCGCACTCCACCACAGTGCTATGGACGGAATTGGGTTTTGGCGGTTCATGGAAACATGGGCAGCGCTTTGTCGTGAGAATAGCGTGTCATTTCGTCCGTCCTCTCAGACTTCACATGACCGGGGGGTTATTCTGCATCCACACAAGGAAGAGATTGCTAGGCGGTTCATGAGACTTCTGGCGCCAGGTTTACCTCAGGTGAAAGTCTCAATTTTAGCTAGTGCCTGACTTCTAAATTGTATATCTTTTTTAGAAGTTGAATTAATGCATATTTAGTGGTTCATGCTGCTAAATAGAATTATCATGCACTGAACTTACTGCACAAGAGCTATATGTATCCAGATACTTAGATTAATGTAACAATTAAAAGGAAAAAAATGTTATCTTTTGTAACGCCCAGTTGACCAAATGTTTTTCATTTGGCCAGCCTTGCCTCCACATTAGTGGCTTCAGCTCTGATCCTAGATGTACTATATAAATTTATGACTATACAGTATACATTATTAAATGGGGAGGATTCTCTGTTTTAGGTATTTTTTATGATCCTACCAGATTGATTAGGACCTATTGCGAGGAATTTTTTTTGATCTATTGTAGTCCTTGCTCAAAATTTTATCTCTCCACTGGTGTGCCTCCTAGAAACCCAGATGGAAAAGAAGTACAAATAAATTGAAAGAAGCGCTAGGAATTTCAGTGAGGATTCCTGTCAGATAAGCACTTAATTTATTGGTGCTGTACTTATTTTCTCCCATTTTTTTTCAGTTGGTATCTTGTATTTTTCTCACATATATCATTTACAGTCGTAAACTTTTCAACTCATAACATGTCGATGGATGGACATGCAACCTTTTTATGTATTATACAACTTCTCAAGTTTTATGCCCCTATAATAGCTTTTGATTTATTCAAGCAAATTTACTTTTTGCATCCTGCTACAGTTGCCACAAGCGCCGAAGCCATTGCTCCAAGATCACCTCAAGCTTGCACGACGCACCTTCACGCTTGACAGCACAGCAATTCAATTCCTCAAGCAATGTGCCGGCATACAATCCGATGGCCAAACCATCTCCATGCCATCAGCCTCCATCGCAATTGCTGCTCATGTTTGGGTCAGTCTGGCCAAAACCAAGCGCCTCCCGAAAGAGAACAATGCCACGTCCCTCTGGCTGCTCGTTGACCTCCGGGCATACTTCAAACACAACAAGAACAATGTCTTATTCACCGGTAACTGCATTCGCGGAGTACAGGCCAGATCAACTTGTCAAGACCTCACCGTGCCAAAAGGACTTGCAAATGCATGCCTAGCACTTGCAAGTGCAGTGAAAGAAGTGAGGGAGAGGCCACTAGACAGGGTAGAGAGATGGCCCGAAGAGTTCAAGAACCGACCAGCTGGGATGAACGTCATGGTGGCGGGGTCCGCTAGGTGGGGAGCCTATGAGATGGATTTTGGCTGGGGGAGGCCGAGTCGGGTGGAGCTGGTTTCAATGAACTGTGATGGAGAGGTGTCTATGTTTGCCGGTAAGGAGAAAGGCTCAGTTCAGGTTACTGTAGCACTTGCCGGAGGGCAAATGGAGATGTTTGCAAAATCATTTCTTGCTGGACTGGCGCAGCAAGGGCAGTCTGACTCTTATGGGATGGCAAGGTTATGATTGATGATGAGCAACAATAATATTGTACAAGTTTATAACTTGCCAACAGTTTATTTTAATTGAATTTTATCACTATTTAATCATTTTGACTAATCAAATAATTCATTATGCATTTAGTTTCTTAGTGGCACCTCTATCCCTATTCCAGTGACGCCTCTTTGAATACTCATTTCATTTATCAGGTTCCCTAATTAGTTTCGGGAAGATAAATATAAAACGAGAAAGTACTCAAAAAGGTGAAAACAAACAGAAAAGGTTATGAAAGATGATGAGCATGGGGAGGGAAAGGCGGATGGGCAAATGAGAGAACGTCAAATTCATTATTTATTTGATGAAAAGCAAACAAAAATAATATATTGATTCAGAAAAATGAAATTCTAGTGATTTTAGAAGACAAAAATGAAGGGACAATCTATAACATGGGTAAAGTTCGGTAACATTAGTGATATTTACAGATGTTTGATCAAAAGACAATTTATAACTTGGTCAAAGTTCCTTCTGGCGCCCAACTGTTCTCTCTTGCATTATAAATTGCCCCTTAAGTACAAATGAAAGGTTTGGGCAACCAATTTCTCTTTAAATGAGAGGAAAAAGAGTGTTTTTTTTTCTTAAGTATCTAATATGCATGTGGGTCCAAAGTTCATGCTTAAATTAGAAATTCTATAGCTTTGGGAAAAAACAAGCTGAAATTTACTGGTCTTTTTGTCAAATTAGAAAGCATGTGAACACCAGAAATATATCTCAGCGCCAGCGGTGCTATTATTTTTTTATTGTTTTTAATAGTCAAACCAAAATGCCACAAAGTTTAACTGGAATGTAACCTCATTTGGTCTAAGAAACTCTTTCCTTCTAGTTTTGAGGAGAAAAAGAGCCGCATATAATTTTCATGGTCGACGGTCTTGTACATCTCGTATTCATTTTTGATAAGCTCAGTTAGAGGCCCAATCAAGGCATGCAAGTTCGGGCTATGAAATGCTGCTATAGAGAGCCGCTCTTTCTCTGGATTTATTACAGCCCGGTGCTCGATACTCTTGTATTTGCCATTTGTAAAGATCTGCAAACAAAAATAAAATAAAATTGTTGTATATCCAGTTAAAGGGGGAAATCAAACAAATGTATTAAAATATTGCTTTTGAGAGAACTCACTGGATAAGTGAAATTAGAAGAGAACAGTTAAAATAAAAAGTAGTTGATCTTTAAGGGCAAGGAACATTCTACAAAGCAAGGGATTTTAATTCAGTTTGTACTATTTAAACCCATGCCATGTCAGTTTGGTACCAGCTAAACTTGTTTATTCTTTTGTTGGAACTTCATTTATAGATCCTTTTCTAAGCCAACAATTCATTTAATCCCCATATCAGTGCATGAAAGAAAATGAATAACTCAAAATATGGTTCTTCAATAAATTGAAAAAAGATTTGGTACAAGACCGGTAACTGTGCACAATGGTTTAAAATTTTAGTATAGTAATTCTTGCCTGAAAGCAATCTCCAAGATTGACCACAAAAGCCCCTTCCAGGGGCCTGACAGGAACCCAGGTGCCATCTCTTTTTATTTGAAGGCCTTCAACATTGTTTACTTGGAGCACCATGGTGAGTAGATCGCCATCAGAGTGAGGTGAGAATCCCATTACCTTTTTTTTCAAACATAGGTTCATTTACTGGATGTGAAAAAAAGCAAATGAAATAGTAGGGGAATAAAATGTAAAAAGAAATGAATATAAATTAATAATGTCTAACCTTATCATATTGGAGACATGGGGGGTAATAGTTTATCCTTACTGACTGAACACCATCTTTGCATTTCTCAGTAAGGACCTCAGGTTGTAGTCCTAGGTTCTTGGCAATTATGGCCAAGAGAGAATGCACAATTTGATTCAACTCTGACGAGTATTTATCTAGTGTAGGCCTATAAGATAATAGCAACAAAAAATAGTTACAACTACATGAAGAACAAATTGTTGGATTGTCCACATATAATCGCTCTTAGTTTCATCATCAGTTAATATTTTTTCTTTGTGCATGTGTTGCCCGGGCCCATCAATGAATTGGAGACTAGATGAGGCTCTCATAATCAAGGTATTGTTAGGAATACAAGTTAAAGGCAACAAGAGGGCTAAACCTTTCAGCACCATACAAGTTCCACAATCCACCAAAAACAGTAACTACCTTAAATACCTAACTATAGCCAATTATGAGATTAAAATGAAAAACAAAAAGCTGCTCTGAACATCTTTATTTTGGGGTCAAGTAAGGTCAACCAAATCTAGGACTAACACTGATCTTGACGTTAAAAGCAACCAATCCATCTATGCTATGAGGATCCATGACCTGACCTTATCCAAATGCTGATATCAACTCATAAACAATCAATCAACTAAAATGAAATTGTAACCTGAAACTAGAAGGTACATCTGGCCAGAATCTCAAATTTCTACTATCAATCGGCAATGTATTGAGATAAAGAACATCGCCCCAATCCAGCTTCTGTTCCTCTGAAACCACAAACAACTGGCCATAACCCTCGAGCTGGCCAGGCTGCTGAGCAAATCGCCTCTTTGTTTCTAATGGTAATTTAAAGAACCCCTCTATGTCACTCTTCATTCTCTCAATCAGCACAGTTGAAACACTATGGTTGATCAACTGCAATCATAAGGTTTGTATTATTATTCAAAAGATGAGCTTAATTAGCCTATTTTAAGTAGGGGTGTTCATTGGATCCAGTTTATTTGGTCTTCAACCTATCCGACAAATTTTGGATTAAATAGTTTGGTTTTTTAACAAGAGGATTGAAAAATTAATAAAAACCTGGAAAAAGCCCCATTCCTCGCAAGTTTGGGCTAGGAGCTGAGACTCCGTGGGTGAGAGCTGGGGATCGATCAGCCTAGAGAAATCGATGACAGGGATTGCATCTCCACCGTTGGATGAGACTGGATCGGCCGAGGCCTCTAGCCGGATGTACCTAGGGGGCACATGGTCTGGGTCCCCGTTTGAAGCGGCAGCGAGAGCCTGCACGTTGGCCACCGGAAGTGAACCCACTAACTCCATTTTATCAGTGAAAATGAGTAGTCACAAGGTTTCAAGGAGAGCTAGCTGGTTAGCATTTGAGATAAAATTCGCAGCTCGCTGGCAATTAGCTCGTTCGAATTGGTTTTGACTTTTGAGTTCTCAACAAATCAAGTTATTGACTCGAACTGAACCCAACTCAACGAAATCAACTAAAATTCATTAAAAACTTTATTATTAAAATAGCAAGTTTTTAAAGTCCTAGCATGCAACGAAAACTGCATTTTAAACATCAGACTGCGTAGTGCGTAATCACACCCAACTTAAAATTGGGTTACTGCGTGTTGTGGCCCAAAATTGGGTTCGCAGATTGCTCAAAATTAGGCCCACGACTCTGTTTGCTTATGGTTCAGAATTAATTTAGACTCAGCCCAATTTAGTGATATTCAGTACAATAACCAATAAAATGTTTCTCCAATGGTTTGCCTAACCATTACCATTGTTCGCCCGCATTTTCTATTTAGTAGTACCACCAAGTGAATGATAATACGCACAAGCACAATTTACATTTTAATTGCTTTTCAACACAGCACCTACCAGCAAATTCAAACTCAGAATGTGCTCAATTCCACCTCTTTTATCTTGTCAGGACATCCAAATTCATGAATCAATCACACAATCACGCAGACATAAATGAAGGTAGTACTAGAAATGAGTACATCTAACGTACCCCATAAGGCCATAATAGTTTGATACCTCAAGTTATCAACAAATGTTTAACAACATGCACCACTCAACAAGAGAGTTAAGGTGCACTGATCAACATTTTATGGAAAACTAAGTTCCACTTTGCAATAGAACAATGAGGGCAAAACCAAAGTAGCAATAAATATTTTGAAGACATAAAACTCATTGAGAAACCAACACTACTCTCTCCACTTAAAACCGCAATTAGTATTGCAACAGACAAAGAAAAGTGTCATTTTTTCTTCACCTCTAGCTGGAGCCTGTATATCAGAAAAGCAAAATTAAAACCTCCCTGTTCTGAGATATTGGAGAATTCAGTGAAAAGAAATACTACTTTTTATCCTTCATCAAAAGGGTCAAATGGGTCGAGTCAAATGAGAAAACCCTTAGTAAGTGCTACTAAGGTTGGTGTATAAACCCTACAAGTGCTGATAAGGACAAGAATTTATGATTTGGTGGGTCCTTATACTGAACCTTTCATAGCACAGTACAGGAATGGTATAATATGGGGCCGTAAATTCTGCAGCTATCCCTAACCTGACCAATTGAGCTTTAGCTTACGCTAGGTTTTAGTTTTAGATGTTATTAATGTACCGAGATCAGCCTCAATTGACCCCTCAATTATGCAATTAACTGGCAAACAAATCAAGAAATAAAATCAACTCGAAAAAAGAACAAATATCTCAAACCAGTAAAAGAACAAGTACCCTGATTTCTGGTACACATTTGTGTATACAAGTGTCAGACCTTACCAAATGCCAAAAATTAAGTACACAATCGTTTCGGTAAAAGCATATCCCTACAAAGAAGCAACTTTGTATAACTTCAAAGTAAGGCTTAAACATCAATATCAGGCCCTGATACCAAAAGAAATCACAAACCATCCCAATTCAACAGGTGATGGATGAAAATTCAGCTTCAAATTTTCATCAAATTAAACCCACATAAACATAAAAAAGCCAGAACAAAATTCAAAATAGAAGGAACAACATTTGGGAGAAAAAGATTGTGCTGGTACTTATGGTAGTACATTACAGTCGAGCATACTTATACTTCGCTAACTGAAACACTACTAAGATAAGTGTCCGTCCATCAAGAGAAACCTCATATAGCCCCAATTTTGAAACATGTACTCTACTGCTTCATTTAGTTTCAATATTCGTGTCTTTCCTTTGGATTATTTTCTTCAGCCAAAGAATCAGAAAATAACCCTATTGACTGGTACCAGACTGAGATTACGATAAATATTGCTTATTCCCACTTGTAATACCTGAAAGTAGGCAACCTCAGATTTCCCGCAGTTGGCACACTTGATGGCCTTCGTGCGAGGAATGGTGGGGTCTTCCATCAAATTTAGTAATACCTGAGTGTGCTCAGCTGCTGCATGGTGCACCTCGTTTCGGTACACACAGTTATTGTCTGCCGCCTCCTGACACAAGTTCATAAAAAATGATTTTAGATAAGTGCAATTTAAGGGGTGATTTACAGGTGATGATTGCCAAAATCTTGTTTGTCTAAATTGAAACGAGAGGAAAAGAAGGTGATACCTGATAGTCGCAATTGCAGCAGGCGTAATAGAGGACCTTGTTCCTTCTGTTCTCCCTCGGGTAAAGCATGTTATTACTGCATGAATGTATTTTAGTAATCTTTTCTGTTAGTATTCAGTCTGTTTTGACTAAATATAAAACACAGACATTGATCAATAAAGAAACCAATTCAACAACAAAATTACAATATAATATATAAAACCCTAATTCCTAAATCTCCAAATACATATACTAGATAATAGCTATTCAGTCCTAAGGCTCCAATCCTCGACTGATTTTTGAGGGAGAGAGAAGACGTACCATTCGCGACAAAATTTCATAGTATTCATTATTACTGCTGCGGTTAATTTGGTAGTGGAAATGGGGATCGATCCTCTCTGCAGATTGATAAGATTATATTATTTTTCTGTTTTTTTTGCCCTTATTATCCTTTTGTAGGGTTGGTGTGTATGCATGTACCTTAGGGGTACAATTTGTTGGTGCTGCACAGCAAGGCTGCATTTTGATTTGTCGTGTATAGTTGCGAAAGAAGGAAGTTTCTTTTACAAAAAATAAATAAATTGATATACTATTGGAATGTCATTAATTGATAAATTGAAATGATATAGTGCGGAAATAAAGATATAGTAGCAAATGTTAGGAGGATTTGGTTCAACTGTGAGTTTATTTCTGGAGGATAGGAAAGATGGATGGTAATTAAATTGACGAAATAATCCTATAATTTATGTATCAAAATAAGTGTAAGTTTAGATTTCTTAAATACCAAATTACCAAGTATATTATTATCGACAACAGAACAAATTCACAAATTCAAATTTTGAGATATTAGAATTGAAAGATAAATTTTTATGGACAATTACATTTATTTGGTTCTTCACAGAGTAAATTGCTCTTAATTCACAAATTTTTTAAATCAGGACGATTGATGTTGCTCGTGTTAATTTAATTGAATGTTGGAATTCTCTCTCACATTTCCAAGGCCAAAGATAGAAAATACGTGATGGATCTTTTAGAAGTAAAAAACCAATGTTCATTGGCCATTTTATCCCATGGACTTGTCCACAACTTCAATATGATGAACATGGATTCAATACTATGGTAGACAGAGACTCTGAAAGTGATTATTTTGGTCAAAATAAGTGAACTTTTTGCCATAACAATTGACTGTTCTGGTCAGAACAAGTAATTATGATTAATTGTATATTTTGCACTTGAGTTTTGCTTCTATGAAGAAATTTTTTTAACACAATTATACTAAATTGAATATTCACTTGAGAACCTAATATGAATGAGGGAAGTGATTATTTAATTCACAGCAGTGATTATTTCACATAGACAAGCAATTATTTTTGTTAGGACAAACCCTTAAATATACTTTTACCCCTTCTACATAACATGATATAGTAGCACCATAAAGGTCTGGAAGGAAACAGCTAGGAGAAACAAAATAAGGAGGTAGGGCTTGAATGATTGCCTGAGGAAGCAGAGATTGTTTGAGTCAGTGTTGTCTACAAGGAGACCGTGCAAAAATTAGCAAAGAGAAAGACTGTCCTACCAGAAAAAGGAGGCATTCCAGAAGAGATTGTTGCCAGAGGAGTCAAATAATGACGAAGGAGAAGAAGGCCACTGGAGAAGGAGATGGTCTCTTTAAGTCGCCAGTAAAAGGTGGCACCAGTCAGCCAGTCACTGGTCTTGGACAGAACCAGATGGCCAGAGAAAACAGTAAATGTGAAAAGTAAGTACTCAACTAGTTTCTTGAAAAGAAAAGATGTTGATAGAAGGAAACTACACTGGGGGAATTGCACGGGAAAAGACTATTGGCGCAGGAGAATATTTCTCTAAATTGATTAACAATTTTATTAAGTTTTTAGATTTGCAGATATAAGTGGAAGAGTACAGGAGTGGATCCTACAATTTTTGTTAAAATCCACAAGATTTACCATTTCTTGTAAAATAATAAGGTTCTATTTTAACCTGAAGGTACAATGTAGGTCTTGTACACAGATCAAGGAGGAAACAAACAAATTTACTATATATGGTTTCACGTGAACTAATTAAACATGCTATAGTAATTCTAGAGTGCATACAAGTTTTTATGTACATAATATCTCAAGCGTACATCCTAAATTATAGCACTTAATTTTTATGCACATAATGTCTCAAGCTCACAACCAAAATTATAGCACTTAATTTTTCTGCACATAATGTCTCAAACGTACATACAAGTTTTCCTGTGCATAATGTCTCAAGCGTACATCCAAAATAATATCACTTAATTTTTAGGGCAGAAAAGTAATTTCAATTAACCTTGAGGAAAAGAAAGAGAGTGAGTGCACAGGCCACACTTTCAACTCGGGATTCTACTCTTTCCAATAGATCAAATTGAATATCTTTTATATAAGGAAAATTGTATCTTGATCTTTGATCTTAGGTCTATAGATTTAATGCAAACTATTTCTTTCATCAACAAAAATGTAAATTGAGGAAAAATACCATTTTCTTGAATAAAACATGGCAGTTACTATATTTGTCAAGTTTAAATTTTACCTATAGGATGTATCTTAAAAACGGATGTACATAAAAACTTGGATGTGCCAGAATTACCCAATTAGTTAAAAAGAAACATCAAGTTAAAATTAAACATAGTGGTTTTTTTTTTTTTTGTTGGCAAGGAACACCTTAAAAACACGGATTTTTATTTACATTGTATTTACTGGCCCCAAGTCCGTTTAGTTTAATACCAGCCAATTTTGCTTCTTTACAGTGTATTATCAGCAGAAAATTTTCAGTTTTTTTTTTTTCTTTTTGTATTTCTTTTGATACAACTTTACTAGTATTGAATATAGAATATAAATAACTGAAAAATTTTCTGCTGATAATATTGAATATATAGATCATGGATTCAGTTTGAGGCCTATATTTTGTGTTCAATGATTGAAATTTCGACATAGAATCCTTGCCTGAAAGCAACCACAAAGATCGAGTATAAAAGCCCCTTCAAGGAGTGGCAGGGATCCAGATATCATCTCTCTTTAATTGAAGGCCATGAACATTGTTTGCTTGAAGGGTCGTGATGCTTGAGATGAGAACAATTGTTACTTGTAGGAACAGCAAAAAGCATATGCCAAACTGTTTTATTAGAAAATAAATAAATTATACACTTAAGTGGGAAGAGAGTACCAGAAAAGCCCAACTTGAAGCAATTAAAATGAGCTGCAGAAAGCTGTCAATGAGCTCCTTATGTTTCAGGTCAAATAAGGTCAACCAAAATAGAATTAGGCCAGAGCTAAACCTTAAATCCACTAATTTATGCTCTGAGGATTACTGACCTGCCCTTTGAGCAGTGTGCCCCAAGCCCCCAACTACAGATAAACAAGTTTACATACAAAAGGAATCCAATATAAATGAATTTACGACATGAAAATAGGAGGTACATCCGGCAGAATGTCAAATTTCTACTATCAAACGACTATATATTGAGATACACAACATCTGCTCAATCCAGCTTCTGAATCTGAAACTCCCCCCCACCATCGCAGTCTTCCTTCTCTCAATCCGCTTAGTTGGAACGCTATAATTTATCAGCTGCAATCAGTATCTTTTTCCATAGATGAACCTAATTTGGCCTCTTAATTCTGACAAAATAGGACTTGAAAATGACTAAATAACCTGGAAAAAGTCCCCTTGCCCACAAGATTTGGCTAGGAGCTGAGACTCCACAGTGAGAGCTGAGAATCGATCAGCCTAGCGAAACCGATAGCTCTTCTCTGTCTCCCATAATATCATTGGAGCTAGTGTACAGTCTCCAATATGCCTCATGCCAGCAATCACTAGATGTGGGCCCCAAAATTCAGCTTTCCATTTCTACTAGTTCTTTTGCTCCATTGTTTTTTGCCAAGGCAAAGCGTTATTTGAAGACAAGGGCCACAAGCTCTCCCTCTGGGTGTATAACAAGAGCGAGACCAGTAATTGAAGAAACAAATTTACATTTGCCACCTCTCATTACTGGTCATGTCTCGTTATACACCCAGCGCGAGAGCTTATGGCCCTTATCTTCAAATAACGTTTTGCCCTCAGAAAAGGAAAGAAAGGCCATGATAAACAATTTCAAGAAAAGAGCAAAAAAACAATGGAGCAAAAATTCTGGAGCCCACGTCCAATGATTGTTGGCATGAGGCATATTGATATTATGAGAGACACAGAGAAGCGCTATTGGCTAGCATGACACTTGAGCAGTTGCTTCGTGCAGGACTCGAGAAAGGCCGCATTCCCTTTTTGTGACGAGAAGACACCCATGGTTGCTTGCTGCAAGAAGTTGAGTGATCGGAAGAAAAATCTAACAAAAATTCATTTCAATTCATTGGAATAGAATAAAAAGGAGATTATTTAGAATTGAAGTTCCTCGATAAGAAACCTTATTTGATAAGGAGAATTCAGTCTACAATTACTAAAAACGAGCTGATTGGACAAAGGAAAAGCTCGAAAGTATAACATAGCAACAAAATATGCATTATATGAAATAAATATTGAAATTGATTTAAAAGAAAAAGAAAACCGACCTAAAAGTAGGACAGATGGGATTGCTCGTCTCTAAAATCACCACTTCTGCAATACTTCCCACCTCTTTGTTTACATTAACTGAGACATCTCCAGCAAAAGAATTAACACTACCAATAGAGGGATGCTTGTTGCACGGAATATGCCAAAATTTTGAATATATGGTACCAGCAGTTTCCTCACTAATCCTTTATTATTTCTCATCTACTTGTTGAATATACAGTACATGCATTCCACCTCGGATGATCAGACGGTCCGGATCTAAACTCAAAATTTGAGTTACTTCCGATCCAGAATTAATCCAACCTTAACCTATGCAACATTAACAAACCTTCTCAGAACCACATGTAACTGTTACATTTCAGAGCACTTCAAATCCGTTCACCTAGATAAACATCAAGAAATTGTAGGCAGAAATTGCATCATCTTCTGTGGAAATAAGTCACAATCTTAGCTCATTTCCACATTTTTTTTATCACGTTAAGACATCCAAATTAATGAATAAAAAACAAATTACAAATGAAAGAAACACAATATAGCAACTACCAGGAAATTGTAGTCGGCAATTGCATCATCTTCTGTGGAAATAAGTCACAATCTTAGCTCATTTCCACATTTTTTTTATCACATTAAGACATCCAAATTAATGAATAAAAAACAAAATCACGCGGAAGTCAAAATCGAAGGAATGTTAGAAATGAGTCCATTCACAGCATCAAATAAGAATTTAAGAACTTGCACTGCTCAGCAATGACAAAACTACAAGTACGCTCTCTCAGCCTAGTCCACAAAAGCTACAGTTTCCCCTTTGTATAGAAAGACAACAGCAAAACTAAACTAAAGCCGAACATTTTTGTAGCTTGAAATCATCAAATGACCTCTAATCTCTCCACCTATAGCCACAGTTAGTGTTGCAACAGACAAAGAAAAGTGTCATTCCTTCTTCACCTCTAGCAGTAGCCTGTAGATCAGAAAACCAAATTAAATTATTTCTCAGATCAATGCACTATATTAAAAGGGTAAATCGGGTTGAGTCAAATGGCACAACCTTAGAAGCACTTCTAAGGCCAACAATTTTTGGTTTGGTAAAATACATACTAGAACAGAATTTTTCCATCCGCAGAACAGTGGGATGGTACGCATACTCAAATTCTAACATTACCCAAAAGAGCTCGATGTACCCTAATTGTGCAATTAAGTCTAGGTTAGCTTCAGAAGTTATCAATTTAGTCCAAATAAGCATCTACATACGTACCTCAATATGCAACAAAGGAGCAAACAAGTCAAGAAAAATTATTAGCTCAAACAAAAAGGATCAAATTGCTCAAGTTGGTAACAGATCAAGAACCCTGATTCTGGTAAACACCAAATGATACCAGTGCCAGACCTCACCCACATGCAAAAGATCTGGTACAATTGCATTTTGATCCTTTCTGTTTACAGTTTAGGGTTTAGGGTTTTATAACAAGTGAGAATTAAACATTAATTTCAGGCACATAAAACTAAGTCGCAAAACATCCTATTCAACCCAGGATAGGAAAAACGCAGGGGTCTAATCCTTAAGTTCAGCTTTACTTTGTCCTCAACTCAACCCAAATTAGACCAAGAAAATAAACCAGGAAAAAACAAAATAAAAATAAAAAGCAAGACTTTGGACAAAAAAAACTGTAGCGGTACCATTCTGATGGGTACATTACAGTTCAACATACTGATACTTCACTAACTGAAACACAAGTATCCATCCAACAAAAGCAACCCATTAGCCCCAAAAAGTTCAGAACATGACATTCTTGCTCATCTTATTTTCAATTTGTATTCCTTTCAAACTGATTTCTCCAGCCAAAGAATCAGAAAACAACCCTACTGGTCGGTACCAGACTGAGACCACGAAAATTTTGCCGTTTTGCTCCTTGTACATACCTGGAAGAAGACAGCCTCAGGATGGCCGCACTGGGCACATTTGACAGTCTTCGTGCGAGGGAGGGTGGGGTCCCCTGCGACGTCCTGCAACACCTGAGTGCGCTCAGCTGCTGTGTGGTGCACCTCGTTTCGGTACACACAGTTGTTGTCTGCCACCTCCTGCACATGAGTTCCCGGAAAACATGTTCTTTAGACAAGGCAATTTCAGGTAAATTTACCGGCGATGATTGATAACAATATTGTATGTATAAATTGAACCAAAAGAGGAAGAAGAGGAAACCTGATGCTCGCAATTGCGGCAAGCAAAAAGGAGGATCTTCTGATCCCTGTCCTCCCTGGGGTAAAGTATGTTGTTACTGCACAAACGTATCATAGTAAGTATATCTACATCAGTAAAATTAAGAAGAAATTAAAACAGCTGTCGAGTACTAAATAGAACTTAAGTTCATTTTAATTTTTAAACCTCTAAGCTCACGCAATAAATTTTATATTTTCTAGTAACCACGTCAGCAATTATTACAATTATTACTATGGAAGAGAGAACGAGAACTAACAGAAATAGTTAGAAAGCGATTTTTTTAAAGAAATCTTTCTAAATTAGAAATTAAGTAACTCCGCCTGTGTAGATTCTACACAAGCTGTCCCAAGCCAGAAAAAAGGAGGAGGGTTGTAATAAGGCGTGGCGAGCCAGCGTAACAACACAGCCTTTTTTATGGAAATGAAACCCTCAAACCAACCACCGGTTAGGTTTCATTTGTAGCCTACTCCAACTTTTTTTGGGACTAAAGGCTTGTTGTTGTTGTTGTTTCTAAATTAGAAATTACGTTAAATTCAAAAATTAAAATAGGAAGCACCACACATGCTTTTAGAAATAAAAAATAAATTTTAATACAGATAGCTCTTAGGATCAGAAGAACCTTAGTACCCCGAGTCCCCAATCCCCAAAGACCCATATTAGGTATTAGCCTTTATCAAGCTTAAGGCTTGTCCGAACCCAGCTTTTCCTCTCCCTACTTCGGAGAGAGAGAGATAGAGAGAGAGGCGTGGGGAGGGACCTACCATTCACGACAAAATTTCATGGCACTCATGGTTACTGCTGAGGAAGGGTGAATCGGCAGTGGCCAGTGGAGATGGAGACCGCTCTCGTTTCTTCCCCGCTGATATTAGATATATCGTAGATTCGGCGATGGTGCGAGTCATTTTGGGTAACGAGGTCGAATGCAATACCTGAGGTGCAATAATTATATCCATACCGTTCTTTTAACCTGGCACGAATCTCAAAACGAACTCCTATGCTTTTCATGGGCATCAAATTGAGTTTGACCCGGCTTAAATTAATCTGGGACGTTTATTTTCCATTCAATAGCCTCAGATATCCTGAAATTTTTATTAATCGAAAAAAATAAAAAAAATATCGCGAAACAGTATCATTTTGGCTAAAATTCTATATATAGTACAACGGGATGTATCTCGTCCCACGGAACATGAAATTTTAACCTGTTCAGATTAGTAAATTTGTTAATCAGTTCAGCTTCGTTAATCATTAATCAAAAGCTCGGGACATTACAGATTGTCCCATCTGACCTCCAAAAAAAAAAAAAAGCTTCGGACTGTAGGGATCGTCCCGTCCAAGAAGCAAAAAAAAAAAATTCACAGCCTGGTTGGATTGTCCCGTCCAAGGAGCGAAAAAAAAGAAAAAAATTCACGGACGAGTTGGATTGTCCCGTCCCGCAATCTATATAAGGATCTTCCTCATAACTAAAAACGCTTGTGCCTTCTTTCAATTCTTTATGTTCTTTATTTCTTGTCTAGCAGAAACAAATCGATCTCCGTTTGATTATTTCGTTCTTTCAGTTCTTTATGTTCTTTATGTGCTTATTTTGAGCTACTAGAACGTGTTTGAAGCGGTGCTATTGTATGATGATTAATTAATTAATATTAATAGTTCATATTGTAATGATAAATTATATATAATTTATTTATTATTGTGTTGGCTAATTCATAAAAATAATTAATCATGCTAATGGTGAGGATTCATTTCGGTGGTGATATACGACACGGTCGTAAAGGAGTAGAGTATAGTATTAGCTCTCAATTCTCATTGAGTGTGACTGATGAACAAGGTTGGTATGATGTGAAAGGTGAAATTTATCGCCAACTTGGATATTCTGAGAGTGAGTACAACCTAAAAGCACATGCACGGGTTAATGTTGGTACAACAACCCAACGTTGTTATGAGAAAATAGAAATCGTGTGCGATCAGAGTTGGAGAGGTATTTATAACCAAAGTATGTTTGCCCAAATCCAGTATTGTTATGTCTACATTGAGTTGGTTTCAATCATCGATGAAATGCAACCGCAGTTATTCACTTATAGTATGGTACCGGAGGCACAACCAGAACCTCGACAGACCTAATATAGTGTTAACTATGCGGGTCCCAGTTTCCAACCCCATCAGACACAACAAACACCGAGGCAAGACCTTTATTTGCATCCTTATCCCGATGTGAACGAGTTGTCACCGCCTGTTCAAACAAAATACAATAATCAGTACAGTCAATGGGTTGATCCGTCGGAGATAGGTGATCCTTATCATGATGTTGATAACAACCTCATCCGTGAGACCACGACTGCTTGATATTTTTCATGCATAACATTTTGAAAGAATTATATATAACCCTAGAATTAATAACAATCTAAATTTGCTAAACACTCACGTGATTAAATATATTACTAAATCAACAATTACATATAAACTCTAAAACTCACGTGAATAAATAAATTAAGAATAAATAAAATAAGAGATGAATAAATTATCTAATTTATCAATTCTTGCAAACTAATAAATAAAACCTAATCAATTCAATTCAATTTCATAATTCTAAATTAATAAATTACTTACATCACCAAAAATCCAAAATGAATGAATTATCTATTTTATTTTTTTTAAGAAATTTAGGCTAAAATATAGTCAAAATAATGGTATGAATTATTCATATCATAAATGGTTGACAATTCCGATAAATTATTCATACATGAACCATCTAATAAATTATTCTAATAATTGAGAGTAAATGATTGATCTCAACTATAATTGAATACTCTCAATTCTATACTATGGACTAATTAAAATAAATTAATTAAACGAAATTGATTATACCATATCAAATGAGCCTAAAAATAGATAATCAATTCTTCTAAATCCTAAACCCTAATTTATCAATTCTTCTAAAAAAAATTAACAAATTAATAAAATTAATAAAATCAGTTATTTGATAACAAATTATATAAAAAAAATATTCTAAATTAACTGATTTCTACACTAATTCATCTCATTTTTATTTTAAAAAAAAATACCTAAGCCGTCCGACATATTGGAGTGGAGTGGGGCGGGGAGCCGAGATTCACGGAGCCGGACGGGATAAACCAACCCGTCCGAGTAGGTGTGCGTCGTCATGGGGTCGCTGAAGAGCTTCGCGTGCTGTTCTGGGGTTTCCTTGTTCTGTCGGTGAAGCACAGAGCAAAAGGCTACGGAGATAGAATGGAGTGAAGTTCGCGTAGGGTTTTGATTTTGCTGGGTCTCGGACGGAACAATCCAACTCGTTCGTGAATTTTTTTTTTTCACTCATTGGACGGGACAATCCAACCTGTCCGTGAATTTTTCTTTTTTTTTACGCTCCTTGGACGGGACGATCCCTACCGTCCGAAGCTTTTTTTTTTTTTGGAGGTCGGACGGGACAATTTGTAACGTCCCGAGATTTTGATTAATGATTAGTGGAGCGGAGCTAATTAACGAATTTGCTAATCTAGACGGATTAAAATTTCACGTCCCGTGAGACGGGAAGCATCCCCTTCTACCTATATATCTATATAGAATTTCCACAAAATGATACCGTTTGGCGATATTTTTTTTACATTTTTGCGATTAATAAATATTTCGGTCAGATATCTGAGGGGATACGGACTCAACGGTGTCTGGAGTTTATATTGGTTTGTATCCGCACAGGTACTTGAGGGTGCAATAAAGAATGAACGGTCTGGATTTAGTCCCAGCCAAAGCAAAAGATGCCTATTATGACTATAGAGGGTTTGCTTTAAGATTCGCACCAAAATTAAAAGAACGGTCTGATTTTTTTCTATTGCACCTCAGGTAACCTGAGCGGACCCCCTAGAATCATAATAGACACCGGATTCTTTTGATCCCTTTAATTATATTAGGGGTTCTAAGCTTGCTCTCAGCTTTTAATATCCATAATCAATTAATCTAAGCTTTATATTAACTAAGTAACAAACGAACAAGTATGAAACGTTACTTATCACTGTAAAAGAAGTCATTACCGAATTCAGCATATTTGAGAAGAAAAAATATATAAAGGTATTTCGATCTTAATTTGCATACTATAATATATATTTTACTTTTTATTCTTAATTCTACTTTCAAATGAACAAATATTTCTTTGCAAATGATATATATTCTACTCTTTATCCCTAAATCTACTTTCAAACGAACAAGTATTTCTTAATCCTTCACTTTTAAGTTTTAAAGAGGTCATGTCGAACAAGCCCTCGCCTTCCATTCTGTATTGCACCCTCAGATACATGTGGGATACGGACCCCGACTTTATACGCATCGTCTGGGGCAACTCTCCGGGTGAACGCAATTTCTGTGTGATTTATTTTTGTGAAAATACTTGTATATTTTGAAGTCCGTATGTTCCCGAATAAACTTGTAATAAAAAAATGCAATAATGATATATAATAATTAAGTAGGCAAAGCAAGAGTGTGATGTGCTCACCAAGAGAGGTTGGTGAGCACAATTTCAAAAATCTATCGGATTAGTTTCAAACGACGAATTCAAATTATTGAAATCCATCTACATGTTGCATGTATATGCAAAATTTTAAAAATTTCAAGTTCATTTAGTACAAGATCAAGCGGTAAAAAAAATAATAAAAAAATGAATACATAAAACAACTTATAAATTGTTCATTTTTTTTACTGCTTGACTTTGTACTAAATGAATTCGAAACTTCTAAAATTCCACTTGTGAAGTAAATGGGTTTAAATGATTTGGACTCGTTGTTTAAAGACAATCCGATAGACTTTTGGAGTTGTGCTCACCTCTTTTGAAGTTGTTGTTATGTTTATGTAGTTATATTGGATATTTTATTTGTAAACTCTTTATACATATTTAGACTTTCAAAACATATTAAAAAGATTTACCGTATGCATAACAAAAGCATTCTTTATGATTTGGTTTATCGGCTACAAATATAAAAATATTCAATTAAATAACTAAAATGATCTAGCTTGTAGCAATTATATAAGAAATATGTTCGCGATGAAAAAAATTCATTGAAGGGCAAAATTGTCTATTATATAATATTTTTTATAATATTGTGAATTGTGTGGTGTCAATGTCCATAGAAATGTAAAGCCAGTCTCAGGCTGTGGGTCCATCTTCAGGGTACAAATGTGTTGCAACTTGCAACACAGTCGCGAGAGTAGCGCCATCTGAGCATGCAAATAGATACTGAGAAGAGAGAGTAATTATGATTCGTAATGAACGGTTCAGATATAGAGTATATTAGGAGATTTGAGTTTGATAAGTCGAAACGAGGGACATAGCATATATCGATTCTTTTGCACGCACACTAAGAAAACAGGCCATAAATTAAAATAATATCCTATGGCGGCCTGGGGCAGCATGTCCTATGCAATAGGAACAATACGACTATACGAGAGTATACACTAAAATCTAATACAATCTGAAGTTATAGGAACAATAGACCCATTATTTAACAACTAAAATACACTCCTCTTCAAGTTATTAAAGGCGCCGAAGCTGATTCAACATAACACGACCAGAGCATTAGCGTCAAGGAATTTGCATCCTTTGCTTACACCTAAGTTTTCTGTTTAGCTAGGATACAACATGTCAGCAGTAAACTAAACGACAACCAACTAAATATAACAAATAGAAAAATACCTACCTTAAGCTAACTTACATTTTACATCAGAACCAGAAAAACAAAGCTTTTCAACCCAAGATCTACACACCAATTTTAACAGGGTACACCTCTATGTACACAGATTCTTAACACTGCTTCTGACCTCCTTTCAGCCATTTACTCGATCTGCTTCAGTATTTTAAATATCAAATACAAAGAAAAACCAAAGTTAACCAACAAAGTAAATTATTTATGAAAAAAAAAATCTACATAATTTAATCAATGAGAAAGAGAAGTTATTGAAAAAGAAACACTGGACATGTACCTTTTGAAGGCACTCCACCTTTGAGGGTAGTTCGTGTACCCTTGTCAGTTGGCACCTTGGCTATCATGAGAGAACTCTGTAACCCCTCCAGCAACTAAATAAAATAATTTTCCAAAAAAAAATACACAATATGATGTTAAAAGTTGTATCTACATCAACAAACATGAAAGTAACAGCTTCCTTTGTTAAAAAAAAAAAAAAAAAAAAAGCACTTACCCTAGAGGTGGGTTGGATACGACGATTAGACCTCCGTGGTTCGGACGAGTCAGTAAGTGAACTATCAGCATTTCCAGCAGCAGAAGAAATGGCCTTTCCTTTACCTCCTACATCATGCTCGACGGACATGCCTAATTTCTTCCTAGGTGGAACCCGCTGTTCTGACAAGGAATCTAAGCTAGTTTCACTGCTGTTCAAGGCATGAGATTTTCCAGATTTAACTCCAGCCCTTTGTTTGGAGTCGGCCGCTTCCTTCGCTTTTGGCTCGGCTTTTGATTTGGGTGCCCTATTTTGGGGCATCAGATAATTTGCAAGTTTAACACTAGGGTTAGAGTTTGCTTCAGTGGCACTAGCAGCCACCTTGTCAGGCTTCCCTCCATCATAGTGCTTGCTCACGTCCATATACTTTTTCTTCTTGCCTGGTCTTGGCACACCAAATACTACCCTGGAACCTTCCTTCTGGGGACCTGGGCGCACACGCTTTGAGTTTGGCTCACCCATTGTAAATTTCCCCATGGTTAAAACCTTGTCATCAGCTGGCAAATTCAGCAGTCTAGAATCTTCAGACTTTTTCTGGGGAACAGGCCCTGAGTCAGCATTTGCAGCGGTTGTTGCTTGATTAGGATCTGATTCAAGCTGGCCAAACCTCTGACGCTTTTCATAAGGAGATTCGCCCTGCATAAACACCAACTTCATTTTAAACTTTAATTTAATAGAAGTGCTGCCAAATCAGGTGCAAGCTGGTGCTGAACCTTGCTACGGCAGCAAGAGAATAATAACCATACCTGTTCCCCCAGTTCTATAATGAACCTCTCAATTTTGTGGAATTACACCTCAATTAACACGATTCAGCAGCCTTACTAATCCCTCAAGACAGAATAATGTCTTTTTACCACCCTATAAGTCATAGCCCCTACCATGCCACCAAACAATAGAATGCAGGAAATTGAGGTTATAGTGGGGAAGATTTAACTAAATGAAATTAAAAGCAACCTCTTTTGGATGAGTTTTCTTGCCAAGGGAGCGTGACCACAGAGACCACTGGCCATCCTGCCAATTGAGAGATGGTCGTAGATGCCAAGATTCCACAACTGAAGACCCGCCTGCAACTGCATTTGCAGAAGAGCCTAAATACTACTCAGACAGCAAATACAGATAATGAGGTAATGAACAGTTACTGCAGTTACCTAGGAACTGAACGGTGTACTTGGTTCCATCTCCATCGCTCTTGTCAGTCACAACTCCTTCTCTCCAACTGTGAGAAAAAAAAGTCGAATTATAAGCTGAACAAGCAGCACTGTTAGACAATATTCACCTTTCTCTAAAAATAAGATATTGTATTCTGAGCTTAAGTCCGATTTAGTCATTCTTCACACTAAATTTAATCCTCTCGTGTGTGGGAAATTATTGTACTGACAAGTACAGGAATAGGAAAGCTGTAATTGATTGCAAAGACAGTTCAAATGGGATGTTATTTTCAGGTGGAATATGGTAACACATATTGATTTCCGGCAGGATTGATAATGCAGGGATATCACCCTTGCATATTTGTTTCCTAAACTGTACAGGGTGTGCTATCAGCAACATGTATCCTTGCATATTTGTTTTTAAGGAATGATATTGTTATTTTACAATTTAGAAAAAGCTTACATGGAGATTTAGCCCAAGAATGGGCTGATCTGATCATAACTCAAAAATAGTGAAACCTTGGTAATGATACTGATAAGCTGCCATGGAAATGGGATAGTTGTGGACAATTTCCAGTAAAATCTCTGTACGAGTGGCTGAACTTTGGTGGTATCAGTTATACTTGGTTAGGCAAAATTTGGAAAACAAAGGTGCCATTAAAGATAAAGACATTTTGTTGAATGGTTCGCAAAAAAGATTTTGACTTGAGAGATATTATATATAAGAGAAAGTGGATAGATAGTGAAACTTATGTGTTCTGCGATGATAGAGAAACAGTTGATCACCTGTTTGTTCAAATGGACCTCTGTGCATCAAATTTTGGATTTGGTTAGCAAGATACAATCACTGTGAGATGACTTCTACTTCAGTTGCTAAAATTCGGAGGGCTATAGTAGAAATACCTAATATAAGAAAATGCTATGAAATTGTTTTTCTTTTTACAATCCTGTGGAGTACCTGGATGGAGAGAAATCGAATAGTGTTTAAAGAAGGGGTACCAGAGACTGGAAAGTCAATTGTTGCTTTTGTTATTTCACTGCAACACTATTGGCTGATTGGTTTAGGGGATAATTGGAGGCAATTACTCTCTAACATCATTCCAGAGGGTGTAGAGGATTTTATGATGCAAATAGAGAAGAGTCCGGGACTGATGGATGGAGATGGTGTGCCTCAACCTGGAGGACAAGAGATGATAGCAAGCATGGTGGCAGCGTTGGCACAAGGCAAATCATAGCACAAGGAGGAACTAAAATAAAAACTTCTTATATTTTGGCATATTTTTATAATAAATCTTGGAGTTCGTGGCAAATTCTAAGTTTAATGGTTTGCTTCTGTATTAGCTAGATAGTTAGAGAGCGCAGCTCAAAAATTTATAGCTGTCATAAATATAGGAACAGGGATAGGCTGGTTCATTACTGGTACATGGATTATCAGTACCGGGGGTACCATAGTTGATTCAATGTTATTTCTGAGTAAGGTGCTCAAATGTAGCAATTGAGTTTTGTAAAACATAGGTTCGATGTTTCGAATGAAACAGGTGGCACCTCTGGTGTGTCACTTTTTTCTAAAATAAAAAGAAAAATCATCCTCTCATTATCAACTTAATGTGATTGCAAATAACCCTCAAATTTGTCAAGCATATCAGAGGAAGCATCAGGAAGTACAAGCAAAGTCCAGAAAAGAACAACTTACCCATCTCTGATCCAAGCATCAACATGATTCAAAAATTTATAGCTGTTATAAATATAGGAACAGGGATAGGCTGGTTCATTACTGGTACATGGATTATCAGTACCGGGGGTACCATAGTTGATTCAATGTTATTTTTGAGTAAGGTGCTCAAATGTAGCAATTGAGTTTTGTAAAACATAGGTTCGATGTTTTGAATGAAACAGGTGGCACCTCTGGTGTGTCACTTTTTTCTAAAATAAAAAGAAAAATCATCCTCTCATTATCAACTTAATGTGATTGCAAATAACCCTCAAATTTGTCAAGCATATCAGAGGAAGCATCAGGAAGTACAAGCAAAGTCCAGAAAAGAACAACTTACCCATCTCTGATCCAAGCATCAACATGATCTCCGACATCCCAGGAAGATGTTCCGACAGCCTCCCTACGACGCTTCCTTGTTCCTTCTGGTTTCGGGCCAGTTGCTGGATGAGCGGCACGTACTCTTGGGGGCTTGTCACCTTCATTTCTGAGTACAATCCACTCTTTGACTTGCCCCAATTCTGCTTCAATCCAGGTAATGCTATGAGGCTGGTTGGTCCATAATAAATTAAAAGAAAAAAAGACGGGTGAAATGACAGAATGAAAACACTAGATGGAAAAAGAATACCTTCATCAGCAAAGCGATCAGTGTAGCAGACATGTATCCGGTTTTCTTCCACATCTAGAACTGTAGCATGAAACCAAACTCCTCTGTGGCCGGCCTCATCAGCAAACACCTACCATACATTACAAGATAACATATCAGAATTAGAAGCATGAAAAGATATATGGAAAGCAAACATAATTGTATGAAATTACTGACCTCAATTTGGGATCCTTTCTGGAAGCCAATTTCCTTTTCTTTTGCTGAAGGCAGCTCATTGACAGTAATATCTTTCTCAGAAGCAACTGGGACATCTCCTGTTGTTTTCCCTGTTAACAGGCAACACATAAAGGTAAATGTGTAAAAATTTAAACAGATGTTCAAACCAATGTTTTTAAATGCGGTTTTCTTCATGCATGCGGAAGGCCACTGCATACCGCATATGCGGTATGCAGCCGCATATGCGGATTTTAAAATGAGGATTCATATATATATATATATATTCATGTGTGCATTTGAATTTATTTCCACATAAATTCATGTAACAAATTTTGTATGCAAAAATTATATATGTGGATCTATTCTAAACAACAAAACAATTTATACAAGCAGCAATTATATATGCGGCTCTATTCTAAACAGCAAAACAGATTATACAAAATTACAAACAATGTGCATATCAGAAACTAGAATTGTCTTTCTAGTAATTGTGTAAAAAACCAATGTGCATATCAGACCAAACTGGACATTACTAGTAATCAGCTTATTTAATTTGCTTGTAATTTTCTTTTGAACATATCCATTCTGATATGCATTTCTTAATAGGGATTCAATTCTAAATAAGCCAGAGATCGATTTAGGTTTGGAGGAGAGAGTCAGAGAGCAATTGAATTTGAGATTTTGGGTTGGGTCCACATAACGCATATTAATTTTTGGTTCCATGCGCCGCATATTAAATTTTGCACCCGCATATTCAAAACCGCATGAGAGGGACTGCATGACATTATGAGCGCGGATTCCGACTGCATAGGCATATGCGGTCCATGCGGCCGCATTTAAAAACACTGGTTAACTTCAAACAATTAATAAACAACAGATACAATAATGACCAGTCTTTAACTGTTTAATTGAGAACAAACCAAAGATATGTTTTCTCCTTTTTTTTAAAAAGAAAAATATGACAATTATGCTACTAAAAACAATTATCTTATGCTAGCACTCAACAAGAGCCAGTCAATACATGTATTTGCCTGCATGGCACTTTACGAAACAAAGCAGACAGAATGGCTAAAAAATGTTACCTGCATCAGTATTTCTCGGCACCTTTTGAGTACTTGAAGATTTCTCCTTCACCTTTTCCTGATTCTCTGGCCGAGCTTCTCCAACCTCGAGTTGGAGGTGACTAGTTGTGGCAGGAAGCTGCTTCTCTATCTCTGTTTTAGAAAAATGTGCCTTCCAGTACCCTTCAGGACCAGCCTCCAACAGGTCTTTTATCCCCAGTGGCAGAGGATCTCCCATAGCAACCACAACTCCAGCCTGAGACACTGCTTCAGCCACAACCTCAGCTGCTCTGATCACTGCATCCAAGTTCTCAGCTCGTTTTGCAGCAGCAGAAGCAGCTTCCACTCTTTGCTTTGCAGTCTCTCTAGCCATAGAAATGAATGAAGCCTGCACAGATCCAAGGGGTCCAGTTTTTTCAGACATGAGAGGAGGCCTCACTGACTCCTCAGCCATCATCTTAGCTTGTAATGCAGCTTCTGATGCAACTTTAGCAGCAGCTGCTGCAGCTTTGGCGACAGCAGCAGCCGCGGCAGCTGCAACTGCAGCTGAAGCCAACTTCTGTTCAACATCTGAGGTAAGACCAGAGTTTCGTTGTGCAGCCAGCTGGGACCACACACTTTGACTGTACCTGACTGCTGCAGCCGCATGTGCAGCTGCATCTTCAGCATGCAACTTGGATTGCTCGATTCTAGAGCTTGTATCTTCTGAAACAGTCGTCTTGTTATGCTCGCTGGGTCCCACGGAGATGTTAGCACTTACCACTGGGTAACTTGGAATAGGTGAGGTGGGGGTAACAAGTGATGTGCCAGAAGCTAGCTGTCCAGTAAAAATAATTTTTGGTTGAGTCAAGGGAGAACTACTTGTAGGGATCAAGGCCATAGGTGATGAAACTTGAGGTTTCTCAGGCTCTGTCGCAGGAGTAGCAGGTGCTTTCTTCCTCTTTCTTGTTTTAGGTGTTGTCGTTGGGGATACAGTAGGAGGAGAAACAACTGTTATTTTTTGTGCATCCGTTGCCCCTATGCTTGCTGGAGGAGATACTGTAGCTATAACATTCGATGGAGCGGAAACAGGTGCTATGCTTGCAGTAGTATTTGCAGCAGAAGTGATTGCTGGAAAATTAGTAGGCGGGAAAACAACTGGCAAAGGGGGAGGCAGTGGTACCGATGTGGATGGTGTCTTTCTACGGGGTGTTATCTTTGATGCTTCAGCAGTGGTAGAGATAGTAGTAGCAGTTGGAACGGGTGAAACCGGTGTAGTCTTAAAAACAGAGCTCTGGGTGGAAAGTAACCAAGGGTTTGGGTGTGAAGGAGATAACCATGGTGTCCCTGTTCCAGATGTCTGGTGTTTTACTTGCATTGGTTGGTATGGGTTAAACATTGGAGATGGAGACACATTCTGGGTGAAGTCAAGGTGTGTTCCCCTTGGCAGGGATGCAGGAAGTATAGGAGATACTGATGGCACAGTAAGAGTTGTGGGGACTTCAGATTTAGTACTAGCTTTTTTCCCAGGAGCAAATGACTTTCTTTTTGCAGCACTTTCCTTGGATGCACTTTCAGTTGACCGGTGCACTATAGAGTCCAGAATGAATAAATATCATATGATACAGTAATGCAACAAATAACAAACAAAACATTATATGTACCAGGGATATGGTAGTCTCAAGTGGAAGTTGATTTTCTAGTATAGGAGATGTAGTACAATACTGGTATATTGATGGTCCAGTGAGGGTCAGATGCATACCAGCCAAAAGTTTTATTGTACCAGATGAAATTGCAATCATTGGTTCATACTTCTTATATGAGAAATTACCTGGTTGAGAACTGCCAGGTGTCTCAGGAGAACTCGCACTCAGAGGTGACTTCTGATTCTGATATCTCTCCATGGCAATACGCCAAGCTGCCTCCCACTTTTTTCTTCCGGCACCTGACATTAACAAGTTTCCACCAATAATAAACAAACACAAGAAAGATCAACTTACAATACGAAAACGAAAAAAGGGCCAAAGTGTTACACTAACCCGAATCTCCAAAGGCAGAGACCATATAAGTTTCACTGGGTGGCACCCCTTGACTACATTGTAAAAGAACAAAGATAAGAACAGTAAAAGAAAAAGAACCCAATCATGGTAACAAAAAATACAACTAGTCGCACTCACATAAGAGATCCATAAGCAAAGATCTGTGCACGCAACTGCACATGCTGTAAGTCAGTGAAAGGTTGATGTGCCAATTGAGCTGAAGAAGCTGAAGCACTCAGATCAGGCAAACCAGATGCTGAAGATGGGGTTTTGACACGAGGCCTGCCACTACTACCTAAAGGACGTTTCTTCGTTGGCTCCATTTTTATGGGAGATGGGGCTGATTGAGTCTTTTTCCTCTCACGCTTTTTCTTTGGAGAAGGGTCAGGTGTCCTTTCCTCAGTTTTGGGAGTGTTGACGTCGTTTGTGGCCTCATATTTGTTCTTCGTGGTGTTGCCAAGGAGGGCTCCACCTTTGGAACTCCCCTTTGAAGGCTATGATCAAGTTTCAATCATAGATGAACACATGCATCAAAATATGAAGATTTATCATACAGGAAAAAATTCTTAAAGCATGTATCCAAGAACCTGCCTACAAAGTCCTAAGCACACATGCACCCACTTTTTTGCAATATGCAATTAGAGTCGTTAGTGTTCTTGTTCCATAACAAAAAGATCATGCATCCTTTTGCAAAGTGAAAAAAAATGACCAAAAGAGCAAATTACTATGATTGGACTCTCCTATATATAGTTTTCAGACTTGTACGAGAGCATTTGGACTAACCTCTCCTATTTTTAAACTTCCCTTCAAATGGGCTAGGTCATACTAAAATGAATCTTAGGCAGGCACTTTCAGGTTATAAAAGCAAGATACTATAGATATAAGGATGACACTGAATTTCTTAGGTAATTTTTTCAAGGGTAAATTATGCTGTTGTTGAAGCTAGACTCTTGAATACATGCTTCATAAGTCAGAATCGGATAATATATTATGGAACTTGTGGCTTTTTTCATATTCTTTTGCAAAACAACTCCTGAGCATGAACATGAGTCTGAATTCAACATTTATCTTCACCTTTATAGAAGAGTGAACAGAAAATGAGAGAGAATACAATTCATGTCTACTATATTTCACATGTTTGCATGTAAGGGAGTTTTACCGTGGCAATATCAGGTGACTTCATACTGGGAAAAGGCTTCCAGTTAGGCACAGTCTCTCTCTCAGGTATATTCGCCACCACATTGAAGGAGAAGCTCTTATCATCCTCAGAAGCTGTGGTATCACGGTTTGAACACTCTAAACCATGTTTTGCTTTAGTTGCATCCTGAGCAAGGTCGTCTGAAACACCATCTTCTTTAGTCTCATCTAGACGACCACTAATGATGGTAGGTGAACCACAAGTTAGTTCGGTAGAACTTTGGTTGTTGTCAGTGCCTGTGCCAGCTGTTATGGTGTCATCTTTAGCAACATCTGAGATCATTGGAGACCAAAACATTATGTATAAACATAAGCTCTCAGAGCAAGTTCATTGGATAACATTACACTTGAGCAGGACATGCTGAGATCAGTTTTTGATAAACCGACTCTTACTTTACTACAAATTGGACCAAGATAACCCAAAATAGCCAGGAAAAAAGCAAACCATAGTTGCAAATTGCCATAAAAGCAGGATTTCTGTATTTGTGTGAATAAACGCAGAGAGAGAGGAAGAAGAGGAGGGAGAGAGGAGAAGAAGAGGAGGGAGAGAGAGGAAGAGTGTGAGAGTGAGAGAGATAGGAGAGGAGAGGAGGGAGAGAGACCTTCTGTACAAGGGTTTGATCCTTGTCCCTCGTCCGCTGAGATAGCATTAGCTTTGCCTATACCAATATCCAGATCGGTTTCAGACTCCATGGGAGAAGATTTGCCCTCCATAGATGGAGGTGGAGGGGTCAAGATTTTGTCATCATCTGTGTAAACAGCAATGAAAAAAAGACTCCTTTAGTCAATATTGAGGTAAAAAATGGCACTGGCTTTATCACTATTACCCCATTTATTGTGCTTTTATTTTTGGCAAACCATTGTGCTTGTTACAGGTTTGCAATTAAACAGAGGCCAAATTAATCCTTTATTTCATGGAAGATTACAAAACATAACATATTAAGGCAACATATAATCTTTAGCTTAATTGCACAATTGTAGGTTATTAAGGCTTAATTGAACAGCTGAGATTTAAGTGAGACTTAATTTATATAGTGAAAAACTGAGAATACCATTACCGTACAATCATATGCAAGCAAGTACCAACTGAAATTGAAAAGTTAAAGAAGTTAAAAAATTACCTGCTTGGGGCGGAAGGGTCTCTTTTGATACTGAACCAATAATAACTGCTTCAGGCACCATAACAGAGTCTGAAAGGTCTGTAGAAGCCTCTTTTCCTTTTCCAGAACTATGCTCAGATGGTCTCATACTATCCTGTGCTGGCATTGATGGTGGTGTTTCAACTTCTGCAGTATGATCAGATCCTGCTCAAATGTCATTATTGATCTCCACGGCAAGGATAGTGTTTTATAAAGGGTTCTATACACATACAATATAAAAAATCTTCCTTTTTGCATCGGTAGACTCCAAAATGGCAAAATATCATTCATACTTAGATGTGTGCTCCGAAAATTTCATATTAACAAATAAAAATTGAAGCGGAATAGCATTTGTACAAAAAGTTTGTATAAACATAGAAAAATCAAAGGTTCAAACGGTGTGCAAACTATAAGCTATTGAGGGCGTAAGGGAAAACGAATTGTACATGCACATGATTACAAAAGAACACAGTAATAAGAAGTTTATAAATGAAGTAAAGAAGAAAATAAGCTTACCAGGTTGCTCCTTCATAGCATCACCCACCACTGAGCCATCTCTAGTAGTGACCTGTTCATTACTTTGACTTTTCAGGGAATCATGCACCATGCCATCAGAAACAACAACATTGTCAGTAATAGAAGTTAAATCTCTCTCCTTAGAAGAAGTCTCTTTGCCAATTACACCCTGTTCATCATTCGCTGCAGCCATATCCTTCTGTTTTCTCTCATCAATGGAACTGGTAAGATCTTTGGTATTTTCACAATCCTCCTTAACCAACTGTTCAGTCTCCAGCTGGGCCTTTTCTTTTTCCCCCATATTTAAAATTTCATCAGAAAGTTCCTTGTTTTCTTCACCAGACCCTACTAGAGGAGTACCTATTCGAGGGTAGCTAACATTTTCAAACTGAGCATCTATACCATAACGCTCAGCTAAAGGAGATATTTCCTTGTTTTGCATCTCCTTGTTTAAATTTCTGATTGGGTAAGTAATAGCCTCTAACAAACCCTCAGAGCTCTCAGGCAACTTGGTTGAATCAAGAGAATTTTCTATATGTTTCTCTTCGGTAATGCACTCCTCAGCACTAGACCTCATCTGACGGTCACCAGAATGGTCAAGCATGCTACCACTTGGATCCATATCCATCATGTGAGAATAATCAGTACCATTTAAAGTCTCACGTGGAACCCCGCTGTCCATTATGGGTTCTTCTTCTCTGACAGACTTCAACAGCATCTCAACAGATTCTGACGAAGTGGCCTCCGACCACACATTTTTTGATTTCGTCGTGCTGTTCTGAGGTGAGAAGTCGTTGATCCAATTACTGCCTGAGCACAGGCCTGTTATGGTGAATAAACAGTCTGGTTCAGGTAGGGAATCAAACCTGACAGGGACGTGAAGAGGCTCGTCAATATCAAATTTTGGAAGAGAAAATGGGCGTAAAATTGAAGGAAATTTGCCAGTGTCTTCTTTAGTTAGTTCAAAGTTCTGGTTCTGAAAGTCATTCTCATCATAATCCATGGATAGAGACCTGAAAACACAAAACAGTTGACGTCCTTTGATAAGGCAGAATAAACTCATAGCATAACAGTATCAGACTCCTAAGGATTTAAGTTCCATTAATTTTGGTTTTCATTTAAAACCCACAAGATTCCAAGGTGGAACAGACAAAAATTTAGAACAGTCATGAAATAATCAGAATCTTTTAAAAATCAAGTTCCATTGAATTTGATACAGGAAAACCAATTATTGTGGAGTAGACTATAATGAAACAAAATGTTTCTCTGGAATTATTCCTGCATTTTACATTTTACTTATGTTCAATTTGTGTTCTTTGGCATGTTCAGGAGGGGATGTGTTTTACATTTATCATCATATGGACAAAAAAACTGATTAGAATTGTCCGACCATGCCAAAACCAACCTCAAATCTGGGTACATAAACTTGCACAACCAAAGCCCTATAAATTAAGAAATTAATTGGCATCCAAAGCCCAAATTGCAGTCAAAGCAAACGCATTCATCGTCAATTAAGAAGTTCCATTGATCAATTATATATTGTATTTAAAATTAATCATCGCCAGCTCAACGATTGGCAAAGCTCCCTTCCTTTGTCTGCTGATAGAAATTCCCACCGATATAAACCCAAATTCAAAATAAAGGCAACATTTGGACAAACCAAAACCCTAATTTCTAATTAAAACTTTTGAACTTACGTCAAAGGACCTAATCACAACAATGGAAGAGAAACATTCTGAAGCAACAGGGAGCAATTGCATGTAGTAGAGCACAAAAAATAAAAAGGAACTCCTGAAAAAGGGATTAAAAAGGTTAATACCTGGAAAAGGAAGTCTATGCTTGCACCCCGCTCCATCCGTAGAAGAAATCTAAGTCGTTAATCGTTGGAACCCTAAATCTAGCGGCTCTCCTCGGTTTCATCACCTAGTAAGACCAAAACCCTAGAACAGCTAATTCTCGACATGAGCTCGTTTTGGCAAATTAAAAACCACCAGTAGTAGAAATACCAAACCAAACTAGGAGGAAGTGAGAAGTCGAGAGAGAGAGAGGGAGAGGGAGGAAAAATAGTAAGAAAGTACTTGTAATGCGCACACAACACACACCTGCACCAACTCTTTTCAGACGCTTACCTCGGAGTTAGGATTTCCAGTGGCGAAAACGATGATGTCAGACAAGAATCATTAACTGAGCATAGACCCCACGTACTTGCAATAGTGTAGGGACACTTGTCAGTGTTAGAGTTGCGCCTATGGCTTTTCCCTATCCTCTAAAGTCTAAAAGGACCTAGACACTGTTTTTATTCTCATTTATGCTCCGTCGTTTAGTATCATTTCTTACGTACACCTGGACTATAGATATTAAAGTTTCTAAAACACTGTTTGGTGGGGTCGTCCTGGACTACGAACCTGTTCTCTACGACACCATCTTTGTGACCCGTCGTCCTGGACTACGAACCTGTTCTCTTCTACGACACCATCTTTGTGCCCAGCCCCGGGGGTCCGGATCCCCTAAAGTAACCCAATTATTGGGTTTTGGATCGGGACCGTCCGAATCGAATCCATCGCTCGAGATCGCCTCAGGATTCAAATCTGTTGCTCGAAATGCGTGCGCTCCACTTTAGATGGATGGTCACGGATTCGAATCGGATGGTCCCGATCCAAAACCCAATTTTTGGGTTACTTCACTGGATCTGAATTCAGGCCGAGGTCGCTTAAAAGCTGGCACTGTCGCACGCCTAGTGCTTTCGAACCGTCAAATACGAGGGATACTCTCCGCTGCACCCGGAGCAAACCGGTCTCAGTAATCGAGAAAAATTTAACTTATTCTAATGTAGTTTTATTTTACTTTTTCTATTTTATTTCTCATTTAAGTTAAGTATGAAGTAAGCCACTTATTTTACTTTTATTCAACAATCAAACATAATATATAGAATTAAAATTAATGATCATTTAAAAATTAAGATCTTAATTCATGTGTTCCATAAAAACACGAGTTAGTAATTTAGTACAAGTAGGTCTGTTTGTCATTTGCTGAAATCGGACACTCGGGCGCCGTTTTATGGCCGTTTGAAATTTCGTCGTCGTTTGTCGCCTTCTCAGTAAAGATATCATCTATATTCATATGTAATTTACCGGAATTTACCATATTTTAGAGTAATTTAACATAATTTAGCGTAATTTAATGTAATATAGTGTAATTCAACATAATTTCAAGTAATTTAGCGTATTTTAATATAAATATGCTAATTATACATCAAAAGAAGTAATCTAACAAATAATTTAAACAAGAAATTCGAATTTTGAGTGTTAGATTTCATTATCTTGCTCTTCATAGTGTCTCTTTAAAAAAAATAGTTTCTAATTATAAATCACTATGAAGATAAAAGAGAAACAAAAAATAGTTTCTAATTATACATCACTATGAAGACACGCAGTAATTTACAGGAATTTACCATATTTTAGCATAATTTAACATAATTTAGCGTAATTTAATGTAATATAGTGTAATTCAACATAATTTCAAGTAATATAGGGTATTTTAGTATAAATATGCTAATTATAAATCAAAAAAAGTAATCTAACAAATAATTTAAATAAAAAATTTGAATTTTCAGTGTTAGATTTCATTATTTTGCTCTTCATAGTGTCTCTAAAAAAATAAAATGAAGAAACCGGCCATTTTCTGGCCGGTTTCTGGAGAGGAGAAAACCGGCCAAAAAATGACCGATTTGGGCATTTTTCGAAGTATGGAATTGACCCATTCGATCAACTATTCTTTTTGAAGCGGATAGTTAACGACCTGCATAGCTATGCATAAGGGCCCACCAGGCGCGCTTCCAGAAATTCTGAATATATTTATTAATTTGTAATTAACGTTGGATATTAATAAAAATGTCGGCACCTTTCTCGTACAAATAAACTTTTACATTATTGAACAATCATTGAAGATCAAAAGTAGAATGTGCATGAATTGGATTGGACGGATTTCAAATTTTTTATTCAAAAAAAAAAAAATTCTGCAAAGGAGCATAAATTGTTTAATGAAAACAATTATCCATTAAAAAACTGAAAATAATATACAACAATAATAAAGGTAAATTATTTAGAAAAATGAAAATAAAGACAAGCAACATTTCAAATTTAAGAGATGTACAGGGAGAATAAATGATAGTTTTCAATGACGCATAAAACTTCTGTGCAAAATGAATTGTCATTATAATCTAGATTTAAGAGAACCAATATTTATCTAGTGGTAAAGACACATGGCTCTTATGTGAGAGGTCATGAGTTCGAAACTCACAAAGTGGAGAAATTCTTTGTAATATAAATAAAGATTTGAAAATGTGTTTGATAGCTTGACTCCTAACGTACCCATGATTTCAAAAATAATCTAGATTTAATTTGTGACTAATAAGATTCAGTATGCTTCTTTAGTTTTTCAAATTAGAATGAACGAGTCATTCAAGTTGGTCGACAAATTGAGTGCTCCAACAACTAAACTAAAAGATCACCAATTTTGTACATATTAATCGTGCTTTATAATTGTTTTCTGTTTATTTGAATCTTTTTGCAACTGAACTGCCATATTTTAAAAATTTTGAATTGCTCGAGTCACATACCCTAGTTGCCCAAGATCACAAATGCGTACACTTATATATATAATATATATATATAGGTTGGTTATCAAAACATTTGTTCCTAGACCATGAAACAAACACTTCAATTTATTTTGAAGAAATACTGTATTTTGCATTATTTGAGAGGTCTATTTTGTCAAGTTATAAAGTCTAGGTGTAGTCAAAAGATCCGTGACTCTCCATAATATATATCTATTTTGACAATCCACTTACTCTCTCTCTCTCTTCATTCCCTTTATACACTGTTCTAAGCAGAGTCTAAGTGAAACAGTGGATAGGATGGGTAGCTACTATATATGAATTTTGTTCTCTTGTATTTTCTTGATTGTGTGTACTGTTGAAAGTCCTTATTATATTCAATAAAGTTCACAAGGCAGCTGCTCTGCCGCATGTTGCCTGGTTCTCAAAAAAAGCAGTCTGTCTAAGGATTCTCTCCGTCTATCTCTTAACGTTATCAACGTTCATTGCTACAACATTTCCAACAATCCATCACATCTCACTGTACAAAAAGATCCGTCATTCTCTTATTTTCTCCTTCCATGCATTGAGAGAAATATATATATATAGGGTCAATTGATCCCATTTATATATATCTCAAATAATTGTGTTTCTATGTGTTATTTTATAAGTTTCTGGAAAAATATTATATATAGTTTCAACTATGACTATGAGTGACCCAGATTTATTAACTTAACTAATTGTGTCCATTGTTGACCTCCAGCTTTATTATAATTTTACATGAATTCACCGAAGACATGGTTTTTGAGTCAAATTCCTAGCAAATACATAGTGGAACCTAGCATTGTGGGGTAACCACTCAATGATTTGTGAAGCTCGCTTTCTACTTCTAGTCAAGTCGCTCAAATTTTCCACAAAATCTGGGTATTTTCCTTCTAAGCTGCTCCACACCAACTTAAGGACACCGTTATGGCTAAGCGAAGCCTCTTTTGCATATCTCTCTATCACTTTTGGCAAAACTACCCTCTTTGAATTTTTAATTTCAACATTCCCTTCAAGATACTCTTTCCTTGCCTTCTTTAATTCATCTGAAAGGTTCTCCGGAGTGTACACTCTAAGCTGCATTAATAAAACAATAGTTATATTTTTTTAATAAATGATGAAATAATAATTAATATTTAAATGTCTAATGTTTAAGTCTAATTGCCACTGTTTGGCACATATATAGAGCCTATATAGTAAGCAAAACAAGAAATAGAAACATCTTGAAAATTGACTACAAATTGAAATCAAGACTCATAATTTTTTATTAATTACCATGGGGTCTGAAGAAGAACCGGTGCACAAGGCAAACAGAACAAGCGGTTCACATTCCGCAAGGGCGTAGCACGAGTTAGTTAAGTGCTTCTCCTCTCCATTTTTCTTTCTCATTGCATTTATGAACATAGTTTCAATCCACTGCAGTTGAATTAAAGCTATAAGAAACAAGCTAATAACTTTCAAAATTACTGCTATCGATGTAAAGTTAAAAGATTAATTACTGAAACTTAGGGATCAATGAATCTAAAATTTATCAAGACGAGTTAGTACAATTGAGGGCTTAACTGCATAATTCGGTAATGATATCCTATATTAATGAAATAAATAAACTCTGAACCAGTTGTGCAGAAGGACTTTCCAATTAATACTTCAAAAAAAAGGATGAAAAAAATTGTACAAGAATATAAAGATTAGTAAACACAGGAAATGGTGAGACATACTCGGCCAGTACCAGGAGTGTGGCAGTGCAGTATGTAATGCTCTATGGAACTGGCTGTCACAGTGTAGCCTCCTATGTTGTACGCAGCCTGAAATACATCAGGAGAGGAATATACATTGAAGTGAACTACTAAGTTACTGACAAAGAAACTTGAAAATTCCCTACCAGAGTTACCAAATTACTTTATATTGCAGTAATAAGTTTAACTAAACATTACCTTCTAGATTATTCTACAGATTACAGCATACAGGAGTTGGGACCCATTCTTTTTTATCATAGAGTGCTTCTATGATCAGATTTAACTAATTTTGTAAGGGATTACCTGTTGTAGACTTGTATGGTACCTGTCAGGTCTGGTATTGCAAGCAATGTATGCTACTGTCCACTGAGGACGAGATATTTGGTCTCCAATATTCTTTTAATTTTCTCAGTTTTTAATTTTTTTTAATTTGGTTTTCTCTTTTTTCATTGCAATCATTGTCCGTTTATCATCGATGCAACATGAATATCTTATAAGCTAATTTCACTACCTTGTGAATCAAAAGCATCCTTCTTAATGAACTGCTTGGAAAACCATATGTTAAATATGCCTAGGAATGATAGATTAGAATCATTAGATGCACAAAACAATAAAGTAATTAAGATGCTAAAGCAAACATAAAAGAAAATTGTAAACCATCTAGCTTATAAGTATATTACATGCATAACAAGTGAATTGTAGATATTTAACCAGAAGGCGCATTTGGCATTTTGGGCTATGCCACCCGGATTGACTCTCTCCAGCTGTTTAAGTAACAACCTAATTAGGAAAAGTATATACCGAAATCAGAACAGAACATAATTTCATGGGTATAGATTACTACTCATAATTCTACAACTGAATTGCAAATCTGCAATTTAACCAAATTATGTTCTGATATTGTGCAATAAGTTCTCTGTTTAACTATCTTATCTTTAATTGTGATATCAACTTTCAATTGTCATGAATTAACCCTATTTAGGATCACTGTATGTTCCCAAATTTGCAATCAAATCTGAAATAAGCCCAGAGAAGGGCAATATAAATAAGGTGAAGTTTTGCTCAAACAAGTACCTGTAATTATTAATAGCAGAAGACGCATCTGAACTCTGATATTTTTCTGACCAAATCGAACACATTTCAAATGGTCTTTTAGAAGAAAAGCGATCTTTGCTTCCATTGGATCTCCTAGGAAGAGCAGTTGTCAAAGATCTAGATAAGAAAGGAGCGCACATTTTCTCGGCTTTCTCTGAGGGGTCGGTCCATTGTAACAAACAATATATAGTGGCCATGTATCTAACCATTTCTTCTGACACCTTATTTGGGCATTTGCTTAGATCCTCTTTCAGACAAGTGCCCGAATTGCTGCTTCGCAAGACAAGCACCTATTATAGGGACAAATAGAAGTTAGACAGCAGCACACTTTCATATGTTTCCATGTATTTCTATTTCCTCTGCCTTACAAATAAAAGCCCAACTGGTGTACAAAGGAACAATCATGACTTCAAATCAAAAGCTCTACATGAAAACTATCTATAAGATCCCCTTGCTTATAAGAATCTAGAATTCAAATGAACGTTTCTTATAAGCACAGATAAACATCATATCTCGTACCGTGCTCACGTCAGAAGAGATACTTGTAAGATGAATGCCTTTCGGTTCGCTCGAAATGGGACCCTCCTGCCTAATATCGGGTATAGAAATAAATTTTTGCTTCGACAAAGCACCCCAAATCTGGAAAGAACGAAAATTAAACTTCTTTGATGAGCAAAAAGCACTTGAAACCACGATTGGGTGCTTCTTCGGCCGTTCTTTTATACTGTGCACAGGAGAAGCAATACTAGAACCTCGTTCTGATGAGGGAGCAGTTGAAATGCACTGGTCAAATATGCTTCTATATAGTGATAGAACATGCTGCTCGCGGTTTGCAATCTCTTCTTCAAGCAAATCGATTTCAACCATCAATTCCTTAGTCTGCACAGAAAAAACAGAATGAGGTAGGCTTTGAGATGAGAAAGCAACAATAGTCACATGAGATAATTTCAGGGCTCAAAAGTTGCTAGTCTCCTAATAATTAGAGTCCAAAAGATAATTAAAGAAAAAAAATGACAACATATTTAATATTTCTGAAAATGAACGACCATTAATGCACAACCCGCAACGAGAATCTTCATATTATATATGTGGTGGTGTAATTTAAATTCAAGAACCAAGTTCAAGACATAATTTTCTAATACCCTGCAAATGTAAAGCCATCAATACTGGATGAGGTTCAAAGTTTGTAAACACCTTCATCGATGCACAATATAAATATCTAGCAAATTGCTTCCAGAGATCTATCGTTTGATATTCTTATATTTTGAACTATGTGAGGGATTGTTAAAACTTAAACTAAGAAATGTCAAAATTTCTGTTTTAATAAATTTGTTAATTATCTTCCTTTTACTGACAAATATTTAATTTGTTTTAATTATTTTCAGCTGTTTTTAATCATTTGAGTATATTCATAATATTTATAATTTAGAGTTGAATTGAAAAATTCCAGTTCTCTCACATTACCACTGGAAACAGTTCAGTAATCCTCACTAATCACTAATTCCAGTTCAAATCCGACTAAATTGTTGGCATAAGATCCACGAGCCGTTGCATTTTTTCTTCAATAAACACTCTTTATCTTTTTGCTAATGGAGAGTTGGAGACATTCATATCAATTCCCCTCACATACACGGATTCATATCCTCTAACTCAAATTTTGAGTTAAGATCTGGACCGTCTGATTTAAATCTGCACTAATATTAAAGAGCCCTGGGCATTATAGAAGTGGACCCGATTGGTCCGACACTACAACAAAATCAGTCTTCAGCGACCAGCATCAGCAACCGCGAATTATGATTGTACGGTCCAGAAATTAAGGTACAGATTCGGATTTCTCGCATATAAGACAAAAACTCTCCGTGCCAACTCTCTCGCTCTTAGCACAAGGACAAAACCAGAGAAAAAAAGGGCTTTGGCTTTATAATCTTGCTACGTTGCTACACATATTATTCCTCCATAATTCATCTTCAATTCCATTTACTTCATATATCCAATCTTATTATCATTTCCCTCTTCAATTCCATTTCTTTCATATATCCGATCTTGATGGATATTATAAAGTTATTGTCAGTCGCTTCTCTAGTAGTGCTCTAAGCTTCGACTGTCTCAAATAATTTTAAGACGATTCCACGAATCTTGAACGATAGAGAGAATGCAACTTAAGAAGGTGGCGTCAAAATCCGGATAATATGGTAGCTGCTGCCAACTCTTTCAAAAAAAAAATATCCGGATAATATAATTTAATTTGATTATTACTATTCAAATTTTCTGAAAATTTATCTCAACAGAAACATGAAAAAAAAATACACAGTGCGTTCACATACATATGATCGTAGTTATTGATAAATTATTACCTGAGCAGAGAAATTGGCATGTCCTGGAGAAGAGGCAGTCGAAGCTCGGCCTATTGTCTTTTCAAGCATGGCATGAATAGATCTTTCTTGATGCAATTCAAACTGTAATCTTTTTGCCTGTTGTGATTTTTGGCAGAGCCCCATTAAGTCCAAGTTTTATTGCAGTAATAATTGAGAAACATGCAATTGATTTGGTATACAGGGAACAGTTCTAGCCGTAAGTTGCATTTGCAGTAATTTTAGTACTGATACTACCATTTTTCTCTGCAACCTCGCTCTAGAAAATTAAATATTGACAACAAAACCAATGTAGTCCTATCCTTACATCATCTTTCAGGAATACATGGTAATTCGGTGGAGTTCCGATTTTGCTTTGAGCAGTCTATTAATTAAGCAAAAAGGAAGATAAATAAATTTAACTTGTGCATGAGAAATCAAGGCATAATACTCTATTAGATAGAAGAACATTATTTTTTTTTTTAACCTGAGATTGATTCCAGTTGTTCTTTGCATGATATGGAGATTCATATTTTGTAAAACTCTGGAACCCATCAGAGGCACTGAAAATGGAAAGGAAAAACCGTCAGAACAAATCAGTTCATGTCAAAAATCAAAATGCTGTGCCATAAAAGTGGTATACACATCCAAATCATTTTATGAAAAATGCTTACCTCTTTGATCGTCTATGATACCTGTGATGCTCAATAGAAACCATTTTTTCTCTGAATTCTCTCTTCTTTCACATGCACTTTTCTACTAAATGAATTTCTCTTGGATAGTACTATAGTAGCATTTATTTCTTGATACCAGGACAAGAGAGATAAAACAGAGGAAAAACACCATCGGATGCTCCCTCCCTGACTTGTACAGTGTTGTAAAGGTTTTCCCTTTTTTTTTTTGTATTAAATGCGTATGTGCTCAAGACAAGAGCATCCTGTCTGATATTAATTGAGGCATGGTGGTTGGAAACAGAGGATAAAGAAACAGTTGCCACGTTTTACAGTGAGAAATGAAGCCTGTAGGCTGTAGAATTTAGATCCTCCCCGGTACCGTAATAGATAATCATTTACAATTACTTGATCTGGACCGTTCTTTTTAACTTGGCACGAATCTCAAAGCCCATAATACTGCCCCTCCGTCAGTCCGAATCTCAAAGCGGCTGAGAGTTAATCTCAAACCGTAAAGTGAAGGGAATCTTTTACCGTAATGGAGAGGATACTTGTCCGTAGGCTGTAGGGGCTTTTTACCGTTGGAGAATTAAATAGTGGCATTTAATGACAATTATAGCATCTCTCTCTCTCTAGCTCTCCCTCTGTGAGTTCTGAGCTGTGTTCTCTCTGATCCTGTATCCGTGTCACATATAACCAAAAGCTCAATCGAGAGTGTGTGCGTGTATTTATTAACACAAGCTGGGCAAGTGGGCATAGAACTCGCTCAACATTTTTAGTATACCTTTATTTATAATAAATTCTACATATGGCTGTGAAATAGGAAATTTTTTTAACCATAGAAATTATTAAAATTAGCCGTACAAAAATAGAAAGAGTATATTAATTGTTTCTAACAAATATATAAAGATCTGACTCATTGAGTCCGATTCAAATATTATGGATCAGACTCAATGATTCAGATCCATGTTCTTTTTTTTAATTTGGATATGGACCGTCCAATTAGAGGAGAATCAAGTTCTGGTCCACAGATGATCCCAAAAAAATATAATATTTGGATATGGACTATTGAGTCAGATTCATATATTTTGGATCGGACTCAATAAGTTAGATCTTTCTATATTTATTTGAAACAAGACACTCTTTCTATTTTCGTACGTCTGAATTTAATAATTTTTATGAATAAAAAATTTCCGTGAATTAATATTATACCAATGAGTGTATATATGCACCACGGAGAATTTGGAAACGAATTTAATTTTTTTTTTTCTTGTTTGCCAGAGTCGCTTTGGTACGGACAAATGCCTGAGCTCCTCATTAAATGATTTGGCTCAGTGGATCCGCCTCTGTTTTTTTTCTTAGAGAAAAGGAGGGCCCTGCTTTTCCGATCCGAACCATTCAAATTCGTTCATTCACGTATCTCGATAAAATAACTTTTTCATACACAAATCTCAATGAATTTGAATGGTTCTGATCGGAAAAGCAGGGCCCTCCTTTTCTCTAAGAAAAGGAGCAGAGGCGGATCCTGGCTCAGTAGACGTTTGATGCATTTCATTGATTGGGACTTGGAAGCGCAGCTGCAGAAGTAGATGCTTCTAGCTTTTATAGCAGGATTCTTTTCATTTATAGAAATAATATAAAAATAAGAGTTGGGCTAGAGTACATTGCAATATATAGATTTTTTTTGTACATTAAACTATAAATTGTTGGATTCGAAGTTTAAACAGTTAATTCAAATCATTTAACTTAATTTTCATATTAAAATATACTTTGATTTTAAATTTTATATTTTTTGCAAATTGTTTGCTATTTGTTTTAGAATGTTTGAAAATCGATGTTTTTCAGAAAGAGAAAAGGTTTTCTTATCCACGCCTTTGTCCCCGCTTTTTACCCACAATTTGTCTTATCCACTTTTAACAAACTTTAACAGTTCAGTACGACATCATTTTATAAATTTTCCATCCCATCTCTCTATTTTGAAACCCATCAGAAAAGCTTGAGAAGAAAAAAAACGAATGGCTACTTCTCCGACTCCGATCAACCTTCCCATGGCGAGATCCTCGCGCCGTCGCTGCTGTGTTCACATCGGAGACTCCGCTACTGTCGTTGCCGTCTCCCTCGTTTCGATCTCTCTCTCTCCTCCCTCTACATATTTGGCGATCCCCCTCTACAACAATGAACCCATCTCCTCGCTTTCGTTGTCGCCGCCGTGTTCACACCGGAGCCTCTCGACTCGCCGATTCCTGCTGGTTCGATCTCCTCCAACACCTCTCCTCTTTTCGCGGCCCCTTCTTTACTTCATGATTTGTAACGCTTTAATTTCTCTTATTCCTGTGACCTTGATCATACGTACCAGAAATCATTAAGTAAATTCTTATTTCTGTGACCTTCATCGTACGTACCTTGTGAAAAACTGGCAGAGGAACTGTTGTCCCTTAGGCACCACTAATTTCGAAAATAAAGAAATAATTGCAAATAAAATAAAGTAGATGAGTTTAGAGAGATTTGACACAAGGAGTGATAACGGAGTTCGGCTTAAAATACCTACGTCTCCGGGGCGTCGCAACCGCTTCTCGGTGCGCCTTTCTATTACCCAAAGAAGAAAGGTTACAACTTGTGAACCGGTGAGCACTTACAACCAATGGGAAGTCACACGGCCAACTTGAATCGAGAACGAAGTCTCTAAGTTTGAAATCTCAAGATGAACATTCAAGAACTCACTCTAACCTAATCTAACTTAAGATTTGTGAAGTGGATTTGAGGTTGTTTGAGGGATATTGAAGTTTTTGTTCTCACAACAATGGAGGAACTTGAGCTCACAGAAAATTGCTTTTGAAATGATTAGGGTCGGCTGTATTCTTTTGAGAAGAACCCTAAGGTTCTATTTATAGTGGCAGCTTTGAAATGAGTTTTCTGCCATAAAACGTCCCAACGTTTTGTAAAACGTAGAAAACGTTTTACTTTAATTTAGTTCAAAAATTCAAATTTCTGTGAGAATTCCTAAAACGTTGCCAACGATTATAAAACGTTGCAAGACGTTTTTGTCTGGAAATTTATCGACTAAAATGCTGTTTTGAAGTCTGAAAAATGAATTAAAACGTCCAGACGTTTTGACAAACGTCCAAAACGTTTTAGAGTATTTTTCAGCCTAATTTGAAGTCTGAGAAGAGAATTAAAACGTCCAGACGTTTTGACAAACGTCTGCAACGTTTTAGAGCATTTTTCAGCTTTTAATCGATCAATTTCTAGATCTTTTACACGAGGTAAAACGTCTGAACGTTTTGTTAACCGTTCCAACGTTTTGTCCCTGTGAATCAACATCAAAGCTACTTTACCAACTATAATTTTACAGTTTAAATTCTTGATAAATAACTTGATGATTCTTCAGTTCAAGCACTTTGTATATTGCAATTCCTATCGTCTTGAACCTGCATTCTTTCTAAAATATAGAAAATCGTAAAATTCAATCATTGTATGTTTTGCAAATTAGTCAAATAAACTAAAAGAGAATTGCTTGAAACAACAGGAACTTTTTGGTATGCTCGTTGATTGATTTAGCTTAAATTCTTATTTCTGGTACGTATGTTACGTGAATTAAGAAGGAAAAGTACTCGGTGCTTTGCTCACTAGATTTTCTAGTTGAATTTGCTTATACGCATTGGTTAAGGGACCTAATTTCATGTACATGCTCATCATATTATTCTCTGTTCGATCTAATCCTCCCGCAGATTTAGATCCGAGAGAAGATCAAGTGCGTGCTTTCTTTTATACTTTCTTCGATTCTAATAAGCTCATGGAACCAAATCGTCAATTTTTTTATTCAATTTTGTTTATGATGTGATAGATTTTTAGTATTGATCTGTTTTCCTCTTTGAATCCTTGATTTTGGGAAACAAAACAGTATTTCAATTTTTACATTTAGGTGATAGAGATGGCGAAAGCTACAAATGATGCACGGCTTCTCATCTAGTCCATAGACAAAGCTTACGTTGCCACTCCTACAAACCTCAAGGTAAAATTGGCTTCTCATATTGCAGTTTACAGGATTATGTGAAGAGTTTTACATCCATTTTCAGGCAAAAAGTGTTTCACCCGAAGTTATTAGTCAAACAAGTGGCGAGGCGTCTGATGACACTGGAAGGAAAAATTCACAAGGTTTTTGTTCTTATTTTTCTTTTTAGTACTTATTTAAAGTGCATTGAAATGTTTTAGTGTAATAATTTTGAAATTTCTTACTGAAATGGATCAATTTTTTTATCAAGCTCAAAATGATAGTGAATTACATAGGATTTTGACTTAGATTTTATCTTATTTTCTCACCTTTATGTTTAATTAATCTATGAAAAAGGTTATTGTTGCTCAACTTTGTGTTTTAGTGTAGGAACCATGTTTTGGAGCTATTTTACATCATTTGGAGCAAGAATCGGGTCGATCAGAATAGCGCAGCTCATCGGCTAAGGCTCTGGTACGGACCGTTGATCAAACTTGCAATTGTTTTATAGGATTCTTGAACTACTTTTATAGGATTCTTGCAATTGTTTAATAAGATTTTTGCAAATATTTTACAGGATTCTTAAACTAGTTTTACATGATTCTTGCAATTGTTTTACAAAATTCTTGCAATTGTTTTACAGGATTCTTGAACTAGTTTTATAGAATTCTTGTAATTGTTTAACAAGATTTTTACAAATATTTTACAGGATTCTTAAACTAGTTTTACAGGATTCTTGCAATTGTTTTACATGATTCTTGTAATTAATATCCTTGTTTATTATTTTAGCCAAGTAACTCTAATTCATAACCTTGTTTATTTTTTTTTGCAGGATGATATTTTAAAGGAACGTCTTGTTCTAGTGATGAGACTTCTATCTCATCCAAATAATGTTCATCAGAGGGTTATGAAGTAACAAATTTTCAAAAGATCTATCATTATGTCTATTGTAATATTTGTGTGTTGAATAATATGTTTTTGTGGAACAGATATATTTGTGTGTTGAATATTATTGTTTGTGATGCTAGTATTGTTGAACAGTTGTGTTTTGTTGAACAATGTGTTTGTGACCAGTGACATTTTATGTTTGTGAACAATTATGTTTGTTGAACAATGTGTTTACATCATCTATCATGTTGTTTTATAGTTTGTATCTGTTAGTTTTACAATATTCATGTTTTATTTGACTTTGCAATATCCATCTTTTATTTTACAGTATATATAGATTTGTTTTACATTATATATATATATATATAGAGTAAGGCTACGGTGCTTTGCGAAGCAAACAGCCTCTTTTGCTTCGGGTTTAGGGCTGTTGGATCTGCTTCAATAATCGTGCAGATCATCAGATGAACTTTCCTAATTTTTTCGGAACTGGACAGCTCCAGTTCGGCTCAATTTCGAATTTCAGAGGAGAGGCGAGCAAGGTCTCTTCTCCAAAGCGACAACCCTAAGCGATTCCGATCGGCCTCTCTACTCCAGCCTCTCCTCTCCAGCGACTGGCTGACCTTGCTCTCCTCTCTCTCCAGCGAAAGGGATTCCTCTCCTCTCTCTCCAGCGATTCCTCTCTCTCCAGCGATTCCGATTCCGAAGCTCCAGCTCCAGCGACAGTTCAAACGGTAAATTCTTGTAAACTTTTTTCTCTCCAGCGATTCCTTTCATACCATGATAAATTATTTTTGTTCAGTTTGCTTAGAACTAGTCATACTTTAGCTTTGATTTTTTTTAGTTCATTTTGATTGGCTTGATAACTAAGAACCTAATAAAACAAAAATAGGATATATTGTATCAGATTAAGATATGATGATGATGTTCATTCAAGGTTGACCATGATTTAATTTGGAAATTCCTCTCCAAATGAGACAATTTTAGGATCCATAATTCATCAAGAGTCCTTAATCGTTGTAACAGGCCTTCTGGCAGGATTCCTATTTTGCGGCACAGGGAGAATTTAGGGGTCTTGAGCACTTCAATTCCTTGCTACATCCCTCATGGCAAAGATGCTAGGGCTGGGGGGGGGGGGGCTGTGTGATTTTGGGGGGGGCTGTGTGATTCATCAAGAGTCCTTAATCGTGATTTAATTTGTGCCGACTTTTGTGCTGATTTTCACTGACCCTTGTTTATGGTGTACTGGTATTGACCAGTACCGGTACAGAGACTGGTGAAAATCTTGATTATCATGCCCAGGTTAACATGGTGACCTAAATATTGTGCAGCCTTCCCTAACTGCAATGAAACCGCTATCCCATAGGTTAACAGCATGAATTGCAAAATGAGGAAAAAATGTCAATTAAATAAATGAATTTTCATGCCTTGCTGTTAAATTTAAGGGTTGTGCAAGGAAATGCCTATATATTTTCGTTTGGTTAGCTTACTTGGTGGTTTAGCTCAGATTTGCTTAGCTTATTTGTTTAATTATTTGAAATGTAGGGACCTTAGTTATTGTTGCAAAATTGGAAGCTCAGATTTGCTTTTTCTACCAATTTTGTGCATTTGAATAATTTGCATTTGTGTCAAAATCCTTGGTTAAACTGCTGCAAGAATTGTGAACTGTTCGATTTCTGTATAGATTCACGCTGATGATACCTTTTTTGTTTCGTGAAACATGAAAAGAGGGAACAACATGTCTACCTGCCCAAAGTTACAGTTTATTAGTTATTTTTTTATGAAAGTTTATTTGTTAGTCATTTATACAAAAATCTACAACATTTAAATATTTTTTTATCCTATCATTCTTACTTCTGTTTGTAGAAAATCAAGGATGGAATTTCTGTAAAGGGTCCAGCACGAACTTCGAAGGTGCTAGAAAATGACTTGATAGTGGAGATGACAGTGCTTATGAAGACTTAAAGGTTGGATTGAGCTGTTGGTGCCTGAACTTTTGTGTTCTTAGATGAATTTCGTTGCTCAAGCTTTTGTGTTGCTCAAGCATGAACTAAGCAGTTTAGATGCATTTTAGGGCCAAGAAATGTTATTTAAGGGCAAAGGGATGTTACTTACAGTTGTAACTGTGTTGATGCCTTCAACAGCTTGTAGTATTTGAACTAGGGAGTGTTTTATTTAGATGAAGTTTTGTGATTTCAAATGTTGCTATGTTGTTATGCTAGTAAACATTCAGTTTTTGTAAACATCAAGTTTTTATAATTGTTGTTTAGTTTGTGCATTCAGTTGTTGTAATTGTTGTTATCATTGCTTTGTGCATTAAGTAAACATTAGAAAAACAGAATTCCAATTCTCAAGGGTCAATATTGTCATAACAGAACCAACAAAAATAGAATTCCATTTCAGTATTTAGTATTTGAAGTAGGGAGTATCTGATGAATTTCGGTATCCTACTACTTGTAGGATACAATCCAGATTTTAGATGCATTTCATTATTATGTTTTTTCAAGCTTTATGGAGTCTAATGTCCACGATAAAGGTGTAGCACAGGGTTGCATTGTTTCGGAGGGGAATAAGAAGCTATCAAAGACAACCTTATACCAATATGCTAAGAAAATCTTACAGAGAGTATTGAAGCTATCAAAGAAAACACTATATTCATAAAAATTACATCTTTGTTAAAGCACAACTTTGATCATGTTCATACAAATATAAATTTACATATTCCTTCTATCATTATACCAAAAACATTCTTTCTATGACTATACCAAAAATACCCTTTCTATGATCACTATCAAAAATACCCTTACGCTAAGAACTATGCAAGAGTTGTGCTATTTGGTTCTATGATCTCTTGCATAGTTCTTCGTGGTCAATTTCGAATTTCAGAGGAGAGGCGAAGAAGCTCTCTTCTCCAGCATGAAGGGCATCTCTTCCATAGTTCTTCGTGGTCCATGACAACATCACAACCGTTGGATTATGGCATCTCTTGCAAGAAGGGCTTGATAGAGATCGACTATTTTGACTACTCATTTGGCCTACACAAAAAAATTCAACACATTTCCAAGGTTACAATTTTACCCAAGCGAGACCTATATTTTTTTTTTCACTAGCTTACATTTTTCACTAGCAACACTATATTATTCACTAGCAGCACTATATTTTTCACTAGCTTACATTTTTTTTTCACTAGGAAGAGAAGTCATTTTACTGTCTTCTGGATTCTTTCTTGAAGGATAATAGGTACAAAGGAGATTTGTTGTAATTTACATTTTACTGTCTCATGAGTTTGATTATTGTATTTTACATTTATAGCGTTTGAAGCACAGACTCGAAACAGGGCTTAATAACCCACCATATTGTTTCTTTTAGGCAAGGCTGGTACCAGATTTTAGGCAAGGCCGGTACCTGCAAACAGTACAGGGGGGCTGAACTGAACCAATTGGTCAATCTATCTAGGAGACTTGAGTTCTTGTCTCCAAATTCAACAATTGGTCAACCTTGAATGAACATCATCATCATATCTTAATCTGATACAATATATCCTATTTTTGTTTTATTAGGTTCTTGGTTATCAGCCAATCAAAATGAACTAAAAAAAATCAAAGCTAAAGTATGAATCGCTGGAGAGAAAAATCAAAGCTAAAGTATGAATCGCTAAAGCTAAAGGAATCGCTGGAGAGAAAAAAGTTTACAAGAATTTATCGTCGGGAATGGAGCTGGAGAGAGGAATCGCTGGAGCTGGAGAGAGAGGAATCGCTGGAGCTGGAGAGGAATCCCTTTCGCTGGAGAGAGAGGAGAGCAAGGTCAGCCAGCTTCGGAATCGCTGGAGAGGAGAGGCTGGAGAAGAGAGCTTCGGAATCGCTTCGGAATCGCTTAGGGTTGTCGCGCTGGAGAAGAGAGCTTCTTCGCCTCTCCTCTGAAATTCGAAATTGAGCCGAACTGGAGCTGTCCAGTTCCGAAAAAATTAGCAAAGTTCATCTGATGATCTGCACGATTATTGAAGCAGATCCAACAGCCCTAAACCCGAAGCAAAATGGGCTGTTTGCTTCGCAAAGCACGGTAGCCTTACTCTATATATATATATATATATATATATTTGTTTTACAGTATCTATAGTGTTATTTTACATTATCTAGATACATATATAAATATTAATATTTGAAAAAAAAAATTACAAAAAAATATAAAAAAAATTAAATTTTGTATTATTTCAGATGTTATTTGAAAAAAATTACAAGTTTTAGAAGTGGTCCCGTTTTGAAAACTTCTAGAAGTTGTCCCGGTGAAAGTACAACAAGTGGTCATGTTGAAAGTACAGGCAGTTTGGTAAGTTGCAAACGGTTAGCAACTAACTCGGGACCACTTTCAAGAATCATTAGTTGTTAGAATTTTGAATTACTTATTATATGATTTGCTATTGCGGTCTAATATAGAGTTTTACAGTATTCGCGCAAGTCAAATGACAATTGGTTTGGGTAAAGACTGGGTACAGAAGCTTGGGTACAATTAGTCACTTCCTTTCAGAAATGCCTGGACCATAAAAAAACAATAATTTTCAAAAGTTCTAAAAAAATAGCAAATAATTTCCAAAAAAATGTAAAATTTGGTCTCAGAGCACATTTTAATATGGAGATCAAGTTGAACAGTTTTGGATCGACTGTTTGGACTTCAAATTTAACGGTTTGGAGTCCAATGCATAAGAAGGCTTATGCATTGCATTACACCATAACTCAACTCTAAAAATAATATAGGATAATTGATTGACTGCATAAAAATTTTGATTTTGTAGAGGGAACTTCAGTTTCTTTATAATTGCCTAAAGGAACAATTTTTTTTATTCATTTAAGATTCAACGTACTGCTCACCTCACGACTCAGAAAATTCTATTCCTAAACTAAAGGAACGAAATTATTTGTTCTGTTCCTTTATAATTGCCTAAAGAATAAAAAAAAAATCTCGGTTTCTTCTATGGGATCAAAATCTCTAGTCATTTTATCTATTACTATATATTATTATACCAAAATTATATCAAAATCTCAAGTTTTAAAAATAAATTATACCAAAATTTTGCATATAGAGTTGATAAAATATATAATTTGGACTTTAAAGAGCAAATGATGTCCTTTTATTGAAAGCTATATCATGAATAAAGTAACATGGAGCACATATATTTATAACTGGAAATAATATCACACTAATTATACCACTATAGAATGGCAAAATGGAAAACAAAAAAGTTACATCTACAAGTTGATATTAATTTATATAAATTTTATAAAATTTGTAAATAATCGTAGACAGAAAATAGAGAAAAAAAAGTAATAAGTATAAATGTATTAAAATTATAAAAGAGATAAAGAGATGCAATGTATTTCGATCTACTTTTAAAAAATAAATGCATGCTGTTGTCTCAATATACAGTTTGCATCAGCTTAGTGTTAGGAAAAACACTAATCTTAGAAATGATACTGCTACTCTTATTTAAATGCAGTGTAAAAAAGTTGCTCCTTTTAACACTAATTTGTTAACCCAACATTTTATAAAAATAACATATTGATATTTTTTGAGTCAGCACTTTTTTAGAGAATACAAAATGACATGCAAAATGCAAAATAATCTAAATAACACAAATAGCAATGCAATGTTTACATTATAAAAATAACATATTGATATTTTATAAAAGTTACTCTTATTTAAATGCAATCCAAATGATACTTACATTATTTCAAATAGAACACTCATAGCCCAATTAAATGAAAAAAGAAAAATAAAGAAGTAATTGCTAGTTCACGAAAACACTAAATATGATGTAATGTTTGAATTTTGTTTTCCTAAATATTATTTAATTCATATTATGTAATCTTCTTAATCAGGGTAGATTATTAACAGAAGTTTAATTATTAGGGATAAATCTAGAAAGAGTAAGACTATGGTAGTAACTAGTATGTATATTATAGATCACTAATGTTATGAAGCCATATCTTTATTTTTAATTTTCAAACAGTTGATCTGAACATCTTTATATGAAAATACCTGTGATCAAAATTCTAAACTATGCGAAAGTAGTAGTTTTTTTTTTATCTATTTTAAAGAATAGTAAAAAAAAAATACAACTGGTTTTGAAGTATATTTTTATATGTTACATTTTTAATAGTTTTAATTGATGGTTTAAATATAGACATAAATTCAAGTACAGATAAAAAATATAAATAAATAAGAGGGAGTAAGCAGTAAGGGGGTAATTCTAGAGCAGCTTGGGTCCGATGGATTTGGGGCCGTCCGATCTGCTTTACGATTCGTGCGCACGAATTTTAAATCAGACGCAAAAGTTGCTGGCGCTATTCTTAAAGCAGATCGGACGGTGTCGAATCCATCGAACTCACTTTGAGTCCGATGGGCATCGGACCCAAATTGACCTCCGTCATTAAAGGCTCGAACGGGGGTTCGGAAAGCGGGTGAGAATCTGCTGCGATTCTGAGGGATCGCAGGACCCTGCGATTCTAATTCCAATCGTTCAAATGATGAAACTCCGAATCTTTTGGAGAAGTCAATTTCTGTGCACGAATCTCAAAACATTCCAACGGTTGTGATTGGAATCGCAGGGACCCTGCGCTCCCAGAGGATCGCAGCAGATTTATTTCCTGGGAGAGCAGCCGCTGCTGCCCGCCCTACTTGAGGCTACACGCAAATCTATATTCCGATCATCAACCAATCAATCTACGGAAGAATCAGTCGGTCACAAACAAACAAACTACAAGGAAGAACCGGCGTGAACTGCGACGGTGAGCCTCTTCCGATTCTAGTACTTTTTTTCCTCCTTTTACTTGATACATGCATAATTATTGCTTTCAATCTTCTTATTTGACTAGGCGTCAATAAGAGGAATGATTTCGTTTTTAGTTAGGTATTTTACGGAAAAATAGAATTGGGTGTGTGTGTGTGTGTGTGAGGCTTCCGCTGGCCACCCCTTGCTCCGTCTCTGGTTCCATCAGTAAAGCTCTGTGCTTTAATCAGAAGCCATTTACCAGTAAGACTATAGTAATATGAATTGTGACGTTTAAAAGATGAGAAAATCCTATTTCCTTCTTTTACTTGATACATGCATATTTATTGCTTTCAAACTTCATCTTTGACTAGGCATCAATAAGAGGAAGGATTTCGCTTTTCAGACCACCTTTGTTTGAAAATGTTCAAGCAAATTATAACTGAAGCGAGCAATAAAAGAAAATGTTTAGTGGATTTCAGTAACTCAGCAATGTATCTTGTCAAGAGCAGATTCCACAGTGGCCAGGTATACGGACTTGTAGAGTTTAATTCGTTGTGTTTCTTGTTCTCCATACCAGTAATTAAAACTATATATAGGCTGGAAATTTCTCTGGTTTCATATTAGTTGGCTTTATTTTGGTTGTCGATTGCTTAATTGAGGCTTAAGGGAAGCTATTTATGCTCAAAATAATCCTGGAATATACCAAGATCTCACAACGTCATTGCCTGAAAAAAAAATAGTGAGGCTATGGTACTATGCATAGCGCATAACATACGTACTATGGATCATATTTCCATTTTCAAAGTCCAAACAATTAATCTGAACCGTTCAACATGATCTCCATATAAAAATGTACTTGCAGGCTAAATTTTAAATATTTTAGAATTTTTTTACTATTTTTTAGATAGGTAGAATATCACTTGATCTAAAAATTCTTGACCATTCAAAACTAGTGATTTTCTACCTATCTAAAAAAATAGTAAAAAATTCTAAAAAATTAAAATTTAGCCTGCAAGTACATTATATCATGTTGAACAGTATAGATCGACTATTTGGACTTTGAAAACAAAAATATTGATCCGGTGTACCGACCAATCTGCGCTATGCATAGTACCATAGCCTCACTAAAAAAACAAAAACAAAGAACTGCTGTGTTGTATTATTTGTTTTTATAGCACTGATAAATGCACATCTGCATTATTCTATAATTCAAGTGATATTGCAAATTTCAGAAGCTACACTGGTCGGTGTTCACTAATGATTATGATCTCTAAAACTGGAAGGAAGCATAACACAAAATTTTCATAATGAATGAGAACCCAGATGCATCTACTTTGAGCCTATTGTCTTATTGATAAGAGTATAGGATGTTAGTAGAGTGTTCATGGGTTTTATCACCATTGGGTTGGCTATAATATGGGAAATTTGAACCTTCTCTTATTTCTTTATAGGATGAAAGTACATAGCAACTTTAGGTTTTTGTAAAAGCATGATAAGGCAATTGGTGGCATTATTGTTTTACTTCTGCTTCAATCAGGTTCGAAGCTTCTCTACAAGAAGCTTCTTCGGAGTAGAAGACTTCTTAGATGATGACAACAGCCGGCCATACACCTACAAAAAGGACAAGAAATCAAAAAACCCCCAAAAGCATGTATCCTTTAAGAACCGTACAATCGCCTACATGGAACCATTCTGTTTAGATGTCCTCATCTCCAAGCGGTTTGTCTCAGCCTCCGTGACACACCGAGTCACATCCAAGCAGGTGATCTCTCTAATTTAGGTTTCTTTTTTGTATTTTAGTATTGTTTTATGTTTATTATTATTTTTACTTTAAAAAAAACATGTTTCTTGGTTATTACAAATTCCCTATAGATGTTTGTTTGTTTTGAACTAAAAATCCATTCGGATTGAAGTTGCTTGCCAATTTGCATTGTTATGTGCCTGTTGGGGTTTTCAATTACAGTTATTTTTATCAGGTTTGACGAAGTGGGGGGGGGAATCTCTTTTATACATAGAAATAATACTTCCTTTGATACTTTGATACATCTACAGGTGGCGGTGGCTGGCACAAATTCCAAGGACATCAAGGCAGCCTTAAAATCAAGAAGTGACATACCTGCATGTTTGGCCGTTGGCCGGTTTCTTGCTGAGAGAGCGAAGGAAGCTGATGTGTACGCGTGCACATACACACCAAGGGAAAGGGACAAGTTCGAGGGGAAGATTCGGGCAATTGTTCAGTCCATGATTGATAATGGGATTGATGTCAAAGTTTATCTTGATTAATTTACAAGATTTAGATTTGTATTGCATACGGTGTAGGTTCGTCATAATTAAGTCTATTTTCCAAAATGCCCCCCCCTTTTCTCTTGCTTTTTATGGTTTGCTTCTGGTGAACAATTGTAGAAACGAAGATAAACTGAAGCAATATCTGTTCTGAATTGGAGATAAATCATGTATGTATTGTTTCTCCAAAGATATAATTTCTCTTCTAGAGATAGTTAAAGTAACATTATATTGGAATCAGGTGTTCTACTTGAATGTGCTGCTGCTGTTGTTTTTTTGTCAAAATGTGTTTTCTCTTGGCAAGTATATGTCGAATCCCCTTTTTCTTTTCTTTTTTATATTCAACATTTTAAAATTCAAAGAGTGACATAATTAGATCGAAGTTTCTAGCAGCAGTACTTTATTAATAAATTTAAACTTGACTTTCAGAGTGCTTGCAGTTGCGGAGAAGTTCGTTGCATTATTGAAGCAAGTAGGTACTATTGTCTATTTATGAATAGATGATTATATTACTAAACTAACGCAAGCCCTTTGCATCAAAGCCTCTGTAAATAACTTGGTCAATTGTGACTTGTATAGAAAATCATTGCTAATCTGATTTTATATGTTAGCTGAAATCAGCTCAAATAAATGCTCATTTAAAGATGCCGTTGAGACCATCTGATGTGATCAGAAGTTACTAATTAACCTGCCCCAGCCATGCAGTGTTAAACTTCCAAGTTTATTTTTTACTTTTGATTTATATCTTCGTTTCAACTTTATGACCTTAATCACAACTGTTTAGCATAAGATGAGTATGCCACCTCACCTATTAATCATCTCTGCTTTTAATAATCAGACGCTTAAACAAACACACGCTTCATTACATTATATTATCTAATGAGTGAGGCTATGGTGCTATGCATAGCACGGATGGGGTCTGTGCTACGGCTCAAAATTTGACATTTTAAAATCCTAACGGTCGATCCAACCGTTCAATGTGATAACCATATGAATATGTACTTGCAAACTAAATTTTATATTTTTTCGAATTTTTTTACTATTTTTTTAGATAGGTAGAAAAATCAGTGTTTTCTGAAAATTCTGGACCATCAAAATTCTACCTATCTAAAAACATAGTAAAAAAATTCGAAAAAATATAAAATTTAGTTTGCAAGTACATATTCATATGGTTATCACATTGAACGGCTGGATTGACCGTTAGGATTTTGAAAAGTCAAATTTTGAGCCATAGCACGGACCCCATCCGTGCTATGCATAGCACCATAGGCTCACTCTTATCTAATTCTATCTCTGTCTTATACAATAAAATTAATACTTAAAATGAATATACACGTCTTTATATTCATAACTTCCAATAAAACAAGGATGGTGGTTCTTGGTCGGTCGTCAGTCATTGTTCATAATTAATTAGATATCACTTGACGAAACTAAATGAAATATTCTCATGAGTCCTGAAAAGTTTCTAAATACCATGTATAAGACTGCTAAATATGGGACATGTTTTTTTGAGAGTAATAGAGGTCAAGCCACCTAAGACTCTTTATTTCAACTTTTGTAATAAATAATTTTTCTCATCAGGATTTTTGAACTCATGACTTCTCACATAAGAGACATGTATTTTTGCCACTAGATCAAAAACTGATTCTTATGGGACATGTTTTAAGAACATAGAATATAATCTCGTATGTTGTATCCCAATTTCATAAAAAAAAAAATCCAAATTGCCTATATTAATAGAAAAAACAACCAAATATGTCATTAGAATAATTAAATATGCTAATCATGACCTAAGTTTTAATTTACAGGACTTGGAAAATAAAAAACCGGAGAGATCTGTATGGCCATTTGCTTTCCAAGTGTTATTTATCGTTAATCATTGTTCATTCTATTTAATTTGATTTTTTTTATTAAATTAATTTTAAAATATTAAAGCTAATATCGTGATTAGCATGATTTAATTTTCTATTCGAATGTTTTCAGAGGTTACCATAAGGGGAAATAAATCTGCTAAAAGGAACCTGTTATTCCGATTCCAACTATTCAAATTTTGCATTGCATGATTTCAAGGAAGAAAGTTTCTCATGCATGAATCTCAACGAAGATCAACAATTGGGATCAGAATAACAGGTTCGCTCCTGAATAACAGCAGATTTATTTCCTACCATAAGGTGAAGAAGAAAAGAGGTTAGAGAGGAGAAATGATGGAATGTAAATAAGAAGAGAGGTTATCATATTATTCTGTAATCTTGTTTAATTTATCTTGCATCTTTCTTCTATACCCCAGTTTGGATAGAAACAAAAAAGGTTACAGAAAGATAAAAAATAATCTGTATTAACTAATCCAAACCTTGTAGTAAATATTTAACCAAACAAGATCAGTTTATGAAGTTTTCTTTCGCTCTCTATTTTGTCCCTTCAACTGCCATCTATGCAAATAAGGCGTTAGTAATATTATGTTTCTAAAGGGGTATATCTGAGATATCTTATCCCCTTCTTTTTTTGAAAATCGAACTCTCGACCTTTGACCTTTGGGTATATCTTATCACCTTATATCCATATTTTTCCATATGAAGATTGTTACAATAGAAGTCGTCAAAATTGCCATAATCCTCCTTTATTAATGTACCTCATTGGCGTCATCCTTAGCCGTCCAACATATTGTAGTACTTTTTCAATTACAATCTCATCTCACTGGACCCACCCATGCCAGAATTAAGATGTATATAAAGGGTGACTTCATTAGAGCTCACACACCAAGTAATATCTCTTCTTTTAACCCTAAAAGACCCCTTAATTAATTGAGCAAAGATATAGTTGGCAAAAGGAAAATGGTGAAAATTGATTTTGGAAGTTGCGGCGACTCATTAAGTGCCACGTCAATCAAGGCATACCTGGCCGAATTCATTGCAACACTACTCTTTGTTTTTGCAGGAGTTGGCTCTGCTATTGCTTATGGTGAGAAATATACCTAATGAAATTACAAGCATGATAATAATGTCTTTTCAAATTCACCTCATTTTATGGCAAATTAATCCACTCATGTTCCTGTACTATTTAATTATTTAATTAGCCAGTGCACATGTATGATCATGTCAAGTCAGATGAAACCAGTCTAGCAACAACTCTGCTAACAATTATTTGTGATATGGATGTCAGGCAAGCTAACTTCAGATGCAGCCCTGGACCCAGCTGGCTTGGTGGCGGTGGCTGTTGCTCATGCTTTTGCCCTTTTTGTCGGTGTATCAATAGCCGCAAATATTTCTGGCGGCCATCTAAATCCTGCTGTCACTTTCGGCCTTGCTATTGGCGGTAATATTACTATTCTAACTGGCATCTTCTACTGGGTTGCACAGTTGCTCGGCTCCACTGTCGCATGCCTTCTCCTCAAATTTGTTACTGGTGGAAAGGTAAATTGCAAAAGTAGTTGTTTCTAAATCATTGTAATTAGATGTTTTCTTTGAGGAAATGTTAAATAACACGCAAGAGAGCTCAGACAAAGTTGACTGATTTGAACCAATTGAAACAAACAGGATGTGCCAACTCATGGAGTGGCAGCGGGCATGACCGAAATCGAAGGAGTTGTGTTCGAGATAGTAATCACATTCGCACTCGTCTACACAGTCTATGCAACCGCAGCAGATCCAAAGAAGGGTTCACTTGGTACCATTGCACCAATTGCAATTGGCTTCATTGTCGGTGCCAACATTCTCGCTGCCGGTCCGTTCAGCGGTGGATCCATGAACCCGGCTCGGTCTTTCGGGCCCGCTGTTGCTGCTGGTGACTTCTCAGGCAATTGGGTTTATTGGGTTGGACCTCTGATTGGTGGCGGGCTTGCCGGGCTGATATACGGCGATGTTTTCATTGCATCTAGCTCATATGAGCAGGTTGTCTAAGATGGCATTCTGGCACAATTTTAATGGTTTTTCTGTGTAAGAAAAATTATATAATTATTATCTGTCTGGGAGGGAATTGTATATTTGTATATGATAGAAAGGGCTTGTTTTTTATGTCGTGCGGTCTTTTCTTCCCTTCCATTTGGGGCTGTGGTCAATAAGCTGGCTGTTTATATTTGTGGGCTCTATTGTAATTTGGGCTGTGTATTTTAAGAAAACTGTAAATTGCTTTTCTTTTTCCTCTCTCTCACATCTCACTCTCTCTGTTATAATTTGGGCTCTGCAAATCTGCAATATAAGCAACTTTATTTTGGATGCTAAACCTTCACAAGCAAAGCAATATTTATGTAGAGCGGAGTCGGTTTGATGGACATCCGATCTATTTTTGGGTTAGATGAGCTCCAAAAGTGTCTGATTTGCTTTAAAATCCATGCGCACTAAAATTAAAACGGATGCACACAAATATTAAAGCATAATGCACAGATGTTAAAGTAGAACGCAACTGATTTTAAAGCCGATTAGACAGTTTTGAAGTCCATTGAACCAATGATCTGATGCCGATAGAAATTACTCCGCTCTAATATTTATGTGCCACTTTAACGCAAAGGACTACTGGTCTCTAATTCCTCCGCTCTAATATTTATGTGCCACTTTAACGCAAAGGACTACTGGTCTCTAATTCCTCCTTTTAGGGGAAAAGGATTTTTCCTAAGAGTAAAGATGTTGTCCCCCCAACTCCAGTCCCCTAAACGTCCTCCCAATTCTAACTAATTTTGTTAATCATTAAATCACCTTGAAAACGTGTAAAACATGAGTCCAGTTTTTTTCTTTAAATACTTGATATCATAAGTATGAATACTTAATGAATTATATATGAATATTTGATAAATTAGGTATGAATACTTTCCATTTTGTATAAATATTTTTCATATTTGAGTCCCAGTTTTTTTCTTTAAATACTTAATATCTTAAGTATGAATACTTGATGAATTATATATAAATATTTGATATCTTAGGTATGAATACTTTCCATTTTGTATGAATACTTTCCATATTTGAATATTTGATACCTTGAAAAACGTATAAAAGTATGTCATCATGGATCTCATTTGAAAGAGAAAATTGTGTAGAACACGTTCGTGGTTTTAGATTTGCAAAATTCCTCATAGATCGTCCCAAAAATTGGTTAGATTGAACAGAGAAAAAAAAACCACCTTGAAAAACGTGTAAAAGATGGGTAGGTATTGTGTCCAGTTTTTGTTTAAATACTTGATATCTTAGGTATGAATACTTGAGGTCTTAGGTATGAATACTTGATATCTTAGGTATTCATACTTTCCATTTTGTATGTGAATTAATTTAATCAATGAATGAGGGACTGGTGGTGTGATCCACGTGACTTTTTGGTTGTGGGCCCAATGCAGTCTGACAGTTACTGCCCCCGAAAAGTAATGGTCCCCAGTTTGTATGTGAATTAATACTTCATATCTTAGGTATGAATACTTGATGAATTATGTATGAATACTTGATATCTTAGGTATTCATACTTTCCATTTTTGGCGTGAATTACTGTTAGTTGAATGGGGGACTGACAGTTGTACTTTGACCGTTAGGGGGACGTTTAGGGGACTGAATGGGGGGACTGTTAGTCGATCCCTTTTCCTAAACCGTGAAAAAAGAAAATCTTTTGTGGTTGAACAACAATATATGTTGAGCTTAATTTGATAATATATATCTCATGGCATAGCATAGAAGAGCAAATAATGGAGAACAAATAACAGCGCAGCTTTGATGGGGATTGTTTGCATTTTGTTAATTAACATGCCTAGATTGATTGAGACCGTCAAGTGCGGTCCTTATTCCTTGGCTATGACCTAGGAGGCTATGAATATGATATATAGCTCTCAATCTCAGCCTCTAAGCAATCATCACTTGGGGTTGGGGACTTGGGGGTCGGTCTGTCTTTTTTTTCCCCTTAAACGAAGCAATATTACGATCATTATCAGATTTCACTTAGGATAAAATTAAAACTGACCGAGCTATTTTGACTTTACATAGCGCACTGGTCATATATTTATTTCAATTTTCTCTATTAATCGTGCTCTACGTAAAGTTAAATAAAAACCACATGGAGATGGAGTCAAGAATTCAAATCTCTCCGTCTCGTTCTAATATCAATTCAATTGATAAATCTATATATTAGTCCTGTTATATACATATATAATAGGTTGAACAAAATCCATTGTCTTATAATATTTTATATACTGATTCTCTTATACCATATGGTACTATATTGATGAAAGAAAGAATAAAAAACTCAATCTGCATAATCTTTGATTAGGCGTTGTGCAATATCTGACCGTGGAGATAATTAAGTACAGACCATATAGATATAAAAGGATAAGGAACTCCTTAGATTTCATAACGTCTCAATGTAATTTATTAATGACAAAGTTTAATAAAAACCAAAGAATTGGACAACACCATAACGCATTAGAACAGTTGACTTCGTCAACGACATTGCAAGAAATGTTATTAATCAATATAAGTATTCTATGAAAAAGTTCTCAACTTATTACAAAAATACATAGTAGAATTAGGGTGTTCTTAAGCTTATTAAGTCCTTTAGTGTGTTTAGCTAAAAAAATTATCAAATTGACTTAGAAAAATACATAGAAAAATACATAGGACAAATGACAAAGTTAAGTGATTAGAAAGGGACAAATCAAACATGAGTGACTAATTCGTGACAAATGACAAAGTTTAGTGACCTCCAGTGAAATTTACCCTATTAAAATGTGCTTGGAGACCAAATTTTATATTTTTAGAGATTTTTTTACTATTTTTTAGATAAGTACAAAATCATTGTTTTTTAATGGTCCAAAAAAATTAATTTTGTACCTATTTAAAAAAATAACAATTTTTTTTCCAAAATATTAAATTAGGTCTCCAAACACATTTTAATACAGAGATAATGTTGAGCAGTTCGGATAAACTGTTTGGACTTTGAAAAATAGAGATAAAGAATGTGAGACATGACGAGACATGAAAGACATGAGATATTTTAACCTTCCTTCCATTTTAATTTGGTCTCCAAGTACATTTTAATATGAAAATCATGTTGAGCAGTTCGGATAAACTGTTTGGATTTTGAAAAACAGAGATAAAGAATGTGAGACATGATGAGACATGAAAGACATAAGATATTTTAACATTCCTTCCATTTTAATTTAGTCTTCAAACACATTTTAATATAGTGAGCAGTTCGGATAAATTGTTTGGATTTTGAAAAATAGAGATAAAGAATGTGAGACATAATGAGACACGAAAGACATGAGGTATTTTAACCTTCCTCTCATTTTAGTTATAAAAATTTAATTTCAACATCCTAATCATTTCAACTTCTGATTCAGATTAGAAAAACCATCCTTTGATCCAATGGCAAAGAGAAACACCATATATGTGAAAGATCGTAGATTCGAAATTCGAATAAAAAATCTTTTATGGACAATTAAAATAAAAGTTGCCAGACTAGATCTCCTTTTATCTCAAACTTCTGATTCTGATTAGAACCTAGGTACGGATGTCTTCATTTGGCCCAAATAAGGGAAATATATGCATTTTGGATCCTATATTCCCAATGAAAGAGAGCTTTAAGTTTGTAATTCCACTTGACTACAAAATATGAGCATCTTAATACAAAATAAATGCACCCACTAATTTGAAAAGTTTGATTTATTGTTCTCCTCTGTCATATATATAGTAAGCTACTTGAATTTTTTAAATTAAGAAAAGTTTGGAACAAACTTTAAGCTTTCACTAGTGCTCTCAATAATAAGTGAGACAAATTCACACCACAAGAATCACTTCCCTCACAAGCAAAATAAAGCATACATAAATAAAGGGTAGATAGAGACATCATACTTATCCTGCAAAATTTAGCATAATAAGCTTATGATCATCTCCATTTGCAACACTGGAGATCAACACCCATTCTTCTATTTTTTTTTGTTGTATAACAAAAAGAATCAATTCAATATAAATATTCATACAATTTTAGAAGACAGTTCATTGCATATGTAAATCACTTAAAAAAATATAATGAATATTATATTATGTATGCTGGTTTTTTTTTTTTATTTGAAAGAAACGGGATTCAAATTGATTTGATTAGATTACAACTACAGTACTAGTGATGGCACATTCTAACAAAGAAATGAAGAAAACCTTGAATAGTATCCATTTTGTTGGTGTGATGGAGATGAGATAAATAAATTGAAGATGTAGCGAGCATGACATGAATGCCTCATGCATTAGGCCTTTTAGGCTTCTACACTGCCCCGTGCCCCCACAAAGTAGGAGCTATCAAAGGAAAACATGCATCACCTTTTCAATTTGTCTGTACTCTGTACTCAAGTGAAAAGTTCCAGGTTCAGCAGCATAGAATAGAATTCATGTATCTATGCGGTTGAGGTATAAGAATTTGGCGTCTATTTAAAACACAAAAGAGTTACATTGCGCTGGATGTTCCATGATGGCATGCTGCAGAATTAGTGGCCAGCGGAGCAACACTGCACAAAGAATTGGGTGATCGATCTTGTAACAGTCTTTTGTATACCCCTAGGGAGATGCTGGCACAACCACACCTACTGGCTAATCTGGTACGTACCACCCGTACCAGTCTCGCGGGGATTCCATTACCAACAGCTCATGAAGAGGAGAAGAAGGAGACTACGTACTGTTGTCTATATGGCGGATTTAAATCAATCTTAATTTTCCTTTTTCTCTTAAATTTCTTACCAGTTCTAAGGATTAATGTTGCACTATTACCTTTTAATTTAATTGTTCTAATATTGAACAATTTTCTGGCTTATTATCAATGCATGCCTACGGCTTTCTCTCAAAACAGAAAAAAAAAAAAAATCTAACCTGACTCTGTCAGATACTTTACCTATTTAAATTTTAAAATTCCCCTTCCAACTTGGATTTAGTATAATTGAACTGGTTAGCAACGTCAAAAATAGAACAAGTCACTTCACTACTTCAGTTTTATGGGCATGCACTCACAAAGGAAATTTTATAAAGTGCTTCAGTTTCACAAAAACCACATTAATATTTTTTTTAGTAAAAGTTGGAGGTCAAATCACCAAACTATTTAATATTCACAAAGAATTGCCTCTTCTGTTTTTCGAACACGCGACCTTTCATACGGAGAGCATTCAGGGGCGGACCCAGGTAGTCCCAGGGGGGGCAGCTGCCACCCTGGATTTTGAGTTTTAGTGGAAATCTATCAGTCCTGACCGACTTTGCCCCCCCTGAATTTTTTTTTGCACCACCCTCTGGATATTTGATTTGTAATTCGGATTAAATTTAGGATTAAAATTAAAATAAATTTGTTAAATTTTGATTGATAATTATAATTATAAGTTAGAATATCAGAAATTACAATTCAAAGCATTAGAAAGTATAAGTTCAAGCATTATTTTTTATCGAGTACCCAATTAGTCAATGGATTTAAATCCGATGAGCTATTTAAACCCGATGCGATATTTTTTTTGCCCCTCTGACGAAAATCCTGATCCGCCCCTGAGAGCATTGCCTTTACCATTAGACCAAAGGTTGATTCTCAAAAACCACATTAACTTTATTTAAAGCACAAAACTAAATCCATATTTTGAATTTCTATTATATCACTACAACAAAATAGGTTTTCAGCGACAGGCATCAGCGACCGGTTTAGTCACCGGTCGCTGAAGACCCCCCTCTCATGCAATAAAGAAAAAAAATAAAATGTTTTCGGTGATGAGCCCTTCAGCGACCGGCGCCAACATCCTTCAGCGACCAATTTTGCCCGGTCGCTGAAGAGTCTCCGTAAAAAACCCGCGCGCCATTCATTTTCTCTGTCTCCTCCCTCCCGCTCCTGCGATTCAGGTTAGCCCAAAAATAAAATCCCGCCCGAACCCGCGCCGCCCGAACTCCCGCTGGAAGACCCCGCCCGAACCCCAGCTGGAAGCCGGCGCGCCTCTCTCTGACCCGCTGTGACCCGCCTCTCTCTTGCGGGTTTGGGAAAGAGGAAAAATAAGACGAAATTTTTGGGGTACTTTGCTCTTCCCTTTTTTCCTTAACGGGTTTGGTTTGATATACCCTGTAAGTGCTTCAGAAAGGGTTAACAGAAGGGAGGTAAGGGGAGGGTGAGGCGGAGAAGGTGATATTTTCTTCGAGGCTGTCTCCCTCTTGACCGTCCTACAATCTCTGCTTTCTCTTGACAAGGTAATCTCTGGTTCAGTTGTCAACAAGATATTCTTTAATCATTAATTTTGTAAAAGGATTTATGTATTGGAAAGGAACTGAACACGCATAATTAATAAAAGGTTGGTATGTACCAGTTTGAACCGGTTCCCTTTTCTATTGTAAAAGCTGAACTGAAAAATTGATTTTTTGGGTGTAATTCTGCTGAAATCTGGGGTAATAAGAATTGAGTTCTTGGTGATTTAAGCTTGCATTTCACCTAAGCAGTATGATATGGTGATGGTACCACTTGTACCAGTATGGTATTAGTGCAAAGTAATTGATTTCAGTTGTATGTCTAATCTCACAAGATCACAAAGCATATATGCCAACACTTGTTAACTGGTTTCAGTTCGAGCCATTTCAACTTATTCAAAGAAGCAAAGTTTTATATAACATGAAAATACAATTAGCATCATATGCATAAGTTTTGACCTAAAATTATCCATTGATTATCATCTATAATGTTGCCTTGTAGATGGTAATCTGTCCTGCACATATGATCTTAGTAGTTTCAATTTCTAGTGTCAATTTTTTGCTGGACATTTCACTTGGAATCCAATACCAAGGATAATAATATTCCAAAACGAAGAATGGGTTAACTAACATAGCAATAACAAAAATAGATAATAATATTACAAACTTTATTGTAGGTATGCCGAGCAGAAAGGGTAAGGAGAAGGAGGCATCATCTAGTGGATCCAAGCACCCTCCGCTCGGTCGAAATGCATACATTCAGCCGCCCCAAAGGCCGGATGACAGACCAGTGATTCGTCGGGTCTGTCATAGGTACATTCATTTTTTGTGCATTTCTGAGTATGTAGCATTATCCATTTGTAGTTGTTTCAAAACTAATTTTATTTGCAGATTTTTTGCTGGAGATGTGTTGGAAGCGACAAAAAATGTCAACAAAATAATTTCTCAATGCTCATGTTTTCACTATCCTCCGGAAACTAAATTACCCACTATTCACGTGTGCACAAAATTTGATGACTATCCTGACGAAGTACAAAAAAAGGTTAAGGCTGAGTTTTTGGTGAGTAAAATCTCCTTCTTAAAATTGGATACCTATTGTTTCTCTTTTTAAGCTAACCAACGACTTTTTAATGATGCATGCAGAAGCACTTTTAGTTTTCCTCAGGTGAAGACATGGATTTGGCATGGAAGACCTTCGGCAACATAGCCAACAAAGCTCTCCAAAACCTACTTAACAAGTGCAGAGACGAAGCGAAAGATAGATATGGAGATAGCATTTTGGAGTGGAAGGACCGAGGGGTGCCAAGCACATATGATTGGATAACAGCGGGTAACTGGCCCAAATTGTGCGACTATTGGTGCACCGAAGAGTTTGTTAGGCGGAGCGAGCAGAATCAACAAAATATGCCTCATCTAGAGAGGGTTCTTTTGCAACCACGGGCTCAGTGAAATGCTGGTTCACAAATAAAGATTCGTAAGATGTTTTATTTCATCAAAACAATTAATTTCAATTTCAATTTACTCGAACTAACTTTGATAATTTTATTTGTGTTGAAATGTTTATTCATAATAGGAGAATGAAAACCAGCGCGAGCCTAGGTGGTCTGACGAGCTGTTCACGCCAAAGCATACCAGCAAGAAGATCGGGTAATTCATATCCGCGAGGGCGAAAAAGGCACAGGTAATAGAACATAACAATCTTATATTAATATTCATTATTTGTTGTACTTACTTTATTTTTGTTTTATTTTATAAATTTTGTAGGAAGACTACGATTGGGATATGAGCGCAACATATGGGCCTGACCGAGCCCTTTGGCCCGCTTTTGACATAGACATCTGGTACGCCAACACAGACAATAATGTTCACGGCGATAACTATGGTCTCGGTGCTCTAGGTAAAATACACATACTTAAAATTGTAAATTTGTATTTAAATTCTGTAACGTAATATTAATTATCTTCGATTTAATATTTAAGGCAAGACGAGATCGATGTATCGTCCAGGTGGGTCGCAGACGTCTTCTTCGCAATCGCAATCGCAAGCGCAATCATATTCTTTGGCGCCGCCTCCTCTCAAACAAGAAGACATAAATGCGATTTCAAGTCAGGTGTTGGGCGTGCTTCAACCACAGCTCAACCAATTCATGGAGGAGATGAGGCATAGCGTGGGACGTTCTTCGTCTCTTCAGGTACGAAATCCAATTTTTGGGTATGTTTCAATCCAATAAGAACACCAAGTATGGAAAATCCATTAATGGAACAGTAAACTCCTAAAAATTGTAAACCCTAAATAGTAAACCCTAAAAATTTTAGTTATATTCTCATAGGGAGGTTCTAGCTCTCACCATCCCGATGCTCAGGATGACAGTGGGGATGATTTAGGAGATGACTAGTTTTAGGATGTTTGGATTTGTATGTCGTACTTTAGATATTTTATTTTTATATCGTACTTTAGATATTTGATATTGGATGTTTATGTAGTACTTTACATATTTCTTATTTATGTCATTTTGTGAACTGCTTCGTACGTACCAATTGAAATTGTTTTTGAATTCCTTTTAAATTGCTTGGTGCTTGGTACGTTTCGTACCAGTATTTTATATTGTTGAATTGCTTGTGAATTGTTTGTTAATTGTTTGTAAATTGCTTGTGAATTGTATATTTGTCGAGAACGACGATGATGAATTGTATATTTGCTTGTGAATTCCTTTTAAATTGCTTGGTTTAGTACGTTTCGTACCAATTGGGGAAAAAAAATAACAAAAAATATATAAAAAAAAAACAATTCACATCTTCCGCCATGTCAGCAATTAGTAGTTTCGTACCAATTGGTTTTATGTTGGCTTTTAATTCGTCCGATTGGTACGTCTTCCGCCATGTCAGCATACATCATCAGCGACAGATTTCATCGGTCACTATAAGATCATCAGCGACCGGCGCCTGACCCTTCTGTGACCGGTGACTTCAGCAGGTGGTCATCAGCGACGGAGCAACTGCGACCGGCGCAACCTTATGTGACCGATTTGGCCGGTCGCAGAAGGGTCACGCTGCTGTAGTGTACGAACATAATACATCGTCTCCCGTAGAAATCTGTCTTAGATTATTTTTACGAGCTCGCAATTAATATTTTTTCATTGGTCGACTGATGCAAATATTGAATTTATTTGTCAGTATGTATATAGGTATACTTCCTATTTTTTTTTATTGAGAGAAACATTAAACAATTCACCATCATGAATTAAATTTTTCTATCATAAATAAGTTTGTAATGTCGGCATCATCAATTAGTGGTCTATCTCTACCGTCTCATCTGCCGACATTTTTATTAATATCCAAAGTTAATTAGAAATTAATATTTATGTTCAGAATTTTTGACTTTCGTCAAAAATGCCCAAACTGACCATAAAATGACCGGTTTACTCTTTTTTTTTCTAGAGACACTATGAAGAGGAAAATAATGAAATCTAACACTGAAACTTTGAATTTTTTGTTTAAATTATTTGTTAGATTACTTCTTTTGATTTATAATTAGCATATTTATAATAAAATACACTAGATTACTTGAAATTATGTTGAATAACACTATATTACAATAAATTATGTTGAATTACACTAAATTACGTTAAATTACGCTAAATTACAATAACTTTGCTAATTATACTGAAATACGGTAAATTATGCTAAACTACGCAAAATTACGCTAAAGAAGACCGATTTTGTATCATCTTTCATGAATCATAAAAAATAGCAAAAAAATTCGGAAAATAGTAAAAATTGGTATTCTACAAGTTCATTATGTAACTAATTTACTGAGCTACTTAGATTGAATAATAGAAATAAAAATCTTAATCGGAAACTTCAACTCAAGTTTTGAGGCTCTTCCTTTTATTTTTTGGCAATTCTGAATTTTGAAATCTAACATAAATGACACGGACGCATGCGTATTTTCGCAAGCTTTCCGAAAAGTGGTCATTTGCTGAAATCGGACACTCGAGCGCCGTTTTATGACCGTTTGAAGTTTCGTCGTCGTTTTCCGCTTTTTCAGTGAAGATATGTCCCTATTCATATGTAATTTAGCGTAATTTACCGTATTTTAGCGTAATGTAATGTAATTTAACTTAATATAGTGTAATTCAACATAATTTCAAGTAATTTAGCGTATTTTAGTATAAATATGCTAATTATATATCAAAAGAAGTAATCTAACAAATAATTTAAACAAAAAAATTCAAATTTTCAGTATTAGATTTCATTATTTTGCTCTTCATAGTGTCTAAAAAAAGAGAGTAAATGGCCGGTTTACAGGGAGAGAAAACTGGTCATTTTATGACCGGTTTGGACATTTTTAGCAAAAACTCAGAATTCTGAGCATAAATATTAATTTCTATTAAACTTTGGATATTAATAAAAATGTCGGTCTCATCTGCATTCTACTAAATTCTATTATAGGGAGAAAATAGTACTTGTATGGCTAAACGATATAAGAGGGCTGCTAACGACATGCGCACCAAAATCACAACAATACTTACAAGTTACAACCTATTAGTTAAGAAAAATGACAAAAGGTATATTGAGTCAAAAAGTTCCAAAGCAGAGTATGGTAAATGAATTCACAAGTACCCATGTGGAAGAAAAATATATTGACAGATCTGTTTTGACTTCATGCAACACAGTAATGTATATTTTTTAGTTCGTCTCTGTTGATTGTGCACTACGTAAAATAGAAATAGCTCTGTTAATATCTTTACTCTCCAAACATTGTGCGGTGATTTTTCCGTGTTATTTTGGGGCCGGTCAACATTAATTCCTCATCTCCACTGTATAGAATATAATTAGTAACATGCAAAAAATAAATATAATTAGTAATTAATAAAAGAAACGAAGACAAAAGGAACAAATTAATTAACAACCTAATTAATAAATGGTTGATCATAAACTAATATGTACCCCACCAATTTGGTATTGCCTAATACGTGGGGAAGAGCCACGCTCCTTCAAAGCCATAATGGCTTTGTTAATTATTGACATGCTCCTCTAGATTCCCTTGTGATGTGTTACTTTAATCTCATGCATTTTTTTAAAAGCAACTTTAATCTCATGTCTAAGTATCAATTTAGTTCTTTGGCCAACACCGCAGAGCGTGAGATGCTTTACTCATTAATTTTAAAAGGCATACACTATGTTTAAAATTTGTTTAAAAAGTAGTTAGGGACAGAGAGATGCATTAAATCGTTATCAAAACAGGCTTAAATTAAGCGACCAATTTCTTGATTATCTCTAATAGTAGATTTGACAATATACCTACATCAAGAACCTGACCAAACAAACCTTCCCTTAAAAACAGAGGTGGAACCTTCTCTGTGCCCCAATTCCCTGCCAATTTGGGCCCACTGGCAAGTTTATTCCACCAATCCAAAATATATGAATCTGAATTTGGTGTTGCAAAACCCTTGTCGTTGCTTGTGCAAATTGGATGTGCTTTAAGTTTCCGCTTCATTAATTAAATGGTCACATTTCTTTTTTTTTTAGGGTTAGTGGAAAGTTTCCACTAAGATATATTGAGATAAAAAAATATTTACAGGGGTGTTACCATACCAACTGATCCCTGTAACTATTTAGTAAATTAACAATATAACTCAGATATTAAAAAGTTCCGCTAATATATATAACTTGATGAATTGATCAAACTTTGGTGCGTATGGATTGATGGATCATGGATCTTAGAATTATGTGTTGAAAAACATGGCAAAAACTTGATTGCCAAAAGCAAAATAAATACATAGTGATGCTACTCGCATAGAAGTTATTATCCTATTTAAATTTACTATACAAAAGACTTTTTTTTATTGATTTAAAGAAATGTTGAAATAGCTTTTTTTTTTTATGAAAGGTTGGTAGTTGCTACCAACTAACTGTTAAATGTTGAAATAGCTAAAGGATGAAAAGAAAGGAAAGAGAAAAATATATTTTATTCAATGCTATTTTATTATTTGTTGTCACACTCTTCCTACCACTTTTTTGTCACAACCTTTAAATTATGTTTTGTAATACTATTTCATATATGGTAAAAGGAAGCGACTAATTGTCCTCAAGCTTCTTTCTCCAGTTTTTTCTCAAAAAAACTATCATTTGACTTGCGCGAATACTGTAAAACTCTATAACCAATACTGTAACTTCAACAACAAATCATGTATAATAAGTAGTTTAAAAATCTAACAATCCAAGTTAGTTGGAAGTGGTCCCCAAGTTAGTTGCAAACAGTTAGCAACTTGCGAAAATATTGTACTTCCGGCTGTACTTGAAAAACTAACGGCTTCTAGAAGGTTTCAAAAACAAACTACTTCTCAAACTTGTAGTTATTTACAAATAACACCTAACATTGTGCAAAATTATTTTTTTTGCATCAAAATTAAATTTTTTTCGAAATTAAAATTTTAAATCTTTTTTTATTTTTTTCGTATTTTTTTTACGTATTTTTTTTTATAAAAATAAGACTTACATACTGTAAAATTAGCAGATGCAAACTATAAAACTAACATATGGGAACTACAAAGACATTAATACTGTAAACTTACTAGATAAATACTGGAATTTTATTAACTGTTATACACTGTCTAATGCAGTTTATCAGTACAATTATTAAACAGATCATGTAACTATGATTAACCAAAGTGAATATTGTAAACTGTTGCACATATCCTGTAAAATTGTTATATGTATCATATAAAATTAGCATATGCTAATTTTATAGTTTGCATCTGCTAATTTTACAATATTTAAGTCTTATTTTACATGATATAGATCCATATATAAATATTAATAATTGTTATATGTATCCTATAAAATTGTTATATGTATCCTGTAAAATTGCACATATCATGTAAACTAAAGTGAATACTGTAACCAAAGTGAATCATAGTAAAAACTGTCTAATACATAACCTTTACACCTGACTAATATATCCTGTAATAAATTGCATCAATACTGTAAACTTACTAGATAAATACTGGAATTTTATTAATTGTTATACACTGTCTAATCAGTTTATATCAGTACAACTGTTAAACAGATCCTGTAACTATGATTAACCAAAGTGAATACTGTAAATTATTGCACATATCCTGTAAAATTGTTATATGTATCCTATAAATTGCATCATGTTATAAACTGCATCCATACTGTAAATTGTTACATATATCCTACATAACTTATATATCCTATAAAAATATTGCATAAATCTTGTGAAATAACTTATATATCCTATAAAACTGTTAAAGTATTTCAAAAGTGCAAAACTTCAATACTGAACAATTAGATAGATCCTGTAAACTAAAAAATACTCTATAGAACCTTTAAACCTGATTGATAAATCCCGTAAACCTAGGAGATAAATCCTGTAAAATATTGTATAGATCATGTAAATCTATTAGATAGATCATGTAAATAGATGTTGTAAACTAAAATTTTCAAATATTGATCGAGAGAAGCGCGATCGAGAAAGTATACAGATCGTCGATTTGAAGAAAAAACAAAATCAACAAATCGACAATTGCATGGTGTCAAAAGTCAAAATAGTGAGAAAATCAGGATCTAAATTTGAGGAAAAATTAATTAAAAAATTGAAAACCCTAGATTCTTCGAAAAAATTGAATCAATGACAAATAAAATCTGAGAAAATCAATCAATCATAACTGGACCAAAGTTTGAGATGCAATATCGCGATTGTATGATTTTGAGGGTTGAAATTGAAGGAAAATTGAAGCCATAGTCTGAAATCAAAACCACTTCGATATTCAAGAAAATTGAGGTCTGAAATCAAAATTAAATCGGCTTCAAGAGGGACGAAGCTGTAGAGTGACACCACCGCTGTCTTCTTCGTCGTCCAAGTGGTCCAGTACTTCGTCGCCGTCGCTGCCGTCGACAGGTAACTTTCTTTTTCTTCACCGTCGCTCGCGCGCAGCTGCTGCCGCCGCTGCTACCGCCGCTGCTGACCGTATAAAGCAGGACACGACGAAGGGGCGACGCGGAGAGAGAAATGGCGGAGCACGGTCAGAGCGTGAGGAAGATGGGGGCGGCTACGATCTGGCCGCGTTAATCTCCTCTGCTATCTGCGAGAGAGAGCTCTTGATTTCTTCATATTCAAAAGGTCTCAATTTCTTTGGATTCCAGTTTTTAGATTTATCGGAGAAGAAGGAGACCGATCAGATAAATTGAGAAAGAGAAAAGAGATTGGAAAAGTTAGTTTTAAATAAAATTGTTTGGAGTTGGACCGACCGTTAAAAGGCAGTTAAAAGCTTATCCAAAACATCCGGGGATTTCCGGGGATTGATAAGAGGGGATTAATACCTTTTCTCATTGTAAAAAGACCTCTTCAATTATCGACAAAGTTTAAACATACTTCTCAACCGAAAAATTTCATAGTCATAATTAGATATTTCTTTTTCCTAGCCACATAACTAGATATATATTTTTATGATCTCTACGTGCTCTTATAAAGATGGTTTTAAAATAATTTTGTAAGGATGTTTCTAGCGCGCACTAGTATCATTATATGAACTTGAGTATCTTTTTATATTATTTTTTTATCGTAATTTATGCACTTTTTAAATCTCTCATTATTTTGTACCCCATAAGAAAAAGTCAGAGAACTTTTTTTTCTATCCTGATTTTCAGAAATTTTAACAATAATATTATTGGTTTAGAAAGTTTGATAACATTTCTTTTTGAAAATATGCATTCACAAGTCATACTGAACAGATATGTTATGACAGCTGAAAAAATAAAACAGAAAAATATTTTAAAGGACACAAACAAATAGACTGAACAAAGGCATATTGACATGTATTCACAAATCATCTCAATGCATATATTCAACATCTTGCATTTAGTTTGTTTGTTTCTGTATTTGAAACTATTTTTAAGTATGTTTTAGTTATCTGAAATTATAGATCAATAAATTTATTCGATAGTCAAAATTATTGAAGTTCAGAAGTATGTATATTGATGTTAATTTTTTTTTTTTTAAATGTTGATGTAAAATATTTGGAAAACCGGAACAGGAAATTAAAAAAGAATCCAAAGCTGAACTTTTTTAAACCAACTTTGTTTGTGTAAGAGAAAAGGTGGAGCAGTCTTTGCACCCTAATTCGCTGCCAAGCGGGCCCATGGAAGGTTCTTTTCTCAAAGCCCCAACAAAACCCCAAGCTGCCAAGCACAACACTCCAAATACCATAAAAGCAACAGGTCGTCGCCATCCCTACAAGCAGAAAAATATTACAACAAGAAAACAAAATAAATTAGGAAATAGACTAGAGTGATACTAGGTTGAGGTTTTGATACCTTGATTATCGCTAATTGGTATTGAAATGAGGAGGGTTCAAATGCCTCCATTTTTCATGCCTCCACCGTGCCTTCATTTTTAAAAACTTTAATAACTCAAAATTTAAAACTTAGAAGTCAAAATAAAACCGTTGGATATGATCTACATCATTTTATCTATACATGTGTAAAAAATTATGACATTTCAATTTTATTTTGGTTGTCATCAAGAGCTTGTAAAAAACGTACTAATGTGAATAATTTCTAGACGTTGATTTTTCAACTTATTGATTCATATAAAAACAAAATTGAAATGCGATAATTTTTTATGAGCACATAGATAAAATGATGTAGATCATATCCAACGGTTTTATGTTGACTTTTAAGTTTTAAATTTTGAGTTATTAAAGTTTTTAAAAATAGAGGCATGGTGGAGGCATGAAAAATGGAGGCATTTGAACCCTCCTCATTGAAATTATATTTAAATATAATTTAATCCTTCCTTAAAATTCCAAAGATAACCGTAGAAAATTGCGTAATGCACGAGCAATCTCCTCATTACCTGCTTCTTTTGTCTCTTTTACTTTCTTATTTTTTGTTAAAAGATTTCATGGGCAAGCTAGCTAGCTATAAGTTTTAGGGACGATCAGATAATTGCCGAATTTTTGCTGGCCGTTAGATTATTTATGTACAGTACCTTGCGAGTCTAAGCATTCATGCTCATAATAGACCTTAAAAACTTTGAGGGCTAAATATTTTAACAGAACAGTTTTGGCTTATTACAACGCACATACTATAGAATTGTGACATCATTATATAAGATTAGTGCGCTGTATGAAGTAAAAACTTCTATGTTAAAATCTTTCCCCAACTTAGCAGCCGAACCTTGGTCATGACCCCCACATGACATGACTACATCCCCATTAGCTCTTTCAAATATGAGAGAGAGAGAGAGAGAGAAGGAATTGAAGGCTTGAAGCTGTATCGAGTTCCTGATAGCTGATTGGTTGAAGATTAATAAAAATGATTTCTCATTACAAAAAAGACAAATTTAATGTAACTAAGCTGCTTAAAAAAGAAACTAGTGCCCTTGATGTGCCAGTTTTACCAACGCACTATCGCACTAGCAGTTGAATAGAGAATCATTCATGTAAGAGTGAGGCTATGGTGCTATGCATAGCACGGATGGAGTCTGTGCTACGGCCAAAAATTTGACTTTTTAAAATCCTAATGGTCGATCCAACCGTTCAATGTGATAACCATATGAATATGTACTTGCAAACTAAATTTTATATTTTTTCGAATTTTTTTACTATTTTTGTAGATAGGTAGAATTTTGATGGTCCAGAATTTTCAGAAAACACTGATTTTTCTACCTATCTAAAAAAATAGTAAAAAAATTCGAAAAAATATAAAATTTAGTTTGCAAGTACATATTCATATGATTATCACATTGAACGGTTGGATCGACCGTTAGGATTTTAAAAAATCAAACTTTTGGCCGTAGCACGGACCCCATCCGTGCTATGCATAGCACCATAGCCTCACTCTTCATGTAATATGTCTTTTTTTTTTTTGGTACACTTTTCTCTAATGCTGTACACAGGTGAAAAGTATGCTTCAAAGTACAAAACAATAGATTAAAATTTACCAACAGGCAACAGGCTCCGTTTGGAAATGCAACAGTACAGAGAACCAAACAGTGCAACATCATCCCAAACTCAAACCCAAAAAAAAGGAACCTAAAAAGAAATTAGGGGATTTGTCCCTTTGTCTCCTCTATACCCCACCTCTCTTTCCCTTCTTGTGCTCTGTGCAAAGCATTCCTCCTATAAGTACCATCCCAGAAACAAAAGAGATTTACATAAAACACTGGTATTAGTGCCAACAAATGGAGAAGGGTTTCTTTCTGAAAGCAAAGAAGAGAAGGGATGACATGCTAATAGCTGGGGATGACTGGTACAGAGAAGAGGATGAAGAGTCGGGGATGGTACCGGTCATACCGCCTCCACAAACACCCATGGAGCCAATGGAGTATTTGTCGCGGTCATGGAGTGTCTCGGCCTCAGAGATTTCTAAAGCACTCCTTGCTGGAGGCAGGAAGCGTAACTTTGTCGTGGAACGATTGCCCGAGTTGATCATACCCGAGACGCTTGTGTTTGCCGCATCTAATCCTTGTAATTATCAAAAAAGAGTAAGTATGGATTCATGATTGTGGTGCCAATTCTTTGGCGATGTGGTTTGAGCATTAAGTTCTAGCTAAATAATCTATTGTACCAGTCAGGTTTTGTTGCAGTACATAGCATGATTGCAATCCCGGGCAAGTATCTCAGTCCCACCTGATGTGCACCAGTAGTACTCAATATATATATACCCTAACCAATATCTTCTTTTTCATGTTCAAAATTTACAACAATAAAAAAAGATCCTACTCATATAAGGTACTAACCCATTAGAAAACCATATTTTGATTTAGAATTAACAGCGCTTTTTAATCCAACAATTATTCACAGATGGATGGAAGAAAAAATGGAACAGTTGCCCACCACCCGCCGATTCTGAAATGGTTCCAACAAAGAGAGCAAGCCAGAGCAAAAGAAAAGGCCAAAGAGAAGGCACGGGCCGAACGAGCCCGAGTACACGCAGCTGTTTCAGTTGCCAAGGTGGCAACCGCAATAGCAGCTGTTGCTGCAGGGTCAAAAACAGAATACAACAGTAAAAGGTTCGCAGCAAAGGTGGAAAATGAAAATAAGAAAATGGGGGTAGCCATGGCTTCGGCCACTGAATTGTTGGCGTCGCACTGCATCGAGATAGCTGAGATGGCAGGTGCTGATCGTGATTATGTCGCATCAGCTGTCAAATCGGCTGTTGATGTCAAGACACCGGGAGATTTGATGACTTTGACTGCAGCTGCTGCTACAGGTTGGTAGTTAGATCATGGATCAACATGTCATGACATCTTGTCTTTGTAAAATTGGAAATGATTTATTAATTTAGTAATTTATAAATGACAAAAATAAATAAATAATGACAGATACAGAAAATATACTGGTCATGTTGTAACTAAAGCTTTTTTGTTTTTCATAGCCACATGTAGAATTATGATTTAGTAGAATTATAAAACCCAATTTCCACAGCATAGTAGTGTTATTCATCTGCTTAATTAATTTTTCAATTTTCATTGGGGAAAATTAACAGCTTTGAGAGGAGCTGCTGCGTTTAAACAAAGAGTTAACAGAGAAAACAGGAACAATGCGGCTGTTATTCCATTTGAGAAGGTCTCGTGTTCGAGTCCTGATATTTGGTGCAAAGAAGGCGAGCTGCTCAAACGAACACGAAAAGGTAATTAAATGAAAAGGCATCAAATTCTGGATATAATTTCCGTTGAATTTTAACTTTTGAAACTAAGAATGAACCTTCCTATTTAACACCTCTCGTGGTGCAGGGGCTTTGCACTTGAAGAGGGTCTCGATTTATATCAACAAAAAGTCACAGGTAAAGAAATCTCAAGTGATTAACTAAGCACATAAGATTTGATTAGTATTATAATTTGTATACTGATGTAACATTTTACCATTTTCTAGCAGGTTGTACTAAAGTTAAAGAGCAAGCGCATAGGAGGTGCTCTCTCGAAGAATAAAAAAAGTAAGAAAAAATAGTAAAATTGCTTGTTGTACATATATCATTTGCTCAAATATTATAATTGTCCACTGAAAGAATGACTAGAAATCTGGCATTTGCTAAGAATATAAGCGATTTATTGGTTTTACTGTCATTACCATTTACCAACAAGGGCACTATAGGAGCGATAATAAACCAACCATTTGTAGATACAATCAATACCAGTTCAGTTGACTTGCACAAAATTTGTATTTCTTATCTAAAGGGACCAAGGGTAGGAGCATTGCATGATTTCTAAGTACGACAGATTGATGTTCTTTAAAGTCCTCGTGTAACAAGTTTCTTTGATTACCAGGTGTTGTATATGGAGTATACAATGAGATGCCCCCCTGGGTGGAGTATGAGAGAGATGCTAGAGGAGAAACCAACAGCTTCGGCTTGAGAACTGCACAAGGCCTTGTACAATTCGAATGCGAGAACAGCTTCACTAAACAACAATGGGTTGATGGAGTGCAAAACCTGCTAAGACAAGCAGATGATGCTAACCAGATTGAGAAATCACTTGAATCCCTGAAACTCTGTTGATGTCAATCATTTCAATTTTATAGAGGGATCAACGATAGTATGGTCGTCAACCATGCACATAGATGCCGTGATTTGCTAAATTTGCACTTAGCCATATCCCAAGTTGAGCCTCCATGCCTTTCCTCAAATTCAGATTTCTTGTTTGGTTTGAAGAAATCCAATAAGTGGGGTGGTGGTATGCAAATATAATCATATTAAATTTAGTCAGGACGAAGATACCACAGAATTATTAATGTTATTTATAGTACAAGTAGCCAATTGGCAATAAATTGCTCTGTAGTTAGTTATGGGGGTCTGTACATTTGCTTTATTTTTGTAAAATTAAATTAAGGAGCTTCGAGAATCAAAATACGATAGTCTTCCTGCCTTCATAAGGTAGAACACGGAGTTCACAGTACGACTTTATTGCTTGGGAAAGGCACTGTTTCTCGAGGTTTTCTGATTTCATCACGAAGCTTTGTAAATTATCTTTGTGTGATACTCTTTCTACCTGTTGTGGCAAGAAATAAATACTATTAGCACTGCTGAAGCAAGTAACATATATGGTACTGCATAAGAACCTTAAAGAAATACACATGGAAACATTGAAATAAATGTATCAGACTGGAACTGTTGGATACTAGGATGGCAAGGAAATGTTCCTGTGTCCAACTAAGCCCTAATTTAGCCCAATATTATCCCGTCAACTTGCACAACATTATTGCACAAAAAGCTTGACAAAGGACTTGAAGCAAGCAATACATGTCAAATATCTCAATTGAACTCAAATTTGGAAACTGTCCCTCATTTTACTAAATTTTGCAATAATCAGTAAAAAAACAAAGGGGGGAAAGACACGAGAAAAGTAAAGTGTGCACCATTTGTTCGATAATGGGACCAGCATCAAGCTCCTCAGTAACAAAATGGCTCGTTGCACCAATCAATTTTACACCAGCATCGAAAGCCTGTAATTAGCATTGGGGTATATTAGGTCCAAGTGTATTGAAAAGGCCAGAAATTAGTATATAGGTATAGTTTATATCAGAACCTGTCTGGAAGGACTTCCTCCTTTGAACGAGGGAAGGAGACCATGGTGAATGTTTATGACGTCTTTACCATAGGCCTGTAGAAATCCACCTGATAGTATCTGCAGATCAATATTTTCTTTAGCATTACTTGTCCTCTTTATGGGTTTCAGCATTACTGTTCTCTTTAAAATAAGTTGTTTCTGTTTAAACCAAATGAAAACAGAACCAAGCTTCTGTTTAAACCAAAGGAAAAAAAAAAATGACCGGACTCAAATTTGTCAGGTATAGGAATGGTACCATCCTACTGAAATTTGCGATGAAAAATCCTTTTAATTGCATTAAGTACCTGCATATATCTTGCTAGTACAAGAAAATTGGTATCTTCAACCAACCCCAAGATCTCTTGCTCTCTTTTATTCCCTGGAGCAGTTGACAAGTAGTGGTAAGGAATCCCATGCCTCTCAAGAAATCGCATCACATGTGTATTTGGAGCCCTGGTATGATTGCTGCATTACACTAGCATTTAGACCTCAACACTAGTTACAATGAATATACAACAACAAAACACATTTTTCTACAAGTTCAAGCAAGGAATCAAGGTAGGAGATCCCAAGTTAAAATTGAATCTTATAATTATGAATATAACACTAGATCTGAAGACCAAAACTGAGAAGGATTCCATTCTCCTCAATCTGAATTCTTGAATTTCTTTTTTTTACAATGAAGCTGTAACAAACATCTATTATTCATTTTTTTTGTGCTTTGTTATGACATTTTTCAGCTTACTATTATTTTGTGCAATTGTCTTCTCTGCATTCTAAAGATCAGCATCCTATGACAATATCACAATCTAAGTATGTAGGTTAAAAAAAATAAAATGATAAAGGGTGAATATAAAGTAGTTGAGCTACTTTCTTTTGCATGGAAAAGATTGGCATAAAATGGCCAGTACTTCAATCTAAGTATGTAGGTTAGTACAAATAGAGTAGTGCTGACTGGAATAAAGAGATTCTTTTAGCAAGACAAGGGTTCACCGATCCCCTAATATAAGCCTATTCTCTCCTGTTATGTTGTGCTCCAGACATGCATGGAAGGAGGGGATAGAAAGGGAGGAGAGGAGAGAGTAAAGGAGGAGAAAATTGAAATTCTTCACCTCCACTAGACCCCATTTTGGAGGTTTCAGAAAATTGTTTGGAGGGTAGAGGACATAAAATCTTCCCTTCCTGTCACCTCCTTTTCCATTTTTATTAAAGTTATGGAGCAAAATTATATCTGCAGCTACTCCCATTTTTCATTGCAGTACCAAGGTCAGGAGCACAGTCTTAGTTCCCACCCATGCCAGGAGCGCACTTAATGTACAAAGTATAAATTAACAAATAGGATTTCACTGCCAGCTCAAGATTTTTAGTCAACTACTGGGAGCATAATGTGAAAATAACTAATCTCAAAAGAGGGGGGAAGTTATCACCTTATTATACAACTAATGTCGACTGGAAGCCTTCCCTCCTGCCAACGATGTAATAAATCGACCACACAATGATCCTACAATTAGCAAGAATATATAAATGGTTTTATGGACAAGCGTACAAAAAGATCTTCCCAAAATATGCTGGACCTCATTGTACCATAGTAAGATATTTATTGTGCCAGTGAGGATTTCTATATGGTGGCACTTGGCCATTTTGGAAGTTTTTGAATTGATTGTGCTCTTACCTTACATTCGCATCAAGAAAACAAAAAACTCAAAAATAGAGTAAACAAAAAAATATAAATAAAAAAAGGAAGATCAACATTAAGACATAGGTACTGTTCTGCTTTGTGTATATTAAGTATGGTAGTTTCTAAAAGTACTAAAATTCGCTAGGATAATCTCTAGGAGATGGTAACTGACCTGCTTTGAAGCAAGAACTGCAATCTTATATCTTGGGTCCAGATCTGGGACCCTAACAATAGATCTCTCAGCACTAAAAAACCTTCCTAATTTCTGAAAATCAGACTCCAGTGCATCTCGAGGCCAGCGGGCTGGATCAAAAGAAAATTCACTGCCAACAACTAATTTAACCTCAATTTCAATTAAGACCCACCTTCAAATTTACCAGAATGTCTAATTTGGACCATGACTATATCACTTGGTTCGCTCAAGACCCATAAACTTTTGTTCGGTTCAATCAGACACCTTCGCTACTGCACTTGGTTAAAAGGAGTCCCCTTAGTTATTGATTGGCATGGACCACTTTATAAACCAGTGCATAATCTAATGAAGCATCTGATAAATGGCTATTGTAAGTGGAGTAGGTTGCTAGGGTTATTTCAGCTCTAATGGATAGCATTACACTATTTTAGTTATTAACTAAAAGAAGGGCCCAACAAAGAATAGTTTAAGGGTCTGATCGAACCGAGCACATTAGTTTTGACAGGTTACTTGAACCAAAAATACTTCAAGGGTGTACTGAGCCTAAGGTTATCAGGGGCCAAAATCATAGACCCTCTGATATTTATAATAGAAGTATACAACTACAAATTTCTCATTCTGCAAGATACCAATTTAAGATGGAATTTTGTGGCCATTTAGAGCAAAAACACAAGTATGATGTGATTGGTTGAATGAAACAGGAGCACCTTGTGTATACCAGCGATTGTATTAATTATAATTATATTGATGGTAGTACAATATAAAAGTGCTTATTGCATATCCAAGGTAGGAATCAGGAATCTACATAGACAAATGACAAACAGTAACTAGCATCACATGGCAATTAAATCTCTATCAAATTAGTGGCCCGAGAAACAATACTCAATCGCTTTTTAACTTGTTATACACAAAACCAGACCACATAACTATGCGATCGTGCATATTAAATTTAAGCCACTGCAATTACTACACATTGACAATGTAACCCACTAGACCAATTCAAACAAACAACGACAGCTTTACAGAATTAAACTGAAACACAAAAATAAAATGAGATTCACCTCCTAGAATAGAAGGTTTTTTTATTCTCAGGGACAAACACATCTACGCAGTTGATATTTCCTCCCCTGGAAGCAATACACTCTGACAATTTGGCGACAACACCAACCACATCCTACAAAATCAGAAATTCAAAATGAATCCATATCGAGCGACAAAGAAAGAAACGTCTCCAGAAAGAAAAACAGCAAAGGAAGAATGAGAAGAAGAGGTTGATTACTGGGCACTGGAAGACATGGATGCCGTGAAAAAACTGAGAGATCGAAGAGGAGAAAGCTCTAACTGCGTTTCGTCCGAGGGAAGAAGAAGAGGCACCAACCATGGCCTATGGCCTTTGTTTAATTTTCCTGTAGTTGTTGGTTCTCTTCTCTTTTTTGTCACTGTAGTTGTTGGTTTGTCCGTTCGAGGCGGAGGGGATCAGGAACAAGTATCCTCTCCATTACTGTAAAAATTCCCTTCAGTTTACGGTTTGAGATTAACTCTCAGCCGCTTTGAGATTCGGGCTAACACAGGGAGCAGTATTATTGGGCCTTGAGATTCGTGCCAAGTTAAAAATAACGGTCCAGATCCAATAATTGTAAAAGATTCCCTAATACGGTACCGTGGAGGATGTGAATTCGGGGATAAGGGGAGGGTATTGTGAATTGTGATTTGTGATTTGTAAATTCGTAAATGGTAATGGATAAAGGTCGGACGGTCGGGTCGCTAATAAAAAGTGTACAAAAATGCTTGGTCGCTAATAAAAGTATACGATAATGACCCGAAATTTTTATTTATAACATTTTCACAAAATAAATTAATAAAATAACCATCGTTTCTGGTCAATTCTAAATCTAACACGGCCGCAGAATGCCGGAGCGGACCCATATGGGGGAGGCCGCCGAATGCCGGAGCGGACCCGGGTCCGCACTATGCCGGAGCGGACCCTGTTCTTTAGATCCCGAAAATGACAGAGAAATTTCATTCCACACTCTCACACCTTCTCTCTCCTGAGTTAGCTCTCTGATCTATAAGTTTTTTCTCTCTTCTTTTAAATTTTTATTTTTATTTCAGTAGATTAATAATTTAATTAGAATAATTAATTTAGCAATAATTAAATTAGCAATAATTTAATTAGAATAATTAATTTAGAATAATTAATTTAGTTAATTTTTAATTGTAGGTTTTTTCTGTATTGAATTGGAAAAATGGCTCTTATGGTATCCATCTACACTGGTGGGGATGTTTTAACAGGTCCTAACGGGGTTTACTATAGTATTGGACCTGTTACTGTGATCCCGGTATTGCCGGGTACTGATTATTTGGGACTTAAATCAAGTATAAGTCAGAATTTGGGGTTGGATCAGGGTCAGTATGACCTCAAAATTGATGCCAAAATTAGCATGCCGACTAGTTCGGCACAAACTTGGTTCCAACTATTTCCAGTTCAGAATGAGGGAGTCTGGCAAGTATTGTACAACCAAACCATGAGTTTTTCTGGGGGTGCATACAAGATAATTGACCTATATGTGGAGGTTACCAGAGCCCGGCGTTCGAACCCAGTTATGAGGTTAATCCAGGGTCGTAGTCGGGGTAACTCATCCGGCTCTAGTCCGTCCCCTGTCCAAATTGACCAACCGTCCAGTAGTCGGGCCCCAGTTCAGAGGGACCGACCCTCCCGTCGGGCCCCAGTTCGGCTCTTACAAAAATGGGTTTTAACCATAGGCAAGCTGTTGAATGCAACCGGGTACGATGCTGAAAATCAGCTCCTCCCGTTGGCTTTTTCACTGGTAGAATCAGAGAGTTATGACGATTGTGCATGGTTCATGAAATGGTTGCGCCGTAATGTAATCCGCTCCAGATTCATGTGTGTCATCACTGATAGGGGAAAGGGTATCAAAAAGGTGTTCAGACAAGATGATATGGGGTGGAACGAGGAGGATGAGGATCAATGTGTTCACCGTCTTTGTGCTACTCACATAGCCGAGAACATGAAGAAGAACGGTTGCAGTGATAAGGCAATCCGTTTTTTTAGAATATGTGTGGCTAAGAGGAAAATGAGGAGGTACGAGCAAGGAATGCAAGCAATGGGGCAGGCATGTGACATTGCCCTCAATTGGCTGGACGGGGTGGGTAAATATTTGGATCAAGATGAGAACGAGTGCCCCAAACCATGGAAGATATTCCAAGCACTGGACGGTGGTTACTGTTGGGGCATCATGACTACAAACGGGTCCGAATCGCTTAATAAGGTCTTCAAGTCCTCTCGTAGGCTACCGGTTGCAGCAATAATTGAAGACACATTTTACAATTAAGTCCATGACACCAATATCCGATTCGATTTGAGATGTCCTAATTAGGGTTTGACTTCACGGTTAGGTTCTTCACCAAATCCCTAACCTTAATTTCTATAGTTCCGGCTTAGATTAAATTGGTTAGAATCTTAATCTAAACCTAAGGTATTTGCATTCATAATTTGGTACTATCCTATTGATCCTAGTCAATTTTGGTTCTTTTGAAACCAAAACGAGATGCTACAATTCAAGTACTAATTATGTATTTAACACAAATTATTTAAATCACAGAAATTAACAATCAAATCCGATAAAACAATCATAATAAAAGCAAACAATCGAATAAAATAGAATTAAACAAGTTCATGCATATTGACCTAAACCCCTAGAGAGAGAACTACTCCCTCTTGGAGGGAAACATCGCAAAGTTTGGCAAATAATAAAAGGAAATGGAATAAAGAATAATTACACCCTTTGAATCTAAAACCTCTATCTTGCCGAATCTTGCTCAGGAAATCTTTCTTCTCCTTGCTTGAAAGCTTTACCTCCTTCAGAAATTATGGCTAAGAATTTGTGTATAGAGAGAGAATGAGATATGTTGTGTGTCTTGAATGGAAATGAGCCCCCCTTTTAAAGCAAGAGATCATGCCCAATTTAGAGGCTAGAGTGTGGAGTTAGTGGGTGCTCTTTTTACATTTCTTTCCTGGCAAGTATGTCTATTTTTGTCTTCTTAAATCGTGTCCTTGGAGTGCCAAAAATAGAATCCGTGTTGAAATTGAGTAATTCTGGCTGACTGCGGGTCATGTCCATCCGCACTGCGGGTGGTCTCACCCGCACTGGGTCTAAATTTCCTTTTTTAACTTTCCTGGATTTTCTGCGAATTCACATGAGTGCGGGTAGAACTGCGTATGGATGACCCGCACTGCGGTTGGACTCTGTGTTTTGAAGTTTCTGAAATTGGCTAAGTATTGAGTGCGGATCTCAGTGCGGCTCTCAGTGCGTCCGCACTACGCTCGGGAAAAATCCTGCGCAGAGCTGAATCTCCAGTGCGTCCGAACCCATCCGCACTGCGGGTAGATGATCCGCACTGAGAGGTATTTTCACCAATTTGCATCATTTCCTGCATTGAAAAGCCAAATAACCGCAGTAACTTGATTCCAGGTGTATTTTAATCATTTTATATTCTAAACACAAGATATTTGAGGTTGTTTTATGATAAAATCAAGATCAAATGTATATATAATTTAGCGTTATCAAGGGCCAAAGCAGAATGGGAAGTCAGTCAAGGTCAACAATTCTTGTGTCGTGTGCATCAGGTACTTTTATTTGTAGTTCTTTCTTCATAATTTTTAATTTAATGAACTTTGTTAAAAAAAATCTGACTTCTTCATTATTTTTTAATTTTTCGTAGCTGATCAACAAACGATTCGAGAGGTCCGATAAAATGAAGACGCTGGGGGGCTTTGGAAACAACAACGAGTTCGAGGTAACCTCCACACAGGAGAGAGTTCACGCTTTCATACCTGACGATTCTGGTCGGTTTACCAAGGCCAATTACAAATACACGGTGATAATCGGGGATGATCACACGGTAACTTGCACGTGCCAGAAGCCTCAATTGGAGAGAATACCGTGCTCTCATGTTCTGTCCGTGTGTCGTCTCCGAGGCATCGACCCTGGCGTATTTGTAAGTCACTACTATCACATCCATACACTTATCAACACATGGAGCGCACAATGGCATGTCTATGGAAATCAGTCGGAATGGCCTCAACACGATGGCCCGGTCCTTGTTCCAAAGAAAAAAAATATTGCTGTGGGCAGAAGACAGCACGACAGAATTCCGATGTGGATGGACGTTCTACATAATAGGAGAAGAGGACACCAAGCCGGCCGAGATACACAAGAAAGACAAAACAGAGCTGCTCGAGCTGCACGAGATTGAGAGTTAATGTTGCTTTTTTAATTGTACTCGTAGAAATGTTGTTTATTTTCGGTTAATTAGACGTATTTGTAATTTCCGATAACATTAGCATTATTCTATTGTATGTTTCTTTATATGGCTTTCTATTGTAATGTTTCTTTTGATCAAACAAACGACGAACAACAATTTCAGATTAAACGACATTTCAAACAATTTCAGATAAAACGACAGTATGAACTTTACATTTTTGATAAAAATTTCCAAAACAAAATCATAATCAACTTCAGAATCAGATTAAAAAAAAAAAAAAACAGGGGCTGCTCCGGCATAGTGCGGACCCGGGTCCGCTCCGGCATTCTGCGGACCCATTTGGGGGTCCGCTCCGGCATTCTGCGGCCTCCCCCATATGGGTCCGCTCCGGCATTCTGCGGCCGTGTTAGATTTAGAATTGACCAGAAACGATAGTTATTTTATTAATTTATTTTGTGAAAATGTTATAAATAAAAATTTCGGGATAATGACAGCAATTCTTGTTTGCATTTGTTAGTTGGATATCCACGAGCAAGGAAAAGGAAATTCAATTATTCAAATATATATTGAATAGGAAATAACATTACAAATACAATATTTTACCTTCCAGTTATGAGGGTGCTGACATTCACATAACAAAAGGCTTTAAACAATTTAATAAATAGACAACTTTATCTCTCAATTTGTTTCTCAATCAAACTGTTATTTGTGTTTTTTTAATTAACAAGCTTTTTAAATATCAGCTTCTCAATTTGTTATCCTTCATTCATATTATCTTTTAATTGATACTATACGATGAAAAGAAGAAAAAATTATTTAACACGTTACTCAATTAAATTTTAATATAATATGTCCCAATTGCAACTTATATACTTTTTTCTTTTTTCTAGATGTAATTACTTCTTACTTTTAATTATGTTAATTAATTGATTGGAAATTATGCTGACATTATTTTTTATTAATTGTAAATTATATAATTTAACTAAATACTTAGATAATTTTATATTTAAATCTGATCATTTCAATTATTAAAATCTACAATTTATTATCTGTTAATTTAATTATAAGTTTTTTTTTTGTTGATTGATAAACTGATTTTTCATCTAGTTAATTATGAGTTTTAATTTTTGTCTTCCGTTAGGAAAGAAATGGATTTAGAGTGAGATGTTTTGATTTTTGAAATAAAGTGAATCATAATCATTAAAATAAAAAAATGTTGATTGCATAATTAAATAAGACAAGCTATAGCAACAATAAAGTAGGAGCAAAATTGTATTTATACTTGAAAATTTGAAACTGTTGTGTTAGTAAAAAAAAATAGTTGTGTTAAAATTAGCACCAAGTTATGATTGTCTCTCTATATCTGTTTATTTCTTTTTCTATTTGTACTATCTTGACTTAATATTCTTCTTATTTTTTTCAACTTAGAATGATAAAATCAAATATTAAAAAACTAATTTTAATTCAATGATCACAAGCTTTCATCTTTACATTTCAACTTGAACTGTGCATATAGAACCTCTCCTATACACAAACCTTCTTTGCCGTTACAACAGCAACAACAAAATTATATTAAAAAACCAATGCACATATTATTTTGTATAATTCTCTAAAACCACCCTAGTCACTTTTACATAATGAGAAAAATGGAAACAAACGAATGGCATTGTGCAAAACAGTGTTGTTAAATGCGTCCGCATATGCTTATGCAGTTGGAAATTGCATGAAGATCTTCATGCAGTTCCATACATGCGGTTTTGCATACAGTCACATATGCAGTTCATACAGACCGCATACATACCGCATTATACCATGCAGTCCATACAAATGTTTATTTTAATTAATTGAAAAAAATAAAGTTCTGATCAAACATTTATTAATAAAAAAAGGATTGGATATGCAGTAAAATCCAGACCTAATTCTTTATACTTATCCGGACACAAGTCCATTTAAGTGTGTTATAACCCGTATAATTGAATCATTTAATTAACCTAATAATTAAAATTTCAGCTAATTAAAAATTTAAATTAAATGGATTAGGTTAAATAAAAGTTAATTTATGTTGTAATAATCTGATTACCTATTGAGTATATATAGATCAATTAAATTAATTAGAAACTCAGTTTTAAAAATTTTAAACTTTATAAATTATTACTTAAAATTTAATTAGACGAATTATAATTGCAATCGATTACGACATTTAATTAGGGATTTACGAAATGAAATTTTAAATTTAAAAAAATGAAACGAAGCCTGATAGAATTAAGACGAATAAAATAATTGAAGATACTCGTATTAATGACCATTTAAAATTTGAATATTTAAAAAGGATTAGGGGAAACTGTAAATTAAATTTTATGAATTAACACGACTAATATTCGATAAAATTTCGTATCAGTTCTGAATGCAATTTCCGTTAATTCAAGTTAATTTACGTTGGCGCTCCTTCTATTAAATATCAAGGGTTGAGGGTTTTGGAAGTGGAAACATCTCAACCAGTCAAATTTTTACATGTTACACGAATCTTGAAGCCCTCAGTTAAACCTAAAGGGGCCGCCCCCTTCCCTTCTCCTTCCCGATCACTACTCTCCCTCTCTTCTTCTCTCTTGCGACAAAGGAACCGAGCTCTCTCTCTCTCTTTGGTTTTTGTTCCGCCGATCACCTCTCTGCCTCTCTTCTTCCCGATCCGATCACAGAAACCTCCCTCTATCTCCTGGCGACAACTCCTCACCATTCCCCTCTCTTCTTTCGCTGGTATCAACCCTCCTCTGCCACCCTCTCTCCTCCGATCTCACCCTCTCCCTTACTCTCTCTCTCTCTTTTGCTCTCTACCATCTCCCTCTCCCCTTTCTATTCGGTGTGCTGGTAAGGTGGTTGAGGTGCTGTGATTTTTCTGTTGTGCTGCGATTTTGTGGTGCTTTGTTCTGATTCGGTGCTTGTGGTGCTTTGTGCTGTCGGTGCGCGGTTGTGCTTGATTTGTTCGCTCTCTATTCTCTTGGTGCTGCGATTTTACCAGAACCCGAAAGTTGGTGCCGACTCTCATTACGGGTAACCCTGAAAACTCTGATTTTGGTCTTGTATGCCTCGTGGCTTGCGGCTGATGCTGATCTGTGGCCTTCGTGCCATTTCTTTGACCTGTGACCTTCGGGTCTGTTTGCTATGGATGGCTGTGAGCCTTTGTTGACCTGCGGCCTTGAGCCTTTCTCTTGTGACTTGTGGCCATCGTGCCTTGTGGGGTTTCGAATTGATTCTGTTGCTGGTACAACCCCCCTTTGTTTGTTGCTGTTGCTTGATTTTGATATGAGGGTTTGCCTGGCCTTGCCTTGTTGGGCTTGCTATCTCTGTTGTTTGTTGTTGCTGTTTAGAAGGTGCTGTACCAGTTGGTACAGCCCAGTGATACTGCTGGTACCGAATCTGAATTGACAGGGACCTTGTTGTGATGTTTTTGAAAGTTGAGGTGTGATTATGTAAATTTTAGGCCTTGCGTAATTTATTTTAAATTAGGGGCCTAAGTGAGAATGTGGGACTTGACTTGTTGGACTATGACTTGTTTAATCGGGCTTTGGAAATCCTCGGAATATGCGAGGTCCGATTAAATGATTAAAAGAGACGGATTTACAAATGTAGGCTTTCGGAAAAGTAATTAAGTGAAATAAAAATATTTCAACACATGTAGATTAATTAGGATTTTAATTAATTAAAAGTTGAGTAGTTAGAATTTTAAATGTTAAGTAAAAAAAAAAAATTAGATCAAATCAAATGTAGTTTTAAATAAAGTAAATAATTATAAATAAAATATGTTGTTACTTAATAAAGGACAATTAATTAACAACATATGAACGCTTTCGAATCATTACGAATACAAAATTTGACTAAATAGAATAGTTATATAATCATGTGTTAGTTCATATTTAAATTAATTGACTCCCACAAATTAGTAAAAATAATACGTACAATTTTAGAAACGCTATAATAATTAAGTACTTAACATTTATAAACTACGTACTTAGGATTTAAAATTTATTTGTACAAGTGACTAAATAGAAAATTTATAATAGCAAATTAAATTACGTAGATTTTACCTTACATATTTTAATCGTAAAAATATGTAGTAACCTTAAATTAAAAGATACGACTTATTTAGTTAAACAGCTTATCTTCAAATTAAAATATAATAAATATTTAAATTACATTAGATTAAATTAAACCAACTTTGACCTAATTTTACGCTCCATCGGAATTGAATAAAATCGATCGAATTGATTGAGCAGATTCGAACCTTAGTAATTAATTAATTAAATACGAACACTTAGTGAAAATAATCAAACGGGGTAATAAGGGTTACGAATACTTAGTTTAGACTCTAATTAAGTTACGTCTAAATTACAGGTCATCCGACCTACGTAGATTCCGATCCGTGGACCGATCCCGCTGACGCTTGTACAGGAGCAGGCGAGGATTACGTGGATCCCGGAGGCTATTAGCGCGTTCTACCCCTACAGCCATCAGGTGTGGGATATCTGTATTTTTCTTTCGTGGCGTACTCTCACCAGTCGACCACTTGACCTGACATTCGTACTTTAAATTTTGTAGTTGCATTAGAGCATGTTTAATCCTTTCTGAACTGTAATTAGGAAATTGCATAACCCCTTCTAAATCAGAATTTACTGTTTTGTAAGAGTAGAGTAATTTAATTAATATATATTAATTTAGGATACTAGTTGTCCTCTTCTCGTAGAGGACAACATATTATCGTAGTTAAGCATCTGCATTGGTGAGTGTGAGATAGAAGACCGAATAACTGCTTTTCGTTCTCGTAGTATGGGATGCGAGGCGGTTCGTGGGTCATTGGGCTGAGGGGTCACTTGATCCCTTAGAGGTCTTATTAGAATTATTATTATTATATGCATGGAATTGATATTATATCATTGTCGATCATTTTACATTTTGTGCGGACCGATCTCGAGTCCGGAGACGATTCGGGAGCTATCCCCCCTACATTAGGAGCTACTTGCCTAGTACGGCTGCCGAGGTTGCGGTGGCAGATTTTATTTTTATTGTTGTTATGGGCCGCTCACGAGCCCTTGTCCCATTGATCCGGCCGGATGGTGGAGTTCCGTCGTCTGCTCATGAGGAGACGGATTAACTCATTCTTACGACTTGCTTGTAGTTTTCTCCTATTGGATATGTTTGGATGAAGAATCGTCTAGAGTAAGGAAATACACGAATTTTTGGATATCGGCTAGCGTGCACCAGCCTGCGGGTTGAAGTCTTTGGGGCAAAACTCGATGCTGTTAGGCATCGGGTATCTTTGCTCCCCTGATCGCAGTCCTTGTGTTATGTCGCATTGAGATATAAATTCAATTTGGTTGAATGTGGCACGGCACGGGGTGACAAAATTATCCGTATTATTACTATATAAATTTGTACACACGGTACCTATTGTACTGGACTCCGATTGAGTACAATATTCATTCTCTTGGATTTTATTTGGGAAATTTCATCATTTTGGCATAATAGGAAAATCACATCATGTCATCTATTATATGTATATTTTTTTTTTCTTTTGTAGTACTATATTAGGTTTAATTTTCGCAGCATATGCATTAAAAGTGAATTATCGACTTTACGTAGATTTTAAATTAAAATGTGCTTTGACTTAAGAGGATCCCTGAAGGGATAATACTGGGTCACATACTGGGCGATCATTCGCTCATCCCCTCCTTTTTATGGATGTGGGCAGGTACCGAGCCGGACGGTCCGCAGCATGAGATGTCAGGAGCTGTCCCTGATGGTCACGCCGCATGATTAGTTTAGGGACTTTTGTTTAGGCTTTTGCAGGTCCAATATTCTTGTTATACACATTGGACTCGATAGATTATGTATCCTTTGATTAAACTATGTATATTTGATCCTGGTGGGGATTTGTATGGATGATCTGATGTATGTATTATGTTATGTTTATTTGATATTTATGACTTTTGCTTGATCATTTTATATTTGCTTCCGCTGTTGCTTGATTATTATAATTGTTTAGCATTGCGTGTCATCTCGATTAATTGACACGAGGCGAGGACTGATCACGCCCTAATCCGAAAATCCTGGTTTGGGGTGTGACAAAGTGAAACTTCCCATAGTCCATGCAGCTTCTTTTATAGGCTCTCAAAAAGTTTCTTTCTTTTGTTTTTAAGAGTTGAGACTAAAGAAGTGTTATTATATCGGTTACTCCAGACGGACGCTTTGGATGAAATTCACGTAAATTCAGTGTTTACATTATTTTATTACTAATTTGGGCCGAAGGATTTGAGCAGCTGAATTTATGACCCATTATTGGTTATTGGCTACAAAGGACTTCGAATTAAAACAGCTGCATTTATGGCCTATTAGTCATTTTCGAATTAAAGCAGTTGTTGGGCATTTATTTATTATACTTGTAAACATGCGCTGAGCTGGGCTTCCATATGAATATAAATACTATATATATGTTTAAGGGAAGTTTCTTATATGAATATATATCTGAATTCTCACTTTAAAATCCGCATATATAAGTCCGTATAAAAATCCGCATATGCAGTATGCAGTGACCTTCTGCATGCATGAACAAAACTGCATTTAACAACATTGGTGCAAAATAAATCATCCAGTAAAACAATAACTATAGAGAAACAAAATTCTAATAGAGTGCTACTTGTTAAGGTTCTTTAAAATTAAATTGACAAGTAATGTCATGTTCATTTGCAAAAACATCATTTATCTCAAACAACATAAAATTTGTATTAGTATTTATTCCAAACAACAATTTAAATTTCTGATAATAAATTATTATTTTTACATATAAATTGTTTTTAACATTATTTCTTATTTGATAATTTTTCCTCATTTTTTTTTTCTTCTGTAAACAAACTTAAGTTAAAAAAATAAAATAATTGTGCCTACATGGGATCAAAACATAATCAAGCATGATTGACGTGATCAAATGTGATTAATCATGTCATGTTACGGTTGACCTCGACATGACAAAAGTGTCATGACCATTCTCCATAATCTTGAACACATAAAAATTGACTTGACCACAATACAACACGACACGATACATTACTCAAATTATGACGTGACACGTGATGAATAGTGTTATCACATGGCAAAATAATCAAAGACCCTAATACTGTTTTTTTTCCGTAGGATTAAAAAAAAAATTACATATATATCATTGTATCCGACAAATTTCACTTTATACAACAACCGCGGAATAATTCAGTGATCTACACGGCAAATATCACTTTATTCGAGTCGCAACAACTTAAGACCTTTGTATCCGACATCAAATACACTTCCAGTTCCACCACACTATATAATTATATATGCTTAATTTGAATTCAAACGCTAAATCATTATTTTAAGTAATACTGAAATCAATTGCTAAATAATTCAGCAATTTCAGCCGTTGTAGTATAAAGTAAAATTTACCCAAACGATGATACAGAATATATATATATATATATATATATATATATATATATAGAGTAGAACTAGGGTGCTCCTAAGCTCACCAAGCCCTTCGTGAGCGTGACTCTAAAACCTATCAAATTGACTTCAAACGACATTTCCAAACCGTTAGATGTTTAATCTATATTAAAATGTGCTTGGAGACCAAATTTTACATTTTTTGGAATTTTTTTACTATTTATTAAGATGGTTTGAAAATCGCTGTTTTTATTAAAATTCTGCACCATTGGAAAACAGCGATTTTCAAACCATCTTAATAAATAGTAAAAAAATTCCAAAAAATGTAAAATTTGGTCTCCAAGCACATTTCAATATAGATTGAACATATAACGGTTTGAAAATGTCGTTTGAAGTCAATTTGATAGGTTTTAGAGTCGCGCTCACGGAAGGGCTTGGTGAGCTTAGGAGCACCCTAGTTCTACTCTATATATATATATATATATATATTAATTCTACAGAAGAAAAAAAATAAAAAGAATCGGCGCTTAATATGTATGTATGGTACGAAATTTTTATCAATCGAAAATAAATTAAACAAATATCAGTAAAGAGTATCATTTTGACGGAATTTCGAAATATAGGTAGAACGGGTTGGTTTATCCCGTTCCACTAACCCATTCCCATTTGGCTTAACCACCGCTAATCAAATTAGCTGAACAGAAAAAACCACGGACGGTATAGATCATCCCGTCCAAGGAGCAAAAAAAAAAATTCACGGACGGGTTAATTCGTCGTCCGAGACCAATGCATTTTCTGAAGCAATTTGAAGTCGCTCACCTTTTCTTTGCTATCCTTTTCTTTTTTGCACAATTTGATTGTTTTCTCAACCCTTTTCATCAACTCCTTTCCGACATTTATATTAATATCCAAAGTTTAATACAAATTATTAATTATACCCACATTCCCAAACTTTTGCTAAAAATACCCAAGCCGGCCAGAAAATGGCCGTCTTAGGTACCAGAGTAAACCGGCCATTTTCTGGCCGGCTTACTCCATTTTTTTTATTTAGAGAGAGAGACACTATGAAGATCAAAATATTGAAATCTAACTCTGAAAATTTGAAATTTTTGTTTAAATTATTTGTTATATTACTTCTTTTGATGTATAATTAGCATATTTATACTAAAATACGTTAGATTACTTAAAATTATGTTGAATTACACTATATTACAATAAATTATGTTCAATTATACTAAATTACGTTAAATTACAATAACTTCGCTAATTATGCTGAAATACAGTAAAAAAAACACTAAACTACACAAAATTACGCTATAGTAGACTGATTTTGCTCATCTTTCATGAATCATAAAAAATAGTAAAAAAATTCCAAAAATAGTAAAAATTGGTAATCTGCAAGTTCATTATGTAACTAATTTACTGAGCTACTTGGATTGAATGATAGAAATGAAAATCTTAATCGGAAACTTCAACTCAAGTTTTGAGGCTCTTCCCTTTGTTTTTTCACGATTCTGAATTACGAAATCTGGCATAGCGGGCACGGACGCATGCGCATTTTCTCAAGCTTTCCGAAAAGTGGTCATTTGCTGAAATCGGACACTCGAGTGCCGTTTTATGACCGTTTGAAGTTTCATCGTCGTTTTTCGCCTTTTCAGTGAAGATATCGTCCCTATTCATTTGTAATTTAGTGTAATTTACTGTATTTTAGCGTAATTTAATGTAATTTAGCGTAATTTAACATAATTTAGTGTTATTCAACATAATTTCAATTAATCTATTGTATTTAGTATAAATATGCTAATTATATATCAAAAGAAGTAATATAACAAATAATTTAAACAAAAATTTCAAATTTTCAGAGTTAGATTTCAATATTTTGATCTTCATAGTGTCTCTCTCTAAAAAAAAAAAAAATAGTCTGAATATGACTATTTTTTGTAAAATACTTAATAAATAGTAAACAAATTCAAAAAAATGTAAAATTTGATCTGGAAGCACAGTTTATTGTGGAGATCATGTTGAACGGTTTGGATCGACGATTTGGACTTTGAAAATGAAAAAAAATGATTGTTGTAACTTGATCCCTCCTCAAAGAAGTAATATAACAAATAATTTAAACAAAAATTTCAAATTTTCAGAGTTAGATTTCAATATTTTGATCTTCATAGTATCTCTAAAAAAAAAAAAAAAGGTGGAGTAAGCCGGCCAGAAAATGGCCGGTTTACTCTGGTATCTAAGCCGGCCATTTTCTGACCGGCTTGGGCATTTTTAGCAAAAGTTTGAAAACGTGGGCATAATTAATAATTTGTATTAAACTTTGGATATTAATAAAAATGTCGGAACTCCTTTAATTCAGTTTTATTGGCTCTCTGATTTTGAAGAGGTCATTATCAGACCGTGGTACGCCTCAACTAAATAGAGATATTTTTCTAGAAGCCTCTCAAAGCTTCTTTTAGCAGAGTTCACATCACCCATATGAGACTATAAATGGGCTTTCAGAAAATGCATTGGTCTCGGACGGGACGGATTAACCTAATTTTTTTTTTCGCTCCTTGGACGGGACGATCTATATCGTCCGTGGTTTTTTCATGTTCGGTTAATTTAATTAGCAGTGGTTAAGCCAAACGGAAATGGATTAGTGGAACGGGTTAAAATAACCCGTTCCGTGGAACGGGATAAACCAACCCGTCCTACCTATATTTCAAAATTCCGTCAAAATGATATCCAATAGCGGTATTTTTTTTATTTAATTTCGATTAATAAAAATTTCGGCCACCGTGGCACCATGTGAAGAGACTGGAGTCACTGGACTAAACGGTCCGTCCGGTTTAAAGTCTGACACGATTCAACCAACCCGGAGCAGAATCAGATCCGACTGCCTCTGCTGAGCCTCCCCTCTTCCTCCTCTAATCTCCGATCTGATCGCCTTTTCTCCGCTCCTCCTCGCGATTGCAATCAACGACTAAGAACTAACCAAACCCTCACCATTTACCCGTACATGAAAAACGGCAGATCTGATCTGACGTAATCCGGTTGTTACGAGGTAGAACATGGAGATAGAACCGCCGACGCCGGGTAGGTACCTGATCGGCGTGGCGATCATGATGGCCGGAGTTGTGCTTCCTCTCGGGTACATGATGTTTCGTAGCAAGCGCTCTCCTGCCTCCTCTTCTGCCCCTTCTTCTTCTTCCTCCTCCTTCGCCAAACAGACGTAGGTGTGCCTTTTCCTTTCTAATTCATTATTGCAATTGCTCTCTTTGGTGATGTGCTTTCATTGAAATCAAAGTTGGAGACAGCTTAATGCAGTAGTGCGCTGGAGTCAGATTTAGTTCTCATTTAAATCTATGAAGAATATTATGTGTCTAAATAGGGATCCAGTATGGTAATGGTTTGCACCCGGCAATTTGTAATGGCAGGGCAATTGGCTGCAATCTCTTATCAGGCCTTTAGTTGTTAATTTACCTTTCAGTGCAATTTTGATTAAGGATTACAAATTTCTGGTCTGGTATGCTATAAATTTGGTTGTATATATTGGTAGTAGAGAAAGACCTCACTAATACTGTACTGGTACCTCTGTGATAATCTCAACCCAATTTAGCATCATTAACCATATATTATGAAGATTCAATTGGTTACAATTCAATCCATCTTATCTTCAGCTTTACAAATTATCGCGCAATAAAGGGTGAAAGATGCCCGTAACAAGTAAATCCCCGTTGCACACTAGTCCTTGTAATTTAGTCATTTTAAACCAGCATTACCCATGATTGAATTAGGTACCTAGTGCTTAAATAAATTGGTGCTTTGTTGCACCAGAGAGAGACCGACATTTATTGTTTGTTCTGCTATGGGTCCCCTAGTTTCTAGGTCAGGTAAAGTTGAACTGCAATTGAAGTCCCTGCATTGAGTATGGATCTTGTCTCAATGTAAATTGATTCTGATTTCGTTATGTATATGCTTCAGAAATTGACCTCTCTCTCTCTCTCTCTCTTGCAGGAATAAATCACTGATAGTTTAGGGCTAATTCTTTCTCGTATAGAGTTTATGGATTAAAGAGAATAGAGCTATCCCATGAGCATGTTGGTATGGGACAGATAGATGGGTATCTCAAAATTGTTTTTTTTCTTTCAATTCAGACATTTGGAATTTTCATTTGTATGCTTTCTCTTGATTTATATGGATCATGATCATGTATTGTTTCTATGTAGTTGTGATATAGTGGGGTTCTTAAATTGTTGAATACTGGTTTTTGTTCAGTCAGCTGTAGATTTCATTACCAGAAATTAGAGTTTTGACAACGGTCCGGGACGGTCCGGGACGGTCCAAACCCGTCCGGTCCACGGGTCTCCCGGTCCACGGGTCCGGTGGGTTGGACGGGTCCACGGTCCCGGTCCGGACGGGTCCGGTTTTCAGAGGCCAACCCCGGCCCTTGGTTGAACCACGGGTCCGGCGGTCCCACGGTCCGGGACGGTCCGGTCCACGGGTCCCGGGGGTAACGGTCCGGTCCGGGACGGTCCGGTCCGGGGGTCTTTTTTTTCTGTTTTTTTTTTGCTGTTTTTTTTTCTGTTTTTTTTTTCTGTTTTTTTTCTGTTTTTTTTTTCTGTTTTATTTGCTGTTTTTTTTTCTGTTTTTTTTTTCCAATTCAATAGTTTGTTTTGAACCGAACAATTTTACACAAATTATTGCACAATTTTTATATGAAAATTATTGCACAATTTTACACAAATTTCCAATTCCAATTCAATAGTTTGTTTTGAACCGAACAATTTTTATATGAAAATATAATTAGTGGCTAAATTTTACACAAATTATTGCACAAGATTGCACACTGATCCCAGTCTTTGGGGATTTCGATCCAATTCGTTTGAATTGATCCGTACCAGATGATATAAATACCTTTAGAAATGATCGATTCACCATATTGTCCCCAAACTCAAAAATTCCAATAATCATTGTAAAATTCAAATTATTTGATTAATAATAATACTTGCATATTAAATGTTATCATTTTTTATTAATATGACATAGCATAAAGATATATTGAATAATTGAATAGAATACCCTAGTTCTATTTCAAGATATGTCACATTGTTAGTGTTTCATTTTAAAATTATAAGCTAGTTACATGTATTTGTGTTAAGTTAATATGTTGTCAATAGTTCTAGGCAAAATATGTTGTCAATACTTGTGTTAATAAATTTTAAATTAGCAATAGTTCTAGGTAAATATATACATATTCTTAGTTATTATTTATACTTTCTAAGCTTGTTTGATAATTTTGAAATAAGAAATGTTATTTATGGAACATTGTTGCCACCTTCATTGTTATTAATTGACTAGTCAACATGATGAATAACCTTTCATGACTTATTTTCCTTATTTTCCTATTATAAAATAGCTAGGTTGCATTATTAAATTACAATATTCAATTTATTAGCTATGTTGCATTATTATTCTTAAGACTTAATTAGGATACAAGACCTATGTTGCATTATTATTTTTCAATTCATTTTATTGGTTTGACATTCAGATTATATATGAATCTTAGTATTAGTTGTTCTGCAGGTGCGAACCTTAAGACAAGCCAAGAGATGCTTAATCACTCCTATAATTTTAATTTTTTAATTATGTATATTACCATTTTATTATTTTGTTGTCTTAAGATTTGGGTTTAAATTATGTATATTGTAGAGATTTGGGTTTAAATTCTAATCACGTGCATTAATTAGGTATTTTAAATTTGAGCTCTACAATTTAAATTTTCTAGTTCCGCCTCAGTTGTTCAGTTTAAATATTTTGATCGAAGCTTCTTTAGAACTATTTTAGAAATATTGGTATATTAGCTTTCTTTAGAAATATTTTAGATATATAACAGTTATTATACTTTTAAGAGAAGATAATAAACTTTAAAGTATAATTTATTCCGAATTAAAACAAAAAATATGCGTTCTAGACAGAACTGTAGTATTAAACTATTAATCATTAATTCTGGAGCACGAATCTTGATACTCTGGATTTTGTGAATTTGGGGGTTGCTGTTGTGATTTTGTGATATATTGGATCTTTTGTTTGATAGATACGGGCTTAAATGAGAGGTCAAATATTAAAGTTAGTAGAATATAACACAAGATAAACTGTGGCGGAGTGGTAAAGGTTTTGGTTGTATTGAGAGAGGACCCAAGTTCGAATCCCGCTGCCAACAAAAAAAACCAATTTTGCGCCGGTGTATGCGCGGCTCACGGCTGCGGGTCCGGTTCACGGTCGCGGCTCACGGGCGCGGGCGTGGTTCACTGGCCGGTGTATGCGCGGCTCACGGTGCAGCGGGTTCGGGTCCAGCGGGTTCGGTTCGGTCCGTTGCTACAGTACAAAATTCGGGTCTGGCGGGTTCATGCGGTCCGGTCCGGTCCGGGACGGGTCCACGGGTAGAAGAAGGGGGGTCGGTCCGGGTCTATGGGAAGAAAACCAAACCGCCCCGTCCCAGGACCGGACCGTCTCTAACCCCGGTCCGGGACGGGTCCTGTGCACGGGACGGGCCGGTTCAGGTCCGGTCCACGGGTCCGACGGGCCGGTCCTGGACCGGCCGGGTTTTTTCAAAACACTACCAGAAATGCACTTGGTTAGTTTTCCCCTTTTCTTTTGGTGTGTTTATGAGACTTGATTAACCCAACTAAAGAATATCAAGTTCATCATCTTTTTGTGTGCACAAGTGGTGCATTTTTATTTCATCATCACAATATCAAACATTGGTCTGAGTCTTAACTGATATGTGGTGTATAGTAGGAACAGTCAAGGTTTATAACACTTGTACAGATGCTTGAAGAGCTGTCTTTTTTGTGGGTTGTTCGAGAAAAGAAAAAGGTCAAGAAGAAAGCACAACTGATCAGAGGGAAACAATACCAGTTGTTAGTGTGTGAAATACCACAGAAACAGAAAACGAGGGCAAGGTGACGAAAAACAATAGCCGATCATAATTTGACTCAGTATCATAAGGGTTTTAATCCTAATTTAACTCAGTATCACTGAAAATGGTTCACTGGTAATTGCCGTCTTTGTAGATGTTTATTTTAGTTTTATATTTTTTATAAAGTGAACAGATAAATGAAAAACAACAATGATTTTACGAACCTTTATATTTCCCTTCAAAAACTAAAGAAAGTCTCAAGACGAAACCTTGGATTATCTCGACTCCAATTTTGTTTATAAAAAAAAAAAAATCACTAGATCGAATTGGATAAGGGATTTAAAGATATAAATGTGTTTCCGGCGAGTTCATTTAGAGTCTGCTTCACAAGGGGTTATGCGAGGGGAAGGAAGAAGAGCGGAGGAGAGACCGACTCCTGACTGCATTTGGTCTGCTCCAGAGCGATAAATTCAAAAGGGGAGCGACCAGCGACCGAGGGGAAAGGAAGCTTGGTGAAATTGTTGCATAATTTAGTGGTTTTTCTCATTGATTCTCGTCTCAAATCAGAATGTAGAGGTATTGACTTCTTAACTTTGTTATTTTTGTCCAAAATTTTTCTTTCATTTTCGAAAAAAAAAATAAACCAATTAACTCTTTTTTTTTCTGAAAAAATCCACATTTATAAGAATTGCAGTTTGAAACTGCGGTTCTATTGGCTGGGATCATTGTTCCAACTACGGTTCCATATAGGAGTGTAGTTTGTCATTGTTATTTGTACATATATCGGACCGCAGTTTGAAACTACAATCTCAGCCAGTCTGCGACTATGGTAAAAATGAAATTCCTGTAGAAAAAAAGTTAATTGATTTATTTTTATTTTAAGATGGTAAAAAAAAAAATTCGGCATTTTCTCATCTTCTTTCTTTTCTTTCATTTATATGCTCCAATATGAAACACAGTCTTAATATATCACAACCAAAATCTTTACCTTATTCATATTTTACCCCGTGACATGAAACACTTGCCAAGTACTGATGAGGAGTAGCAGTAGCTGCCACTAATCCACTATCATCGCTGCCATCTGTTTAATAGCATTATTAATCAGTTTATCGACTTTGTTATTTGCTTTATATATTTTATTTGAACTTAATTTGATCAAATGCTGGATCAAGAAATTAACAATGAAAGAATTAAAAACGTGAAAGTTTAACAGTGAAGGGTTTTGAACCGATTCCAACCGATTCAAATAATATATGTGTTTTATTATTAAGTTTGATAATATAACTATTTAATGTATAACCGCCATTATTTAATTTATTAAAATTTATTACTAACCGATTTATTATTATTAATAATAATAATAATAATAAAGTAGCACTTAAACATTTTAAAATAATAAACCGCTAAAGCAACACGCAAAGCTAGCAAATAGCAATAGCAATCATCTGCTCCTTGGTGTTATAATACCTTCTGCTAGCTCCGAACTAGTGTATTGATTAAACCCGGGCGGGTCGACCCGGACCGACCAAACCCGGGACCCGGACCCGGACCGACCCGGACCCGACCTTGAACCCGACCCGAACCGTCCTAAAGGGTTGGGTCGGGTTTGAAACGGGTCGGATGCGGTTTTCTGAGCAAAACCCGACCATACCCCCACCGTTTCAACCCGCCTACCCGAACCCGATCCGAACCGGCCAAAATCCGACCCGCCCCGCCTGAACCCGACCCTAAACCCGGCCTAATCCGGGTCAACCCGGCCTAACCCGGGTGAACCCGACCATAACCCGGGTGAACCCGATCCTAACCCGACCTAAACCCGACCCTAACCCGACCTAAACCCCCCCAGACCCGGCGGGACCCGTCCCAATCCGGCCAACCCGACCCCCACCGAATTTTTCAAAGTTCGGAATTTTTTTTTTCCCTCCTGCTTTTGCTGCCTACTTGGCACTTGCCTCTGGCTTGTGACCTTGTGTTGCCTCTGGCTTGCGCTGGGGGACCAACGAAAATGGTCAACTGCCTTTGGCAGTTTGGCTTGGTTAGCACTTGCCACTTAGCAGAGGACCAGAGGTGTTGCCTTTAATTTAAAAATGTTATATTTTATTTTTTAAATTTTGAATATGTTAGATAATAAGATTTGAATATATTAGATTATTGGATATGTTAGATTTTTGAATATGTTAGATTATTGGATTTTATTTTTGAATATGTTAGATTATTGGATTTGTTAGATTATTGTATTTTATTTTGAAATTCGGATTTATTTTGAAATAGATTAGATTTTATTTTTTAAAATTCGGATTTATCTTAAATAGGTTAGATAAATAAGTTATATTTTATTTTTGAATTTGTTGGATAGTTATATTTATTTTTAAATATGTTATATTTAGTTTGTAATAGGTTACATTTGAATATTTTGAAATATGTTAGATTATTGGATTTGTTAGATTATTGTATTTTATTTTGAAATTCGGATTTATTTTGAAATAGGTTAGATTTTACTTTTTAAAATAGGTATTTTATTTATAAATAGGTTAGATAAATAGATTTATTTTTTAAATAGATTTGAATATGTTAGATTTTATTTTTTAAATTCTTGTTAATTTTTAAATATGTTAGATAGGTAAGTTAGATAAATAAGTTAGATTTGTTAGATAAATATGTTGGATTTATATTTTATTTTTGAATATGTTGGATTTGGTAGACTTATTTGTTTGAAAATATTTTATTTTGTTAGAGTTATAAGTTGTTGTTGTAAAATAGATTTTTAAAATAAGTTAGAACAAGTTATATTTATTTTGAATTAGACTTAGAATTTTAAAATTTGAATTAGACTTTTTTTTAACTTAATTTGATTTTGTTATAACAAAAATATATTGAGTTCAAATGAAAAAAACTGAAAAAAAAACTGAAAAAAAACAGATGAAAAACGTCTCTGGAAACAGAAAAAAAAAACAGAAAAAGAAACAGAAAAAAAAAAAAAAACCGGACCGGACCTACCCGGACCGGACCGACCCCCGACCCGGCCTAACCCGCCCCGACCTAACCCGCCGGGTTTAGACCGGGTTAGGATCGGCCGAGTCAGACCCCAACCCGACCCCCCCTACCCGACTCAACCCGTTGACCCGGGCTAACCCGTGCCCGAGTCAACCCGGGGACCGGGCGGGTTTGGACCGGACCGACCCGACCCGGCCCCTTTTCAATACACTACTCCGAACGCAGAAGCGGGGATTTGTAACAGACTTAATAATTTTATCATAGAAATTATAGCGGTGGCTCTAGATGCCACTAATTATTATTTTATACTTATTTGACAATAATTATCTTAATAATTTTGACAAAAAAATTTAAATTATAAATCAGCTTTTTTTACTGTACTTATTTTTGAAAATAATTTTGACAATGACAGATACATATTCAATTTCTATTATGCATTGTAATCGGATTTTAACTGATATTTTCAAATCCATAATGAATATGTATATAGCGGGTTAATTAAAATTTAATCCATACCTAGCCTAATAAAATTTAAATTCATTACTTTTCACATATAGGTTGATCAAATCGTATGCGTCGGTTGGTTTAATTGGATTGCCTGTACACCCCTAATTATCAAGAACATTAACTAATTATTGACTCCTAATTAAAATAAAAGGAGTAATTTTTGTCATACTCATTAAAAAATATTAATACCTCGTCGTGCAAGTAAAAAATATTTGATATTAATACGTTCAGACGTCAACAAGTGTCATATGTTAACAAATAAATAAAATTTGATAGAATCTATTAGGTACAAACACTTGACACATTAATTATTTATAGTTACATTACGATGTATAAATATTTGTAATATTTGATATTAATACGTCCAGACGCCAATCAATGCCATATGTAAAAAAAAATTAAAATCTGATAGAAGATGTAGATAAAATTACTTGACACATGAACTATTTACGCTTACATGATGGGTATAAATACTTGCACGATGAGGTATAAATATTTCATTTGAAAAAGAAAATCGCATGGAAGACGTTTGTAATTTTACATTTGCAAAATCCTCACAGATTGTTAGAAATATGGGTGAGATTGAACAGAGGAAAAAAATAATTCACCTCTAAAAACGTGTAAAAGACAGGTGGGTAATGAGAGAGAAATGAAAAGAGTTGGTATGTCCAGTTATTTTAGAAAGACTTGGTATGTTAAATATCAACACTTGCACGCATAGGTATCAACACTTGCGCACGCCAATTGTAAATTTGCTAATGACCTTAAGGTGGTCCCAATAAGATAGTTAAGAGTGCGGTCTCAGATAATTAGATTTCAGAAAATGTTTAGGAAATTTTGCTGGAGGGCTATCATCAGGTTTCTAGATCTTTTTTTTCTTCTCGTTTTCCTTTTCTTTAATCTTCAATCTGATTTTTTTAGATCTTCTCGTTTTCCTTTTCTTTAATCTCAATCTGATTTTTTTAATTAGTTAGAATAACCCAATTTAAACTTTTAAACTTTTATTTAATTATAAACATTTAAACTACTTAGTTTTTCATTCAGTAACAAAATTTACACATTAACATTTAACATTTGATTGATTATAACGCAAAAAAACATTGATCGTAATTGGACAGTAAGAATGATAAATTAGTTATTTCATCTTAACATAAAAGATCTATAATAAGTTCAAATAAAATATTAAAATTAGATTAAAGATGGGGCCGGGAAAACGAGAAAGGTTATTTGATTTTAATAGAGAAATCAATTTTTAAATTTTGATAGAAACATTCGATATTTTGAAGTTTTTGATGAGTATGATAATAATTATATTAATTTAAAATGGCAAAATAAGAAATTTGAGTGTTTTGACAGAGAAATAGACAATGCAGAATATCTTTCAATAGATACGCAAACCATCTCTCTTCTCTCCCTCTCGCTGGCTTCTTTTTCTTTTTTTTTGAAAAGCTTGGCAGCGGCTGCCAAGTTGTTTTATTAATTCAGAAACAACATCAAGTTTAACATATTACATGGGCTGTCTGATTCTTCTGTTGGTCTAAAGCGCGAACCAAAGGCCCCTGAATATCACATGTCATCGGGGTTCGTACCATCAAAGACCTCTCTTAGAAACCCGGCTGGAGGCACGCTGGATGTATTCCAGCACTGTCGAGCATGTGACAATGGACCCCCTAGTGTACTAATATTGCCTACGGGCTTTTTTTTCCAAAAAAAAAAAAAAAAAGTTACTAATACCGTGCGTTTTGAAACTCTTGCTTCAAGGAAGAAACGACATCTGCCTAGTTATATCTAACACTTTCTCATATTAAGCATGCCGCATAAAAAATTGTCAATAAATTGCACAAATGAAAATATATCTATGAACAAAAAGAACTGAATAAAACATCCATGATTCTAAAGCAAATAAAAATTGTTACAAATGTATCTCATAACAGGAAGAATATGAGCTACTCAAAATCCTACCTTTTCATCACTTGCTCATAACATCTCACGCTAAAGCTGAACAATATCAAAAAGGAGGGGAAGGCAAACAAGAGGAATAAAAGAAAAAAGAAAAAGAAAAAGAAAAAAAAGAAACCTCAACAGACTGATATACTATTCTTATTGCTTTCACCTCAACAGTTCAGTACCGCTACGATCCACCGAAGGTGCAAAATATAACATCACAAGTGTTTTACTCTAAACAACACTAAAAAAATATAACATATCCCGATATAACAATTAAACAAGTAACAGTAATAGTAATAAGCAACAGCACCCACCATCCAATTTACCTCACTTGTGTAGGAGAGCAGAGGAGACCTGAAGCATCAGCCCCCACAACTGCAAGTTCACAAATATTACAGACCTGACCCTCAACTGTCGGCAGAAATCGTGCACCGCAATACGGGCAGGACACATCCCTCTGGCCACGGTAGATTGGAACAAATGTAGCTCCACAAACAACAAAAGGGTTTCTGAAATCATAGTTGAGCTCGGTCTCATCTGCTGCAGCCGCCTGGATCACTTGTCGGGCCTTCTTGGCCATGGACTCATTCGGGCTCTGTTCTAAAAGCATCCTTGCAAAATTTGCTGCTGTTGCTTTGTTCTTCTTTGTGAAACAAATTGACATGGCACTGCTCAACACAAGTCGCATGTGGATCTTTTGTAGCTTGCAGTTGGTGAAGTACGCAGCAAGTTCCATCTGACGAACTGGATTGTCTTTCAAATCCCTTCTCTGAACCTCGATTTTCAAACCAAGCACATATTCTTTTGCAATCTCAATTAATTCTTTGACCTCATCAACCTCTCGCCTTGAGTCAACAACTAAGAGAGGGATGGTGTGAAGGATGCTCATAAACTGGCGGAGGGCATCTGGGAACTTCCCTTCGGTGGTAGCACGGTAGGCAGCCTTCAGCTTGTCATCCATCTGAGAGAACTTGAAGACAAGTGCTGGTGGGCCCCTCACATTAGGGCTGGCCGACTCTGTCCACCCCTTCTCAACTGCAAGCTGTACTACCGGTGCAGATGCAAAGGCACGGAGGTACGTGTGGCTGCCGGTGTGGATGTCCATGAACAGTGGCTTGAGAGGTGCAAAGTTTTTTATGCCAAGCTGACGGCTCAATAGCCGCATGGCAGTGTCAAAATTTCCAGCTGCAGCATGCTCACCAGCAAGAGAAGATTTTTGGGTCCAGATTTGACTAACTGGCATGCCAGGTTGAGGAGCCACAAACATTGCAGTCCCGCGAGTAGAACTGGCAGCCTTCGGTGTGTCCGCCTCAGGTGGAAGCTCCAGATCCTCGAGCTCCCATCCACCTTCTTCATCTCCTTCCTCTCCATGCACATCACCGTCCTCGCCATCTCCAGTTATGTCACCATTGGCTATCACACTATCCACATTAACAATATCCAAATCCTCATCTCCCCATTCAGCACCAGCAGCCTCAGCATCTTCTTCTACATCATCGCCCCTCCGGCCAACAGTATCAAGACCACCTTCAAAAATGCCACGCATGACACGTAAAAGAGGCCAATCACCAGCACACATTACAGGAGGTGGGGGTACCAGAAGAGAGCTGGTCCGCCCCTCAGGGAGGTTGGGGACATTGCCCTCCCCCAGCTCAGCTGCCAGCCTCTCAGCATCTTCAATTAGACCATGAGTAGCAGCAGTGACATACGCAAGAGGCAAGTGACCAGTGGATTCAAGTATCTTGACTCTTTCCTTCACATCTCCCAAGTACATGGCATTGTGGAACTGACCCATCACATCATTCTTTATTTCTGCTATTCTGAGCATCTTCGAGAGCTTCTCCTTATTACCGGTTACCAGATACAGGAATGAGAGCCTTTCAAAATTCTTGGTACGCTGGTATGCATACTCAACAATGCTGGTGTTCCCCTGACGGAGAGCTTCTATGCCTAGACGATACCAGTGGTCTTTCTCATCAATTTCCTTGGCCGATGCAACAGCAATCTGAATGTTACCACTCTCTAAAGCCAGATTGAAGCGGGTCCTTTCATCCTTAACAAAATGAAGGGCCACTTCAGGGAACCCCTTTTGTTGCAAGTAAGCGATCACGGCTTGACCACACAGTTGTGAGCTTTTGATCATGCTCATCACATGGTCATATCGTTTGCGCAAGAGAGCGAGCTTGAAGATGTATTCTGATGCATCAATTGTAATGACTCGGCTCTTCCCATCACGGTCCAGGCAGAAGATCTTGGTTCCAGAGACTTTGGTGATGTAAATAGGCACATCTAGGGTCTTGATGATGCCATTGTCACCATTCGGTAGACAGTATTTGATGTGGTTCAGGGTTGTGTAGATGAAGACCCCATTCTCATCCCATGCACCACTCTTAACACGAATAGTCTCATGGAGTGTGCACCTATGAACCAGATTCTTGTTTGCTATGACAATGGCATGTTTGCTGAGTAAAGCTATCGACTCCATGTCACCCGACCAGACAATGTATTTCACTGCTGGGGTTTGGAGCTCACCAAGTAACAGCCTCTGCTGAAGATCAAAAATGACCACTCTGTCCTCTGCCCGACAGAGAAGATTTCCAGTACCAGCGTAAAAGATAGAATCAGTTGCAATAGGAAGAAGACTCTTCTTTACAATCTCATTTTTAAGGTTCTTCACTAGAGCCTGGTTGGTGCTCTTATCTAGCACTGCAAACCGGTTGCGAGCTACAAAAACAGCAGAGGACCCCGGGCCCTTCTTTGCATCTTGTGCATAGTCACCCCGGCCAGCTGATTCCTTTGGCACAACATATAATTCGTAAGAACCCCCATCAGCATCCGAACAAACCAAAACTGCATTCTCAGTGGGGCTATATGACAGGCTCCTGGGGGCCTGGTTTAAGCTCACAGACCCAGGCCGGCGAATGGGAATGAGTTGCGCATCCTTTCCTGAGGAGAACTCGAAAGACCGAAGGAAGCGGTCCTTAACAAAGAGAAGACTGTCGCCAGATACAGCAAAAGCAGGCCGCTCACGCTCGAGCTTGAAGACGATCATGCCGGAGTCATGCCCGGCAGCGAGGAGGTTCATCTCAGGGTGTGCTGCGAGAATCCAGAAACGATCATGCTCACGACGGAAGGTCTGGACACCCGTGCGCTTGGTCGCATCCCAAATGCGGATGCTCTTATCCTCAGAGTTTGACACAATGATGTCCTGCTTCGCATGGAACATGACGCAGGACACATTGTTCATATGGCCACGAAGGGTGTCCACCTCCCATGCTTTCGTGTCTGTTTATACAAGAAAACATTGATCAGTTTCTGTTGTAAAATTTAAATTACAGCGGTACTCAGATTAAAATTAAGACCCCATACGTCCACATCCTTCTTGGAAATTTTTCTTTGACAGTAACTCAAATATACTGGCTTATCAAAATTAGATCCCCACATAGAAAATAATTTAATGGCAGCTAAATAGCAAAAAAGAACAATACACAAACATACAAGTATTAGCACTTCTAAATTAAAAAAAATTGAGCAATATAAATCTGTACTTCTCAATGTGCCTTTACACTAAATGCACCAAATTATTACTAAACCAATAACATCAAGGACAACTGCAGTATGGATATGCATCTCAAGGCCTATCAATGCATAACCCCATCTATTGCCCAAGTCAATAGGTAAGCAATAATCAGGTTCGTCCATTATGAATATGCTTCAAGTACTCTACGTCTAGCTACCAGCTATAATAAATCACATTTTCTTAAGAACCAGATAAAAAAAAGAACAGTAAAAGAGTCCAAGAATATATACCATTCATACGCCACAGCTTAACTTGACGATCATCAGCACCTGAAACAATCAAAGGTAACGAAGGATGGAATGAGGCCCAATTTACCCCTCGATCATGCCCCTCCAGAACATACTTCACGACTGCATCAACTCCTCCAAACAGATCCGAGTTCATTTGTGTGAGCCTGAGAATATCATCAGCTGGTGACACGGTCTTCTTCCTTAGAGCCCCAATGTCCCAGACACGCACAGTCTGGTCCAGGGAGGCTGAAACGACCAAATCCTCCTTGGGGTGAAAGGAGGCACACATGACATAGTGGTTGTGGCCAGTCAGAACAGAGATACAGTTGCGTGATTGCCAATTCCAGATGCGAATAGTCTGGTCATCACTGGCACTGACAATCCAAGGATACTCATCGTGGAACTGCACGGTGCGGATGTAATCAAGGTGGCCCAGGAGAGTGAAGAGGCATCGGTGCGTCTTGTAGTTCCATACCTTGATCTTGTAGTCATCACCTGTCATGTACAACATAACCATCATGTGTATGTTGGGTCGAGAATACCAATTAGATAATGGAGGGCATTATTACAAATACCCCTCATAAAATTAATGAGTTATAATTAAGCTCCCCTGGATATAAAATTCCATATTTATGATTAAATGATCTAAATAAGTAAAGGCCAGATAGGCAGTAAACAGATCTATATGTATTGATAAATGATCTATCTTGCTTGCAAAGATGTCCAACTTACATTTCTAATAAATACCTTTACACTACTCAGTCAAAGTAAAAAAAAAATATCAGTTAGGCCTGTCTCGGAGTTAATCCTCTAGTGATAGAATGTGGTCCACAAAAAAAAATTGGGTTTTCTAAGTGAATATCCCTAAGAAAATCTCCCATGGGTGAGTATACAGAAAATCTGTGTTTTGAAGTATTCCCCAAGACTCGGGAAATGACACAAGAGGATATCGATACAAATTTCTAGATTCCTCAGGAATAGTAATTGAAATACTAGTGTACCAAATAAAGATGCCAACGTTGTTTACTACATTGTAAGATACAGATTACTCAATCTATCAATAATCGATTCAGATGTTAGATCCGAGCAATCTGCGTCTGATCCTGGCATACGCTTGCAAAACAACAAACTGTAGATCTACACGATGCAGGATTCTATGGCACCATATCTGGACCTAACACCGACTACAAACGCACACTACGCCAGATCTAGGCCAATCTCTCCACAGAGGGATCGGAAACAAGCAGAAATTAAGTTTCAAATATTAAATTCCAATAAATCGATTTACCTCCGGAGACGAACAATGGCTGTGATTTGTGGAAGTGGACGCCGCGCACGGGTCCGTCATGCTCGTCAAATCGATCAATAAGAGTCCCCATCCTGTAATCCCATAGTTGGATCACCCCACTGTGCAAACTCGCAAGGATCCATGGCCTCTTGCTGTGGAAGCTCAGCCCCTTCACGCGATTGCTCTTCGTCTCGAATTTCGTCAGCATCTGTAAACCCTAGCTTTCCCGGACTAGATGAAAAGGATGAACTTGAAGAGAATTCCGAATCGGAATGGAGAAAGTGGTAGGGGTGTTCGATCAAAGCATGGATCTGGGAAAAGGAGAGAGAAAGGGGGGAGGGTGAGAGAGAGAGAAGAGAGTTCGGGGGTTTGATTCAGTGCTGACCTTGGGTCCTTAATAGATCTCAGATCTGGGCATAAGAGGGTAGGAATAGGTGATCTCGGCCGTTGACGAACGCTGAAGGAAGAGATATCAGCCGTTAAAATTTACAAGAATGGCCTTGGACCCGGAATTCATATCACCTGAGGTAACAGAATATTTCCATTTAGATCCCAACCGTCTGATCAGAATCCGCACGAATACTGAAAGATCCAGTGCATTTTACCTCGGTCAGGATTGTCTCGGATTCTGATCGGACGGCTCAAATATAAACAGAAATATTTTGTTACCTCGGAGGATATGAACTCAGACCCGGGTTGCCCCTCCACCCAGGTCCGGATCCCCAAAGTAACTCAATCTTTGGGTTTTGGATTGAAACTGTCCGATTCGAATTCATCGCTCGGGATTCGAATTCATCGTCGGAATGTGTGCGCTCACTTCGGGATGAATTTTCGCGGATTCGAATCGTACGATCTCAATTCAAAATCCAAAAATTGAGTTACTTCACTATATCCGAATTCCTTATTTTGGTGGTAAAAGTAAAAATGTTTTTTTTTTCGGCAAATTATTTGGCTGATTTGCAAAAAAATGGCGAGTGTAATGGGGAAGTTTTACTCAAGCCGTCGATTCGGCAAAAGGGTGTACGATTCTGCATTCACAGTTGCACATGGTTCATGGTTAATTTGCAGATTCTATACACATTTTTTTTATGTATATTTTTTTCTTATTAAAGAGCTTCAGTATATTTCAGTATTATTGAACATGCAACATTTTTGTTGAGAGATGAAACTCCGACATTTTTATTAATATCCAAAGTTTAATACAAATTATTAATTATACCAGAGTTCAAAATTTTCGCTAAAAATACTCAAACCGGCCAGAAAATGGCCGGTTTACTCTTTTTTTTTTTTTAAACCCGCAAAAACCCCTATATATACCCCTTTTTCTCTCTCTCCTCTCACAATTCTCTCATCTCTCAACAGAATTCTCTCTTCTTTGAGGTAAATTTTTTTTTTATCTAATTTAATTTTTAATTTATTTATTTTAGGATTTAGGGTTTAGGTGTTAGAATTTAGAGTATATTGTTGTAATTTAGTGTAAATAGCTAAATTAACCAATATTTAGTGTATTTTGGTCTTTTTTACCAGAATTAGGCTGATTTAGCGTAATTTTACCGAAATTAGCACGGTTGACCAATATTTAGTGTATTTTGGTCATTTTTACCATAATTATGCTAATTAAGCTTAATTTTACCGAAATTAGCACAGTTGACCAATGTTTATGGTATTTTGGCATTTTTACCATAATTAGACTAATTAAGCTTAATTTAGTGTAATTAGCACGGTTGACCAATATTTAGGGTATTTTGGTTACTTTGACCATAATTAGGCTGATTAAGCGTAATTTGACCGAAATTAGCACACATGACCAATATTTAGGGTATTTTGGCCTTTTTTACCATAATTAGGCTAATTAAGCGTAATTTAGTGTAATTAGCACAGTTGACCAATAGTTAGTGTATTTTGGTTACTTTGACCATAATTAGGCCGATTAAGCGTAATTTGACCGAAATTAGCACAGATAGCCAATATTTAGGGTATTTTGGCTTTTTTTACCATAATTAGGCTAATTAAGCATAATTTAGTGTAATTAGCACAGTTGACCAATATTTAGGGTATTTTGGCATTTTTTACCATAATTAGGCTAATTAAGCGTAATTTTAAGCGTAATTAGGCTAATTAAGCGTAATTTAGTGTAATTAGCACATATGCACACGCACAGAGACCTGCACAGGTAAGTCGTAGTCTATTGTCAAATTTCTCATATTACTTGATGTCTTTGTATTGCAACTAACGTCTTCCTTACAGGATGAACCACCGAGGGCGGCTAGATAAGGACTGGTGCACCCATTTTGATGCATACTGCGGGACAGCCTAGGATCCTCAGTATCTGGACTTCTATCACGAGCCAGATCCGATCCTGCAGACCCAGGGAGATCCCCAGTTGAGGTACGATACTTGGTACGTGCAGATCGGCATGGCCAGTGTCTATCTGCGGGGCGATTACGGTGCCCATCTCCGCGACATGATCCAGACTGATGATGGTTACCATCCCAACGGCCGTTCATTCGCTCGCAACGTAAGTCACCTAAAACTACATAATTTTTCTCTAACTTAATAGTTCATCAAGGTTTGATCTGACATGCCAATTTTGTTTCAGCTTTTGGCGGGGATCAAGGAGTGCGCTCATGGGATCTCCACAATGGGCAAGAAGAACTGGCGATATCTTGGGTACCGCATCCTCAAGAAAAATGCAAATGCGGTTGAGGATGTCGGGCACGGTGGGAAGATCATCACGATACTGCGAGACGCAGGAGAGAACATCAACTGGCTTGAGATAGATCCGACCGAGCCTCACCCAGAGCCGATTATTGGACAGGAGTTCCCACCTTCTCCCGATTCGCATCCAGAGTGGGACTACCATGATTGGGTATTGTCCGGCGTTGGGTGGCAGGCATGGTACGACGAGCATGGACGTCCGGTGCAGCCTTATGTATGCCATACTTCAGTATCTGTCAGGTTTTAATAAATTTCTTCATTCAGATCAAATTTAATAATTTATGTGTATGATTGCAGGGTCTGGCAGAGCTGCGGAGACCGATACTTCTTATATGGAGTCCCTCTCGTACAGTCTTCAGGACTACTACGGGATAGCCGATGATGAGTTCAACTCGGCACCGAGGGTACCCCGATATGGCACAGATGCCGCATGATGGAGAGGCGAGTGGTAGCGGGTCTCATACTCAGCCTGCCTTTGGGACTGAGTTCGCTGCATCTATCTTTAGTACACCTCCGCCAGTACCGACAGTCCCTACGGGTGATGCCATATGGGATACCGCCGATCAGATACTCACGTCTGCCGATGACCCCGAGAGAGACCGAGCCTGGCCGCGCTGGCGCCGGGCGAACGCCGGAGTACCTCCTCAGCGATATTCCCCCTCTCCGTTTTAGTTGTATTTTTACTAATTTTGTACTATTTATATTTGATATGCTATTTATGTTTGGTATATTTGGATTATCCTATATTTCGGTTCTTGTGTATGTGTACTTTTATGGTACTATTTTTATATTTTACAGATAAAAAAAATTATCATGATAATGCTAAACAGAAAATATTACAAAATTTAAATAGTAGCACAACATAAAAAATAAACAGAAAAATATGTTAAACAGCAAAAATAAACTCATCAAGATTAAACCGACATTTTTATTAATATCCAAAGTTGAATAAAAAGTTTGAAAACCATCGTCTGGGGTTTCAAAAGTTTGAGCTTAGTCAGAAAATCATCATCTGGGGTTTCAAAAGTTTGAATATGAAAATGTGATCACGCCTTGGTTGTTGTAATTAACAAAAAAAAAATGCTGAAATTTTGTAAAAATAAATAAAATATGAAAATAATGCAATTAAGTCAAAATTCACCCTTTATCCATCATTTTACTTTTATTTTGAAAAAAAATTCGATTATAAATCGTAAGTCGTAAATTATAGAATGACGTATATCATGTAGTTATAAGAGTATATGTACTATATTGTTTTATGGCGACATTTTTCTGTGGACTAATACCCGACATTTTTATTAATATCTAGAAGTTGAATAATGCGGGTTAAAAAGAAGAAGAGTAAACCGGCCAAAAAATGGCCGGTTTAGGCGGGGAGTAAACCGGCCATTTTCTGGCCGGTTTGGGTATTTTTAGCGAAAGTTTTGAACTCCGGGTATAATTAATAATTTGTATTAAACTTTGGATATTAATAAAAATGTCGGGATGAAACTTATATCATTGTACTAAAAAAATGCACATAAATTTTGGCTTTAGAGTTATTCGGGTTAAGGTCTCCTGAACCCATGTCAATTATGTTTATTATTTTCTTTTTACTCTCTAGTCTGCGGTTTTTTTTTTCATGTGTCATGTTTTACTTTTTTGTAAACAAACGTTGATATTATTTATCAATTCTAAGAGTTTTGAACAAACAATAAATTATGCGGAGAATATTGTCTTAGTTAGTAAATTAAAAGATGATTCTCACATGCTTTAATTATATGGTAATAAGAGGATCTCATTTTTTTTCCTTAATTAAAGGGAGAATTTCATGTATACCCCTAAAAACTTAAAAATTACGTATCCTTCCTTCCAAAATTCATAATAAATCTCATTTACCCTTCTAAACTTCAAAAACTCACAAATTTACCTATTTTGATGTCTTTTCTATTAAATCTCATTTTAATTTGTTATTGATTTTCTTTGATATTTAAATGTTGGGATTTTTGTAACGTTACATTTGGTGGAAGTTTGGTGGATAAATCTTTTAGTTTAGATAAGATTGTCATCTTCTCTAGGGTTCGTTCAGAGATTAAGGAATGAAAGATTAAGAGTTTAAGGAGCACTGAGGAGTTCGTATTCGGCAAATAAAAATGATTAACATTATAATATATATTTGAAAAAAAATATATACACAAGAAGTGAAAGACTATATTACCTCTCATGTTGTTGTTGTCATATAATATGAGTGATGAATCAAATTGTGTTACGATTTTAAATAAATATAATCAAATATATTTAATTAAAGTAAACTGTGTTAAATTTGATCAAAAATTATTATTACAAATTTAATTAAAATATAAATAATGGCCCAAACACTGTGCTGGAATGATCGGATCTGAATTTCATACGAGTTATTGGACAAACATTATGGGCCTTGAATTAAACCAATGGGAATGAAAAATTCAGTTTGGGCTTCATAAATTAATGTTGGTTGGGCTTGTTCATATGGGTTTGACAATCTATCTTAACAAAAATGAATAGAAAGCTTGGCATTATGCTAATTCAGGTCAAGACCAAACCCAGAGGTCTGTATAGGAAATAAATCTGCTGCTATTCCGATCCCAACCGATCAAACTTTTCAATGTGCAAATTTCAACGGAGTAAAATTTTTTATACGCAAATTTTAACGAAAGGTCAACGGTTGAAATCGGAATAATAGCAGATTTATTTCCGTCAGTATACCATCAAAATTACAAATTTGAAATTCAAAAAATAAAATTTAAATTTCGTGATTCGAATATAATATATATATATTTCTGAAAATAGATTGTTATTGTTAATAAAAATGATATATCAAAGTATTAATATTTTTAGAGAGTAAAAAAAATTCATAAAATTGCAAAATAATATGGTATAAATCGAGTATAATTAAAAAACTAAAAACAGTGTATAACAGCTATTAGATTAATATTTGGGAAGAATTCATTCATTTGAAAAGTGCTAAAAATAAGAATAATATGAATATAATTTGAATATTTGTTTGCAAAACATCATCTGCATTCTTGCAGGGAATATAATTTTGTTCAAAGGGTTTTGAACAGATTTTATCCAAGCCGGATTTTACATTAGTCAATTTTTTGCCAATTGACTTTTGATCACCAAACAACGATGCAAAACATCATCTGCATTCTTTCACATGATATAATTTTAAGAAGTCTACTTTTTAGGAAAATTTTACAAACTATTATACCTTTTGAAAACAACAAACAAAATATCTCTCTTTCAAATCTACTGACAAAATATCCTTCTGGAGCTATGGGTCCAAATTTTCATTCCCTCCCCCTCCCTCTCTCTTTCTTTGTCATTTACATTCGTTTATTTTTGTTAAATTAAAGAATACAACCTTTTTTTTTTTTTTTTTGCAGAATTTTAATTTTAAACGGTGTAAATAAATGAATAAGGTACGAAATATTGTTTCCAACCCCGATTCATTCCAGAATTCAGATCCTCCTCGGTACTGTAATAGGGAATCTTTTAGAATTAGTGGATCTGGACCGTTCTTTTTAACGTGGCACGAATCTCGAAGCCCAATAATACTGCCTCCTGTGCTAGCCCGAATCTCAAAGCAGATGAGAGTTAATCTCCAATGGTTAAGTGAGGGGAATCTTTTACAGTACCTGGAAGGAAACTTTTTCTTCATTCCACATGCCACATGTGTCCTTTCAGGTGGTACCAGCACCATTATTTGTAAGTCTTTCTCCTAAATTAGGAGGTGCTTGATCAAGACACAAAATAAAATCAAAACTTAGGATTACAGAAGATCATTATCCATCATATGTTTTAAGGTACTGAAGGCACAATCATACAAATCCATATTACCAAAAACCATCCATATGTTATAGGACCTCAGGTTTAACCCCTGGCTTTCCAACTGATCCATCAACAGCTTTTCTCAATCTGACCCATATCACATTCGGCTTTTATAAAAACTGTACTGGGTTTGCACCAATATAGAATCTGACCCAAATCACAATATACTTTTATAAAAACATATATGTGTCAAAATATGTTTCAGAATCCATATAGAATTTGCCAATTCATAATTATAATAATAGCTAATTAATCAAAAGTGCAACAGTATAGAATGATTATATTTGATCATGACAATTCTATCATGAGCCCGTCTGACAATTTTGGTGGGATAATTATGCATTCATTTGGCGCCATTTAAGATTAAGATTATGTAAAAAAGTAACAGTTGTATTCTTCAATTATACAAAAATAAATGGAAGTTAATGGGAGAGAAAGAGAGGGAGGGAAGGGAAGGGAAACTTCAAGCCCACAAATACATTTTGTCAAAAATTTGGAGCTATTTTGTTTGTTGTTTTCAAAAGTTTATAAAATTGCTACTACCTTTTGTATCTCAAACAGTGTTATCAGAATCGAACTAGACCGTCAGTTGAATCGAAAAAACCGGACCCGGTCCCCTTTCCGGTTTGGTCCGTTAAAAAGATCGCTTATGCTGTAGACCCGGTGAAAATTGGTTCAACCAACCAAATTTTATTAGAAATCGATGAACCAATTTGATGAAAACCCTGGTTCTAAACATATCGACGCGAGTCTCCAAAATATTCTCCTCTCTCTCGATCTGATCCCATCAGTGGCCTTAGAGCAACAGGGTCGCCCTTCTCTCTCATCCCTAAGCACGGATCTTCATCTCCTTTCCTTTCCTCGTAGAAAATTGGAGTTGTACATCAAAATTCAAACTTGCGAAACTTGGTTGGTCTCACTTTCGAAAACTCACCTTGGTTAGTAAAGTTAGAAAACCTGCTAATTTGGCTGTACTCTATTAATGATAAATGTCCCATCACTTTTAGTAAAACCCTAGATCGTATAAGGAAGAAGTTCCATATACATAGCATCAGGTGATTTGACAACCTTTTCTTCTTACATTTTGCTATTTTGGCTTTTATTGTTTGTTTATTTATGTTGGGTTCTTATGGTACATAAGGTAGCGGAATTTTAAAATTTTTGACAAGAAGGTACTAAAGGAGATCATCATGTGCGATTGAAATCAAACTAAAATTAAATTTTCAAATCAATAAACATCATAACTTTTGTTTCTTATCTCCAAACAAAAAAGAAAGGTTCTTGAGATGTAGGGTTGAAGATCTTTCACCTCTTTGTCGATGCTAACGGTGGTTGATGCCTTGCAACGCCTTGCACCAAGTTGAGACTTCAAAGTAGAAACCTTCCACGGTATCTACCAAACAATTAATTAGAAACCAAAGTTTCCTCTTGCTAAAGAGTAATAATTTGGTCGATCCTTAATCCCTATCATCCAAGAGAACTAGATCTTGATTCTAAGGTTTGTGGGTTCTCAACACATGAGAGATCAAAATAAGAGAGAGACAAAGTTTTGGCTCTTTAATGCAGATGAATAATCATTAGAGTGAAACCCTAGGTAGTAGGGACCTCTTTAAATAGCTTTCTTGCTGTTTATAAGAGTCCCCACCGACCTAGACATGATTCCCACGTTCTCCACGATTTTCATAATTAATCTGGGCCAAAATAGCTGATTCTGGCCCAACAGCGCACTCTGCGATACCGTATGCGGCCTGGGCATACCGCATGCGGCATAGACCTACAGATTATTTTTCATCAAACTGTAGATCTTCTCGTAAGTTTTTCGAAAAGTCATAGAACACTGAAAACAGAGCTACGGTTGATGAGATATGCCCGTTTTAAGTTCTGTTCACATAAATCGTGGTGGAAATACAGAACTCTTTGTTGCCTACAAAAACTTCTTTTTGTAGCTCACAAAATTTCTTCCATTTTGATCTTTCTCGATATTTGAATTTTATTAAACCATTTAATTAAATCCATAACATCATATAATTATTCCCATAATTATTTATCTCATGTTTAAATCGAGAACTCTATTTATCAGCCATGTCACACATGTCAAATAAATCAAGAAGCCTTTCTAATTAATTTCTTATTGGTGCGACCTTGTGGGATCTATGTCATTTGATAATGGAATCTGAAACTCATTTCGATTCCATAAATTACAAGCGGCACCTAGCAATATGTATTGTAATTACCCAAAAGACACAGATGATAAGTACTTGCTATATCACGATCCCTAAAGCAATAATTACATCGTGTCAATTCCATGTCTCATGATATCATGAATAGATCCAAAGTAGGAATGTGTCATCCTTGCAAATCTATTCATTTTTTTTATTCTGAAATAATTCAGTAATTATGATTAACTCTTTAATCATATGTGCACATACTTGTATTATTTCATCAATGGGCCCAGTGATATCATCACTGATTTACATGAGGGACATTGGTATTCTTGATAATTACTATCTCTCCACATAAGAGATACATACTGAGATAGAATCTGTCTGACTGCCAGTTACGGACAGTGTTGGATAATACCCACGAATACGCATTCTAATGTGAGAGAAACAATTATCTCATACCTTAAAATTCAAGAAACAAATAAAATATTAATGACACAAACACAATCCATATTAAATATTTACCTTGGTCGCTTCAAATCCCTGATCTCCATCAGGTATCCATTTGATTAGATTGACAACTCCTTGTCATATGATCTGTAGAACATGATCATCATCTAATCCAAATGATTATCTTATACCGGTAATTAATGTTCCTTATTAATTATCAAGATTTTAGAGTATTCATTAACTCATGTATAGAGTTCCATAATTTTAGGTCCTCAACCTGAATGATCTATAAGTAATGAAATAATCAAGGAACAAAATGATAAACAAATAATTCAATTACATGAACAAAACTTAGAATACAATCATCTTATGATTGACTTTTAGATCACAGCACTAACAGTTTATGGCTCAATGGTTGTTAATGTGTCCGTTCATCCGTAGGAACATTCTAACATATTTTGATACTGGTATTAATGTAGTATGAGCAATAAATATAATATTGTATTTACAGACAACTGAAAATAAAAAAATTGTGTTTACATATTGTGCTGGTAAGACTGATATGTCATAGGTTCACTGGTGTGCTTCAATCCGAATGAAGAACAAAATAAATAAATAAAAATGTTATTTTCATGAATTATAAATTAATTATAAAAATACTTGTGTGTACCATTCTGAAATGAAAAAAAATGAAAATACTGACTGGTGTGCTCTATATGTTTCTCTCTCAAGTCTCAACCAAATATATATTTTAAATTTTATGTAATTGCTGGAAAGTTCAAACTGAATTGAGAAATAAGATGTCTGGTGTAATGAAGTTAAATCGACTTTGATTTTAATAAATTCAATCTAGCAGGTATTGTTTCTGGCATGTACAGGTTTAATTATAAATTTTCAGTGTTTTGATTCATTTCTGTTGAAATTTTGATTTGTTCAAAGACTTTTCTGCTACATTCTAGTGTTTAATAATGTTTCGGGTGAATTATGGTAAATATCAATGCCTGTTCTGAGTTCGGACATGGTTATTCTGGGTTGTTGATGGTTTTGAAAATATGTCAGAATTCAGACTTCATTGTAGATGAACTAAGATATAATAGTTGGTGCCTTGATTTCATTTATTCATGCGTTTACTTGATAAAGTCATATATCAGGCAAAGCTTCAAGTGAAATAATCATTTTTGCTTTCGAAAATTAGGTTATTTATGTTTTAAAAAAACCAGCATTTGAACCGATTAATCCACCGGTCCGACCAGTGAACCATTGACCCAAAACTTTACCGGGTCGACGTCCGGTCCGATTCTGATAACATTGTATTGAATGATTCATTTCAACTATTTAAACTTTAAAAATAAAGAATTGTACAGACTAATTCGAACTATGCATATTACCATAGCCTCATATTATGAGCTGTATATATCGATCTACCGTAGCTCAGCATATATACAGCTATATATATATTCAAACATGTCCTTAATTAAGCCATCTCAAATTAAATGTATACAAGTACCTTTTTTCAAACATGAATATATATAAATCCCGATCATATATATAGCTAGTGATATATACCCCAGAGTCCAGACTACAAATTATTTGTGGGCCCCTCTTGATCATGTGTCATTTTCTATTTACTTTGATTGGTTGAGAGTTGAAATTCCTCTTTCTATTAATTATTCTATATATAAAATGAAAATAATTTCGGCTTAAAAGTGAAGTTAAAAGTGATAGATCGAGACCTGGACTCTCCACCAGAAACAAAACACAATTTATGTCATTCCGGCCATCCGGGCACACAAGGAGCATGATCAACTTTTGGAATTAAATATGTAGTGATGATATTTTCGAGTAATGATTAAATCGGAACCAAAATAGATATAGAAAGACTATAAAAAAAATTGAAACAACAAGACGTGGGAGTGTGTGGGTTAATTATATATGGTTCTAATATCTTCCTTTGCAGCTTTCTGCCAGGTTGTCCGTTTTACAAATAAATTCAACCTCTGGATTTCTGAAATTTTATATAGTATTTTATACATATTAAATCTTATTTTATTCAATTCGAAGAATTAAGTCTAGATATAATTGGGAAATTTGAAGTGTTTGACACTAATTAATCAATGAGGAGTAGAGAAGGTAGGCTAAACAAACCGTAACCTATCTTTGATCAATGATCAAGGAAGATGTGTGCTTCGAATTCATTCAATAAACTTCTGCTACAGAACCTTGACAACCACTGTCAAAATTTTCAAAAAGAAAAAGAAAATAAACTTCTGTTATAAGATATAACATTATCTTCTAATTTTGATTCTAACAATATTTGCAGATAGTCTTGTCAAGCCGAAATTTTTATTTTTAACATTTTAATAAAATTCATTAATAAATTAACCATCGTTTTCGGTCAATTCGAAATTTAACACGGCCGCAGAATGCCGGAGCGGACCCATATGGGGGGTACCGCAGAATGCCGGAGCGGACCCCCATATGGGTCCGCACAATGCCGAAGCGGCCCCAGGGCCGCATAATGCCGGAGCGGTCCCCGGCCTATATATAGGGCCGCAGAATTCCGATTTCATTACATCTCTTTTGAAGTTTGAATCCCTTCGACCTCGGGTAAGTTTTCTTCTTCTTCTCTTGTTTTAATTTTTAGTGTAGAGTAGTAATTAGGTGTAGGTTTAGGGTTTAGGATTAGGATTTAGGTTTAGAGTTTAGATTTAGGATTTAGAATTAGAATTGTACCAAAATTTAATTCGATTGTACCCAAATTTAAATAGAATTGTACCTAAATTTAATTCGATTGTACCCAAATTTAATTAGAATTGTACCCAAATTTAATTAGATTGTACCCAAATTTAATTCGATTGTAACCAAATTTAATTAGAATTGTACCTAAATTTAATTAGATTGTACCCAAATTTAATTCGATTGTAACCAAATTTAATTAGAATTGTACCTAAATTTAATTAGATTGTACCCAAATTTAATTCGGTTGTAACCAAATTTAATTAGAATTGTATCCAAATTTAATTAGAATTGTACCCAAAGTTAAACCGGACTTTTACCAAACTCTCATATTTGACCAAATATTATCCAATACAGCATGAGTACCAGTAGAGATATACCATCCTCCAGTAGGGGTACACAGCATGCTCCTACAGCCACGCCATACGAGATGTCTCAGTACATCGAGACAGCGTTGGCGGATGTTCCGGGTATCCGGAGTCGCACCGACAGGGTCAGCGACTTCTTGTGGTACCCGAATGCGGAGCATCGGATATTAGAGGCTGCCACTGGGGTAAGTAAATTTGTCATATTTATAAATTTGTCATCTCGAATTTTCGATGAATGAACTTGATCTGATTATTTACTTAAATGCAGGGTTTGGATGCGGTTACGGTTCGTCACAACCGCCAGCATCTACGGTACCAGTCGGCGTACGGGGGGGTTTTACGCTCGATGGGATTGTACCAGATATCCCAGATGGCCGAGGAGAATGCTGACGAGGGCTTATCTTCTGGCCTCGTTGAGCGATGGCGTCCGGAGACGCACAACTTTCATCTCCCCCATGCTGAGATGACAGTCACCCTACAGGACGTCAGTTGCCTGTGGGGTATGACTATTATTGGGGAGCCGGTCACGGGCGTCGAGTACGGAGATTTTCGTGCATTGTGCTTAGAGCTATTGGGTATCCCGCACGAGGATCTCCAGAAAGCGAAGAAGAGAGGTGATAAGACTGTGGTCTCGCCTAGCTGCATCAGCTTGGTAAAGCTGCGGGCGAGATTTCAGGTCTTTCCGGATCGAGCAGATCAGGTATTTGCTTGTACAAGATTTAATTTAAATAGTATTATATTTATTTTCTTGTAAGTAATGTTCTAATTTAAATCTTTAACAGGTGGTTATTGATCGATATCTGCGCGCCTATATTTTGGAGATGATCACCTGTCGGTTGTTTCCGGATTCGCATGGAGATCAGGTGCGGCTGTGTTACCTCGAGCTTCTGCGCGACCTGTCCACTGCGGGCAGGTTCAACTGGGGAGGTGCCACGCTGGCATGCCTATATAGGTAAGAAACACCTTATAAATATTTTCAAATAGTATACATCGTAGTGTGCCAGTGTGGGTACAGGGCGCGGTGTGCCAATGTACCCGCGGTGTGCCAGTGTGGGTTCAGTCTACGGATGTCCAGGCATCCAGCTCAGCATCCTCCGGAGATACAGACGAGACGCCACTATGCAGGCGAGGTCGGGGGTTTAGGAAGAAGAAGGCGAGGACGGTGTTTAGTCCAGAGCCGTAGATTGTTAGATGTTTTGTTAGATTGGTAGATTCTTATTTGGAGTATTGGTAGATGTTTTGTCAGATACTTATTTATTTTGTTGATTAGTTTCTTGTTTGTTTGATTTTGTTGTTATTTATTTATTTTGTTGATTTTATTTTCTCAGAGTACACAAAAGAATTTCAAAGAAACCACATATCTAAAATATCTAAAATATTTCAAACGAACGACCAAAAATACGATACGACCAAAAATCAATTTAAACTGCATTCGAAACTAAATAACACTTAACATATATACAATTTCGTATTAATTTCTAAAATAAAAAATAAAGGGACCGCTCCGGCATTATGCGGCCCCTGGGGCCGCTTCGGCATTGTGCAGACCCATATGGGGGTCCGCTCCGGCATTCTGCGGTACCCCCCATATTGGTCCGCTCCGGCATTCTGCGGCCGTGTTAGATTTAAAATTGACCGAAAACGATGGTTAATTTATTAATGAATTTTATTAAAATGTTAAAAATAAAAATTTCGGCTTGTCAAGTGCCAAGTGCTTCAGGTCCCCCCCCCCCCTCTTCTTCTTTAAATTAAGAAATTGGATGATTTTTTTTATAAATTGAGGTGCACAATTTTTATTATCACTTTAAAGCAAAATGCTGACATATATTTATACGGGCATTTGATCCCGTTTGGTCAAATAAACAGGGGCGGAACTAGAAAATTTCAATAGAGATGGTTAAAAATTAAAATACACAATATATGGTGAGTGAGATTTGAACTCATGTCCTCTCAACTACAAAATAAAGCTCTAACCACTAACTACAACTAAATATTTGTTATTTATTGATGGGGCTAAACTATATAAAAAGTTAAAAAAATAATTAATTTTATGAAATTTCAATATACATAATTAAAATTTTAAAATTATAGGAATGACTTAGTTACTTTTAGCTAAATCTTAGATCCGCCCCTGCAAATAAGCACGAATCTTGCGTAAAAAATGTGGCGAAATAAGGCATATATACGTATACACACACCCTGCCATGAGAAAACAATATGCAAAAGAAAGAAAATTAGTACTCAAAATGCCAGTTGCTCTAGAAATTTACTGAAAAAACAATTAAAAGAAGAGTGAGGCTAGGGCACTATGCAGAGCGCGCGAGGGTTGGTTCGTACTATGGATAAATATATCCGATTTTAAAGTCCAAACAATCTATCTGAATCGTTCAACATGATCTCTATATGAAAATGTACTTGTAGATCAAATTTTACATTTGTAACAATTTTTTCAGATAGATAGAAAATCACTACTTTTGAATTAACTAGGAAGTTTTAGATAAAATGATTTTCTATCTATATAAAATACAACAACAACTAAGTCTTTAGTCTCAAATAATTTTTTTTCTGACGCCATTCAAGAATCGAATCGGGTTCTATGGGTTAAACAACATATCCCTCTACCACCACATAGCTCACGTTTGTTAAATATTGTAAAAAAAATTATAAAAAATATAAAAAATAGTTTAAAGTACATTTTTATAGAGATTATGTTGAACGCTTTAGATCGATTATTTGAAGTTTGAAAATATTGATCCATAGAACAGATCAATCCGCACTATACAAAGATATAAAAGAATGGTAGTTTGTTTAGCGATACAATTAGAGTAGGAAAAATGGCACGGCGGAGCCGGCTCCGTCACGGAACGGCACGACACGCGTGTTAGTTACGTGCTGTGACTTGCGTGTCCCGTACCGTGACCATTCGCGTGCCGTACTCATCTTTTGAAACTTTGGCACGACATGGCACGGCACATGAAGATTTAGTCACGGCACGGCACGATACGTAGTCACGCGAGTCACGTGTAATTAGGACCATTAGATATTGATTTAATGGTGAATCTTGAATAAACTAACCTAAATTATGATTAAATGGTCACGCTAGTCACACGAGTCACGTATGGTCACGGTACGTTTAGGCACAGCGTGACTCACGTGGCGTGATCATTCGCGTGCCGTGACCACCCCTTGACATTTTAGTCACGGCATGAGACCAAAGTCACGGCATGTTAGTCACGGCACGGCACGTAATTTTTTCCACTCTAGATATAATCATTATCTAGAGGTCGGAATCGGTGGCGGTCCGATGAATATGGAATCGAATTTGGTCTGATATCCGATCAGTATTAAAATTTGCACAAACAATAATATTAAGATTAGTACGGATTAAGTACACACAAAACTTGTTACTGATCGGACGGTTCTGATCATATATGGACATCGGACTGCCCACTCCCTAGATGTCAAATACCATGCATAATGCGCATGATGAATAGCAGATTTTCAGTCAATTTTTGAAAACTATATGGTATATTACTAATTGAGCATCCTACATAGAAAATAATAAAAGCGCATTAAATTATGGAGGTGTGGGATGAGTAGAACTAGAAATTTAGAATGTACTTAAATTTACTAAGTTTTTTGGTGAGCTCAACTCTAAATTATTGAATTCGATCTACTTACGAGTCATGTGTTTACGATAAAAAAATAAACGTATTAAAATCAACTCATAAACCTTCTATTTTTTGCTGCTTGACTTTAATACTAAATTAATTCGAAAAATTTATTATTTTGATATGCATACGCATTCTCGTGAAGTAGATTCGTCTTAACGGTTTGAATTTGTCATTTAAAATTATTCCGATAAATTTTTTAGTTAAGTTCACCAAAGAATTGGTGAACTTAAGAACATCCTAGTTCTACTCACGCGTGTTTAAAGATATATATATATATATATATATATATATATATATATATATATATATATAGTACGGCTAATGCGCTTCCTCTAGTATATTAACAATATGCTTCCGGCCTCCAAAATCTATCGAATGGGCTTCAAATGACAAATCCAAACCGTTCAAACCAATCTCCTTACCGGGAGCTTCGTTTCCATATAAAAAGTTTTAATTTTCGAATTTATTTACTATCAAGTCAAGTGATAAAAAAAATGAGCAAAATAGTGCATTAAAATGCGCACAAAATCCTTCATATTTTGACCGCTTGACTTGATGGTAAATAAATTCGAAATTTTTTTTTATATGGAAACGGAGCTCTCAGTAAGGAGATTGGTTTGAACGGTTTGGATTTGTCATTTGAAGCCCATTCGATATATTTTGGAGACCGGAAGCATATTGTTAATATACTAGAGGAAGCGTGTTAGCCATACTCTATATATATATATATATATATATATATATATATAGATAGAGAGAGAATGGCTAATATACAAACGTTTGTTCCTGGACTCAAGAACAAACGGTTCGGTTCTCTGATTTTCAAAGTCCAAACAGTCGATCCAAACCGTTAGATATTCAATCTATATTAAAATGTGCTTGGATACCAAATTTTACATTTTTTAGAATTTGTTTACTATTTATTAAGCTGGTTTGAAAACCGTTGTTTTTCAATGGTGCATAAGTTTAATAAAATCAGCGGTTTTCAAACCAGCTTAATAAATAGTAAAAAAATTCTAAAAAATGTAAAATTTGGTCTCCAAGCACATTTTAATATAGATTGAATATCTAACGGTTTGGATCGACTGTTTGGACTTTGAAAATCGAAGAACCGAACTGTTTGTTCCTGAGTCCAGGAACAAACGTTTGTATATTAGCTATTCTCTCTCTCTCTCTCTCTATATATATATATATATATATATATATATTTTAAATTGCTTGGTTGTGGCTTCCAAGTTAAGTGTTTAAAGATATTGATAAAGTTAATTTGACTTCATACAATACACAAGTCGTATATTTTTCATTTTGTTTATTAGTCGTGCACTACTTAGAGCATCTACGTTCTTGATATTATTAGAGTTTTTAATATGAGATGGCAATTTCTAATCTAATTTTAAGGATGTGAGAGAGTTTCTTATTTAAAAATTTTGCAGGAAAGTTTCTTATTAAGAAATTGTTTTATAAATTTCACGTTGACTAAATAATTAGCTCAAATTAACAATTAACAGTTATTTAGAAACTCATGCATTTGAGTTACTCGATGTAGATGCTCTTGAAATCAACACGATATAATATAAGAGATCCGGTGATGGTGTTAGATGCCGTAAAAAGAGAAAACGGTTTCTTTTCCTGTGGGGCCAGGAATTGGCAACTTGAGGTCTGATACTCTACTAAAATAAACAGCATCCAAAACATTCGTTACGAATCTCAAAATTGTTTACTTCTTGAAAATAAAAAATCTGTTTCGTCTGGATCGTGCGGCTGTTCATATATTCTATAACTCGATCGGGAGAAATTTTATGGATATACTCCCTGGGTAGGTCACAGCATTATATTAGCATATATACTAAAACAAGAAAGATGTGTTTCTCTTTTTTCTTTTGTTGGCTGTGGCCTTGTCGTGCATGCATGGGCCATGCTGCTTCCTTACCTGGCCTCCCTTGATCACACAGGAGTTTGAAAGCAGCAAATTAAATGCTCTACATTTCTTTTTCCTTTTTTCTTTTTTTATTACAGCCCGTAGGCACTCACACGCACACAACATGTTACAATAATGAAACAATATTCACGAGGGTAAAAAGTGACTATCCGCAATAGTTACATCAACATAAAAGTGTTATTTCTAAGTGTGTTGGTATTACCGACAGGAGTATCCGCAACGATACATTTACGGATACTGTCCCATTCTTATATATATAGGAGTTGGCTACGGTGCTACATGTAGCATAAAAGGGCCTCCGTGCAACGGCTCAATATTTGAGTTTTCAAAATTCTAACGGTCGATCCGAACCGTTCAACATGATCTCCATATGAATTTGTACTTGCAAACCAAATTTTACATTTTTTTAAATTTTTTACTATTTTTTTAGATATGTAAAAAATCACTTGATCTGAATGGTACAGAATTTTCAGATCAAGTGATTTTCTATCTATCTAAAAAAATAGTAAAAAAATTCTAAAAAATGTAAAATTTGGTTTGCAAGTACATATTCATATGAAGATCATGTTGAATAGTTCGGACCATTAGAATTTTGAAAACTCAAATATTGAGCCGTTGCACGGAGGCCCTCTATACTACATGTAGCATATTAGCCAGATTTTATATATATAGACACACACACTACTCCTTAATCCCTGCAGGAGAAGAGAACATGATGCCTTAACCATCCGCGTTATGCAGCTGTGGCTACATTTCTTCTTCTTCTTAGCTAGAAAAGTACTTCATTTATTTTACATTCTTACTTTATTTTATTACAACCAATTATGTCCTCTAATTTTGCACATCTCTCTCTCTCTCAGCTTATCCTTGGTGAAGTGTTTGAATGTTATAACACAAACACATAAATCCATCAAAACTAGCTAATTCAATTCAATTATTCTTACAAAAAAGGATTTCTTTTGAAACCGAATTTTAATTAATTGTAAATTCATTTCGTTAAGCTTGACGAAATTAACGTTGATATATTTATGAAGAATATATAGTTTCCTTATGGTAAATTGGTAATACATTATTTTAATTTTTATCATATTAGCTAAAAAATTGTCGCCTTCATTGTTTAATGGAAATAAATCTGCTGCAATCCCTTCGGATTGCAGGGTCCCTGCGATTCCAATCCCAACCGTTCACATGTTTCGAGATTCGTTCACAAAAACTGACTTCTCAAAATAATTCTGAGTTTCAGCGTTTGATTGATTGGGATTAGAATGGCAGGACCTTGCGATCCCTTAGAATCGCAGCAGATTCGCACCCTTGTTTATTTCGTAGGTGTAATACCTTGGGACTCCCAAGTTGGGAGAAAATAAAGGTAGCTGAAAACGATGTACGTCACCTCTTGCAACTAATTCTATATATATATATATTCATTCAGATCACTGTGCATGCTTCCCTTACACATGGACCACATCTCGGGCAAATTTAATGGAGCTAATTAAGATGATGTATTACAATGTATAAAAAGGGATACGTCAAATGTTAGGGTTAAATTTACCAAAACAAGGATGGTCAGAGGTATCTGAGTTAATGGTACCTAGTTATCTCTCTCTCTGCAATGATGATCAGGGGACCATGCATAATATTACTTGATCTGCACATGCCTTCAGTATACATGTCAGATAATATACGTATATTTGTTACCTGATCTGTGTTTGCTTCATGCAGCACACACAGACTATAGAATCAAAACAATTAACACGTACTGCATATGATTTGTGTGCTGCATGAAGTACAATCTAAACCCATTTACTTGATGATTTCTCTTAGAATCTAATTAGTGCTCAACGCAAAATTAAATGGTGCAAGATGAAAACTCTACGCCAAGGTAATAAGTCTCTGCCATTTATATAAATGAGAGATAGCTTAATTACTAACGATGAATTTAATTAACGATGTTACAACTGGATTAAAGTTCGCCAAAATTGAGAAACTAAAATTTGAAACATGTGCTCCATCATAGTCATCGATAGGTTGTTGACCGAATTTAGTGTGATTTGCAATTAAACCAATTAATTAGTCACTTATGATCAAGCTTTCGTGTCCACATTTTTTATTTCATAATCTATATATGACAAAAAAAATATTAAAATTAAAAGCAAATTTGATAAACAAATTAACTAAATAATCTTGATCATATATAGTTTTGATTTCATTTGTTACCTCTAGATCTATCAATAAGTTAGTTATCCCTTCCAAAGATATATATATGTACGACAAACTAATAGCAAAAGTGCTACAAATTAAGATCATATATCATCTTGGTCGCTCAAATACTTTGAAGACCTTTGATTTTGCAGATTTAGACTTGCGAAAGCATAGAACTCTTACTAGGGAATCAAATTGAAGGCTAGCAAGAAAATTAAACCTACTTGGTCTAAAAAAATGTAAAAATCCAAGCATTTAATTATACACCCTTTTTCCAAAAGGGCATGCTATGGAGCTAATCTAAAGCAAACTATGTCAATTAGTCCTTCGATCATGAACCTTGATCTCTCATAGCTAGCTAGATTTGATACCGTTACGCACTCCTTTGTAGAGAGAATATTGCATGCCTTGTCAACTGGCTATAAGCATGCAATACCAGCCTTGATGGAGCATGCATACGCATATATTCACAAAGCCAAAACAAATCTTCCTCCGGCACATAAATGAGACAATAAAAATAACTACACCATATGCTAGCTACGATCGAATACATGAAAACAATATTTTCATATGAGGGTTGTCTACGAACGAAACCAACCAAGGTCGAGTCGGCTTGGGTCATAAGGAGACGGTTCGGGCATAGTTTGGCTAGTCTCTGGCACTTTGGCAAAACGACCTTTTATTCTAGGCCTCATTTCTGCATATGCCTTTCTAGAGGCATACCGTATTTGCTTCTCGTAGCGTCTCTTCTTCCTCTTCTCTTTGTATCTCATCACTTTTGCCTCCCTTTCCATTGTTGGATCACCTGGGCATAGAGTTGTTGCCTCACCTGCCTCCTTAGAGTTTGCAATTGATGCATCAGCGAAAATGCTACTGGAGAAGGACATCTACATAAATAAGAAGAAACTAACATCAGTATCAGAAACAAGAACTAATTTATGGCATCATTTATAATAATTAATTAACATGCATGTTCAAGTGTTGTGTGCTATTGTTACTACATTTTAATTACACTAGTCCCTTGTACTTTAATATACTGTGAAATTATATACTCTTCAAACTTCAAAGTTTAAAGATATAAGCATCATTTAATTATGAATTCTTCTACATAATTCAATTCTTTTTCTATTCCCCTATTAAAAATGTAGGTGCATCTTGTGTACGTTCATGTATGAGGATCTATCTCTACTGGAATAAATAATGTACATGTTGAAAATTTAGAAACACTCTAGCAGAATGTGAACTGTGAAATATATTTTGCGCAGAGGATATCTTAGCTTGGCAATTAATTCTATTATACCAATGCATGGTAACAAAACTTATGAAGATGTTTGATGGGATAGGATTTATTTTTGTGGAAATGAGGTCATTTTATCATCTCAAAAACCTTATCATTACGTAAGGTATATATTAATTTGATCACATCTAAAAAAGAAGAGTTGGTATTTCATGAATATATGTCATATGTAAAGACACAATATATATGTGGTCAATCTACAATTGATAACAAGTTCACTGCATGATTGTCTTTATCAAATGTCTTTCCTCAAATAATTAAGATGCTTTTTACAAAGAACTCGTACAACTAAGAACTTTTGATAACAATTTACTAAATTTTTGGTAGTCACTAGCTACCAAGACTTTAAAAAAAAAAAAAAAGATAACAATTTACTAAAGAGGACCTTACTCAAGAAATAAAAAGGGAATTATGGAGAAACAATATATTATATATCATAACTTAGAAAATTAAACCAAAATTATATATATATATATATATATATATATATATCACGGATTTTCTATTTTTTAAATTCATAAAAATCAATGTAGGACATATATACTTGTCCAATTAATTACTCCTCAAATTAAAAGGCAATGAAAATAAGATAAATAGCAAGCGATCGTAATTAGTGGCTAAATAGAGTGCCCAAAGGTCAGATTTGAGTTCCTAAAATGTCCAAATTACCCTTACATCCTTGTTAGTACACAGTGAGAGAAATAAAGAGGTCCACAAAAAATAAGAAAAAACTAAAGTTAGTACGAAAAGATCAAGAAAAGTCAATTTTTGTCCCCCTTTAGCTTTAAACTAAAGCTAATGCAACTTGCATCACTAGCTTCTAGATCAGTTTAACTGATAGAATAGTCAGATAGGGATGGGAGGAGGGAGAGAGGGAGAGAGAGAGAGAGAGAGAGAGAGAGAGAGAGAGAGAAATCAAAAGAGATCAAAAGACTCCGAACCACTCACGATAGGGGCGGTCGAAGCGGCAGATTGCGTAAAGCCAGCAACATTGATAGATCTGGATGGTACTGATTCGACTGGGCTGGCGCTATTTCTACTGAGTGATACATCAAAGGTTAATCCATGTCCCGGGTTGATTGGCATACGCAGTTCATCAAGGTACCTTGATACAGGCATGACATGTGATGGGTCCTCATTGGCCGTCACCTGTTGGGTCTGTGATGGAGGGGGGTCTTGGAATAACCATGCAACCGAATCTTCGTTGCCAAAGAATTGAAATTCCTGCAAGCCTGATTGCTCGTCAGCTGTCTCGGGAAATATTGGAATTGCACGGTTTAGATCGGTGCGATGTAGGCATGTGTTGTAGCCAGCAGCATGGCAAACATTGCATGGCGGCTCGAAGGATGCTGACATTAGAGAGATTAAAGTCCGGGAGGAAGGGGTGGTATAAGTTAGGGTTTTTCTGTGGAGGAGAGAGAAAGAGGAGGAAGTGTACTGTGTTGTGGTGGAGCTTTTTAGCTAGGGTTGTGTGATGGAAGAGAGAGGGGGGGTTAAAATGAGTGTGTGGTGTGAGAGAGAAAGAGGAGCGAGAGAGCCAATGCGAGGTCAGGAAGAGATATGAGCGATGGATGCTTTTCTTACGTGGAGGATTCCTCTCCATGCACCACACATTTAATTTCAAATGGAAATTTAAATTATTTGGCTGCGTTTCATTGGTGAACCGGTACAGTGCCCGCACCACTTGTATTCTCTCTAGCTGCCTGGCCGACCTCGCCGCAGTTATTCCATTAATTTTGTGGTACCGATCAAACTATAAGTACCAATCATCCAGCTTTAAATACGCATATATGTTAATTTTAATAGCAAACCACTAGTGCAAGCATAGCAACATAAATATATGCATAATTAAGTCATTTTTTCTCTCCTCTAGAAGACGTATGGTTTTGTATACAATATGTTAGTCATGTATATAAGACCATATGTACACATATATACTCAGGGGCGGAACTAGAAAATTATAATAGGGTAAAACTTATAAACACAATATATTGTTGGTGGGATCGAATTAAACCCAAGCTCTTCAATCACAACCACAATTTAAGCTAGCTCTAACCACTAGACTACAAGTGAAAATGTAATATTCTATAAAGAAGGCTGGACTATATAAACAGTTTTAAAATAATAACATTCAACTAAATTTCAATATATATAATGAAATTTTAAAATCATAGGGTGGCTTAGCACCCGTACGGGTGAATATAGATCCGCCCCTGTATATACTTTACAAATTCATCTAACAAAGGTTGACAACACCATTTTGCCTCTCTTGGAGATTTTATATATTCCTACCTATTTTGTCTCCATTGTGCATCACTTTGAAAATTACATATACTGCATGGTATGAGAAATCATTATACTGTGTGGTATGCAAAGTATCAGATTTGGTCTCTCAATTTTTCAAAAAAATTAAATTAGTCACTGAATTTCTATTATACATCAAATTAGTCCTTCAAGTTTTACAAAAGAGTTAAGTTAGTTAGGGTGCAAATGGATCGGATATGAATATTAAATGGATACGGGTCGAATATATGTAAATATATACATACATTTTCATAATATATATATATATATATATAGAGTAAGGCTACGGTGCTTTGCAAAGCATAGAGGCCTCCGTGCTTCGGGGCTACTTTTTGGATTTTGAAAATCCAAACAACCCATCCGAACCGTTCAACATGTTCTAAATATTGAAATGTGCTTGGAGACCAAATTTTACATTTTTTGGAATTTTTTTACTATTTATTAAGCCACTTTGAAAATTCCAAATCCGGTGGTCCAAATTTTTGTACTGTTTACCGTTGGATTTTGGAATTTTCAAAGTGGCTTAATAAATAGTAAAAAAATTCCAAAAAATGTAAAATTTGGTCTCCAAGCACATTTCAATATTTAGAACATGTTGAACGGTTCGGATGGGTTGTTTGGATTTTCAAAATCCAAAAAGTAGCCCCGAAGCACGGAGGCCTCTATGCTTTGCAAAGCACCGTAGCCTTACTCTATATATATATATATATATATATATATAGAGTAGAACTAGGGTGCTCCTAAGCTCACCAAGCCCTTCGTGAGCGCGACTCTAAAACCTATCAAATTGACTTCAAACGACATTTTCAAACCGTTAGATGTTCAATCTATATTAAAATGTGCTTGGAGACCAAATTTTACATTTTTTGGAATTTTTTTACTATTTATTAAGATGGTTTGAAAATCGCTGTTTTTATTAAAATTCTGTACCATTGGAAAACAGCGATTTTCAAACCATCTTAATAAATAGTAAAAAAATTCCAAAAAATGTAAAATTTGGTCTCCAAGCACATTTTAATATAGATTGAACATCTAACGGCTTGGAAATGTCGTTTGAAGTCAATTTGATAGGTTTTAGAGTCGCGCTCACGGAAGGGCTTGGTGAGCTTAGGAGCACCCTAGTTCTACTCTATATATATATATATATATATAGAGAGAGAGAGAGAGAGAGAGAGAGAGAGAGAGGCTAATATACAAACGTTTGTTCCTGGGTTCAGGAACAAACGATTTGGTTCTCCAATTTTCAAAGTCCAAACAGTCGATCCAAACCGTTAGATATTCAATCTATATTAAAATCTGCTTGGAGACCAAATTTTATATTTTTTAGAATTTTTTTACTATTTATTAAGCTGGTTTGAAAACCGCTGTTTTTATTAAATTTCTGCAGCATTGAAAAACAGCGGCTTTCAAACCAGCTTAATAAATAGTAAAAAAATTCCAAAAAATGTAAAATTTGGTCTCCAAGCACATTTTAATATAGATTAAATATCTAACGGTTTGGATCGACTGCTTGGACTTTGAAAATCGGAGAACCAAATCGTTTGTTCCTGAGCCCAGGAACAAACGTTTGTATATTAGCCATTCTATATATATATATATATATATATATATATATATTAAGCTATATGATATATAAGGACTGATCAGGTACAACTCAAAGTCCAAGAAATAATTATTAATTTAGAACTAGTCTTTGGTCTAGTGATGACAAAGATAATGTTCTCTGTGTTAGAAGTTGTAGGTTTGAAACTCAGATAAAAATCTCTTGTGCATATTAAATAGTTGGACGTCTTGAACTCCAATCTTTACTCTTAACTTGGATTTTTTTTAATAACTTAATTTAAAGACTAATTTAGTATAAATGGAAGTTAAAGGACTGATCTGGTACAACCGTACAACTCAAAGTCCAAGAATTAATTATATTTTATTTATTTCGATGTTGCTTCGACTCCGCCTAACAAAGACATGTCCAACTAATTTTTAAAGGACAAAAATAAGACTGATCATATTGAAGCAGAAGAATTAATTTGATCTAAACTTATATAAGAATTTTTTAGTGTGTTTGTGTGTATGATATATACTTTTACATTTTTAATTTATTCGAGGATAAATTAGACGTCTTTCTAATATAATAATAATAATAATAATAATAATAATTGTATATATAAAACTATGAACCTATGATGACTCGTAAACTCTTGGTCTCTTAATTATTTAATTGTGATATATATGATTATAATTAGAGCAAAGTTAGGGTGTGATGTCCTCACCAAAAGAGTTTGGTGAGGACAACTCTAATAGTCTATCTGATTGACTTCAAATAACGAATTCAAATCGTTGAAATTTATCTGCTTCATAAGTGATGTATGTATATAAAAACATTTAGAAGTTTTGAATTCATTTAGTACAAAATCAAACGGTGAAAAAATAAACCTTTTATAATAAATATTTCATAAGTTATTTTATATATTCATTTTTCATTATTTTTCATCATCTTACATTTAAATGTTCTTGGTGAGCATATTCTGTGGTTGCGATTATATGTGCAAATACATAATGAATATCAAAGAAATGAAGTACTTGACGAGTCCGGACCACAGTGGGTCAAAATCTGGTCACACCTGGTGGCCTGGTCGTCGGGTACATAATCGCAACCACAGAACAGTACAACCATTAAATAATAGGGGTCAAAAACCTTGAATGTACATATTCCTTTTCTGAACTTAATAAACTCATAAATATACTCAATTTATTGCATTTTCTATTAAAACCAATTTTAAATTTAATTATAAAGTATCCATTTTATCATTTAGTAAAAAAAAATATATGTAGCATGTATAAGAGAAATATTTAGTCTTATAATTAGCCGATTGTGGAGACAAATAACCTAGTTTCTTACTTGTGACATGCACACATGTGCATTGGCAGAGCCACGTTAAAAGAGTAGGGGTCAATTGACCGCCAACTTTTTTTTTCAATTTTTTTTTATATTTATACATTATTTTCTATATAGATTAGAGCAAAATGTTATGATGAGAAGTGTAAAATAAGCTCTCATATGCAATAAGAAAATTTTATATGATTGACCTCCGGTCCATTCACGTTTGACCCTCATATATAACTTGAAAGTCTGACTTTGCTCCTGCACAAGTGTATGTTTAAATGTCACTGTGTATGTGTCACAAGTAGAGAAGTGAACCATTTGCTCTTGAATACCAATCAATTAGAAAACTGAAGATTTTTCTACATAATTTTATTTGTTAATAAAGGCTAAAATAAAAATTCTTTATAAATCAAGTGAGTTTTAATATAAAAGATAATAAATTGGATAAAATTTTGAGTTTTGAAATTTAGAGGGATAAATACAATATTATGAATTTTTAGAGGAAGGGGAATACATAATTCCGAGTTTTTTTAAGGGATATATATGAAATTCTTCCTAAATAATATTGCCAACGAGTTGGAAATTAAGATCTTTTGATAGACTGGTCTACCAGATTAATTACGACAAAGTGCTTATATATGTTATAAATAGGACAAATTATCAGTAATTAAAAGGTTTAGTGCTTTTGAGCGGAGATATTATTTTTCTCATTAATATTTTAAAATTTACATTTAAAAAAAAATTGACCTTGTTTTTTTAGAGATAAATGTATGTACGTAAAATTTTACTAGCATCGTGCCTGTGCATTGCAACGGAAATGTCATATTACAAGAATAAAAAATAACTCATACAAATGACATATTTTCATAAAAATATTAGACTAAATGACAAATAACATTTCTTAAATGACATATACACATAAATAACATTCCTTAAACAACATACTAAATAACATATTAAAATGACATATTTTCATAAAAAAATCTAAAATAAAATCACATATTAAATGATAACTAACATTTTTTAAATGAAATAAAAAAAAATAAACACATGAATAAGTTCCCAAGAATCCCAACACATTAGAATGCGCTATTTTTTATTTGTGAATTGCGCCTTGATTTAGAAAATGAGTTTTTAAATAAGAGCCCATGTTGGTGGGTACATATTGGAAAAACTAGTTCCAAAAAGTGAGGTTTTGTGAATCAGAAATTCTGGTTCCTAGGACGAGACAATGTCTGGTGGCATCGCCACTATCCCAAGTTCCCAACCAACATACCTCAATCATCAGATTATAATGTGCTCAGTTCAGTCTTCACACCATTCAAACTTTCTACGATTCTCTGACAAAGAATCGGAGACGGTCCGATCAACCATCACATTGAATATGTTTGATTTGCATCAAAATTCATGCAGATCAAGTAAAGAAGTTGTTTTGTTGTCCGCTCATATATATCTTCCGATACGCCCTATCTCAGAGATAGCAGGTTGTATGGCGGAAATTCTGAATTTGGGCTCGTCCTCTCTTGAAAAGACAAGCCGAGAATGAAATGTGAATTGTCAGTTTCCGAAGTGAAAAGGTAGTGAGGTATTCAGACTCTATCATGTTTTGATACCTCTCTTTGTCAAAAGTTTCCTCCCTTGCTTAATGAAGTTTTTTTGCCTTAAATAGATCGTTCTCTAACCGTCATTGCCGTATTGTCAGAACGGTTAGGGGAGATTGCATAGGAGCGGTGACGCTCACATAAATGACGGTCACTAAATCGCACCCATCATGTACGACCACAAGGGCGGTGACCGTAAGCCGAGTCTGGGCTGGGCTCGTGCTGGGCAAGGCCCTGTTGATCCTTACTGGGCCTTGTAGTTACCGGACCGTTGGATCCCGCATGCTTGATCTCGGGTTGGCCCTGAAGAGCAGTCCAAATCAAGGTTTGTTCTTGGCCCATGAGTAGTCTACGGGGGCCTTGGTACATGGCCTATCATCTTCATTTTGAAAGTTTAACATGATTTCCATATTAAAATTTGTTTGGAGATCAAATTTTATATTTTCTAAAAGTATTTTCTATTTTTTTAGAATTTTTAAATATCACTGTTTTTCAGATTTTTTTTACTATTTTTTTATTTAATGAAAAACAATGATTTTCAAAAATTCTAAAAAAAATAAAATATTTCAAAAAAATATAAAATTTGATCTCCAAGCACATTTTGATATGGAGATCATGATGAAAGATTCGGATTGACTGTTTGAATTGTGAAAATAAAAATATGAGATGGAAGTAATACAACCTCTTTACTTTCCAGAGCACTGTAATCCAACTCGTAGATGTAATATTGACATCATAATCATATTTATATTTGAGTGCGGCTACAGTACTATGCATAGCGCATTAGCTCGTACTACAGATCAATATCTCAATTTTCAAAGTTCAAACAATTAATTTGAACCGTTCAACATGATCTCCATATGAAAATGTGCTTATAAATCAAATTTATATTTTTTAGATTTCTTTTACTATATATCTAGATAGGTAGAATATTACTTGATTCAAAAAAAATTAGATCATTCAAAATCAGTGATTTTTTATCTATCTAAAAATAGTAAAAGAATTCTAAAAAAATATAAAATTTTAGTATGCAAATACGTTTTCATTTGAAAATCATGAAGAATTTGAAATGTGAATTCGACATAATTATATAAACGACAATTTCATAATCAAGATAGCCCCCAGGGCCCAGGCAACAGATATGCGTCCAAGCCAGGCTGTCAGGCAGAAGAATCCATATCCTCCCAGGTACCTGAAAAGGGAATCTTTTACAATTACTTGATCTGGACCGTTCTTTTTAACTTGGCACGCATCTCAAAGTCCAACAATACTGCCCCGTGCGCTAGCCCGAATCCCAAACCGGCTGAGAGTTAATCTCAAACCGTAAATAGCTAACTGTAAAAGAGAATCTTTTACGGTACCTGGGAGGATATGGATCCCAGGCAGAATCCCCGCAGTAGTTTGTTATGTGGCAACTCGTGATTGCTTAGATACCAGTATATTACTCCAATATTTTCAGAATTTGTACAGTGGGTTCTGTACAGCCAATCATTTTATGCAACATATGTAATTAGTAACTCGTTACAAATATTGAACAGAGAAAAATTGGAACTCCTCTAGCTTGGGAGTTGGGACCACTAGATAATATATATATGTGGTTTATAAAGGTCCACAGTGAGTCCGCACAATTAAGCAATCAGAATTCAGGAGCAGCACATGATATGCTCGTTATTTGCCGCTTCAAATTTCTTTTTATAATATTTATTCTTTTAGAAAAGTTCATGTTCCTTTCGTAATTAAAATATGTGCAAATATGAATCATTCCTTAATTTACCTTTTGACAGTTGTTAACTCGAAATCACAGATTGCGTGTCAAACTGTCAATCACTGCATGTCATTATCTCTTCATAGAGATGCACTGTTCAAATTTCAAGATTTATGCTCAGCCACATATCTGAAGAGACTTTAAATAGGCTCTAACAAGTAAGAGCAAATCAATTTTTATAGAACCTTTTTCTCTTCTACTTTCGTATCTTTCTTCATGTTTGATTGCAGCCTTAGTACGGAGGTATAAGAGATTTATTTCTTACTTAAAGCTGTCAAACAAGAATATTACGGTGACTTAGAATGGATTAAGTTTGCAGAGGTGGATCTACGATTTTCATCCGAGAGGGGCAAAAAAAATTGTGATCAGATTTAAATATATTAACTAATTGGATACTCGATAAAAAAAAATGCTTTAACTTAATACTTTTCAATGCTTTGATTTATAATTTAAGATGCTCTAACTTATAATTCTAATTGTCAATCATAATTCAAGAAATTTATTATAATTTTAACTCTAAATTTTAACCAGAATTACAAATTATAAATCCATAGGGAGGCAAAAGAATTTCAGAGGAGGGCAAAATATTTTAAGATCGACCGATAGATCTCCATTAAAACTCAAAATCCAGAGGAGCAGACCTCATGTGGATTCGTCCCGGTAAGTTTGGAGTTCAAGCGTAATAAATTAAAGCACTTTTTCAGATGAGTTAAATTATTCCGCCTATGAGATCAATTGTAAATAAAAAGAAGAGTTTATTTTCCGACTTCACTATCTTTCTTGAAATGAAATTTATGTCATAACTTAAATAACAAATTCTCAATAAATGAGAATAAATTAAGCCGTCTTAACTTAGTAAGTATTATAATTCTCCTTAACTTTTAAGTAGCAATCAAATATGACCATGGTTGATAATTTAAGTTAATCAATTCTAACAAATAATGTACTCACATTAAAAGAAGAAAAGGCTGAAATTAAAGTAACTTGCTTCATTATTAATTTCTCACTAGCAAGTCTTAATTTCAGTGACCCCGCCAATCTCACTAAACATATAATTCGTTATTTCTGATTAATCATAACAAACTTTATAATAAAATATTTTCTCTTTTGCTTAGCACAAAAATTCAGGCATATACATTTCGGAAAAATGGCATGTCTCCGCTTGTTATTATTACATATGCAATATATTAGGAAAGAAGAATTCACATCCTCCCCGGTACCGTAATAGGGAATCTTTTATAATTTTAGATCTGGACCGTTCTTTTTAACTTGGCACGAATCTCAAAGCCCAATAAATTGTCCTGCGCTAGCCCGAATCTCAAAGCGGCTGAGAGTTAATCTTAAACCGTAAAGTGAAGGGAATCTTTTACCGTAATGGAGAGGATACTTGTCCAGGAAAGAAGGCGCTCCAGCTAGTCATCAAACAAGGAGTAAGAGGTGGAGTATATTCTTTTTATTACACACGTAAGTTAAGTTATTAAATGATGAGTAAAACAAAAGAAGTAAGATAAAATAACGGTGGAATAAGTTAAATTACTTTTTCAGAAAAATTAACATACTTCATGTTTGCCGTCTGTAAGATCTACTGTCATGAACAAATTCATTTTTTAACATTTTATTCTTCCAAACAAATTAATTTAAATCATAATTAAAACTGTCAAATAAAATATAAAACATAAGAAGTAAGATAAAATAAGCAATTTAATCATCTTAAATATTTAATTTAACATTTCCATATTCATTAAATCTGTTAAATAAGATGATGGCTGTCCATTAAAGTATCAAAGCAAAAGTTTGCAATCCCTCTTAGGCTTATCCTTCCCCTTCATTGTTTTATTGAATCTTATAATTATTTTTAAATTATGTAAGACCAAAAAAAGGAGGTTCACATACTTTCACTTGTTGCGTCTCTATCAAGATTTTACTTCTCCAAACTAAACTCGTTAAATTTTAAAACTCAATCAATAAATTAAAGCCATAATATGATTTATATCACATTCTTTTAAGCACAAATAAAAAATTGTACTATTTCAGATTTAATTTGATTTGTGCCCAAAACAGAAAAACACAACATAAATATTGAAATGTTTGAAGCACATCATATAAATCATAACAAAGACAAGATGAGCCAAGCATGGCTATTAATTTCTTAGTATTTGAGTTTTAAGTTTCAATATTATAAATTCCTTAAATTTGTTGGTGTTAATTAATGATTTTTTTGTAAACTTGATTTTTCTTTACTTGTAATCCTTAATTCATGGATTTTTACAACAACTAGTAAAGGCGTTAATTAAAAATATCAAGACTGACAATGGAAAAGTACATGGTCAAGTGATAAAGACAATGTCCTCCAAAAAATCACACATTTGAAATCCGTATGAAGATCTTTTATGAAAATTATGTTAAATTTTTTTAAAAATTAGGTCTTCATCTTTTTCTTAAAAAAAATAAAAAATATATATAAATATATGTCAGAACAGACACAAGCAGAGTTTGCAAGAGTGCTTTAATAATAGCCGTTAAAAGAGAGCAGAGGGTGACTGGTGAAGCTAAGAAGGGTTTTGTGGTGGGAATTAGAGAAAATGACATGTAAAGATTTAAGAGCCTCGCATTGCTTCTCGTCAAACAAAAATGAGGCTAAGTCTAAACCAAATTTATGTATATTCAAGGCATATTTCATTCTGATCATGGGATCAATAAAAGTAGAGGCTATTAGGCGAACGGCAGTGCCAAGCCTTTATATCTTGGATCAATTTTGGGTGCCTTTCATCCCTTTTCAAATTAATGACCCCCCAGTTTAATTTGCCACATCCTTTTCATTTTCTACAGCGAAATTTTAGATTTTTTTTTTTAACTGGGTCTACTGTAAAATGGCAATTAGATGGTAATTAGAGCTGTAAAAAATCCGAGTCGAACTGGCTAGGCATAGCTTGAATTCGGCTCATGTCAAAACGATTCGAATTTGATTTTAGCTGAGCCAATCACAAGCCGGTCAGCTCGTTCGTGCTGTGTGTCATACATAGACCAAAGATTTTAGTCGATTTGATGTTGTTAGTTGCGCATAGATCATGGTGTCTTTTGTAAATAATATTTTAATGAAGAAAGGTTGATATATAAATTCTTAAAAATGCAATTAAAATCTCATTTCAGTACCTTTTATTTGTTAGTTATAGGTTATAGCCTAACCCGAGCAGAATAAAAAGGTATTGTGCAACTAACAGTAGGCAAAAGGCAACTACCAGTCTACCAAGCCTTTAAAAAATATATATATCCCTATAATTAATAAACATAATGTAAGATCCGCTATTACAATTAAAGTGTCATGGATTCTGTATAGAGAAAGAGCACAAGTAATTTTATCCATTCAAAAATAAGCAACACAAAAGGGCACACATGAATTTTTGCAGAAGAATATAACCTCTGACACTTGCAGGTTAACAAGTTACTACGCTGATTAAAATTAACAGTCCAGATCAGATCCTTTTGTCTAAAAGAACTCGGTCGACGGCTGTGATCATATTCAATTCTCTCGTGGATTTCATAAAAAACAAAAAGATTCTCTCGTGGGGAACACGCGTCACGCCATGAATTGCCCGAGCAGCTTATGCGGGCCCCACCGCGTGCACCAAACTCGTTCTTACAAATGGCTGCGCTGAGGCAATTATTACTGCATTATACTGTTGCGATCACCATTTTCAGTGAATCACTGTTTGATCGTAATTTGCTACACCAAAGGACACATATACTCGGTCGTTCTATAACTTGTTAACATCGCTGATTGAAAAGGAACAAATTAAACTGAATTTATACGGTGTGGAAAATTGTATAACATTATACGTTGGTTTTGTGCTCAAGTCTTACCGAGTCTAAGAAAAAACCAAACCTCACTTTTGGAATGACCAGATGCCATTATCAAACGGGAGTTGATATAATTATATAGTCTTTGTTATTAAACTTTATTTAACTAGTTAATATTTAAAAGAAGAGGTTTTAATGTCTTTGTTTTTAGTGTCTCTACTTTCTAATTTATTAAATAATAAAAATTCTAAAATTTAAATAAGAAAATCGTTAGATATGTTTTACATTATTTTGTATATGTGTACATAAAAAAAATCGGTCTTGTTTTATATCAATTAATAAATTGAAAAAGTCAACATTAAGAAATTATAATGCTAACGTCTTTTTATACGTGCATCTAAAATATTATATAGATCATATATAACAAATTTATTTTGACATTTAAGTTCTAAATTTTAAATTATTAGTTTTAAAAATAAGGGCACAAATAAAGGTATTTGAACCTCTTCTACTTTAAATAACCTCCTTTTTATTTACCAGACTGGAGAGTGTGAATCACGCCGCATCGCGTTGAAGTTGAGTCGGAGAGGAGATGGCAATTGTGTGAATCACGTCTTGTGAGGATAAGGCAAAATTTGACAAAGACAATTATGTTTTAACTTAGAAAATGACCCACCTCACAAGATTTTTGAGCTAATAATAGATCTCTTTGCATTTAATTAGGATAAAATTAGGAATCATGCTCCCAAACAGTTCTTAGTTAGATAGGATGCATGTTGTAACATGAAAATGATCAGTACTAGATCAAGATTAGAAACCCTCAGATTCGCAAAACAAGTATCAATCGTAACTGCATGAGGTACCGATCATACCGTATGCGACATCACTGGACAACAACTGAAATATCAATTAAATTGAAGATTAATGATGGTAAGCCAGAACCCTTAATTAATAATTTTATTGATAAAAACCATTCCCAAACACTTTCAAACACTTTCAAACGACACAAAGTTTCCAAAACTTTCTCATATTAGTAAAATATTAGGACTTAATACAAACTTATCCTTGTAGATCTACACCCTAGTTTATACTATACAGTGAGATCATACACTTGTGATATGACTGTAAGTAGAAACTAGAGTTATAAATTTTTTATTGCGTGCTCAACAGAGAGAGTACTATAGACTCGATAAGGTAGTGCAATAATTTTTCATGATAGAACAAGATCCCAAAAAAACATACTCTGAAAATTATTTTTCAAAATCCTAGATAGAATAGTTGCCCACCCTGATGTCATATATATAGGTATGGCCCTGCAGTAGTCCCAATATATCTCCGTTTTATTATTTTTCATCAATTTATGTAAATAAAAAGGAGTTATATTGGATGTCGAAGGTTTAAAATTCAGTTAGAAAATAATTTGTAGATGTTAAATAATTAGATATTTTAATCTCTAATCTCTATTTAAAAAAAATGTATTAAATAATGAGGACAGTTCTGTCTTCCCTCTATTTCCCTTATCCATTAATTAATTAATTTGTGCCGACAATCCCCTTGAAAAAAAGAAAAGAAAAAAAAAAGATGCGATAGAATAATTTTTTTTGTTTTTAAAAAGAAGCATGTGCCCGTTCAATTGGATCGCATGCTTGTCAATATATATCAAGCCACTCACCTTACCTCCCAAGGAAAACTTTGTATTCCATTTATCGAAAATAAAGCGATAGATAAGTATATTCCCGAAGGTGAAATTGACATTTTATTCAACAAGAGAGGTCGAATTAGAGCAACCAAATCCTAGAACCCTTTTGATCCATCTCACGTGTCGTTTAATTCTGTACTCTGAATCTTCTTCGAGTCTCTCCTTGGCATGACACGTCATATCTCGCTTTTGGTAGATCTCTCTTCTGTACCGTGTGCCATTCTTTTCTTTCTTAAAGTATTTATGTGGGGTTTAGTGTATCTTCTTCATGGCCTAGGTTTAGCCCCAAAAAAAGAGAGGATGAAAACATGAGGCTATTTTTTTTTTTGGTGAGATTCCAAGCATACCTAAACTGTCGCAAAAATGGCAATGATGCGAATCCACTTGATGGTCCATATAGAGAGAGCATGTTGGTACAAGTGTTGTAAAAAACATTATGCGTTTGACGGATGATGTGATATCGTCAAATAATTAATGGAATTGGATTTTTTCCAAAGGGCTTTGGACATAATCTCATCCAAAGCCAGGCCTTACCGTTTGATTTCCTTTACGATTGTGCCAATATATTTAAAACTTAATAACTCTAAATAGCTCTGTAAATCTAAATCATCTGTGTAAATTTTAACACAGATCAGACGGTTTACAACATACTTTGGATGAGATTTTGTCCAAAGCCCTTTGGACAAAAACTCCACCCATAATTAATTGTTATGTCACCGGTTAATTAGAATTATGAGAATAATTTGACGTTTGTATTTTAACAAATACAAGTTTTTGTATTCAAACAAATATAAGTTATTTATACATTTTAAGTTAAAATATGTACTATATTTCATTTTAAAATGACAAAATTATAATTAAACATCTGAATATGCAATCTTTTAGCCATCTTAAAAATATAATATTCACCTACTTAACTATGATTTTAGGTTTCTATTAATCAAATAATTAGTGTCAACAATCAATCACTTTACAAAAAATTATTGAAAAAAATCTCTAAACATTCAATTAAGAAAAAAATAGACTTTTAAAAGATTATTAAGTTTATAAATATTCATAAAATTTATATCTTCTAAAATCCATTTCCCAATTAGAGATAACAAAAAAAAATGCTCTTTATGTATGCTTTTATGATGTAATTACGGTGCAAAAAGAATGAATGAAATAAAAAAAAAATCATTCATTTCCATCAATTACCCGATGAGTTAACAACTAGGGGTCCACTAATTGCCCCCAAAACTCAATCCTCACAAAATCTCCAGACTAATTGTCGCAATTTTTCAAAACTAGAGATTTGTTGGGATTTTATGGTACTTAAGGTAGCGGAATTTTAAAATTTTGATAAAGTACCAAAGAAACATCATGTGCGACTGAAATCAAACCAAAATGAAATTTCCAAATCAATAAGCATCTTGCTAGAGGGTAGTAATTTGGTCACTCCTTAATCCCTATCATCCAAGAGAACTAGATCTTGAGTTTAGGTTTTGTGGTTTCTCAACACATGAGAGATTAGAGAGACAAAGTTTTTTTTTTCTCTAATGAAGAAGATGAATGAATTAATAACCCTAGGCAGTAGGGACCCTTTAAATAGCCTTCCTGCTATTTACAAGCAATTTCCTATGTGCTAGAAGTTATGCCCACGATTTCCTTGATCAACAAGTTTTAGAAATAATTGTTTCTGACCGACATAACAGTTTATGTGGATCTGTATGCGGTTGGTGAGAAATGCATGCGATCTGTACAAGTTGTAATATTTACATCAAATTGTAGATCTCCTCGCAAGCTTTCTGAAAAGTGGTAGAACACCAAAAATGGAGTTACGGTTGATGAGCTACGTCCGTTTTAATTTATGTTCATAGAAATCGTGGTAAAATACAGAACCCTTTGCAGCCCACAAAAACTCCTTTTTGCAGCTCACAAATATTCTTCCATTTGATCTTTTTCTGATATTTGAATTTTATTAAACCATTTAATTAAATCCAAAATATCATATAATTATCCCCATAATTATTTATCTCATGTTTCAGTAGAGAAACCAATTTATTAGTCATGTCATACATGTCAAATAAATCAATGAGTCTTTCTAATTAATTCATTATTTGTGTGACCCTGTGGGATCTATGTCATTTAGCAATGGAATCTGAAACTCCTTTCGATTTCATAAATTACAAGTGACACCTAGCAATATGCATTGTAATTACCAACACAGATGATAAGTGCCCGCTATATCACAATACCTATGGCAACAATTGTCACGTGTCAATTCCATGTCTCATGATATCATGAATAGGTTCAAGGTAGAAATGTGTCATCCTTGCAAATCTATTTGTTTATTGATTTTGAAATAATTCAGTAATTATGATTAACTCCTTAATCATATGTGCACATACTTATATTATTTCATCAAGGGGCCTAGTGATATCATCACTCATTTTCATGAGGGACATTGGTATTCTTGATGATTACTATCTCTCTACACAAGAGACACATACTGAGATAGAATCTGTATGGTTATCAGTTACGGACAACATTGGATAATACCTACAATACACATTCTCATGTGAGAGAAACAACCACCTCATATCTTACAATTCAGACACAAATAAAACATTAATGACACAAACACAATCCATATTAAATGTTTCATTTTGGTCGCGTCCAATCCCTGATCTCCATCAGGTATCCATTTGATTAGATTGACAACTCCTTGTCATATAATCTGCAGACATAATCATCCTCTAATCTAAATACTAATCTTATACCGGTAATTAATGTTCCTTATTAATTACCAAGACTAGCTAGGGACATTTAGAGTATTCATTAACTCTTGTATAGAGTTTCATAATTCCAAGTCCTCAACCTGAATGATCTATGAGTAATGAAATACTCAAGAAAATAAAATGATAAACAAATAATCCAATTACATGAACAAAACATAGAATATAATCATCCTATGATTGGCTTCTAGATCACAACACTAACAAGATTTTCGTACCAAAGTATGTAAACTTGCATTACAAATATGTAAAGTTGTTATTTCAAGTCTGTAATTCTTGCACTGAAGTATGTAAAACTAGCAACTTTTCATTTAAGATGTGATGCACTGTAAAATCTCCAGGCTAACGGTTTTGATCGGGACAACTGTGACCACTTCTAGAAGATTCCTACCGATTTTTCAAAATTAGCAACTAATTGGGACCACTTTTAAAGTTTGTAAACCACAACTCAGTAAAGTGTTTATTTGACTACGTAAAGCGTTTATTTGAAATCTATAAAGAGTGAGGCTACGGTGCTATGCATAACACAGATTGGGTCCGTTCTACGGCTCAAAATTTGACTTTTCAAATCCTAACGGTCGATCTGAATCGTTCAACATGATTATAAAATAAATATGTACATGCAAACCAAATTTTACATTTTTCGAATTTTTTTACTATTTTTTTAGATAGGCTGTTTTTGGATGGTCCAGAATGTTCAGATCAAGTGATTTTCGAAAAAATAGTAAAAAAATTCGAAAAAATATAAAATTTGGTTTGCAAGTACATATTCATTTTATTATCATGTTGAACGGTTCGGATCGACCGTTAGGATTTTGAAAAGTCAAATTTTGAGCCGTAGCACGGACCCAATACGTGCTATGCATAGCACATAGCCTCACTCATCTATAAATATGTAAATTAATTCAAAATTTTATCTTTTTAGATCTGGAGTAGCTGCTACTTTCAATTATTTAAATCCAAGGCTTTTCATGACTCTAGACCTTACGACATGACTCCTGTAAAGTGTTGTTTTGGAGTCTATAAATCTAACAAGTAAACTGTGAATTTTATCTTTTTAGATCTGCTACATCCAAATAATAAGATCTAATATTTCAAGTATGTAAACATTGTTATCCAACTCTGTAAAGTACTATTCTCAAGTTTGTAAACCTAACAACTAATTTCAAAATTTTATCTTTTTAGATCTGATGCATCCAAATAATAAATTGAATCTTTCAAGTCTGTAAACCTAACAACTAATTTCAAAATTTTATCTTTTCAGATATGCATATAAAGCCAGTAAATTACAGCAAATCAAGTATGTAAATCTATCATATCAAGTCTGTAAACATATCATATCAAATCTACAAATCTACCAGGTCAAGTCTTTCCCATTGTTCTTAACCAATTCAATATCTTCTGTTATTCCAAAATGTACGACATATATACAACATGTAGACATATTCTTCTAAAATTGTAAGAAAAATTTATAATGTGAAATAAAATTGACTAAGAAAAGAAAAATGACACAAAAACAAAATTACAGAAAAAATAATTCACTAAATACGAAATAATTACAGCAGATCAAGTATAAAAACCCATCATATCAAATTTTAACATAGTTAACAAGTTGCTTTTTATTTACGCTGAATTTTTCTAGTATTTTCTCATCGTTGAAATTATTCCACTTTTTAAAAGTGTACATCTTATCGTCTCATCGTTGAAATTATTCCACTTTATAATTACAGTAACAATCAAACATATGACTTAGTATAAGTAAATGTCAAAATTGGACAGACCACACTTTACCCAATTTACTATGCAGATAGAAAAGCACTATATTGGATCAAATTTAGGTGAAATTAATTGGACCTGTTGGGAGGTCTTTGGCCCAACTCGACTTGGACTTCCAGCTAAATTGAATGCATGCCTTTCTTTCCATCTGTTGCAAAAATAACAACAATTCCGATATTTTCAACTTTGAAGCATGTCCAATGAAATTGTCTAACAAATGTTAATTACATTTACAAATGAATACTTTGATGTCACATCTTCATCTTTATGTCAGGATTCAAATTGCATGCCGTGCCTTGATAATAATAATAATAATAATAATAATAAAACAAAATTTAGACAAATTGGTGTACGCTCTTTAAAAAAACAAGTAAACCATTGGATGCACTTCAGTAAATAAAATTATAAATGCCTCGTTCTCCTGTCCAATCAGATAAAATACAGAAAACGTAATGAGAAAATACTGAAAACTTGAACTTCTATGGTAAAAAGGAAATATCTATAGAATAAATGATGCGAAGCAAGTTGTTGAAGATTTTATGGGCCGGACCAACCAAAAGAAGAAGGAAAACATGTTGAAGAAACTTAAAAATGAAATTCGTGCTTCCGAAAACTATTTGTTTTGGTTGTAAGAATTTACTTGCAGGCCGTAAAATTTCTTGCGGGTAAAATTTATTTTGTGGAAGCTTTGTTTTAGGCCTCAAGAATTTCCTGCGGATTTAACAAATGAATAAACGCAGATTTTTCTATTTTATCTATTTAGGCAGTTATTTATAATTTCATTATTCCGAACTAGCACGTATCTTTAGATATTTATTTTGGAATCTGCACTTAAATATCCGTAAAATTTGACATCATAACTACTATATTATTTGAAAATCACAAAAACTCTAGCATTAATTTTTTTTTCTAAAATATTAATACCTATGCACAAAAATATTTATATCGGTGAACAATTTTTACGTAAATAATTCTCTCCGCAACTAAATCTCTTAAACGTACCTGCACCATAATATATGTGGGAGACCACTCGAATTACGATAGGAGAGACCATACACATTTTTAGAGGTAGATTTTTGTCTCCATTCAATCTCGTCCACATTTCTGATGATTTGTGAGAAATTTTATATAAAATCACGAACGTCTTCTCCACAATTTTCTTTTTCAAATGAGATCTATGATGACGTACTTTCAGACTCGTCGTCGTAAGTATTTATATCTAATCGTACAAGTATTTATACCTATATTTTCAAGTATTTTATACGTATGACACTGGATGACGTTTGAAAGTATTAATATCAAGTATTTGAAGTATTTATATCTATACACTGAAGTATTTATACTTACGAGGTCACTTGGATAACAAGGGTGCTGTTTCCGTTTGATTTGTATCTGACGGTTGATATATAGTTGCTTAGTATCTGCCTTTAAAAATCAATACAGGAATATTAAATATCTGATGTTAAATATTTTTGTTATTTTTTAAGAAGCCGGTTACACGAGAAAATAAGTTATGGGTATATTAAAAAAGACTTGTATTTGTTGTAAATCAAATTTAATATGATTTATGTGAATGTTCAATTCATTGTAACATTTCTTTCTAGCCTATAAATAGAGGCTTTGTAAAAACAAGAAAGAACACACAATTAGAAAATAATAAAATTATGTTCTTGCTCTCTCTATCTCTCTTATTATTTACTTACTTTTGTTACAATTTTATTTTAATTTTACAACAGCATTATTTATTTTTATTTTTTTTTAATCTTAAACCCTTTCATCGCTCTCCAGTCTCCACTGTTTCCTTGAAAAAAAAAACCCGCGAAAAAAATAGACAAATCTGTCCGACAATCCACTCCACACAAAGCGGCGATGGACGACTACGAACGGAGGCTGCTGGCGGCGGCGCATATCGTCCTCTCGAGCGACCGTCGACATCGAACTCTGCCTGCCCCATCGGAGATAGGCGTCACTGCCGAGCTGAAGCCCTACCAGATCGAAGGCGTGTCTTGGCTCCTCAGCCGCTTTGATCTTGGCGTAAATGTTATCCTAGGTACCACATTGTGCGGTGTTATGTGTCCATGTTAATTGTTCACCTGATCTTTTTAGTTCATCTCCATTGATTGGTTTTGTTTGGGTTTGACTTGATGGTCACCTGTTTATTGCAGGAGACGAGGTTAGCTGTTGCTGATATGAACGAGACAATTATTTTATTATTATTTTCTAAAATGACTATCTTTCTAGTGGTTCTTTTTCCGAAACTAAGTGACTGGGGTCAAGCATGAATGGGATCAGTCATATAAAATTTTCATGCCAGGAATGGAGGTCAATATTACCGTATCTATAGCATTTTACCCTATACTAATAGAAAATCGTGTACAAGTACAAAATTTTCAAAATAAATGGGGATCAATTGACCCCCATTCCTTGAATGTAGCTCCGCCTCTGACTGGAGTGGCAATTACCTATCAGGTGACAGATAGATAATCATGTATTATGAAATTTTAAATTACTGTCAATTTGTTGACATATGTTCATATTGATACCAGCGTGACTGTATGGTAGCATAACATGATACTGTTCCCCTAATAGTTAAATGAACCTAAAGAACCCCACAATTTTGCTATTAAGCTCTGCTGTAGCTAGCTTAAGTCCCAACCTTAACGAATACTCATTCCATTAGTCAAACTGGTACTGTACCGATCTGGTAGGTATATGACACTTTATAGTGGTAAACAGAAGACCCAATTGGCACATTGTGAAATTTTGGCACTGCAATCCTCGATCTTAAATAACTTCATGACGAGTGAGAACTAAGAATAGGTTTTAACTTTTAAGATCTTCTTTTCTTTTTGCCAAGTTGTAGTAGTCTTATACATAGTGCAAAGACTTGTAAGGATCACCAGAATGGCATATTAAGCAAAATGGTGTATTCTAAGAAACTGTAAATTGCAGTGCACTTATGATTGGCGTAACATATGAAAAATGTATGTTATAGGGGAAAAGTATATTATACAAAATATATGACATAGCTTATCTTGATGTGCACCTGATGGTCAGATGGGACTAGGGAAGACTCTACAGGCCATTTCGCTTTTGAGTTATCTCAAGACTAATTCCATGTCACATGGCCCCTTCTGTAAGTTTTTGTTCTTTAATGTTAGCTGCTGATAGTTGGAGTTCGGTTCTTGTTGGTCAGGTCTGGTGTCATGTGTTCTGTGCAATTTTAAAAACAAAATCCTCCTGTTTGTAAAAGTTACCTCTTCTTCTTCTGTTTTTTTTTTTGTTGTTGTTTGACTAATGCTCATAGGACATCGATAACAATTGGAATGCCATGAGTTTTTGAGGTTAAATTGTAGGAAAGGAATTGAGACATAATTAGGCAGCTAGCGGTCAAGTAGGGTGACGCTGAGGGCAATTGAACTTAATTGCAAATTTACCATTTAACAGAACATATCAGGTGAAATGGGGGTTTATGTATCTAATCTTTGGTATTTTGTGCACAGTGATATTATGCCCTTTAAGCGTGACAGATGGCTGGCTGTCAGAATTTAGGAAATTTTGCCCCTCTCTGAGAGTTATGTCATATGTTGGGGATAAAGGGCACCGATTTAACCTTAGAAGCATGATCCATGACCATGTCAAGACGTCAGATGTATGTTAATTGTTTTTCGTGTCTAAATCCTTTTTTACTTTTCTACAAGCATCATATATGGCCTGTTCTTCTTCCTGAGTCGTTTATTAATGGGTACAGTTGTAATGCTATCAATCTCTGCTAATACATAGCTGTACAACATGATCTTTCCTGTAAATTATAAAATGGCTTAAAATTAGTTTAACTGGTACATGCAAATTTAGCTTGTCGGTCCTTGTTCTTTTTCGTTCTTACTTGTAAATGCTATTTCTCTGTAAGTATTTTAGTAGGCCATTTTTTTTATTTGATCTGACAGGAATTGCCTTTTGATGTTCTATTGACAACTTATGACATAGCTTTAATGGATCAGCATTTCCTTTCGCAAATTCCTTTCCACTATGCTGTCATTGACGAGGCCCAGAGACTTAAGAACTCATCTAGTGTATGTAGCTTTCAATTATTAGTAAGAGTTACCTACAGTAGCTGTTAACTTGTATGCCCTGGTACTGGCAGTGATCACTTGTAAATTTGATGCTAAGTCCCAAACCAAGCCTCAGGGATCAGTATTTAGGTCTAACTTCCCCACCCTAAGCTTATTTGATAAGAAAATAAAACTGGACATACATGGTTATGTAGGCTCCGAACCTCTTTGGTGCTAGACAATTTCACCTATCTAGTACGTGGAACTTCGGTGTTCCTCTGAAAACCTCTAAATTATGCATGTAGCCTTAAAAATCTAAAAAATATTATGTTCATAACTAAAAAAAGAAATTTAGTGGAAGCTTTAAGTCTATACTGGTAAATATAGACCGTCGCAAGTTTTAGGTTGTTTGGTGAACGGTAAAACTTGGACCAAATTCATGATTTTTCATGTGTATCATATAGATATAGTATAAATCACATTTTAAAGGCAGATTTTAAAATTATATGTTAAGATTATGAAGTTAATATATTGTCAATGGATCCCGACCCTTTGAAAAATGGCAGATCTTATGCCAAAGTGCAATCTTCAAAAAATGATATTCCCATAAAAATAGCATAACTTATTTTAAGATGATATATAATGTTCAAAAGTACAACAGTTATTTAACATGGCAGGTGCTGTATAATGTGCTTGAAAAGCAATATATAATGCCAAGGCGCTTGTTACTGACGGGTACACCGATCCAAAACAACCTGACTGAATTATGGGCATTATTGCACTTTTGTATGCCTTCTGTATTTGGTACTTTGGATGAGTTTACTTCGACTTTCAAGCAAGCTGGTATCTCCATGACAGGTAACGTAATAACTTGATGTTACTTTAATCTGAGCAAACTAACACAAGTCATAATGGGGCCGTTCGGCAACAATGGATTAAGAGTGGAGGATTAAGAGCTTAAGGAGCGCTAAGGAACCGATGTTCGGTTGTCTTAATACGTGGGTGAAAGCTAAGGAAGCTAAAGGAAGGGGTAGAGGTGCCTTAAGGTCCGGGCAGAGGATTAAGATCCGGGCAAAAGGAGGCTAAAGGAGGTGATCTTAATCCGCGCTAAGGAACCGGTGTTCGGCAGGATTAAGTGGCTAAGGAAGCTAAAGAAAGCGGATTAAGCCTTAAGGAGGCTTAATCCGTTGTTGCCGAACAGCCCCAATAGGCATGTCATTGTCCTTTTTACTCCTAAGCAGGAACATATAGGAACATATATGTACCCATACAACATATTGAAGTTAACTTGATACCTTATTGCACATCAATAGTAGATGCTGCTTTTGTTTAATTCTTCTTCTTCTTTTTTTGGAAAACCCTTTTTAGGATATTCTGCACATATCAAGGTTAATTTACGCTAGTGGGTTTTCCTTTGGTTGTAAAATTGGGGAAACAGGTACTTAACCGTAAGAATACCATTATGTGCTGGTGGAACCTGTAATTCTTAATTGCAGTTGATGTCTATGTGTACCCAATTTGTATGTGCATTTAGATGCTTTTATTTTTATGACAAGTTGTTTATAAATATATTTTTAATAGGCTCTGAATCAGAGACTGTGAAGAGCAAATTCAAAACCCTTAAGCATATACTACAAGCTTTTATGCTTAGGAGAACAAAATCTTTGCTTGTCGAGAGTGGGGCTTTGGCACTACCCCCTTTAACAGAAATCACAGTGTATGTTACTAACAAACCCTTTCTCTGATACAGATACTTATACATATTTATATCATCAATATATTTGTTGAATGTCTATTAGATGGTTATTAATATTGTTATTATTGTAAGGCCCTGAGTTCAGCTAGACAGTATTACATGTGAATATATATACTGTTTCCTAGATCAGTTGATGTTGTATCTTAGAAGTATTCCAATATCTGTGGATACAGATACAACAATATCTTTTGGCAATACTAGACCTGGCAAGCATATAATAGATGATGTGGAACTAATTCTTTATTGTACAACTGTGACCTTAGTCATGCAATGGAAACTGGCGTGGAACTAATACTTTATTGTACAAGTATGTTTTTTGTCATGCAATGTAACCTGGTGTGGGTCTAATTCTTGATTATACAACTATGTCCTCCAAAAAATTGCCTCAGTTGTCCAATAATTGTGTGATTTTGCATCGGGTAAGTTTTTTTTCCCTTATAAGTGCCCGAGCATCCCTAATGCACACCAAAAATTTTAAAATGAGGAAATAAAAGGGAACACTTGGTCAAGTGGGTGATCAAAATGGTGCAAGTATATAGTTTTGGTACTGATAATGGTATGGAGATCTAAAATTTGATCCTTTGTTCATTGTACTTACAGACTATTACCACTGGTTCCTTTGCAAGAAAAGCTGTATGTGTCAGTTCTGAGGAAGGAGCTTCAGACTCTTCTTTCCTTTGCTGGAGGAGCATCGAGTCATCAATCCTTACAAAATATTGTAATTCAACTTTCAATATAAAGTGATTGTTTTTTGTAAGGGGAAATATTTACACATCAAACCTCAAAATATGGAAATAGCTGATATACTACGGGTGAAATGTGTAACCCAATTGTGAACCATCTTGCTCTTGGATACAGAGTTGTTTTCTGTCTCCTTTAACTGCTTGTTCTGGGCCCAAACATGAGCCCTATTAGACATTTGGACTGTAAACTTTGTATTCCTGCTTGTGCTGGGTCATCAATTTTTTTTTTTCAATTTGCTAATTGAAGGATTTGTTTAGATTTGTTCATTTTATATTTTTCTCTACAGTTTCTCATTTATTGTTGCTGAAAATTCAAGAATATAATCATTTTTGCGTGTTCTTATTTCAAATACTTCTCAGGTAATTCAGCTTCGTAAAGCATGCAGCCATCCTTACCTTTTTAATGGCATTGAACCTGAACCCTACAAGGAAGGAGAGCATCTGGTTCAGGTATGACAAGTATCATAAGAGAGTGTCGAGTTCTGTTTGTTCCTAATCTGGTTCTCTGATTCACCCTCTTCTCTTTTATAGATGGGGTGCTGAATTTACTAATATATGTTCCAAAACACTTCTGTTGTACAATGGGTAAATGTGACATAACTGTTCCTGATCTGACAAGAAACAGACCCCCTTGGGCCTGACGCCTGAAATCTGGCAGGAATCTGAAAAACTTGCACATCAACTCAGCTCACCTTTAATTATTTCTAATATGAAATTGAATGACCCGGAATGACCTGTAAGCAATCCTGATATATAGCTAATAATAGCATTGAGTTAAATAACGATCAAAGACCAAATTGATGTACCTAAGCAACTAAGCAAGCAACTGTCTTCCCCGTCAAATTATCTCCGGAACATCCTGATTGTAAAGTCTGATAGTAAAATAGAGGAGTGTATCGAGCAGATATTGGCAACAACAACACCAACTATACCAACAACAACAATTGTAGAACAAATGTTGACATCCACAAAATGATTGAACAGAATAAAAATAATATAAATGGACTATGCATCGTGCAGGATCAAACTTTGGTTGTTCTTATGGAGAAATATCTAGTAGTGTTATTTTATATTGTATTAAGTAAAAAATAGCGCAATAAGTTGCACGTTTATTGGGTTAAGAATTATAGGCTACTTATTAGACAATGTAATATAGGAAGAGTAGATTAGTTAAGAGACTTACAGTTAGGCATAACAGAATTAGTTACACAGCTGTTCTGTGTTCTAGATCTTTACTGTTGATTAGATTGTAATTGAAAGGCTATATAAGCCGTGACAGTGTATCATTACAGAAGATGAAAATAATACAAATTCATTCTTCCAATCTGTCTCTATATCTCTCTCTCTAAATATCTATCATGGTATCAAGAGCCTAGGTCTTTCCTCCCTAACAATTCCTCAGAGCGCTAATGGCTTCCAGTGAGGTTTCTACTCCCGCTCCTCCCGCCCCTGTTGATCCAGTTATCCAGATCACTCTCCCTGTTTCCACCAAGCTGACTCGCGACAATTTCCTGACGTGGCGATCACAAATTGAGCCGATCCTTGATGGATTCGGCCTTTCAAAGTTTCTTGATGCTACAGTTTCGCCACCTGACAAGAATCTGGTCAGCGATGGTGTCTCTTCCGTCAATCCTCACTTCTCCGCGTGGCACAAGCAAGATCGATTCTTGCTCGGCTGGCTGCGTACGACTCTCACCGAAGGTATTTTGTCTCAGTACGTGAAGTGCCAGTCCTCTCGCGATCTCTGGCTTTCTCTTCACCAGACATTTTCCGCTCTCTTCGGCTCGGATCATGGAGCTACGGCGAGCTCTTCAATCCTCAGTACGGGGTAATCAGCGGTGTGGCGCGTATTTTGAACACATGAAGCACATCGCTGATCAATTGGCGGCCGCCGGTGATCCGGTCTCCGACTCTGACCTAGTCCGTTCCATTTTGAGTGGCCTCGGCGTAGAGTACAACTCATTTATGGTAGCGATCACCACCCGTGCGGTTCCCGTTTCACTTGTGGATCTCCACGCCTTTCTTCTCTCTCATGAGTCTCTCTTGAACTCTCAGATCTCTCACTCCTCTCACTCGGCTGATCCCGCAGCTCTTTATGCGAGTAGAGGACGTGGCAAAGGCAGAGGCCGTGGGAGGGGTTCTACGTAATATAACTCCACTTTCTCCCCTACTGTAGCTCCAGGCCCTTTACTGCCGACTCCTAACAGGCCTGCTTCAGCTCAAGGCCCAAACCGAAATCATTTTTCAGTTCTCTTCAGCTCAAGGCCGAGGCAGTGGCATTTCTAACTCTCAGCCAACTGGAGATCGTCTACAATGCGAGGTGTGTAGAAAGAGGGGACATGAAGCTCTCGGGTGTTGGTATCGCTTCGACAATGTTGCCTATCCTTCACCACCTCAAGCATTTTTCAACACAACCACCTCCAATCCCAATGAAGGATGGTTCCTTGATTCCGGGGCTTCTCATCATGTCACCGCCGACTTGAACAACCTCACCTCGTTCAATGCTTATGATGGTCATGATCGCCTCCAAGTTGGTAATGGCTCTCACCTTCTCATTCAAAATTTAGGCCATTGCTGCTCTTCTCCTAATGGTTCTTTAGATTTGAATGGGGTCCTACATGTACCACACATTACCAAAAACCTTATTAGTATCTCTAAATTGACCAATGACAATGATGTTTATTTAGAGTTTCACCCCTTGTTTTGTCTTGTAAAGGACCGCCGCACGAAGCGGCCTCTTCTTCGAGCTTCACAAATTAATGGCCTTTACATCCTTACCTCCTCACCTCAAGCTTTGGTTGGAGAACGTGTCTTGACCTCTATATGGCACAAGAGATTGGGGCATCCTTCTCCCTCCACAACTCATTTCATCATAAATTCTCATTCTTTACCTATTTCTTCTAATAAATTGGACAATTGTGATGATTGTTGTAAAGCAAAGGCGCATGTTTTGCCTTTTGCTCCCTCTCTTTCTCATGCTTCTACCCCTTTACATGTGGTACATTCGGACTTGTGGGGGCCATCCCCAATTGTTTCTAAGAATGGCTTTCGCTATTATGTGAATTTTGTGGATGAATTCTCAAAATTTTCGTGGATTTATTTTCTTCACACTAAAGATGAGCTTGTTGATGTTTTTACGAAATTTAAAAATCAAGTTGAGAATCTTTTTAGCTCGACAATCAAGATTCTTCAAACGGATGGAGGGACGGAATTCAAGCCTCTCACACGCCTTTTTCCCCACATCATTCATCAAGTCTCATGCCCATACACCCCTCAACAAAACGGGGTTGCCGAGCGCAAACACCGCCACATTGTAGAGCTAAGCCTTGCCATTATTTCCCATTCATCCATTCCTTTGGAATATTGGGACCATGTGTTTCAAAGTGTGGTGTTCATTATAAACCGTCTACCTCCTACCACCTCTCCTCAAACCTCTCCCTACACTCTTCTCTTCAACAAAAACCCCGATTACACCTTTCGAGTTATTGGATGCCTTTGTTATCCTTTGATTCGACCATACACCTCTCACAAACTCCAATTTCGCTCTCTACCTTGTGTCTTTTTGGGATATTCTCAAACTCAAAAAGGTTACAAATGTCTACACATCCCAAGTGGCAAAATCTACATTAGCCGCAATGTTCGTTTCGATGAGACGAAATTTCCTTTTTCATCTCACATTACCTCTTCTACAGCTCAGCCAAGCATAGATCCACATAATTTCACTTTCTTGCCTCTGCTTTCCTCTTTTCACAAACCTTCGGCCTCTTCTCACTTGGCCGATTCTTCTACTCAAACTGCTGGGCCTTCATTCACTGTACAGCCCATTCCTATGCAGCCTATTTCTCATGCACCAGCGCAGCCCACTTCTCCAGCACCTGCACAGCCCACCTCCTTAGTTCCTGGGCAGCCCTCCTCTGTAGCACCTGTGCAGCCCAATCCTTCATCACATGCACAGCCCATTTCCTCTACTCCTGCTACAGGGCCGCACCCATTGCTCTCCAGCCGGCCGGATTTACCCAATTCAGCCTTCACTCCTGCTGGACCCGAGCCTCCTGTTAAAGTTTATCAAAGGCGCACTACTGTGAAACCTCTCATTCCTTCGGCTTCCACCCCTCCAGTTTCCATTCACCCTATGACAACACGCCACAGAGCTAGTAAACACCCTCTCCCTTCTTTTGATGAGCCTACCTCCTTTACCATGGCAAATAAAATTCCCGAGTGGCGTGCGGCAATGTCCCTTGAATTAAATGCCCTTGCAAAAAATGGTACTTGGATCCTTGTTCCTTCTCAACCCGATCAAAATGTTATTGGGTGCAAATGGATCTTTAAAATCAAAAGGAAGGCCGATGGTTCCATTGAGCGCTATAAGGCCCGTCTTGTTGCCAAAGGCTACAATCAAGAAGCGGGACTCGACTATCATGAGACCTTTAGTCCCGTTGTCAAGCCGACTACTATTCGAGTGGTTCTTTCTCTTGCCACCTCGCGCCACTGGCCTATTCGACAATTGGATGTCAACAATGCATTCCTTCATGGGGATCTCGAGGAACAAGTATTCATGGCTCAACCACCGGGGTTTGCGGATTCTACCTTCCCCAACCATGTATGTCTTCTCAAAAAGGCTCTTTATGGTCTCAAACAAGCCCCTCGTGCGTGGTTCCACAAGTTGGCTTCCGCTCTCTCCATTCTTGGGTTCAAGGCTTCTCAATCGGATTCTTCTCTCTTTATACGTGGTAATTCTTCTTCGATTACCATCGTCTTGGTCTACGTTGATGACATTATTGTCACGAGATCCGATGCCTCCCTTGTGACTTCCCTCATCTCTTTTCTTGCTTCACAATTTTCTCTCAAAGACCTTGGTCCCTTGCATTTCTTCTTGGGTATCCAAGTTCAATCTCAATCCGATGGAATTCATCTCTCTCAACCTCAATACCTGCGAGATCTTCTCATTCGATCCAAAATGGATGGTGCCAAACCTTGCTCTACCCCCTTCTCGAAAGGAGATCCCCTCTCCAAATTTGATGGCAATCCCATGGCCGATCCTCACACATACCGCAGCATAGTTGGTGCGCTTCAATATGCCACCATCACTCGCCCTGATATTTCTTATGCTGTCAACAAAGCCTCGCAATTCATGCACTCACCCACCGATGAGCATTGGAATGGTGTTAAGCGAATCTTGCGATATCTCAAAGGAACCTTGTCTCTCGGGCTTCATATTCGTGCTCGTTCCACTTGTGAGCTTCATGCTTATTCCGATGCGGATTGGGCTGGGTGTCCTGATGATCGACGCTCGACTTCGGGATTTTGTGTTTTTCTTGGCTCGAATTTGCTTTCATGGGGGTCTAAGAAGCAAACGACGGTGTCTAAATCGAGCACTGAGGCAGAGTATAGAAGCATGGCAGGCGCTTGCACCGAGTTGGTGTGGCTTCAACAGCTTCTTCGTGAGCTTCATGTTTCTCTTCCCTCCAATCCGGTCCTTTGGTGTGACAACCTAGGAGCGACATTCCTTGCCTCTAACCCGGTTTTTCATGCCCGAACGAAACACATCGAAATTGACTTCCACTTTGTTCGTGAAAAGGTGGCTAACAAGCAATTAGATGTTCGATTTATTTCTACCAAGGACCAACTAGCCGACCTATTCACTAAGTCCTTATCTTCTACTCGACTTGATTTTCTTCGCAGCAAGCTGACCCTAGCTCCTGCCTCGGGCTCAGCTTGTGGGGGGGTATTAGACAATGTAATATAGGAAGAGTAGATTAGTTAAGAGACTTACAGTTAGGCATAACAGAATTAGTTACACAGCTGTTCTGTGTTCTAGATCTTTACTGTTGATTAGATTGTAATTGAAAGGCTATATAAGCCGTGACAGTGTATCATTACAGAAGATGAAAATAATACAAATTCATTCTTCCAATCTGTCTCTATATCTCTCTCTCTAAATATCTATCACTACTTCTCTTGTAATGAAACTTGAATTCAATGATTATTAAATACCACAAACCATTTTATAGTAAAATCTACACCCAGATTAATATTGTATGCTTATTCAGAAAATAAATAGCATCACTAGTCTTGCACATATCAGCTTAAAGACATCTGTGCCTGTATGCATCTGTGTCCATTTTTCTGGATGCTAATTTGTGTCAGGGCGAATATTGAATAATCCATTTGACGACTACACCAAGACATCAGTGAGATCTGAATATTACTATGGAATCTGACCTGACCAACTCGAACCTGTTTGCCACATCATATACGAGATGATTTGACATGAAATGAAATACTGTTTCTATATAGAACTTTTGGCCTGCTAGATTTAAAGAAATGTTGTTTGTGTAGGCAAGCGGAAAGCTGATTGTGTTGGACCAACTTCTCAAAAAGCTGTACGAGTCGGGACATCGTGTTCTTCTCTTTGCTCAAATGACTCACACTCTTGATATCCTGCAGGTTGATACCTTCTACAGTTCTCTATTCATGTAACTTTTTAGTACAAGGATTTGCATACAACTTACCAAGTAGATAGTTTAAGGCCCAAGTGGAACTAACTGTAGAACTCATTACTGTTTTTGCTTGGTCTGTAATTGTTATGCAGTGCCTGAGGTTTTGGTCCATGCCAGTTTCATGTGTGTTGATCCCAATTCATTATTTTTGTAACTTGTAGATTGAGCTAATTTGAGGCTCAATTGACAATTGTATTAGATTTCCGCATTCTCCTGTACCATTGAGCTCCTCTACTGTTAGTTAATTCTTCACAGTCCATTTATTTTGATAACAAGAGAAAACAAGAGAGAGAATGACTTACTGGTCCAATGCAATTCCAATGTGTGACTGACATTTAATGGATACTTTAATGGATTAGGACTTCCTAGAACTGCGCAAGTACACTTATGAGCGGCTAGATGGGTCTGTACGTGCTGAGGAGCGATTTGCTGCCATTAGAAGATTCAGCGTGCTGCCAAATGATGGGTCCACAAAGCACCCTGAGGGGCAAAATAATCCTTTTGTATTTATGATATCGACTCGTGCTGGAGGAGTTGGTCTTAATCTTGTCGGTGCAGACACTGTAAGCCATATTTCTTCAATATGACTACTCTAATTTACTCGGTTCAATTATGCAACTAAGCTTCAATTTTGTAACCAAGCTGAAGTTATCCAGTATTACGTCATTCTGACCCTGAATTATGCATTTATATTAAATGTCAATTGTACATTCTTACTCTCTACCGAATTTAGTCTTAATCCAAATTTACCTATCTTGGATAATTGTGCTATCATTAAACCCAAACTTACAATCATTTATCATTAAGAATCATTTTAATCACAACTGGCAATTATTTTCTTAGGAATAGTGGTCAGATGGGGATAGTTGACCATGCGAGTGTGTACTGTACGATGTTAGCGATTTAATTCCATAAATAGAATTGGTGTAATATAGAGCCCTTGTAAATAACTTTTCTTTATCAATACAATTGTTGTCGGCAGTTGCCGTCAACCTTAAAAAAAAGGAATCATTTTAATCGTATTACCACTAACTGCTCTACTTTTGACTTTTGAGACTGTTTAGTTTATATTCTGCAACCGTTCTGCAATTAATCTCCTAAAAGTGGTTGTCTAATTAGATGTTAATTTTTTTTCCTCTTTGAGTTGAACCAAGTTTCCCCACTCACATCCCTTTTCCCTTTTAAAGGAGTCGTCTATGTTTCTGGGACGGACTTTATGAAACAACAATTATCCTTTTCCTCTTGCCTTTCTTGCCTTTGAATAACTTATCTTGTTCTTTGTTGTTGATATCTCATGGGAGAATTTAATTTCAGGTAATATTCTATGAACAAGACTGGAATCCACAAGCAGATAAGCAGGCCTTGCAAAGGGCTCATCGCATTGGTCAACTAAATCACGTCTTGTCAATCAATCTGGTTACTGAGCGCACCATAGAAGAGGTTAGTTAGGAATTACCGACCTGGGTATTTCTACCTGATATTGGTACCAGCAAATGCCAGACTGCCATTTGATAACCAAACTGATGCTTAACATCACCAAATGGTCAAACAAGTTTTTTCAACTCCTTAAATCTTATTTTCTCTGTGTTTATTTCTACTGTCTCCTCCTTTTCTTTTTCTTAATGCACATGTGCGATTAGTTATCCGGTAATACCACCAGGGCCTGTATAAGTTTAGAAATTGGCTTGCTATCCTTTTTACAAGGCATGAACCTAGAACAAGCTAATTACCTATGTTTTCACTATTAGTACCTAAGAGTGGTATATGTTCTCGTCATATATTTGTTAGGTCATAATGCGAAGAGCTGAGAGAAAACTCAAACTCAGTCAAAGCATTATTGGGCAAGACAAGGATTCAGTTTCAACCAAAAATGATACCTCAATAGAAACTGGTGACATGCGCTCTCTTATATTTGGCCTACATACGTTTGATCCATCCGATACAACTCCAAATTCAAATTCAGATTTAAATTCAGACATTTTAAGCGAAGAAAGAATAACAAAGCTGGATGAGATGACTGATCGGGTTGTTAACATGCGGAACCGTGATTTATTATCTGAGGTTGACCATACATTTGAAATAAATCAGACGAATCTGAAGAGCATTTCTGACAAGATAGATTTAGACCCAGGGTTAGATGAGGCTGCTTATAGATCTTGGGTTGAGAAGTTCAAGGAGGCATCAGGTTCAGTTGACAGTGTAAATTTGGAATTGGAAAGAAGGAAAAATAGTTGTAACTCTGAAGAGAGGGAGGCAAGAAGAGAAATCGAAAGGAAAAGAAAAGAGGAGAATAAATTGGCCAAGTGGGATGCTGTTGGTTACAGATCATTGGCTGTAGAAGAACCTGAGAATATTCTGAATGAGAGCATGGAGGATACTGGAGGTGTCCAGTTTGTGTATGGAGATTGCACCGATCCATATAAAATTTGCCCATCAAAACCTGCTATCATTTTTAGGTAACTGTTTATCCCTATAAGAGCAAATTTTTTTTTTTTTTTAGCATTTGTAAATTGTACTCCAGGCAACACATGTTTTGCAGCACAGCAGATGTGTTTTTCAATAGAAATGTTGTATACTTGTATATCATTAGCTGTGCTGTAATTGATGCCTACTTCACAGATTTGATATCTTAGGTCCCTTGTATCAGCATGAACATGCAGATACACCCCACCAAAAGAAGGAAAAGAACAATAAAAGATACACCAATATAATTAGGGGTGAAAACGGATCAGATACGGATCGGATAGTGGTAAAACTATATCCGCATCCGTTTTGTTTTACGGATACGGATCTGATATTAGACGGATACATATGGATACGGATCGGATATCGGATATCCGTAGATATATACATTAATATTTTCATAATATATATTAAACTATATAGTATATATCTACTATTCGGATATGGATAATTAAAATTCAAAACCATATCCGTACCACTATCCGCACGAATATTCGGATATTGATATCCATATCTAATTTTCGAATACGGATCCGGATTCGGTCGGATAATATCTGACCCGTTTTCACCCGTAAATATAATCCAAGTGGTTAGGTGCTAAGGTGAGCCTTTTTCTATTGTAGAGACAAAACAGAAAAAGAATCAAAACACAGAAATGAGATAATTGCCAAATTTAAATGCAGTTGTGTAGACAACTCTGGATCATGGGGTCGTGGTGGCATGTTCACTGCATTGATGAATCTTTCGTCCAGTATTCCAGATGCATATGAGAAGGCTCATGAATGTGCCGATCTCCATATGGGAGACCTTCATTTAATCGAGTTAGAAGGTCTGTGCCTCCCTCTCTTCAGAGTTACAAGTTATCTTAGTTTCTGATAGTCGATATGAAACAAGGTCTTAGAGGCATATAATAATAGAAAGGGTTTTCATGTGTACCCTTAGAAAACATCAAAATGTTGCCTTAGCCTTGCAAAATAAGTTCTCTAAAACAATGGCAAGTACAAGCTACACCTTCAATCATTTCACAAAAATACCCAAATTATCCCTCTTTTCTTCCTCATTATATAGATATTAGCATTTACAAAAGAAGAATGGTTGAGTCAACGCTATTTCAAGGGACACAACATACAAGTGATCTTCTGTTAAGTAGTACACGCAAAATTTCTCATGTTATATACATGACAATTCTCAATTTGGAGGGATAAGCATCAAGGTTTGAAGTTTTGCTGGGATACCAATGAATTTATCTGAATATAATTAGAACTCTTCTCTTTATATTAGAGCAGTTTACTGGTTAACATTCTAAATATCAAAAACTGAAAACTAGTCCTACTGAATCAGAGGCGAACTGCAACCGCAACATAGGCGCACCATTGTGGGTAGCATTAGCTGTTGTTCAATCTTATAGTGCTAGGCGTAAAGTACCTAGAAGCCCGATCTCTATACCTGATCTTGAGGTTTGCTTATCTAAGGCTTCCTTCTCAGCTGCCCAAAAGTCAGGTATGCTACCAGTTTGTTTCCTCTGAATGGTTTACAATTCCTTGCCCCAGTGGTGGAATTTCTTTTCTCCTTTTTTTTGGGCAGTACTCAGTTTAAACAGATCTAAGAAATAATAGAAGGGCCAAAATCAGTCAAACTGATATTGGCAACAAAGCAGCAAGTATATGCTATATCCAGGTGTTGTACCAGTTAAAGACCATACTGTGTGAGTTACAAAAAGTTGCATGACTGTTAACTTAAACCTAAAATCTAATGGTGTCATTCCATACGGATTTTATTCAAATGGGGTCAAAGTTGGTAATTTTATTTTGTTTATTTTGATTCCCCTTCTAAAGCATCACTACATATGCCACGCATTGGTTACCAAGATGGGTCCCAGCGATCCGTGTGGTATATCATCGAGCGTCTCCTCAAGAAGTATGCCTCCCTTCACGGCATCAACATTTATGTGTACGTGATTAATCTCTTTTTGTGGAGTTATGTTTGATCAGGAGCTTGACTTGTTCTACCAGCCACTTGAACTTCAACTATTTGCAGATGACTGTTTGAATATTATTAGATTTACATTAAACATTCAGATAAATTATCCATATTCTAAAAGTACCAGCAAGTAGCCAGTTATGCATATTTGATAGATTTTTTTTAATTTTAGTTCTCTTTATGTGATTAGAAATCGATGCTTGATTGCAAAAAACAAGTTTGGATTGCTGTGTCGTATTTGCCCTCTCAATCGTAGAGCTTTGATCTAGTTACACTAACATTTATTTGTCCAATTTTATTTTGCAGGTACTACTACAGCAACAATCCCAATATTGTGGCAAAATCAGAACAGTAGCTCCTAATGTGTAATGGTGTATAATAGTGTATATTTCTGATTTCGTTTCTGCATTCCATCTTTTTTTTGTATGCTACTGTTACTCGAATGTTCTATAGAAGCCTGAAGAGATTAAATGCCTGACCTATTTATCTGAACATCAGGTTTTTATATTCAACACTGATCGCATCTCATTAGTCCAAATGCTTAAGTAACCCAATGCCACAAAGGAGAAAGCAATCTCAGAAATCGGTTCTGTGACTGTCTGACCTTCTTGCTCTATTAATTTTGCTTATCCCTTTGTTTTGTGTGAAAATTGCAACAACATTGCAGTTGAACTGTATATTTAGAGCACAGATTGCAGTTCGTGTGTTTGAAATCAATTATGCAATATTGCACCGATTGAGTTTTATTCCCAAGTATTAAACTCAGACACTGTTTTGCGTCTATAATTGATCTGATTGTCACAACCCAATCTGATGTATTGAATACTTTTTGTAATTGTTGCGTGCGTTTGATATAGAAATAATTTAATGAAAGTTTGGAGCGATTCAAAGTTCCGTTGGTCGTTGGATATATAATAGGTACATGAACTCATGAATCATGTGGCTCTGATACATTTAGAAGTTCAAAAGAAAAAGCAAGACTTTTAAAGTAAAGAGATAATGTGCCAAGAATACCATTCTTGGGGTACGCAAAGCTTATGGCATTCCTGTTTTTACGATTATATTAAAATTATAGAAAATGTAATGTGACGGCATTAGATTAGCAAAAAATTTAACATGATGTGAGAGTCACAAGTCCTGAAATTATTCAGTGACAACTGACAAACATTGAATCTTAAATTCTCGATCTTTTGCACTAGGCAAATTAAGAGTTAACATATTTTTAATAGTACATATATATTTAAACATGTCAAGAATTAACACTTTATACCTCATGAATTGTTATTTTGTTAATAGTTAATACTTACATAACAGTTGGTATGCATTCATGCATACTGTCCAGCATAACTCGTTATTTTCTTGATGAGGTCTTCGCTCGACGAGCAAAATCATTATCCTAATATTATAGTTCTCCAAGATTTACTTAACAACTCTGTTATTTTCAAGAATCAGTCTTTGATTAAAAAAACATGTTATTGATGGAGAAAGTTCCAGTTTTTTGGATGGTTTAATTTCCATCCTCTTTTATAAAAAAGAAACAACAACAACAAAGTCTTTAGTCCTGAACAAGTTAGAGTAAGTTAGAAAATAAAATCCAAAATATAGTCACAAAACCAAGATAGATAATAATAAAAAATAATAATGATAATAATGATTATAATTATTACTATAATAATAACAATAGTAGTAATACTAATAGTAATAGAGGTATTATTATTATTATTGTAATAATACTAATAATGCCCTACGTTATTGATCTCGAATCAAAAGCCTTAGGACCTAAAACCTATAACACTACTAAATTCTGATTGCTAAGTCATAATTCTGGTACATGAATAACTAACTTCCACTCTCAAGCCAACTTTTTGGATACTTTAATTACATTCCTTCAAAACCTTTTTTATTGCTGCCGCCTATGTCATTCTTAGTCGATCTCTGTCTCTCTTTGTGCTTTCGAAACAACTTATAATTTCAGTACTCACCGGTGTCTTGGGAGACCTCCGTTGGAGTCTTGGAGATACCCAAACCCTATAAAAAGAAAAAAAAATGCCTTAGATCCCTAGAGTTTGTTCGTCCCTGTCACCATGTGGAACAAGTATCCTCTCATGTACTTTAAAGTGGGGCCCACAACTTTACAGTTTAGATTTATTCCCAATTGAGCCAAACTCAATCCGGTGCCTATTAATATGTAGGGGTCTAAATTTGTGTCAGATTAAAAGAACGATCTGCATCCACTCATTCTAGTGAACTGTACCCTTACAGTACCTAGGAGAATCCGTAGGGGTGTCAATGGGTATGATACGGGTAGGGTGGAAACATTTTCATATCCATACCTACTAAGAATTGACATTATCCATACCCTACCCTTACCTATTAAGAATTGACTTTACCCTACCCTATCATTACTCGTTAAAATTATCAGGTAACAAAACGATAACAGGTGAATAACGAATAATACTAATATAATAATTAGTTTTATTATATTTTACAAATTGAACAGGAAAAATATCATTCATTTCACACATATACAATCACATTACTAATAAAAAAATAGAAAAAATGTATCTGCAATCAATTCCATCTAAACTGTTTTTTTATAAAGCAAGAGAATTCAAAAACACAAATATCTCTTCAAACAAATTCAATTATTGAACTAAATACCAAGACATGCAAATATTATTAATATGTTTAACATTTTTCTTATAGTTTAAAACATACACTAAATAACAAAAGTACAACACTAATTATTGCTCAAATATTATCATATGAAATATCACGCAAATAAATTCACTATCACTAATTATTGCTCAAATATTATCATATAATTTTATTATATAATTACACTATAGGGTAGTGGGTACGAAATAATTTTTACCCGTACCCTTACTCGTTTAGCTAACGAAAAAAAATCCTTACACATAACCATACCTGATAAGCTAACGAAAATAAAAAAACTTTACTTATATCCATCTTATCGAATACGATATGGATATAATAAACGGTTAAAAGGGTGTCATTGAGACCCCTAATTCCACCGTGTGAGCATTTGGAATCAAATCAGTATGACTTTTTATTTATACTCGAGATATGTAGAGATAGGGTAAATGCAAGTTTAACATACACAATTGACGAGGAAAGGAACGATGAGTCAATGGACGAAACAAATGACTTCATGCTAATACCTTGCCGTCATTTTTTTCAATTGAAGAGTTTTACTACACTCAATATCTTTTATATTCGTGTCAAAAAAAATGTCTTTTAAATATTATTTTCAAAAATTAAACCTGGACGAGGACTCGTACCACTGCATTAAGTCCGTAGTTCAATTTGAAAAATCATTTTCAACATTTTTTCAAGTGAGACAAATTTACATCTTTACAATATTTTTTCTTATATATTTAAATTGGTAGAAAATCACTCGATCTAATTCTAAAAAAAATATATTAATTATTTAGACTTTAAAAATTAAGATATGAGTTCACAACACAGACTGATTTGCACATTACAAAGTACCATAGCCTCACTCAAAGTGACTGACTAGATTAAATAAGATGTCAATCCTGCTAGCATGGAAATTTAATTTCCTTCGGAACGTGATATAATATTTGAGAACATATTTCAAGCCATTATTTGAATATAATCCAATTGCTTATTTCCGTTACTTCAAATTAGACAAGTAATCTGCACATTTTGTAGCGGTTTAATGAGTCAATAAACAACTATTTACAAACTTTAAACAAAAAAGGCTTCTCCATCAATCAAACCCTGCATTACAGATCTCTTATAGATGCATTATGGAGGGCAATGACAAAAAAGCAAAAAAAAAATCATTAAGGAAGAGATCTGACAAATGTGGTGCATTATATCCCAAATCAATTGCTTGTACTGCCAAGATCGAAGTCCATAGTATAGTCATACTCGATTGTTGGTATAACCGAGGCCATAAACTTCAAGAATAAGAACAAGTACCTAGAATCATGAAAAAGCTCAAGGTTAGACATGAATTAACTGAAACAAAAATGCAATACTACTTACTGGTAAGTGAATTTCCTGTCAAATTTAGTTGCTTAAGCTTTAAATACCCACCAGACTCTTGCCTTGCAAAACCACAATTAAAAAAATGAACACACAAATATCCGTAGGAAACCACACAAAAATTGCAATGGAATAAAAGAGGTAGAGCAGCACCTCCTTGTAAAATTTACACGAGCAGCACCTAACTAGGTTGGAACCAGTACAAAATGTAACACAACCCAACTGGTACAATTGGCTTACCCAAGCAATGACCCAGTCTATAACGAGTCTGTATCCTCTGAGATATCTCAAATTTTCAGTTTATCTAAAGCCGGGCCAAGTTTTTTTCGGTGCCTATTCGGAATACAGGGGGGCAGTATTATTGTGCTTTGAGATTTGTGCAGAAAAGATTAGAACGGTCCGGATCTTCCACAGATCAACTCAAAATTTGAGATATCTCAGGGGATGCAAATTCCTCTATAACTACATATCATAGTTATGGTTTGGTAAAGTTTTTGAGTAAAACTCGATGATAAAAACAATGCATGAACAAGTTTGCATATGAGAGAGAGAGAGACTTGTCAACTTCAGGCTCCACACCACGAGACATTAGAACATCAAGAATTTTCTTCATGACAGCACCATGCCGACACGGGTGAATGGATGCATGCTTTCCTGGCAAGTGTGGGTGGTCTTCTATTGTTACCTGCGCATCATTAATTGACCAAGGTAAGAAGCTCTCAGCCAGCTCAAGTATTTACCAGTGAATATTTGGGTCTTTTTCATACTACGTTGGTCGACAAAAATAATTGTACGAAACCAATGAGTTGATATTAGTTCTGTACATTGTTTGCACTGCATTTTAGTCGGTAATATACTGAACTGGTGAGGAATGTTTCAAAGCAAACTGGAGGCCTAATGGCATATTTCTGTAAACAGTACTCTTCTTTTCTCTTTGATATAATTTTTCTTTACTTCACTACAAAAAAAGTCCATGGCAAAACCATTTTGGTGAATGTGTACAATTATAGGTTTTGAGTTGTAAATAAAGAATGTAAACATAAGAAAACAGATTAATGAAAAACTGCATAGATAAATAGACAACCGTTTTGTGTGCATGATCCTGGCTGACGTCTTCAAGTACAAGCTCTGGATTCAGAAGTGATCTTGACTGCAAATTTAATAATAAACAGTCCAATTATGCTCATTTAAGAAAAATATTTGACGCGTGGGAAAATTTCATTGTTTATATCTTTATAATTAGTAAAACAAGGCTTAACACTGATTCTTTTCTCTAACTGAAATTAACAACTTAACATTACTTGGTGTTAAATAAAGAGAGAGCTGCAAAGCACAGTCATGAATAAAAACTAAACCAAAACCATCCTGTATTTCCAGAATGATAAAAACATAGTATGATGTATGGAAGTACCATTTCTTAAGACAATATCTACATCTCGACGAAAAGAATATATGAAATGCAGACTTAATCAGTTGACCAAAGCTATCTCGGCACTGTATGTTTAATTGCTTATTTGTAGACTTGATTGTTGGATCAATGGCATTTAATTAATGCTTAACATACAAAGCCACAAGTTAGATGAAGAAATGCCAAGTAGATGAAAAAACACCCACAACATGTTTTTGTTTGCTCAATTTCAACAACTAATAATTACCAGAAGACATGACCATGTACTTGTGCAGCACTGAAATAGGTGTTCCAAATCCAAAAATTACCAAGTTAAACGATACTGACCGCAAAATGCACTCTACTAAATTACACACGAAAAAGAGAGAGAGAGAGAGAGAAGAAAAGAAGAACCTCATCATATCCTGTAAGCCACACTCGTGGGGTTTGGTAGTATTTGTCATACCTACATCAAGAAATATCACGTTGAATTGGGATAATTAAGTTGACAAAATTTTGATATTTCTCTCGTGTTGTCCTTGTTCTAATTGAGATATTTTACATAGGGCATAGTGCTAAATTGATACCAATACCATTCAAGTCACACATTATATGGAAAGATCCCACATCCAACAATTGATAATACAAGTTGGCAATTATTAAAATGACTTAAACAAGAATTGAATATATTAGCATCGTACAAAATTTTAAACTCTTTTGAAAGATGTCAATGGAAAAATTGCTTTTCAAAATTTAAGAACTGTTGATTTCAATGCAAGAGAAAGATAAAATACTTACGTGATGCTGACATCATAAGTTCGGGTTCGAAGAATGTTGTCATCCTCAGGCTCATGTGCAACAAAATACGAAGGTTGGAGTGTGGCCTATAGGTAGGTTTTATGAAAATTAACATGTTTGAACAAAGAAAACAAACAGGTCTTGTTTTTTAGAGGAGAGACAAATAACTACAAATCTGAGTTTAAATATTGAAACACTGCAGCTATGTCATAACAACAATCATTTATGTAGTAGGAAACAAGAGAGATATTTTATAGAAAACAACTACATGTCCTTATTTCCAGAACCACTGATGGTCTTTTGAATTTGTAAAACCGCTAGTTCAAATGAGTACTCTAACAGAGTATTCTCTTTTAACTCTAGAAGTACTTTTTTTTAACAAATTTCACTGCTTCCTATTTCACACATGATCATGGTCTTAAATCAATATTTTGGTCATAAAAAAATGTGAGTAACGGGTTTTAGAGGCATAACTTAGAATGAGGAGATTAAGGAATCAAATGAAATGAAGTTAACATTTACAGGAGAAAAATCAATTATTTTTTATCATGGCCCCAACATGAGAAATACAATGGTTAAAATGTTTAAGTTAAGAGAAAGGTAAATTTTAATTTAATCAACCACTCACTGATGTTCTCATGTTGAGTCCCGGATGCTTTTTGAAAAACATTTACCGGGTCATAAATTAGAAGTGTCGTCTTTAATTTCCATTTTTTTTTTCCAGTAAGAACAACTTAAAGAAAAAAGGGGGAACATTTACCGGGTCGGATTCAGCAAGATTATCTGAGTCTTCAAAACCCTCCATGTCAGGAATATCATCGTCTTCCTCTCCACCAAAGTAAGTAGGAATAGACTTTATTCCTCCCTTATTCTCTTTGCTTATCTCAAGTGCATCCATTGATGGCAAGTTCTCTTCTTCTTGGTTGTTCTCTGACATTGACCATATCATCAACAAATAAGTATATGAAGAGTTTTGTAAGTATCTATCGCAATAAACTAAGTTCAACTCGTCTAGAACATTCTAATGCTTATGGTATATAACGAACCACCATATTTCAGTTTGGTCATGTAAAGGCACCAGTACCAATTTGACCAAAATATATAATCTTCCTTTTCCATTAAATTTTCATTTTTACAATGCCCCTATCTGAGGGTGAATTGGAGTCAATTACATTATTGAGCAAATTGAAGTTTAATAGAGGTTTAAATGTGATGCTGGGGGCAAATCAAAGAATATGTACACAATTAATAGCACATATCAGGATTAAAAAAATCTGCATATCACATTTCAAGGAGTGTGCTTAATTAGGCCTTATTCGCAGAATTGCATCATTAATTTGTCTAAATGAGGCCTAGCTGGGATTAAACAGTTAAAATGCATAAATTTTAAGACAGAGGATGACCTTTTGGCTTCCCATGTGTTGCAAGCCAGCCTTCATTATCATCATTGTCTAAAAGCACTTCACCACCAGCTGCTTCGTATTCTTCTTCAACTGAGATAGCTCGCTTCAGACATGGCACTGAAAAAAAAAAATCTATGATCTTATATGATGAATTAATGTAACCAGAACTGAATGTGTGAGTTAGTTCTTCTTCCCATCTCAGGGACTCTGGGAGATGTACAATCAATTTTTTTTTTTACTAGTCCAGTTGCTTAAATTAAATGTATAAAAAGCAATTCGAGTTTATTTAGAACAAAAAATGAAAAAAAAAAAGGAATCCTCAAGCACAATTCAGTCTCTGCCCAGATGACAAAATTAAACTGAGCAAAAGGGGAACACCCAATGTTGTAATACTTCATAGCAAGTTAGTCGATTCAAAAGGGAGAGGATGGAAGAGGAGGGGTGATCGCCCTTCCAAAGTCCTGTTACTTGCTCCAGAACATCCAATTTCAAAGGGAAGAGAAAGGGAAAAAAAGGAGAGAGGAGGTTATAATCTCAATACAACTTCTGCAGATTTCATGCCCTCCAAATCGGGGTATATAAGTTTACTCTCCCCTTCCAACCAATCTCTTCGTATCCCTTCCCCTCTCCCTCACCCCCCTATTTGTGGAGCACAGAGCTCACTAGAGATTATACATCTATACTTTGCATGTGTTGGTCGGTTGATCTAAAAATTAAATGCATGGTAAACCAGCTTGCTTGGGGTCAAATTCATGTATACTTTTCACTGCAGAAAAATAATAATATTGTATTGCATCATGAAGATTAAAGAGCATCCAAAATTGCAACATTTTTGTATAAAAGTCAAATCAATCCGAGCTATATGTATATATACAAACTGAATCCTTGTTACCGTTTCTTGTGATAAGAAACTGCTTATCAGCTGGTAGGTAAGTCTTTCTCTTGCTCGGCTCCCCCGCCTCCCTGCCCAAATCCACATAAACCATCTGATCAAATAAAACCCATGCAAGAAACGTTGAAATAAGAAAGACAAAGGGATTTATAAAGAGGTCACCGACCAAGACCAAGTAGGGCATTTGGACACGAGGTTATCACCGGCGATGACGAACTCGGTGACGCTTAGCACCCCCTTCTCCTTGAAGGCGGAGTTAGTGCGGACCCCCATGAACCGCTCCGCCGTGCTCTTGTACGATTCGTAGAGCTTCTGCTTCAGCGCCATGACTCTCTCTCTCTCTCTCTCTCTCTCTTCAATTGTTAGATTGTTGAGTTATTTGGGTTTGGTTTTCCCATTGCTATTGCTATTAGTAATGGATTTCGATTTGGAAACTTATTTAGGATCCTCTCCATCTTAAGATGTACAATAGGGAAGTCCTAGACACCGATTATAGATCCAACCTTTCCTGTTGAGAATATTTTAGTGCATATCGAAAGGTTTGATTTTTCAGAAGCTGTAAATACTGTTTGATCTAAAGTAAACGGACAAGAAATTTCTAAGATATTTCCATTTATGAATATGTAGTTGGAGAAGATCCGTCCAATGTCGGAGAAGTCCTATTTCTGCTGAGCTACGCTTTCGTTTTCGTGTACTGCGGGGGACCTAACTGGGCCGGGCTTGTGGGAATTGTAGCCCGGTATGCTATTTGGGTTGCATTCTGTTGTTGGTATTATTTATATATTTTTATACATGCCCAAATAGAGAACATCTCCATTATTACACCATGTGAGCACATATTGAACCCGAATTACTTGAAAATTAGGATTAGGACTGTTTTAAAAATATGTATTATAGAAAGCATAATTTTTTTTTAAATATTAAAAAATAAATATAATATCAAAAAAATTATAGAACTTTAATAGATAATTTCATAATAAAATAATTAATTTTATATATTAAATAAAAAAATACCTCACATATTGATGAATATTTATTAGTAAAAAGTCAAAAAAAATCATATATAGAATTGAACTTAAAATTAGTTAAGGATTGATGTAAAGGTTCAAAATTGTTGATTGTATTGTATATTCAGAGGCCTTAAATTCAACTACTTTTATACATTGTCAATTAGGATTACTGTTCTACTATTTTTATCTCTAGTTGCTTTATTGAGTTGAACGAAGGTTAATTTTGGACATTTGGATTATTATTATTATTATTATTATTATTATTATTATTATTATTATTATTATTACTATTGTTATTATTGTCATTATTATTATTGTTTGTTGTTTGTTGTTTGTTGTTTGTTGTTGTTATGTCGTATTTTTAATCGAGGGGAGTAGACTATGAATTCAGATCCAGTGCAGTAACCCAATTTTTGAGTTTTGATCCAAACCGTCCAAGTGCTCTAACACGAATCTTAAAGATCCTGGATCCCACAAATAATACTGGCCCCTGCGCTACCACCGAATAGGCACCGTACACGTCTAAACTCAAAAATTGGGTTACTTTAGGGGATCCGGACTCGTAGACTATCAGACATGGTCCCCCCATTCTCTTTATCTCCTCGTTCATACTTATCACCTAAAACAAATCAATCGACATAATCAAACTAATTGCTGCGAAAATTAAAATATCAAGCTGGTTTTCTTCAAAACGAAAAAACAAATGTGAGGTAAAGTTGATCACGTAAAATTTTGTTCCAAATTCTGCTTGGAAATTTAAACATTTTGTTAAAAATTTCGTAACATATTTTATTATATGGAAACTTAATTTTTTTAGTTATCCAAATAATTATTTTTTGCATTCTAAATGATCTGTTTTAATGCTATATTGCGATATTTTAATATTTTGTTATATTCATGGTGAATAGCAGTTTTTAAATGTAATTGCTATACTGGGATAATTTAATGTTATATTTTTAAATAGGGTAAATTTCGCTGGAGGTCACTAAACTTTGTCCTTTATCACGAATTGGTCTCTCAACTTTGATTTGTCCCTCCATAGTCACTGAACTTTTATTTTGTCCCAATCAAGTCACCCTATAACTTTTCCATTCAAATTATAACGGAATATGCTCATTCCGTCCAAAAATTTAACGAAATATGCTCATTCCGTCCAAAATACTAACGGAAAAGTTATATTCCGTTAATATTTTGGATGGAAAAGTTATAGGGTGACTTGATTGGGACAAAATAAAAATTCAGTGACTATGGAGGAACAAATCAAAGTTGAGTGACCAATTTGTGACAAAGGACAAAGTTTAGTGACCTCCAGCGAAATTTACCCTTTTAAATAATTTGGAGTGTTGTTTTATATTTGAGCATGTTACATGAAACGCTCTTTGTCCTGTATTAGTGGCTATTCCACTAATCTCACAAAAATATTGAGTTAGCGATTGAGAAATTAGCTCGAATTAGTTGACTATTCTCACTAACTTGGTCTTTGTGTTTCATCCAAACACATCCAATTTGTAAATAGCAGTTGTCTACATTTTCACCTTTTTTCTAAATAATCTTTTTAGTATGATGTGAAAAACAGCTGAATATAAATATATTTTTTAGAACTACTTAGATTCCTTTGATTTCTATTTTGGATCATGAAGAAAAATATGAGGAAATTATTATGGAACTAGCCGAAATTTTTTAGTTGTCATTCTAATAATTCAAAATTAAGACATTATCACTTATTGCATTAAAATTGAGATTTTACCACCCACGCAAGCTGGGATGGCGCACAATTTTTTTTTTTGAAGTTCTGTTATGTTGTGTGTATAATTTGTAGTAATTTGCGCACCAACTTATATAATACAAAACGCCGCTCAGATTGTGCGTATAATTTGTTGTAGTTCAAACTTAGTACAAACTTTTATTTGTTAAACATGTGCATTTTATTTTCTACAATTTCTCCATCTAATTTGATACGAACATATAATTGTAAACACCACATAACAAAACAAAATAAAACAGAAAAAAAAACTTAGTACAAAAATTTCAAACTAAACATAACAACCTAAAAAAATGCGCAAGTTGGGCTTGCACACCAGCCTAATTTGGTGCACCAGCCCAGCTTGTGTGGGTGGTAAAAACTTAATTTTGATGGGGAGAATGATAATGTATTAATTTTGAATTATTTAAGGTGGTAACTACAAAAATTTCGGTGAACCAGTTATTAAATTTTATTTGTTTTCGACTAATATGAAATATCAACCCTTGCCTCCATCATAACCTATCCGTATTTATATTATTGCTATATTCGAAAATATTAATAAATACAAATTGTATCCGTTATATGTTTACAACCCTAGCCAATAAGTAATCGCAATTTGTTTTTCTTGCAACGTGCAAATTTATCAGACCCAAGAAATATTCGATAAGTTGTCAGCGGAACAAAGTTATCAAATCCGTTGCTTTTACTCAATGTTTTAAAATGCGGTTTTGTTCATGCATGTAGAAGATCACTGTACACCGCGTATATATGGTATGTGGTGTGTGGTATATGTAGGCTTGAACACCACAGGGATTATGGCATTCTTCCATGCCACGCCCAAGTTCTTTCTGAAATTGTTTTGGACACAAAGATTTTAATGCAGACTTATATATGAGAATTTTAAAATTAATTATTGTTGGACTATAAATAGTTTGAGAATATGTCTAAGAAATTCACCATATTAATTCCTTAGAAATAAAGCGAGAATAATATTTTAAAATCCGATTTTTTTGAAAGTCAAATGAACAGTGATTTTCATGAAATAAAATTTATGATAAAATTCTACATAAAAAATCATGAATTTTGATATAAAGAAACTCTAAAACTCTAAAATTGTGTATTTATATGAATTTTTGAAATTTTGGAGACAATTCTGGGTGCACTTCGTACCCAACAAAAATCTTAATCAACTCCTAAGTGTTTGCATATGCGTCCGCATGAATAATGATGCATGTAGTATTATGCATCCGCATGACTGCATATATGTAACTGTATGACAATTTTAATGCAACAACAGAGCGCATACGCATTATGCGGTCCATGTAGCCGTCTCTAAAAACATTGCTTGTCCTACACATACAAACCTAATTTTTAATATTGTTTTTATTCACAAATCCAAATAAAATGCAAAATATAAAATTCCTAGACCTTTACGATTTATTCAAATTTCCACTTACTTTTCCATTTGAGTACAATTAGAATCGCCTAACAAATGTCACGTTAACTTTTATTTTTAATTTTGAGGGAGATTATGGTAATATGCATATTACGGACGAACCGATCTGGGTTATAAATTTATATTTCTATTTTCAAAATACTAAATAGTCAATTAAAACCGTTAAACGTGATTTTCACGTAAAAATTAATGTATAAAAATTATAAAAATGTAAAATTCGACCTCAAAATACATTTTCATTTGAAGATTATGTTTAACTGTTCAGATCAACAGTTTGAACTTTTAATAAAATAGATATATAAATTCATAGCACGTTACGAGAGCCTCACTCTTGAGTGTTATTATTTTTTCTACTTTTTGTTAAGGAAGAACATTATCTATGGATTTCTCGCCGTAACACGTTAAGAAGTTCCTCTCCGCGTGTCTCAATATTTCGCTCTCAAGAGTGAGCGTATGCCATGCTACTGAATTCCATGTGGGACCCATTTACAGAAAAAACATAACATATGGACGAGCAACTCCGGCCGTAATTGACATATGGTGAACTGCGTAACAGCTCCGCCCCTAACCATCTCAGCCTCTCCCAAAGGCCAAAGCCGGTGCCGGTGCGCCTCAAGCATCTACATTTCTAATACTATTAGAGTTTCTAATCTGACGTGACAGTTTCTAATCTAATTTCAGAAATGTGAGAGAGTTTCTTATTTAAAAACTATGCAGTAAAATTTCTTATTAAAAAACTGTTTATTTCTGCTTTTTAATTTGTTGCTGATGTGGCTGAATAGAAATTCTAAATTTAACTTCAGAGATGTGAGAGTTAGAAATTTGAGAGACTTTAATTTTAAAAAAAAATTAATAGTTATTTAGAAACTCATTTGAGTTACTGGGATGTAGATGCTCCAGTTAGAGCAACTTTGCAATATTATATAATTACTTTTGCTATTTAAGAAATTATTTAAATTAAATAGAGAAGTAAGATATTGTTTTAAAATCCCCATAAGAAAATTAGATTTTAAAAGTTATGGGAGAGAGCAGTTGAACACAAAAATGATAAATAAAAGTTTCCTTAAAAGCTACAAACTTTGTCGGAATTTAACCAACCAAGCTGACCCAAATTTGCATCATGTGTTTATTTTGTAACAACAAGCGGTCTTAATTTATAGACAACATATTTTATTAAGTTTTGGAAAATAAATCTGCTGCGATTCCGAGGTAGATCGCAGGGGTCCGCCTCTGCTTCTTTTATTAGAGAAAAGGAGGGCTCTGCTTTTCTTTTCCGATCCGAACTATTCAAATTCGTTGAGATTTGTGTATGAAAAAGTTATTTTATCGAGATACGTGAATGAACGAATTTGAATGGTTCGGATCGGAAAAGCAGGGCCCTCCTTTTCTCTAAGAAAAGGAGCAGAGGCGGATCCGATCGCAGGACCCTGCGATCCCATCTCAACTGTTGGTCTTTATCGAGATGCGTGCGTGAAAATTTACTTTTTAAGAACATTTCCGAGATCCGCGTTCGAGAAAATTGAAACCGTTGATCTCGGAATCGCAGGGTCCTGCGATCCGCCTCGGAATCGCAGCAGATTCGGACTCTAAGTTTTGAGGTTAAGTGCAACATATTTCTACATGTTTTCTTTGCTTGTATATTCTTTATTTTCTACATGTCCAATTTGACCAAAACACACTTATTTGATAATATTTGTATACATAGAAAATCTCATTGTATCAATAAATACAGATATTATTTTAAAATTCTGAAACTTATTGTATATATTCTTTTATTTTTATTCGTATTTATATATGTTAAATATACAATGCAGATCCGTATGGTTTTAGTATTACGTGTGTTAGGTATCTGCTGATCTGCAGATACCATGGCTCTATTATAGATTCTATTAAAATTAATTTCAGAGAATCTGGACCGCTTGCTCTTCTCTCGAGTCTTGAGCGGTCGACCTCGACCGAATTCACATCCTCTCCGGTACCGTAATAGGAATTCTTTTAGAATTACTGGATCTGGACCGTTATTTTAACTTGGCACGAATCTCAAATCCCAATAATACTGCCCCCGCGCTAGCCCGAATTTCAAAGCGGCTGAGAGTTAATCTCAAACCGTAAAGTGAAGGGAATATTTTACAGTAATGGAGAGGATACTTGGCCGACCTCGACCATCGTCACTCTCGAAGCGCCATTTAAAACTTCAAATCCCTTCCTTGCCTTCTCTCTCGCTCTCTTTCAATCCAAACCCCACTGACCCAGGAAAGCAACCCTCCCCATGGATTCTCAAACCCTAGCGCATGATCTACAAGCTTCTATTTTGTCCGCTACCACTCCTCCACAGATCGCCGCCGCGCTTGCCTCCATCTCCGCCTTCCTTAAGTGCCACCCTTCCGACCAGCTACGCCCCTTCTTTTCCGTTGTCTTTCCCTCTCTCCTGCGCCGCCTCTTCGGTTTCGATTCAATCTCCTGGCTCCAAGTCGCTACCTCTGATCCAGCGCTATCATCTCAACTTTTCACCTTTCTCTCCCCTGACCCTGGCGGACCTCTCTTCTCGTCAATTTCATCCGTTGATCAGGAAGCTCTTGTGAGATATATATTTCCAGTAGAGCGTCTACCCCAGTGGATGCGCTATGTTTTGCAAAGCTCCATTTCCACTGAAGTGCTAGCCTCAGTCTCCCCTATTTTCTCTTCGCGGATCAAAGAAGATGAACTCCTGAATTTAAAACAAGTCCAGCTCAATATATTCGAGTATTACATCTTTTGGTTTGCGTATTTCCCTGTTTCTCGTGGCATTGCAGAAGTATCCAATTCGGGTTCAGATCGAGCAACACGTAAATCCCGATTGGAAAACTGGGTCTCTTCGATACCAGTTATTTCTACTACTGGGCGCAAACCAGGTCAGAAACCTGAATCCAGTTTGTATTTACGGCTATTGTATTCTTATCTCAAAGCCTTTGTGCCCAAGTTTGGGTCAGGTTCATTCATGCCGTACCGCAGTTCGATGCTCAATTACTCCATAACTGATGATGAGTCAGCTTATATAAAAGCTGAATTTGTGGTTCAAACTTTTGTGCAATTCTGGATGGTGGATAATGATTTCTCACCATTACCAGTGCCAGTGGTGCACTCTCTAGGGCTGACTTTCCCTAATCTGGCCATGGTAGGTACGGATCCTCCTACCCCTGGGTTGGGAGATGTGTTGAAATTACTTGTGAATTACCTCCACTGTTACCCTTCTGCACCAGAGGATGAGAATGCCCACATGATGTTTGGCAAATCACTTCAAAGGCCATTGTATAGATTCATTATGCGGAGCTTCTTGTATTCCCCAGTTGGGGCTTCCATAAAAAATTCAGTTCAGGTTTTCTCCCTTTGGATGACATATATAGAGCCATGGAATATTTCTAAAGAGGTTTTTAGTGAACTTGAATCAACCAAGGAGCAAAGAGATGAAGGAATTGAGAGAAACAATAGGGAAATGAGGTACACTGTAGCATGGAGGGGTTACATTTTAGAAAATTATCTGTTCTACAGCTCGATGGTCGTCCATTTTCTAGGGTTTGCTCACAAGTTCATTCATGCTGATGTCGGGTCAGTGATTAAGATGGTCTCTGAGGTTAGTTTGTCGCACATCATATTTTTCTTTCTTTAGGTTCAGAGTTCATTGCTAATTAAATTTTGACATCTTCAATTTTATGAAATGCTGAGTGTTATGTTAGATTGTGTAAAATAATATCAGGTCTAAGTAAGTTTACTGTTATTATCTACTGATTTGATGAATTTTGCATCATCATTATTATTATTGATCTTTACATTTGTATGGCAAAAATATATTGTTGTATATTCATATCCATCTTCTTGTGTAACAATCATTTCATTGTGCTTATCCTTGAAGGTTTTAGAAGTGTTGTGTTCGTCAACCGAACTACTGGCTCTTCTTCGCCGGGTTGAGACTGCTTACTGTACTAGACAAGCTGGTTCCAGTTCGTATTTGTCCAATGACTTGTACAAGTACATACCATCAATACATGAGCAACTACAGGTAAGAATGGTCACCTTTATGTCTAAGTGTCTAGCCTGAGTGGTGTGGTGGTGTCGGCATGTTTAGTGGTAGCAGTTCCCTCCAATAGTCAGTTTAGCCAATAAGCTTACCTTAACACGGGACCTGTAGCTATGTTTCAATTAAGGTGTATATCCCAAGTCAACATATACTTTTTACTTTCTTTGTTAGAAATGAGAAGAATCAGGTTTTGTTGCTTGAACTTAAAAAATTAATTGGTTTTTGAGTTTTTATCTGCACCAAAGTGGTCCTCAGACTTTTTCCACCTAGCAAAAAAAAGGACTAAGTTGGCCCCTGAACTTTCCTTTTCTACCAAATCAATCCTGGAACTTTTAAGAGAGAAACTAATACCAAAACTTCTCTCAAAAGAACATAGTTGGTCCTTCTGTTAGTCCTCAAAATGATGAACTTGGTTCTTCTGATAGAAGATCATCTGTTGGAGAAGTTCAAGGACCAAAAATGAAATGCCCGTATTAATGGAAGAAGCAAAAGATTGGGGTTAACTTGGTCAAAATTGTGTTAACAGCTAGTATCAGCACATTCTGGCAAGCCCGCATTGGTCCAGGATAGTCACGCACATACTATTATAACACCATTACTATGCCTTTTATTTTTATTATTGTTTTCTATATGCCAGGATTGGGAGGATGGAATTTCAGAAAGTGATATTAGTGGCTCTTTCTTGCATGAAAGAAGCGGCATGGATTTGAGGATTTTTAGTAACAGAGAAGATGGTGTTTCCAACTTGCTTCAGGTATGGTCTAGGAACTCACCCATTTGGTGTTGGGATAATGTGCTACATATTTGGAGTGCCATTTTTTTGAAGTTTATTTGACCAAGTCATATAGACTAAGCAACTAATCAAATCTTATAATTCCATTGAGACTGAATTAAGTCAATAGCCGAACTAAATTATATCTGGCTTGGTATTTCAGTAATATTAAAAACTAGTTAAGCATTCAATGTTAAAAGCAATAGTAATAAAACTGTAGTACTGTCGTTAATGACAACGATAATAATGAACATAATTAATTGATGAAGATTAAAACCTATTGCAACTAGGTTTGCCGTCACAGTCATACTGACAACAACAGAAAGAACAAGAAAACTTTTTAAGTGGTAACAATTGAAACTATGAGAATTGGCATTTAAATTTTTTGCTATAACTTTTTAGGGGCCAAGGTGAAACAGTTATATTTTGGGGTTCATTTTTAGTGACAATTTTTTTGTTAATTAATTTACAAAAACTTTTAATATATTTTTTCATGGCAGCTCCTTTTACTCCGTGCCGAGCATGAAATCCATCTCCTATCAGGTGATATCTCCAGACATCTCCAAGAGCTGGACTCAGTCAAAGCAAAAGTCAAAAAGCTTTTCGGTGACCTAATTGTTCAGACACCAGTAAATATCTCTCCAAAGGAAAGTTTCACCAATCAAAAAGATACCTTCTCCCTTAGGCGACCCAAGATTGGCAAATACAAAGGTGACTGGATGAAGCGGCCTATTTCAGATACTGAGGTTGCTTGGCTGGCTGTGCTTTTGATTAGGGTTTCTGACTGGTTGAACCAGCATCTAGCTCTAGATGGTGGTGTTGATACTGATGATGTTGGACTCACTTATGTGGAGGTGAAAGGCGATGAGGTTAGGCAGATTACAGGGCCCAAGGAGGCTCTTTGGTTGTTCCTCACACTTGTATTCTCTTGGTTTGTGGTCCTGTGCAATTTGGTGCTAGGGTTTATGCGAAGGCGTGGGATTAAGATCAATCTTAGGGTTTTGGCGTCTAAGAGGCTTATTGTGGTTATTTCAGGTTTTGCTCTTTGGCCAGTGATTACTCGGGGTTTGTCTGGGGTTGCATCGGTCTTTGGTTTCTCATGAGGTTTTGTTGGGTTATGGTTTTTCATGAGGTTTTGTTGGGTTACTTTGGATGATGGATGTACAGCCTGTCATAGAAATAGTTGATGTTTTTTTTTTTAAACCTAGTTGACTGTTCGGTTTTGTAAGTACAGGTTAGAAGAATTTATCTCTGTCCTGTACTTTTTACCTTTGTCCTGAAATGTTTTGGAAGCACCAGTTACTATGTAATTTCTCTGGATGGGGAATTGAACAAGATTTTGTGTTCCTCACTTTTTTACTTAATCAAAATTTTGCGGTACGGAAGGTAAAGTGCATCATATGCTAATCTGATGAAATCCTTTGCAGTCTTTGTTTTGTTCTTATATAAGTTAAAATAGGATTGCGAGTCTCTTCCTGGTGGTTATAGCTTTGTACCAGGTCCATATTCTGTACTGGTACCATACCAGTACTGTAGTTGTTAGTTTTGGACCTTTTGGTTGAATTTTCTGATATCTATTGCCTAGATAGGAAATAAATTGTGCAAGGCTATGGTACTATGCGTAATGCATATTGGTTAGTATTTTGAATCAATATTTTGAACCTTTCAACATAATCACCGTAAATATTAATTGAATATTAGTTATCATTTATTATTCTAAATATTGTACTTGCTAAAATATTAATAAATTTAAATTTTTTCGTGTAATATTATTTAATTTTTCTATATGATTTAGGGTTTGAAGTAATAACTTAAATAACAAAGTTGAACAAAAAAGAATAACATAATTTAATCCTTCTAACTTAAATTGGGCTGTTCCAGGTTGCTCATATTGGGCTGTGATCCATGTAGGATTGCATCAGCAACTATTATGGGCCTATATTCGGACTCAAACGCGCAGTTTTGCCAGAAACTGGTAATGTTTTTCGTTTTTGGTCCGGAGTGGAACCCGGTGGAAAGGAAACATCAATACATCTGTGTAAAATTTGAAGTTCCATAATTAGTTTTATAATACACGAATTAACACACAGGGGAGCATGTAATATAATTCGATGCAACTCGCAAAATCTTACCAACCCTTGACATTTAAAAAAAAGAGGTGCTGTATTCTCTGAATTAATTTATTTTGCCCTCTCAATCTTTAGTGGGAGGAACCCAAAAATTGTGACATGTTATGTCAAAAATCAAACAATCGAATTTGTTGTCTCAATTACTAACTTTGAAAAAGAGGTTGTTACAACTTAGACAACCAAAATATGGGGATTCCGAATCCTTCTCGTAATTTTATTATGTTATTTGCGTTATATTGAACAAAATTTGTTTACGCAGAATTGGATACATGTTGAATCAATTATTTTCAAATTCTTAATTTTAAAGGAGGATAAGTTGAGGATAATTGAACGACAATTGTTTAGGAGTGAGTCTATAGTACTATGCATAGCACGGATTGGTCTGTACTACGGATCAATATTTTCGTTTTTCAAAATTCTAACGGTCGATCCGAACCGTTCAACATGATTTCCATATGAGAATATACTTGTGGGCTAAATTTTTTATTTTTTAGAATTTTTTACTATTTTTTAGATAGGTAGAAGAAATCACTGTTTTTGGATGGTCCAGAATTTTCAGATCAAGTGATTTTCTACCTATCTTAAAACTTGGTAAAAAAAAATTTGAAAAAATATAAAATTTAGTCAAAATTACAGATTCATGTGGAGATTACGTTGAACGGTTCGGATCGACCATTAGAATTCTCAAAATAAAAATATGACTCCGTAGTACGGACTAATCCGTGCTATGCATAGTACAATAGACTCACTCATTGTTTAGTTATCTTTTCCAAACGGAGCCTAATTAGATTAAGTTGAATGAATACACAACTACACAAGTACAGTGTTAGATGGATATAAATTGAGCAATTAATCCACCTCTTTTATGGATTGTAATACTTTGTAGTTTTGTACTCCAATAGGACAACTAAGATAGAGAAATTAAGTCCTACCAAATATACAAGGTCCAGGCCAGAAATAGGAATTGGTACCACATCTGCTATTCTCATCAGCCAAGCAATTTCTACTTTTGGAATTAACCAATGCACTGTAGCACCTTATTTTGACAGAATAACCGATGCCTAAATTTCTTATTTTATGGTTTAGATCTCAACTAAACATGATGTAGAGATAGTAACCAAAATGGATATTTATTCATTTTGTTCATGTTCGTATATCCATATTATCGGTAGATGTATTATTTAAATTTGTACATAAAATTATACGCAATTGTATTCGTGCTATATTGCAAAAATAATACGGATACAAATACATATTTGATTTTGACTCTTCAAAATAAGAGATATTTATATTATCTTAATTAATTCGAAAAAAGAATAAATGATATAAATTTCTTATTTGCAAGAGAATGTCAAATTGTCAAAGTATTATTTGTTCATATCAACTTTTCTTTTTTTTAAAATACCCTCATATTTCATCTACTTATTATGCACTTATATATACATATTTTAAATGTCTCATGTCTTCCATATATATCCGTATTTAACTTAAAAAAATACGAATATAAATATAAATTTAACATTATCCGTTTCGAATATATGTTCCTTTTATTATCCCTACTCAGCGCACACGCACGTGCACACCTCCCATTCCTATGTTGGGGATCTCAATCTCATTCCTTTTAGTAGCTTGGGTATTCCACGGCATGATCCAGCATAGCTTTTATTAATTGGTCATAAAACCGATAGTAGTTTGGCAGGGTCCAACCTTGCGATTAATAATTAATTAAGCTGGTGAGCGATCGAAATGCAAAATATATTTTTTTTTTTTTGAAAACTTGACTGATGCAGTTAAGGTTGTATTAAAAATAGAAGGTTCAAATACATCAGCCTAAGCACATACTTAGTAACTACCTCTGCCATCTATAAAAATTGCTGTACATAAAAATCTTAAGCAAATTTCTTCCATAATCGGCTCTCTTCAACAATTCTTCCTGCCAGTATCTGTGGCGACCAAAGTTCTCCTCTAAAATCTTGCCATTTCTATGTTTCCATATGTGCCAACATGAGCAAATAAAAAGCGATGTCCATACCACTTCTTTTAAACCTGCCTGCCTTCTTGCCTGTGCAACTGAGGTCTTCCAAATTTCAGCTAGAGTGGACCTCAAAACCATAATTGGAAAGCCTAGTATGCATGAGACACGATTCAGACCTCTGTTGCATGATTACATAGGAAAAACAAGTGAAGTAATGTTTCTACCTGACATATCCACAAGTCATGCACTCAGGATCGGAGTGGAAACCTCTGCGCATCATGGTTTCGTGAGTCAGTAATTTGCCCCTGAGCATCAGGTATGCAAACACCTTAGCGTGTGGGGGGGGGGGGGGGGGGGGGGGGGCTTGGTATCTTTACATCACTTTGTATCTCCAGGCAATCCTTTCTCCACCAGTGTGTTATAGGCCGAGCTATGAATAAAGTCCCGAACCGGACAAATTCCGACACAATTCATCACTGTTCTGAGATAACAGGACCTTATCTTGTTGGTTTAAATGCAGTGCAATAGTGTGCATGATCGGCAAAGCGTCCCTGAGCGAGATATTCAGCCTTAGCGGTCTATCAGGCGCTATTATTGTGTGTATGAGTGGCATTCCAGCCCAGCCATCATGCCAAAAGGCTATTGTCCTGCCATCCCCAATATTCCACGTACAACACCTTGTAAATAGTCCTTTGATCATCCTCATCAGCCTCCAAAAGAAAGAGCCATTTTGGATCCAAAGTTTGAGTCCTTGTTGCACATTGAGATTGCTCTTTAAATCAGAAATGATCACCGTCCAAAGGCAATTCGGGTTTGTATGTAGGGTAATCGCTGTATCCTTTGATTAGGCTTAAGCTGCGAAAAGACCGTAGAACAAAAATTTTACTTCTAATTTAAGCCGAGGATTAAAAGAGTTACGTCGGAAAGACCACTGAAAGTTCCTTTTCCAGTCTTTTAATCCTACGAGGATCTACTCCCCGATTGATTTCTAAAATAATATTTATTTAACATTTAAATAAATATAAATAACATTTGTACCTTTTTCCAAATTCGAATTGGAATGCTGTATGGCTCAGTTGCTCAGCACCAGAAATCTGATGCCTCTATCAGTCGTCCACCGGGAACAACCAGAGAGTCGGTATTTCTTTTGCCAGAAATACTATACCGACTTTTTACGCTAAAACACTATTCACCGAAAATCGTAAAAACTGTTTTTCACAACTTTTGTAAAAACAGATTCACAAAAATTCGCGGGAACACTATTCATCGTAAACACTATTCACGGGAACACTATTCACAACTCGCAAGATATACGTAATCAGATTACGTATTCTTTTCTTTTTCTTTCGGAAACACTATTTGGGAGAGAAAACAAGAAAGAGAACGATAACCGAACCGATTCGAATCGAACTCAGACTTTTCAACTTATGAATTCTCTTACCCCTACCCCTCTATTTATAGGGTTTTTGAGGTGCTTGGTAAATGACCAAAATGCCCTCTAAGCAATGTGGTATTTACCAAATTGCTATTGGCATGAAAAGACCAAAATGCCCTCTAAGCAATGTGGTATTTATCAAATTGCCATTGGCGTGAAAAGACCAAAATTCCCTTAAGCAATGTGGTATTTACCAAATTGCCATTGGCGTGAAAAGACCAAAATGCCCTTTGTCCCAAAATTAAAGAATTGAACTTTGGGCTTTACTATTTGGGCTTTTAAATTTAAATTCCAAATTTAAATTTCGGCCCAAATTTCAAATAAGCCCAAAATATAAAATATTAATTCATAATTAATATTTATAATTCTTTTATTTTTAATATATGTATTCTGAATAATTCTGAACAATTATATTTTCTTGCGATTCGTTGTTGCGATAAATTTATACAACGTGTCGTACACGTTTATAAATTTAATGTGTTTAAGCTTGTCATCTCTATGACATTTATTTATTAATTATAACATTTATAATTAATAAATTAATTCATTTCTATGACATTTATTTATTAATTGTAACATTTATAATTAATCAAATAAATTAATTCTCTGATTACTTTCCTATTGGTGTGACCCGATAGGATCTGTGTTATGTTGGCAATAAAATTAAAACTCCTTTTAATTCTATAAATCATAAGCGGCATCTGGCAGAATGCATTATGACTACCTAATTGACACATATGATCTTGTACAATACAATATCACGATCCAGTAAACAAATTATCGTGTTAATTCTTATGTCTCATAGTATCAGATCAGTTTCAAGGTAGGTACGTGTCATCCTTGCAAACTTAATCTTTTCTCGATCTTAAGTTAGATTATCAAATATGATTAACTTTTTAATCATACCGTGCACGGATAATCTTACTTTATCAAGGGGCCCAGTGATACTATTACTCGTATTAAATACGAGGGACAATAGTAATCTTGGTGAACATCTCTCCTCTGCAAAAGTCATGTATACTGAAATGTCATCGTTATAGCTACTTTTTACGGATATCGTTAAACAACACTCACGAATATACATTTCTTATGTAGGAAACGACGAACCACCTCATATTTTAGAACTTACCACTAAATGAAAACATTAATGACACGAACACAATTCCGTATAATGTTTCATTGAGGGTCTGTCAAATACCATGTTCTCTAACATGTATTTATGTGATTAAAATGACAACTCCTTGTCTATGGTCTGTAAAACTTAACCATCATTTAATCCACATACTAACCTTTAATTGGTCAATTAGTGTTCTTTGCTAATTACCTCGGTTAGTGACTATTAAGAGTTTTTATCATCTATTATGAAGTTTTACAATTTCAAGTCATGAACTCGAAATGATTCATAATTCGATATAACTCAAAGAACAAAATGATAATTTTATTAATCATCCATTACATGAACAAAATACATATAGAATAAAATTATCCTTTGATTGACTTCTAGATTATTACACTAACATTGTATATAGCCGCCACCACCAACTGAGTAATAGGGCCAAGTTTCTCAGATGTAAATTCGGGACACCAAGACCTCCCCACTGTTTTGGAGCGCAGATTGCATTCCAGTTTATCATGGAGACACCATTTGCACCTCCCTCCAATTTGCCCCAAAGGAAGCATCTTCTAACTTTATCAATTCTCAATATTGTCCATTTCGGCAGTAAGAAACAACCCATATAGTAGATGGGATTGAGGACAGTACCGAATTGACCAAAAGCAATCTACCTTCCCTAGAGAGAAGCCTCCCTTGCCAACCGTCCAGTTTGCGCTGGATTCTTTCAACAAGAGGCATTAGTTGATCCCTTGTAGGCGACTTTAGAGCTAGAGGCATCCCCAAATATGTAACCGGGAAGTTCGTTTGTTTGCATCATAGGATCAATCTCACGGCCTCAACCTCTTACACATTTATTGCCAGAAATGAGCTCTTCCCATAATTTACATGAATGCCCGATATTTTTGAGAAGAGTCTAATGACCAAGTTCACAGTAGCCAAGACTTCAACATTGGCTTTCACAATTAGTGCTGTATCATCCGTATATTGCAATGCGCATATTGCTTGGTCAACTCTGTTTGAAATCGGCTTAAGGAGAATATCATTGGCCGATAGCACCATTTTCTGAAGGACATCCACTGCTAAATTAAATAGCATATGAGACAAAGGATCTCCTTGACGGAGACCCTTTTGGTGAGTGAAATATGGTGACGATTCACCATTGACTAGCACTCTTGTCGAGGAAGTTTGTAGAATGTCTTTTATCCACTCGGTCCATCTCGGAGGGAAACCTCGTGCCCTCATAACATTGCATAGAAACTTCCAATTAACCGAATCGAAAGCTTTGGCAAAATCTAATTTTAAGAATACCGCTGGTACCTTGGCGGCATCTATGTGATGCAATAACTCCCTTGTGGCAACAAAATTTCAGAAATTTGCCGTCTCTTAATGAAAGTTGTCTGTTGGATTGAGATCAAACTTGGCAGCAGCTTTCCTAGCCAATTTGCTAGTACCTTTGATATTATCTTGTTGGAACTAAGATAGAAAAACTCAAAATTTCTATTTAAATAAATTTGTTTAAAATCTCCATTTGTGATATTTGAAATTTAGCCAGCGATTTGCTTCTATATTAATTCATCGTTTTATATTCTTAAATTTTGAGTTTTGTGAGGGATAAGATGCCTTTGTATAAATTAACTAATAATTAAGAAAATAAATTAATTGATTAGAGCGTTATTTATAAAAAGAAAACGGCTCTTCATTCATTTTGAGATAAAAACGGAGAATAGCATTGTAGTTTAAATATATATAACAAAATTTCAGTTTAGTCTGTAACTTTTTAAAATATTACAAACATAAATTTTAACAATTTTAAGTTTTTAGAACTCAAGTTCAAACATATCTTAGGCACCAAATTGATGATACTTATGGGACGATAATCGTGTACACCTGTAGGCGAATCATTCTTCTGTATCATAAGCACATTAGCCCGATTGGCTATCTTTAGGTCAGCTATGTTGTGGTAGAAATCCTCCATTTTTGAGAATTTCGCCCTTGAGATCTTCCCAATAAGTTTGAATAAATTCATTGGGTAAGTCATCCGGTCCCGATGCCTTTCCTTTGGCAAGACCCATAACCGCTATCTTGATCTCCTCTTCGTGAAACGGGTCAGCAAGATGACTCAAATTGGCCGGGGTGGTGTACAGTTTTCAGGTCGGAAAGGCGTGACCACCACTGGCACACCAAGAAGTCCCTTTATATGCTAAAAAAATACTCTGTTAATGGCACTGGTCTCTGTGATTTCTTGTCCCTCATGTATGATAGCGGTTATCATATTTTTATTGTTTTTGGCCGATGCAATGGAGTGAAAATAACGGGTGTTTCGGTCCCCGCTCTGCAGCCACCGAATCCGTGCCCTCTGCTGCCATTTGAGTTCAGTGTTTCTCGCAAGTTCATATGCTCTTTCTCGTATCTATTGTCGCAGCGAGAACTCTCTGCCATGGAAATGCTAAATATTAATTGTTGTTTCTTTAGAGATTCCACATTTTAGTGCATAGACCTATTTTAATACCCCTCACAATGCATGCAACTTGCAAGGAACTATCGTTTTCAGCACAAAGCTACGCTGTTTCTCCTCGGAAATTTGGTAGCTTTTATTCTGGTACAAAGCCTGTTCGCTAATTTTACAGAAAAAATGTAAAAAACTGTGTTCTGCACAAGCATGCCTCTTTTGTTCTGGCAAGCAACTCGATTACTATACAAGTGTTACCAACCTTTTTCTGGTAAATTACAGATATAACCCTTTAAGTTTCATATTTTACCGATGTTGATCAATAAAGTTAAAAGTTTGTTTGATAATATAGACAAAGTAAATGCTAATTAATCTCTACCATCATATTTTATAAAGGGGGAATTTCATATATCCTCCTCAAAAACATCAATATTACGTATTTCCCTCTCCAAAATCACTAATTACATATTTATCCTTTAAAATTGTACAAACTCACGTATTTACCCACTATAACTCTATAATTTATCAAATATCTCCAAAAACAATTAAATGATAATATTTAAAACTTTGAAATTTAAGTATAGACCATTATACCTTGCATTTCTCTTCTTTCTCTCTATCTGAACTCTGAAACTTAATAAGGTCTTTTTACTGAAATCTCACTGAAAAAGCACAAGCATCGTCCTAGATGCTTGTACCAGCACCCACTAATGAGAAGTTGATAACGAATAGATCAGAATTTAGACTCACCCTGCTTCTAAAAGACTCCCTCTTCCAATAGCTCTAACTTAAGAAATTGAACATAGATATTTGATACCTGATAGAAAATAAGACCATGAAAGAGAAAAAAGAGCACAGAGAAGAAGAGAAAGAGCAGAGAGATTCAAACTGGGGTAAAAAATGGAGGAGCCCATTACTGGGAAGAGATCGAAGACTGGTTTAAAGATGAAGGAGTCCCACTCAGACAAGTGCCATCTGAATTTCTTTGTACTAGCAATTGGTGACCCTTTGTGAAATACAAAAGACCAATGTAAGATTTTGACAAGTGGGATTGGATGCTCTTTCAATGGCCTCATGACTGAGCTGATGCTAACTTTGAGATGATAGAGGCAGACAAGAAGAGATTTGAAGAAGTCATCCACCAAAAACAAAGGAAAATAGAGGAGCAAGATTTGCTTGGCCACTCTGGAATTTGTCTCACAGATGCTTCTAGTTAGATTTTCATTTTTTCATCTCACAGTTCATTGTTACAAATTTGATTGTAAACAACTTTCCATTAACTTGTTTTGTATACAATACCTTTTTTGCTAAAAAAAATGACAAGTTGATAAAATGGAGACGAGAATTTCACAGTTGGAAGTAGAATTTCAAGCAGTATGGTATCGGGCCAGAATTAAAGTGGTACATAATCAATTCTTTAGGACTGATACAATGGCCGGTACAAAAGGTACAACACAAAGCCAAATCAGTAGCCACATCTCTAATTGCTAGAGAGGAAAGAACAAAACAGATGGACTCAAGAATTAATGTCTTTTAATTTTTATAAGGATAAAATGGGAACTAATATAAAGTTAATGTTAAATATGATGGATTGGATAAATATGTAAGTTTTTACAATTTTAAAGGATAAATATGTAATTATTGATTTTAGAGGGGGAAATACGTAATATTGAAGTTTTTGAGGGAGATACATGAAATTCCCCAATTATAAAAGAGTGGAGCCATGAATATCATATGGAAGGACAATAATTTAGGATAAGCATAATCATATATGATTATAGTTACTTTGAATCAGAAGTGTAACTTTTTTTTTTGAAGGTAGTAATAAACTTAGTTTTAACAGTTTTTGGGATTTGGACGTGACAACTGGCAAGTGGAGGCTCATTCAAATTGTGGCTCTGCCCTGATATTACGCCGAAATTTTTATTAATATCATTCCCGCAAAAAAAAAAACCCACAAATTTTAGAGAATTCGATATTTACAGAGAATTCGATATTTATCAGAGCCGCAACGATAAGTGACGGGTAAATGGAGGTCGTCATTTGTCGTTGCGGCCCTCTCAAAAACAAAAAAATGCATCGTAATATATTGAGTTTTTTGGGTTTTTGAGGGGCTGCAACGACAAATGGCGGTCCCCAAGAATGGAGCCGCCATTTACATTGCGGCCCTGATAAATATGAAATTCTTCAGTTTCAGTAGTTTTTTCGTTTATTTTTTTTTTGAAATGATATTAAGAAAAATTCGGGATATTACGTCTATGCTCATAAAAATTTCCAGCTATTTAATTTTATTAACAAAATTTCAATTGTGGGATATTTTTTGGTAAATTTTAGAAGCTATTTAGGACCCACCGTATACTAAAACTCAATCTTTTGCACCTACTTTATAAAAAAGACAAAAATTTAGAATAAAACATAATCATATATATTTTCATATTTTGAATTTTAAAAACTATTTTTGTAAAATATTAAAAAAATAATATAAGGTAAGCTTATTATTGCAATTTTTTTAGTCTAGAGAGGCAGCAAGTGAGGCTCCTTCTTGATGTTACATCTATGCTCATAAGAAATAAATAACTATTTTATTATCAAAATAAATTGCAGGACTATTTTTTTTATTAATTTGAGAAGCTTTAGAGACTTTCATGGCAATTTTAAAATTTTAGTAACCAAAATTGAAAGAAACTTTACTACCCCATGTAATTTGCTCAAAATTTGACAAAAAATTTGAGTGAGACATAATTTTATAATTATTTTGAATATTAACTATATTTTTATTTTATTTAAAAAATGTGAGAGGTAGGCAAAATTTTATATTTTATTTTATTTCATTAGTCTGCCCCCTGAATGGCCGTTGATTTGAGAAGGCCTTAATTAATGTAATGGTACAAAAGGATTCCCTATTCCGCTACTGTATACCAAGACTTAAATAGTTAATAGCATAGATCCATCATATTCGGCTATCCGTATACCCAAATATTTCCTTTGTCCCTTAAACACTTGGTTCCATTATTTCCCCCCAAGAACAGAGTCGTCCTTTATTAATTATTAATGACTCGAGAACAGAGTCGTTCATTGTTGACCCGAGAACAGAGCCGTTCATCATGTGTATGGATACCACACATGACTCACTTAATTACTAGAGGCAGAGGCAGAGTTGACATTTTTATTAATATCCACAGTTTAATATAAATTAATTAACATATCCAGATCCGTTGAAAAATTATAAAAATATTCATACCGGTCATTTTCTAGCCGGTATCCAATTTAATTTATTATTGGCCGGAAAATAGCCGGTACCCAATTTTTTTTTTTTTATATAGTACCGGCCATTTTTTTTATACAGTACCCAAAATTCACTTTAAATATCCATAATCTTTTATATGAAAAACATTGTCTTAATCGTATTGATAAATTTTTTTTAGCATAGTTAGGTCCTAGCGTGCTAATCTATTGTACTCGTTTGCAGTTTTCCTAAAAGATTATTTAAAATTTTGTTCAGTGTCATCACTAATCTTCAAGCATTGCCTTCATAACATTGTTCTTTCGTATATTTTAGGATAATATATATATATATATATATGCATGTATACCTATTTTTTTGAATCTTAATCGAACAATGAAGGCCATCAAAAGCTATCTCACATGGCCGACCTACTGTTTAACTTGCACTAGCAAACCTGACAAGTGTGAATCCACGAGAGCTTGTTCGCATCCTTTTTTTCTTTTCTCTTCTTTTCCAGAAAGTTCACGACACACACAAATGTAGAGAGGTTTCTCAGTAGTGTATTGGATTGACAAATTAAAGGGATTATGCATCATGCATGTGCTTGCTTTTTTCCAACTAAAAGGAGAAGACAATCTCCTGTTTAATTAGCCTATTCCCCTATTCTTCTCATATAAATTAAATAGAGAGTTAGAGACGGATGATGATCGTATAAAATACGCCTAATTTATGGGTAATATATAGTTTTAACTTCACGCAGTGCACGACAATAGAGACAAAATGAAAAATTATATGAGAGATGCGTTATGTGAAGCCAAAATAGCTCTGTCAATATTTTTACCTCTAATTTATAACTTTATAAAGCAAAAAAATTAAAGGGAAGAGGTCAAACTAATATGATACACAAGAACAATATCAAGCTTGATTAAAAATAATATTTTCTGAATGGAAGATACAAATTTCTTTTTTGAGATAGGGAAGATACAAATTTGAAATCGACTATATATAAATTGTTATAAACGGGTGATGTTAGTACTTTTGTTGCTGTAATTAATTGCCACATTCTCTTTTTATTTGTGTTTGAAAAAGACTAATGAATTTTAAAACAAGGTAGACACACTAAAAATTATGATGGTGTTAACTTTTTTTCTTTCTTTGCTTGACAAAGGAATATTTCTGAAAAAGAAGAGCTGCGTGCCTATTTAATATGCACCTAGTGTGTAATTTGTTTTAATTAATCATAAAAGGGCACTGCATGCCCTACTCTTTGTTAAAGTAACACATGGTGATGTTGTGGAGAATTTATTCTTTGCTTGTGCTGACCTTGTGCTCTTTCCTTTCATATATATATATATATATATATATATATATATATATATATATATATAGAGTAAGGCTACGGTGCTTTGCAAAGCATAGAGGCCTCCGTGCTTCGGGGCTACTTTTTGGATTTTGAAAATCCAAACAACCCATCCGAACCGTTCAACATGTTCTAAATATTGAAATGTGCTTGGAGACCAAATTTTACATTTTTTGAAATTTTTTTACTATTTATTAAGCCACTTTGAAAATCCCAAAATCCAACGGTAAACAGTACAAAAATTTGGACCACCGGATTTGAAATTTTCAAAGTGGCTTAATAAATAGTAAAAAAATTCCAAAAAATGTAAAATTTGGTCTCCAAGCACATTTCAATATTTAGAACATGTTGAACGGTTCGGATGGGTTGTTTGGATTTTCAAAATCCAAAAAGTAGCCCCGAAGCACGGAGGCCTCTATGCTTTGCAAAGCACCGTAGCCTTACTCTATATATATATATATATATATATATATGAATTATGAATTCTTTTTTTTTTCAAGTAGAAAAATCCCATATATATTAAGCATAAATGCCAACATAAGTCTTAGGGTTCAGAAAAATTCTGGTTATGTTACAATTAATTCCATATTAGGGTTATTTACTGTTTACAAAACATGTCATTAGTTTAAATAGTATAGCCTAAACCCTATTTGGTGTGACGACTGACGACAGAGCAGTCGCAGCTAGAGATCACACAGGAGGAGGCTCCACCGAAACGACAGAGGAAATGAGATACGAACTAGCCATGCATTGCTCTGGGTTTATTAAATTTTTTTAATGCTATTGATAAAAAAATCGGGGGTATATGTATAGAAAAACCTCAAACAATGATTCCAGTAGATGCCAGTAGGAGTGTCAACGGGTACAATAAGGGTTGGATGGAAGTATTTTCATACCCGTACCCGTTACAAATTATTCTTACCCGTATTCTACCTTTATCTGCTACAAATTATCTTACTCGTACCCTACCCTTACCCGTTATGGTTGTCGGATAACGAAACGGTAGTGAGTAAATAACGAGCAATACTAATATAATAATTATTTATATTATTTATTAATAAAAATATTAAAACATATACATTCATTTCACACATATACAGTACTTTATTGAAAAATAAATTCTGATCATGCTAAGCACAAGTAAACCAATTAAAGTACTCTTTTAAATACTTATTAATATATATATATATATATATATATATATATATATAATATAGAGTGATGCTACGATGCTTTGGGGAGTAAATATTGATATGTGCTTGGAGATCAAGTTTTATATTTTTTGAAATTTTTTTACTATTTTTTTAGAATTTTTGAAAATCAGTATTTTTGTGATTTTTTTATTATTTTTTTATTTAATGAAAAACTGTGATTTTCAAAAATTCTAAAAAAATAGTAAAAAGTTTCCAAAAATGTTAAATTTGGTCTCCAAGCACATATCAATACGAAGATTATGTTGAGAAGTTCGGATCGACTATTTGAACTTTGAAAATGAAAATATGAGCGGGAAGTAAAACACTCTCTTTACTTCTCAAAGCATAATGGCCTATCTCATAATATATATATTAGAATTACCCGATCAGGTAACGGGTACAAAATAGGCTTTACCTGTACCCTTACATGTTTAGATAACGAAAAAAACTTTACTCGTACCCGTACCCGATAAGTTTACGAAACAAAAATCTTACTACGAGTCGGATAAAAAGATAAAAGGGTGCCATTGACAGCCCTAAATGCCAGTCTAATAAATATTTCTTTTTTGGTGTTAAGTCTATTTTCCTCATTAATGTCTTTTCATAAAAAGCAATAATTAATTAGTAATGGGGGAGGCATCCTCCATTCCTCCAAAGCAAGTATTAATACTATCACATGACGAGCAGAGGGATATATATATATATATATATATATATATATATATATATATATATATATATAATGTTTATAACTTTATATGGTTTCTTTCTAATGAATAGAGTAAAACTTATTAGGCAAGTTTCACTTAGATAACTCATCATGTTCTCTTTCAAAATTAAATGCAAACTAGAAAGTGACTTCTCATGCACTTCTGCCACATTATGGGACCAGCAAAATTTGAGTTTGTTTTACCTGTTCAGCTCAGGATGAAATTAGAAAATTTAAATTGAAGAACTGAAACTTAAAATGCATAATGCTTAATTGGAATTTAAACTCAAATCTTTACAATCACATGTTGAAATTTTAACCACCAAGTTACAAGTACATATTTGATAATTTATGAGAGATACTGGAGTATAAAAAAAAAAACACTTAAATTTGAATACATATGATTAAAAATTTAAAATCATAATGTGTAAGCATCCCTTGGCTTGACTTTAGATACTGTCCTGATTCAGTTCATATATATAAGATATGAATAAAGCATACAAATTGATATAGATATTATGTAATAATTTTGTTGGACTTTGGTACTGTAGCTCTATGATAGTACAGTGGTCTCAATTTAATTCTATTTTCTTTTTACATTGATTTGCTCAGAGATGAGTGACGTGATTCGCATTAAAGATGGTGCCACACGTGATCCAAACACAAAACATTAATTTGGCCTCACGAATTATATAAATAAATATAGTGACTAATGACAAACTAAATATGCCACTATTACTATTATCATGTGGGGTATAAATATTTGGTCGTATACTCCAATATATATATATATATATATATATATATATATATATATATATATATATATAAAATTGTGCTATTATACATTGCAATGCATAGGTCCCTCCGTGCATTGGACTAAAATCGTTGGATTCAAAGTCCAAATGACAGATCCAAACCGTTCATCTTGTTCTCCATATTAATATGTGCTTGGAGACCAAATTTTACATTTTTTGGAATTTTTTTACTATTTATTAAGCCACATTGAAAAAGTCTGATCCGGTGGTCCAGAATTTAGTTGCACTGTTTTTACTGTTCACCCGGATCAGCAATTTTCAAAGTAGCTTAATAAATAGCAAAAAAATTCCAAAAAATGTAAAATTTGGTCTCCAAGCACATATTAATATGGAGAACAAGATGAACGGTTTGGATCGGTCATTTGGACTTTGAATCCAACGATTTTAGTCCAATGCACGGAGGGGCCTATGCATTGCAATGCACCATAGCCCATCTCTCTCTCTCTCTCTATATATATATATATATATATATATATATATCATGTATTCGCATCTCATAGGATCTCAGTCACTGTATGAATTGTAAATGTATATATGTAGCTGGATATTTATATAAGGTCTATACGCGCGTACCTGAATGCTGGATATATATAATATGTGGTTTTGATGCAGGCAGTCGATCCCCATATTTTATAATATATGGACTAATAAAATCATGTGGTTCAAATGCATATATATATGGTAACACATAATATGGACTAATAAATTTTGATAACACATGCATATATATATATATGGTAACTGAACTTCTTAAATTACGGTCGTCCATATCCAAAAAATATGGATTAATATGTCCCTGTACCGGCTTAAATTCATAGAAAAAGAGCTTAATAAATTCTCTCTTTTTGACTCTACATTCTTAAAAAAAAAAAAAAATTAACAAAATATTTTAGAGCGATGTTTTTCTTCAAGTAAACAAAAGTTTTATTGTTTTCACAAATTTATTATAACTTTTTTTTTCTGATTCCCTATTATGCGCATTAATTGGCCATTTATCAAATCATTTTGATTTTTTTTAATAATTTAATTTAAACAGCTTTTTGATATATGACAAAAAAAAAAATATTTGAGTGACAATTAATATACACTATGATTTTTTTCTTTAAAATAGTTTGTTAGATATATGTTGTTAAAAAATTGAAATGATTATACCGTAAAAATAATTGTCTACTAGAATTCTTATTATCCACAGCTATTAATAATTATACAAAATCAGGTACTTATTACAAAGCAATACATATATATACTTGTTTAGAAAAACAAAAGGCATATGTATATACTATATAGTATATAGTCATTTGGCATAACATTCCATATGTTTTATTTTTCTCTTTTCCTGTCACACTGAATGAAATCAGTTGTACAGGTTGGCGATTGCAGGTGCTTAGCACCTGACATCCTCTGTTATTTTTGCCAGACTGTCAGATGAATAATACACTCATATATATATATATATATATATATATATATATATGTAGCCAATTTCACGCTCAGCTATTGAAAGTTTCTACATATCAGTGTATAGCTACAATATATATAGCCCCATAAATATTACGACTATCATGATTCATGAATGCTTATTTTACAACGGTATAAATTAACGACCATACTTTTAATTTTTAATTAGTTTTACATAAAAACAAAGTTAGCTTTTTACACGGCAATCTAAACACTCAAGGACTCAAAAGTATAAACATACCAACTATGCAAATTTAAACTTCAAACAATTCAAATTTATATATCAGACAATTCATCAAATATTTAATTTTACAATATTAATTTTACAACTTCAAAAAATGTTCATATTAATTTTACAATATCAAATGTTCGCATTAAATCAAACAAATAAATATCTAACTGTGTAGGTATAAATATCTCTATTCTCTATTCTTATATTAAGTAGGAAAATGTCATGATCTGTCAACGATTGTGATTAAAAAAGATAAAATTTCAGATTGAATATCAGCCCTTCAATCAAATAGTCTGTTTTCTTTTAATTCTGTGTATCTTTTTTATGTTTTGATTCAAAGTTAAAAGATTGAACTTGGAAAGTGACGTGAGCAATCATTAATTTAACCCAGATCTTCTTTTACTTTTGAAAGATTAGCTTTGTAATTGAATAAGCAAGCTATCATTAGCTTAATCATTGTAAAATAATCAGTCTAAATAAAGGAAATGCTATAAATTTTGATTAAGAATCTAAGATATATGATCGTTGTCTTCCGGTAAAACCTGCTTTTTCAATTTTTCTTTTCACCGAAAAAGGAAGGTTTAATTTATAATAATTAAGTAGCTACAAGTCTCACTATAATCACTGCTAGGCATGATCTTTGAACTACTTGGGCATTCTTCATAGCGACACAATTAAATTAGCAACTGATCAAACTCTTACAATAATTAGTTGCAACTTTTTCTATAAATATATAGAAAAACAGGCGCTTCTAATTAATTTGGATTTTAAGCAGTGAGTCTTAATTATTTCACTAGAACAATTTTCTGGACTAGATCAATAATAAGTAATTGGAGTATTGGACTTCCAAGTTGATCATAAATGATATACAAATTTTATCAGAAAGACTTAATTATTTGATGCCTCATTTGAAAACATGTTCATATAAATTGTCTAAATTTGATATGCAGTGAGGCATCAAAATTTCACTGTTCTTTACACAATAACACTGATGATGTCTTCTATACTAAAGTGTTTTCTAGTCAGGACTAAATCAATTATTGGAAGGCTTAATTTGAGAGATGATACAGGAAAATAAAATTCATTTCAGGTTAATAAAAGATCTGGCACTTCAATGTGCACCTTTTGTCGCCTTGCATTGTGATTAGACAATAAAATCATACAAGTAGATACTTCCATTAAATTAAACAAAAGTGGCATGTCCTTTTTTTATTTTCTATTTTGAGATTGAAAATGAAATAATTTCTGATTTCTTATATATGAGTACATTCCGTTTTATGTACACAAGTAGCCAATCACAAATTCACAATCCACCATTAACATACAATTAATCTAACTTGATGAAAACAAAAATATCAAGTGCACTGTCTAATACTCTTTATGGCAGAGGTTAGAATGTCTTTTCTAGTGAAAAAGAAAGCAAAGCTAGCTAGCATTTTAAAAGAAAAGATGAAAATTAGGAAAAGATGAAAAAGGAAACAGATCAATCAAGAGGAGGAAATTGTATCATTTTCTTTTAATCGCATTTACACCCTCCCAAATTTGGTAATCGAATGTGCAGTACCCCTGATATTTTGTACTTTGTTATCCAAAACAATAATTATAGTGTTAGAACATCACTCGCAAAAAAAGCTTCAGCAACCAAACAATTAATACGAGGTACAACAAAAGGAATGACAATTGGGGGTGAAATGGGAAAAAATAAATTGAGAGATGTACAAGAATTCTGACCTTTCATGGGTATTGAAGCAAATTTCGATTTCTACAAACTTAACAAAAGATAAAACCTTCAACAAAAAAATCCTTCTTTTTTATTTTTTCTTTCATTTTCACACATTTAATTTCTCTTCCACTAATATTCCCAAAGACGGGGCTCATCGAGCTCGAACTGAACTTCTTCGTCGGACACCCATGTCGATATTGTTCCTGATAGCTCAAACCCGAACCTGAACCCATCTCTCGAATCAAACAATATATCAGGCAAATCAAACAACTCATCATTATTTCCATCTCCATGATCTGCCCTGCTACTAGATGAATTTTCATGGTTTGGTTCTGTGTAATCCAAGGCAGTACTAGATGAATTTTCATGGTTTGGTTCCGTGTAATCCGAGGCAGCAGCCTGAGCAGCTGCAGCCTGTACATCCTTGGGACATGTCGACGCTGGTTTGGGTAGCATAGGTGCCAATGAAGGGAAATTGAGGTGCGTGTTGCAGCCTTTTATCGCCAGTGCAGCGACATCATGCGCACGTGCTGCCATTTCAGGGTCGGGGTAGGTGCCAAGCCAAATTCGAGACTTCTTTCGTGGCTCCCGGATTTCTGAAACCCATTTTCCCCAGCTGCGCATGCGCACACCTCGGTAAACTGGGTGTTTGCCTTCGCTGCTGCGCTGTCGCTTCTTCGGGTTGCCGGCATTGGCGCTGTTCAGGGTGGAGAATACAGTTGGTTTTGGAGAGGCATTGGAGGAAGAAGAGGTGGAAGAAGAATTGGAATTAGAATTAGAAGAAGAGGTGGTAGGTTCTTCCATTGGAGAGGATCTAAGAAAGAATGTGAAGTGGTTGCATCATATGGGCTGGTGATAGGTGCTTTTATTAGCGACTTAGAATGAGAGAGAATAAAGAAATTAAAGGTTTGGGACCATTGATTTGGAAGAGATGGTGTGCTTCATTGGCTTATTATTGTTCAATGGAAGACTTGTTATTGACTATTGAGTTATTGGTAGTAGCACTTGCATGTGTACCTTGTTTTTAAATATTTGATCAATTTTTAATTGGAAAGATCTTCCACGTTCTTTGTAACACAAATAATTGTGTTTTGTCTGTACACAGGAGATAGTTAAGTTCAAGCTGTTCAACTCAGTGCTGATGTTAAAAAAGAAAAGAGGTAATATATATGTACTTCAACGGGAACGGGAGAGGAATAATTAATTACATGTTACTTACACGTGATGGGTTTATAATGTGGGAGTGGGGGGCAGTTTGATGGACCATCGGATGAAATTTAGTTTGATGTCCGATCGATCAGAACCGTTCAATTCAATTATATATATTATGATTTGTAAGTACTTGATCTGAATGAACTTTAAAGTTGTACGTATAAACACAATTGCGGATTGGATAGCTGTGATCTGGCTTCGCATCGAACCGTCCGATTTACATCAACTTGAATTTGGTTCGATGCTCATGGACGGTCTCCGATTCATTTAATGTGATGTGACATCTTATTAAGAAGAAATAAGTTGATGACCCAATTATCATATTTTGAGTAAACTACTGGAGTGGTCCTTCCAAGTCTTCAAAGTTCTTCATTTTAAAACCTGAGAATTAATGAAATATTTAATTTGTTTTCTTTCCTTTTTTACCATCTGTGTTCTTAATTCTTTACCTTGGTAATTGTTTCATTTACAACTACGTTGGCAAGGACTTCAATAAGCACATTAAAAAAAGTCATTAACTCTGATAAAAAATAGTGAATTTAAGTCAACATTTTGGTGATCGAACAATACACTGCCACATAACCCTCTAGTAGTCAAGTCAATTAGCAAATAATTTACATTACAGTTATAACGATTAATTTAATTAAAAATTGAAACAAAATCGACCCCAATCCTCGGTATCATGCATACATTAAGTTTGGAAGGTTAATTAAAACTCTATTTTAAAATTTTAGGATCTAACGGTAACACGTTTAACACGAAATGCATTTGTGTACGTAATTTCACTATTGCTTATTTATGGTGTGCTAGCTGTTGAATGAAGAGATTAGCGAATTATTTGGATCATGTCTGATATTAATTCTATTAGAAGAACATGTTTTCACTGTTTTTGGTTGGACTTTATATAAATTGCTATTTTTCAATTTCCCATGATTAGAAAATGCAATCAATGTGGTTTTTTTTATCTTAATCCATGTGGGAATTTGATTTCTAAAGTTCAAGAATATTTCAAATGAAACATATCTTTAGAAAAAAGATGGATTGTTATATACAATTTAATTATATAAATCTGATTTGATTCATTTTCTTTTCTTTTCGAAAAAATGTTATAGCAAAAAAACATTTGAGTAAAGGTTGTAGGTCAAGCCACCAATGTGATTTTTTATCTTAATCCATGTGAAAATTTGATTTCTAAAGTTCCTGAAAATCTCAAAATGAAACATAACTTAGAGAAAAAAAAGATGAATTGGTATATACAATTTAATTATACAAACCTGGTTTGATTCATTTTCTTTTCTTTTCGAAGAAGGTTGTAGTAAAAAATAAAATTGAGTAAAGATTGTAAGTCAAGCTACTCAACTATTTAATATCATTGACAAATTGAGAATTAGTTTGCAAACCAAAGAAATTGGGAGGTCTTGATATAATTGATCTACATGCTTTTAATAATGCCTTATTAGTCAAATGATATTGGTATTGGATTTTTTTTTTTAAAAAAAAGGCTATTTTGCCCATTTCATTGCTGAAAAGTTAAATACACTTGAGTTTGTTATTCAGCAAAGCTGAACCAAAAGCCTCTTAGTAGTGAGGTAACCTGAACAAAACAAAGCAACATTGTAAATCACACATCAAGCATATAAACCAGGCTTGAGAGATATCTAAACTCCAAAAGAAAGCTAAATTCGCCCTAACTAAGCCGCATTGCAAAGGGCTAGGTAAGATATCTAAGTGCAAAAAGGAGTAAGTCTTCAACTTCATCTTCATTCGGGTCCTGGAGTCTCTGAAGGCTGGTAAACTACAAGCTCCTGCGGCATGTACTGTGCTAGAGGCACTGCATCTATCACAGGAAGCCATTCTTCAATATCCGGCCTAACCTTGCTCTTCTTGTTACCTGCCCAATATAAAGCCATTGATTTAATTAGAAGTATTAAAGTCCTTGCTGATTGGATATTGCAGTTCTCAAAACATATTGTATTTCTGTGTTTCCAAACTATCCAGCATACTGCACTGAATACAATTAAAAATCCAGTTCTGTTGAAGGTAGGTAGCTATAAAGCAAAGTCCACTATATCAGAAAAGGAATGCCATTGATGCATAAATTCTTGTGTGTTTCCTAACCAAAACCAGATCTGTTGCAATAGAGGACATGTCAGAAACAGATGTGTAACAGATTCATTGTCATTACAAAAAACACAAGTAGTAGACCCAGTCCAACCTTTGGTAGAAAGATTATCCTTTGTCAGAATTTTATTATTTTGAGTCAACCACATAAAAATTCTAATTTTTGGTGGTACAGGAAGTGTCCACCACATCAGGGGTAAAACTGGAAAATCCCATCTACAATTTAGAAATTTATATAGGGAGTGAGTTGTGAACTTCCCTGATGTTTCCCAGCGCCAGTTCAGTTTGTCATGTGTATGTGTGAATGATGTCATACTGAGGATGTGAAGTAGTTCCCCCCAATCTTGTAGGTTAGCCCCTTCTAAATCCCTTCTAAAAGACAACGAGGCCCCTTGGGAGTGAATGACCTCTGTTAACGATATTAATTTTGTACTACAAAGTTGATACAGTTCAGGAAACCTAGTGGCTAAGGAACAATCTAAAAACCAAATATCAGTCCAAAATTTAACCGTAGAGTGATGACCAGGTTCATAAGTAACACTAATATCACCTAATGATTCTAATTGTATGATATGAGACCAGAAAGGGGAAAGTGGCATTGGGGTACCAGTATAATATTTATTTATAACTATGGTTTTCCATAACCCTTGAAAGTCTGGATTTTTATACTTCCACCACCATTTCAGCAATAAGGCCATATTCATATGATTAAGATCTATAACTCCTAAGCCTCCAAATTGTTTGGCAATGCAAATCGTCTCCCAATTCATGAGAGCATATTTAAATTTCTTATCTGACCCCTGCCATAAAAATCGTCTTCTAATCTTATCTATTTGTTTCAAAACAGTTACTGGTACTCCAAAAACTGACAAGGCATACAATGGAATGGAGCTAAGAACTGAGTTTAATAATGTAGCTCTACCGCCTATAGATAAGAGTTGACTTTGCCAACTAGGGAGTCTACTTTCTAATTTATCTAGTAGGAATGTCCAATCTGCCACTAGTAATTTTTTGTTATGTAAAGGTAAACCTAAGTATTTGATAGGAAATTTGCCAAGTTGACATCTAAATACTTGATGAAGGTCTACATTATCAGCTACATTAAGGGTATACATTTCTGTTTTTTCATAGTTCATTCTTATACCAGATAATGCTTCAAAAGCCATCATGATCCACCAAGCAGCCTCCACATTATTGTCCTGGGCAGCCAGGAACAAAATTGTGTCATCTGCATAGTGGCAGTTAGTGACAGCCTGCTGTTCCAAACAGTCAGGGCCTAATCCTTGTATTACCTGAGCTCTCCTACCCTTATTAAATATCTTACTAAGCGTATCTGCTGCTAGAATATATAAAAAAGGGGACAGTGGATCTCCCTGTCTGACCCCTCTCTTACAGTAAAAGAATTCTGTCAGTTCCCCATTAATGCTAAGACATGATTGGGAGCTATATAGCCAGAGGGTAATCCATTTAATCCACCTAGTGCCAAAATTCCTACTAACTAAAACTTCTAATAGATATTCCCAGTGTATTTTATCATATGCTTTTTCAAAATCTACCTTAATAACAACTCCAGGTTGTTTGGTAACCTGACAGGCATGTATAAGTTCTTGACTAAGGATCATGTTATCTAAGATATATCTATTTTTGAGAAAGGCTGACTGACTGGGATCTATTAATCTAGGCATAACTGATTCCATTCTTATTGTAAGTAGTTTTGAAATGAGTTTAAAGCTACAATTAACTAAACTATTTGGTCTAAATTTTTTAATAAGTGTAGCATCTTTTTCTTTGGGGATGAGACAAATGCAAGATTTATTTAGCTTATGTAAATCTAAGTTATGATCGTAGAAATAGTGAAGAAGGAGCATCAGATCAGATTTGATTAATAGCCAAAAGAATTGATAAAAATGGAAACTGAAGCCATCAGGACCAGGGGCTCCATTTGGTTCAGAAGCAAAGACAGCATCATGTAATTCTTGTTCCGTAAAGGGTCTCTCTAGGTCCCATTGTTCTATATTAAGTAACTTATCCTCTGGCTCCCAAAAGTCATTTTCTAAATGGCCATATTTAAAGCCCTCTGTCCCTAACAGGTTTTTATAATACTCTAGAACATGTTTTTTGACAAGGGGTATATTATTGGTTAGCTGTCCATCAATTTCTAGAGTAGTAATCCTATTTTTTCTAGACCTATGTGTAGCTATAGTGTGAAAGTATTTAGTGTTAGTATCTCCTTCTTCTAACCATTTTTGCTTGGATCTAATTTTCCAGTGTTGTTCTTCTTGTTTATATATGTCATCTAATCTAATTTTCAAAAGAATCCATTGATCTATTTCCTGTGTTGTTAGTTCTCTGGTTTCTTTCAGAAGTTCAAGGTCATGGAATAGTGAATGAATTTGGGATTTTTCTCTTTTCTGTTTACCATAAAAATTCCTGGACCAACCTCTAATTCTTTTCCTAACATGTTTCATTCTAGACCAGCTTTTAGCTATGTCAGGTAATCTAAGTGGGTATTCATTCCACCATTTATGCATAAGATTAACAAACTCTTCTTGCTCTGTCCATAGTGGATCAAACTTAAAAAGAGCTACAGTATGAGGAGTGTCTGGGTTAGTGTGTAAGAGAAGGGGACAGTGATCTGAGTAATGACAACTAAGGTCCACTAGGGAGCTAGCACTATATTTATTATCCCAAGCTATTGAAGTAAAAAACATATCTAACAATGCAAAATTTCTACCGTTTGACCATGTATACTTCCTAGTATGAAGTTTATATTCTAGCAGATGATGATTATTGATAAAAGAATTAAAGTTTTTACTAAGTGCAAAATCAAAGTTAAGCCCTGATTTTTCTGTTTTTTTTCTAATAGCATTAAAATCTCCACAAATAAGCCACATATCCTTGTCGTTTTGTTGATCTCTAACTTGGTTTAACTCTGCCCAGAATTCTTGTTTTAAATGTCTGAGTACTGGACCATATACTATAGTGAATTGCCAAATTGTATTGTCACATTTATTTTCTAAAATAATATCCAAACAGAATTTGTGTAGAGAATGATGAATTATCCTAACTTTACTACTATCATACCCAAACAGAATACCACCTAAGTTTCCTACAGATGGAAGCCATAGCCAGTTATCTAATTTTAAAGAAAATTGCCTAAGGCATCTATTAGTAAAATTCTCTTTTTTGGTTTCTTGTAGTGCAATGATATCTAAATGATTATCAGTGATAAGCTCTTTAATTATTTGTTTTTTCCTAGCAGAGTTTAGTCCCCTACAGTTCCAATTCAAGATGTTGAGATTCATATATCAACTATTGCATCACTCTGAATGAGAGGCAGAGAGCTACTACTAGAAGTGTTATCTACTGTTCGCGCAGAAGCGCAACGCAAGTTTCGGTACGCTTGAGGGCGTACCTTTTAAAACCGCGTTTACACTCCACGAGTAAGGGATGCAAGTGCACAACCCCTATCGTGTAGTATATTCGGGTATCGATCCACAGGAACGGTTAATTGCGAGGTTAGATTCTATCAAACTCAATCAAAAACTAGAAGTGAAAAAGGTTTGGTTTGGTGTTTAATTTCCTAAAGGGTCAGATCAAACAATTCAAGAAGATGTAATAAAATGCTAGAAGAAATGTAAATTGTGTTTTGATTATGGATAAAAGGCGTTTCCAGGGTTTCAGACTTCATCTCTGATCTGCCTCTAGTGGTACGGCCCGTACCAAGTTGGTACGGCTAGGCCGTACTTCACTTGGTAAGGCAAGGCCGTACCACCCTGGTAAGACCCGTACTGGCTTCCCAGAACAGAACCTACCAGTTCGAGTGAATGCATTTCCTTGCTGGTACCTTGTGCTAAACTCTTTAGAAAGATTCAATTGACCATACCTAAGGTTCCTAACCCTCAACCATCGTTTGTTGGATCAAGATCTAGGTTGGAATGCAATTGATTGCCTTTTAGGGATTTCTACACCTCAACTCTCGTGTGTTGGTACAGATCTACCCTAGCTGGTTGATTGGAGGTCTAAGGCACCCTCTAATCTGTCGATTAGAGGAGAATTCAACCTCTCGGCTTCAATTCGAACTATTCTACCCTAAGCATTTGATTTGGATGAGAGATTGAGATGATCACATGACCTTGATAGGTTCGATCTAAACCTAGAGGCACATCATACAACAATCACAGCAAGCAAAGCAAAAGATATCAAAGTAAATCACAATCAATCAAACTAAAGAGTTCATACAAGATACAAGTCAAAGAAAGTCAAAACAAATCAAGATTCAATCTCTAACCCTAGAAACTAAAAGAACTACTCACAGCACATAATCAGATCTAAAAATGCAATAAGAGGGATAGAGATAGCCATGGATCGAAGGGATCGAGAGAAGGAAGCTAGATCCGTCGAGTTTCGCCTCTTCCTTCCTTCTTGCTCTCAGCTCCTTAGCTCTCTTTCTCTCTCTTATTGTGCTCTCAAATGGATCTGGAATGGAATGGATGTCGAAATTGGAGAGTTCCCCGCTTTAAATAGCCTCTGCCAAAATTTGAATCTGTCAGGCCGCCTTTATGTACGGCCCGTACCAAATTGGTACGGCATGGCCGTACCAGGCGTGGTGAGACTGTAGATCTTCTCGCTAGCTTTCCAAAAAGTGGTCATACGCTCAAAACGGAGTTACGAGTCAAAAGTTATGACTGTTTTAAGTTCGGTGCTGAAATTTCTGGATCTGACGCAGGTCGCGTGGGGGAAGTCAGAACTCTGCCTGCTTTGCTTGTTTTCGCCTATTTCCTGCAAATCAACCACAAAACTGCAGCAGTACCATATTCTATTGATTTTCAATGTAAACTATGCAATTTAGTGGTCGAAAACATAAGGTCTGGTCTGAAAATAGGTCGAAATAATAGATGAAATATGGACATATCAAATTCCCCCAAGCTTACCCTTTGCTTGTCCTCAAGCAAATTTGTACTTTCAAACCGGGTTTGGATTCTAAATGCAAGCTAAATGCCTAAATGTGAAAATTTACTCGATTGACTCAATTAAGAAACTCAAGAATCTTTTTGCTATGATTTGGACTCATCTTGGTAAATTTTGATTCACCTCACAAATTGATTAACAAAACCTCAAACTCTAAATGTTTCAAAACTTGCAAAGCTGATTACTCGAATTTGTCGATTTATCATTCTTTCACTAAACTGTGCCCTCGTTTGTAGGAGATTTACCCTTTTGGCCCCCCCAAGCTTGAATCAAGCTTAAGTCAGAAAGTTGCGGACTTCGTGTGTTGATATTTGCAAAAATTTTATTTCTTTCATTTCTAATTTGGGAGACGAGCTCAAAGGCGCCCATTCAAGGCTTATTGCCAGTACTCTTATTTTCTCCATCTTTTCATCTCTCTCTTTTTTTTTTCCTTTTTTTTTTTTATTATTTTTTTTTTATTTGCACATACCATGAATACACACATCCACTAGCGTTCATTCACACCAACGGATATCCCAACCTTTCTTTATTTGAAATCCCTATTTCCAAAATTTAAAGGCACAATTCAGTTTCTAAATTCTATTTCAACATTCAAGTCTCCATTCTCACAAGTCTCAAACCATTTATTCCTAATCAGTTCTATTTGGTCAATTATGAGGTTAGTTCTAACTTCCCAAAGTCATCCCAATCACATGAAAATTTTCAAACAGGTCCCAAATCGAAACAATCAAGCAATTTTTCACCTAACAATGCAAGAGAAAAGTAAAAATGACCTAAGTGCAATCAAAATAAATCCTAAAACACAAAAGTAAATCCTAAGATACAAAAGTCGTCTTCCCCCCCAAGCTTAGCCTGAGCATTGTCCTCAATGCTTCAAGACTGAAAGATAAAGAGATATAGAAGCAAAAGGGAAAGAGAAAACATACCCGCTCAGTCATCGGTGGGAGGTGGATCAGGTGGCACTGGTGGGAGCACCCACTTCTGAGGTACACGGCCCATGCGATCACACTCTTGCATCAGAAGAATCCGCAAGATTCCCATCAAGTTCTTGATCGAGCGCCCGATCGCGCTTTTGTGCGCTTCCAATTTCTCCAAGAGTGTAGCAGTCCGATCGGGTTCAAGATCTGCGCTTATGATTACATGACGACATCTATCTGGGTCTAGAAACTCGTACCTGAGGTGAGCTGCTGGAGGCTTGAGCTCAGGAGTCAGCCGCTCTGTCTGGGTCTTGACGCGGGTCGCATCAGGTGGAATGGCATCGCATGCTGACCAATCCCAATCGCTTCCTTTGGTCTCCAGGTCATCAGACCACGGCATGCGGGTCGCATCAGGTGGCGTGCGGGTCTCGTCTACATGCTCTTCAGGTGGAGATGCAGGTCGACTTGGCTCGATGCAACCTGGGTCCACATGTTCTTCCGTGGGTGATGTGGGTCGTGTCTCAATGATGCGGGTCGCGTCAAGTGCGGTCTGGTCTGTTGGCTGGGCTGGTCCTTCGCATTCTGGCTGAGCTGGCAGCTTTGCAGGTTGAGATTGGCGTGAGATGATGATGTGACTCAATTGCTCCAGCAACTTGTTTTGGGCAGCCATTTGATTTTGTTGAGCGGCCATCTGTGTGGACATGTTTTGCAACTGTTCCCACAGCATCTGGTTCACCTTCCCTTGCTCGTGTATGAATTCGATCTCAGCGGGATCAATGTACGGCTCGGGTGGATCGGGTTGGAATGCGCAATTGTTCGAGTCATCGAATGGTGCAGGGTCGTAGAAATTGCAATTGTTGTTGCTGATATAGCCATCCTGCTCCGGTTCCTCACTCCAATCAGCCAGTGGGCAATACTCATAAGAGTGTCTCCTGTCCCCACACAAGGCACATGGCTGTGGTTGCTGGTTTCTGGCTGCCCTCATGCTCATTCTGATTGAATACCTCTCTACGGCCTCCTCTAGCTTGGCAGCTTTGGCATGTAGAGATGCGATCTGATCAGCTTTGGATCGGCCGCCTCCTCCAGTTTGAAAATTTTCGCTCCCATACCAATGTTGGTCAGTCATCATGTTGTACATGAGATCCATGGTGTCTCGAGTTCCTCAGATAGTAATCGCCATATTGTTCCTGAAAAAGAGAAAATAAAATAGGATAGAAGAAAGAAGCAAAATAAATAAAGGACACAAGATAAAGTCTAGATTAATTAAGTAAGATAAAATCTAACTAGGCAATTGGTTACCGTCCCCGGCAACGGCGCCAAAAACTTGTTCGCGCAGAAGCGCAACGCAAGTTTCGGTACGCTTGAGGGCGTACCTTTTAAAACCGCGTTTACACTCCACGAGTAAGGGATGCAAGTGCACAACCCCTATCGTGTAGTATATTCGGGTATCGATCCACAGGAACGGTTAATTGCGAGGTTAGATTCTATCAAACTCAATCAAAAACTAGAAGTGAAAAAGGTTTGGTTTGGTGTTTAATTTCCTAAAGGGTCAGATCAAACAATTCAAGAAGATGTAATAAAATGCTAGAAGAAATGTAAATTGTGTTTTGATTATGGATAAAAGGCGTTTCCAGGGTTTCAGACTTCATCTCTGATCTGCCTCTAGTGGTACGGCCCGTACCAAGTTGGTACGGCTAGGCCGTACTTCACTTGGTAAGGCAAGGCCGTACCACCCTGGTAAGACCCGTACTGGCTTCCCAGAACAGAACCTACCAGTTCGAGTGAATGCATTTCCTTGCTGGTACCTTGTGCTAAACTCTTTAGAAAGATTCAATTGACCATACCTAAGGTTCCTAACCCTCAACCATCGTTTGTTGGATCAAGATCTAGGTTGGAATGCAATTGATTGCCTTTTAGGGATTTCTACACCTCAACTCTCGTGTGTTGGTACAGATCTACCCTAGCTGGTTGATTGGAGGTCTAAGGCACCCTCTAATCTGTCGATTAGAGGAGAATTCAACCTCTCGGCTTCAATTCGAACTATTCTACCCTAAGCATTTGATTTGGATGAGAGATTGAGATGATCACATGACCTTGATAGGTTCGATCTAAACCTAGAGGCACATCATACAACAATCACAGCAAGCAAAGCAAAAGATATCAAAGTAAATCACAATCAATCAAACTAAAGAGTTCATACAAGATACAAGTCAAAGAAAGTCAAAACAAATCAAGATTCAATCTCTAACCCTAGAAACTAAAAGAACTACTCACAGCACATAATCAGATCTAAAAATGCAATAAGAGGGATAGAGATAGCCATGGATCGAAGGGATCGAGAGAAGGAAGCTAGATCCGTCGAGTTTCGCCTCTTCCTTCCTTCTTGCTCTCAGCTCCTTAGCTCTCTTTCTCTCTCTTATTGTGCTCTCAAATGGATCTGGAATGGAATGGATGTCGAAATTGGAGAGTTCCCCGCTTTAAATAGCCTCTGCCAAAATTTGAATCTGTCAGGCCGCCTTTATGTACGGCCCGTACCAAATTGGTACGGCATGGCCGTACCAGGCGTGGTGAGACTGTAGATCTTCTCGCTAGCTTTCCAAAAAGTGGTCATACGCTCAAAACGGAGTTACGAGTCAAAAGTTATGACTGTTTTAAGTTCGGTGCTGAAATTTCTGGATCTGACGCAGGTCGCGTGGGGGAAGTCAGAACTCTGCCTGCTTTGCTTGTTTTCGCCTATTTCCTGCAAATCAACCACAAAACTGCAGCAGTACCATATTCTATTGATTTTCAATGTAAACTATGCAATTTAGTGGTCGAAAACATAAGGTCTGGTCTGAAAATAGGTCGAAATAATAGATGAAATATGGACATATCATCTACTAAACTACATTGTCTATCTAGCTCCTCTATAGTTAAACTAACTAATTGAGTATCTGTTGGAGTCTCACTAAGAAGTTGCTTAACTACTTTTTCAAATTGAGCTCGATCTAAATTTTGTATTCTATCTATAATAGTTCTGCTATCTAATTCAGAATTACCTAATCTAATTTGATACACCTGAAATAAGGCTACAATTTGATCTAAAGTAAGTCTAGAGTAAGGAAATTTATTAATAATACTCATACCTGAAGGTCCACTTCTATCAGTTTTTTTCCTTTTCTGTGCCTTACTCATTGCAGAGTTGGTGTCGCCTTGCACAGTCAATCGAAGACTCTTCCTGGGAGCATCAGCAGCTTGCGAAGTAAGGTCGGGTACCTCTGGTGTAGGTACCTGGTCAGAGTCAGAGAGGCAGATAGCAGCCTCAGGAGAAACACCCAGGCCCGAAGTGGAGCGCAGGCGTCGGCCAATGCCTCTGGCTTTGCTGTTAAGGCCAGTGGATTTGGCAGGAGATGGGCCAGGGGGTGGTCTGGTGGCAGCGGGTGTGTGTAGATTTTTGGGGTTGGATTTAGGAAGTTTGACAGTCAGTGTTTTCTTCTTCCTTCCCCAGGTAAATTTTTTCTTGGCAGTGGGAGTACGTTGGCTAGGATTAATTGGGTCAGAGACCCACTTCTTTGCTTTAGGAGGAGGTGGAACACTAGATTGTCCTTGGTGTATAGGTTTTTTCAGCTTGTGTAGTATATCAAGGATGGGTTCAGAGTCGGTTTCACTATCTATCTGAGAGGTAGGTGGAGTAGTATTTGCTGTCTTCTCAGCAACAGCAGCATGTGGTTGGGCTGGTGGATGACCAGCAGTAGTAGCCTGATCAATCTCAGCAGCTCCAGCAGGGGGGGGAGGCTGTTGTGAATCTAGTATAGTATTGCTTCCAGCATGTGTCTCAGCAGGGGGGGATTAGGTATCTCAGAAATCAGTACACTGAGGTGATCAGCAGGGCTATGGTTTTGGTTTAGTGGAGGAGAAGGAACTAAGACAGGATTGGTGTTACTAGGACCAGCTCCATTAGTACGACAGATTTGTTGCAAGTAATATTCCCAGTTATCAGATTCATCCATGTCTGCATCTTCCCCCATTTCTATCTCTTCAACTATCACTTTTTCTTTGTCAACTTTGAGAGGCATTGGAGAGGGAACTGCTGGAGCAGCTTCTAAATTCACCATTCTAATGCTGCCCCCTCCTTGAAGGTTGTGTGAAGGGCCAGTCGACTGATCTGAACCTCTTTCAATGGTAGGATTTGTACTTAGATCTCGACGTTCACTTTCCCCAAATTCCGTCCCGTTTGGGTATGGTCTTCCTCTTTTACGACCAGCCCAAGCATTAAGAGGTTCAATCCTATCGGTTTCAATTTCTAAATCTATCCCAAAGTAGGTCATATGACCAGAAGGATCACGATACGGCACAATGTGTGATTTTGGGAGGAGTTTTAGATCACAGACAGCTAACTTCAATCGCACAAATCGAATGTCATAACCGCTTTGGGTGGCACAGTCTATCTCTTGAACAAAGGCACCAAAGGGATTAAGGACCCGATCATACTCAGACCAGTCATCTAAGAAAATAGGGAAGTTATAAACGCGAACCCACACAGTTTGCAGTGAGATCCCGTCACTGAAACTCTTATCCCATGCAATAATTGGGAATTGTACATCACCTAACCTTAGATAACCTCTGGAAGCGACCGATTCGAGCCAAGTCGGGTTGGGGGCTTTGATAATGTACTTGTATTCATCAAAGATGGAGGCCACCCAATGGTGTTGATCAAAGCGACTTCGAAGCACATTCTCCACCTTTGCGGGGCCCCAAGCAGCGATATCATCCAAAACGAAACTCAGCATGAGATTGGCTTCGATCGCCTGAGAGCGAGGCGTCGCAACAAGAGTGACTAATGGTGGCTTAATCGACATGCTATCTGGTGGTGGAGGACGGCGATGAGGTGGGTACCGCCAGATCCCGAAGAGCCGCACCCGATCTAGGTTTGGGCACTGGAGATGGTTTGGGTGCGACAATCAGATGCACGGTGTCCGAGCCTATTACAAGCGAAGCAGACTTGCTTGTTTCGGCAGGTTTTCGCCAGGTGTCCCTTATCGCTGCACTTCATACAAATCGGGTGGTGCGTTGTAGAGTATTGGTATTGGATTAAGCTAGAAATGAGACTATGGAAGTCACTGATATTATCTGTGTATGACATTAACAGACCGAGTGCCCTTCCAGATTGTAAATTTTTCAAACAGACTCTGAGGAAGGCACAAACCTTCAGTAATTGTTTTATGACAAGAATTATAGGAGATGGTACAACAATTCAGTTCTCGAACCACAATTAGGAACAAGGCCTATTATACACAGTCTTCACTGAACTATACAAAGAAGCAAGAGATCAAAACATCTCTTACCATCAAGTTCTTCAGACACATAATATTGTGGACTTGTTTTACAATGGGATATCTGATGATTTCAGAAGAGAACTGGTTCAATTACAAAACCTGATGGTAATGCAGAGCCTTAACAGTGCAATACAAGATGATGTATTATGGAATTTGACTGCTTTAGGGACGTTCTCTGTCAAGTCAGCTTATCAAGGGATTAAAAATGAGCCAATGGTTACAACTGATATACACAGAATTCGGAAAATAAAGGTTCTCCCAAGAATTCATATATTTGGATGGTTAGTGTACTATAAGAAAATTCTAACAGCAGAAAATCTACAAAGAAGAATTTGGAACATGCCTAGCATGTGTGTAATGTGTATATGACATTGGGAATCAGTAATGCACCTGTTTATCGAATGTCCCTTCACTTTGGAACTACAAAGCCATTTCTAATAAATTTGGTCTAATGATCCAAGATTGGAGAACAATTTTAAGAAATGAGGGGCTTATAGATGGATAGTGAAAAAAGAGGGAGACAAAAAGGCTAAAGAAATATTTTTTTTCTCAATGTTTATATGCTAGAGAGAGATGCTCAAGAATCTCCAGGGATCAGATCAAAACTCTACAAGATCTGGTTATAAAGGTGCATGATCAGTGAAATTATTTACGCTAAAAGAAGAATTTTAAGTTATAGTATTTTTAATTTTCTTTTATTTTATCTGTTTTAAAAAAAAATTCAACTATGTCAAATTACTTTTCAACTTGTACCTTGGTTTCCCTTTGAAACCTTTTATCAATAAAATAAATAAAGAATAGATCCTTATTTAAAAAAAAAACTATTTAATATCTATAAAAAAAATTATTTGAGTTTCGAACATGTAATCTTCACATAACATACATTGTTTTTACTACTAAATCAAAAACTGATTCTTGAAATTATAGTAAATTTATAAAAAGATTTGATCTTCAATCGACACGGCACGGTGTCTTGTACGGGCTTGATCAGGACACATACATCGTACGAATCTGCTTTGCCTATGTCGTGTTGTTGGATTTACATGTTACGAAGTTTTGTTATGAAGAACGACATGATTAAGTGCCAAGCAAGCCACAGACACAGAAAAATACAATTGGACACGTAAAAATTGGCAATTGACAAAATATTAGTTTCAAGTTTTTTATTTGAGATATAATTTCAAGTTTAATTTTCTTTGTCATATTTTATTTGATTTTTTTCTCAATGTTTGGCACATTTTTCAGATTTTTTCGGCTTTATTCCTATTTTTAACTAGAGATGTCAATGGCACCCTTTTATCCGTTTATTTGACCCGTATCATATTCAAATCAAAAGAGGCAAAAGAATATGAAGAATCACAAGAATCAGAGGGCCCTTCTCTTTCATTACATCAATGCGGATTACCTCGAGAAATCGCAATAGAGCTTTTCCAAGCATTTCTAATCCGTGCCAAAAAAAAAAAAATTAATTCGTTTTTAGTCCTTATAAAAAGAAAACGGATTCTTGAACATCTTTCACCCTCATGTCACGTCGAGGTCCTGCAAAAAAAAACTGCGAAATTCGATCCATTTTGTCGTAGTCTTTGCTTTATCTCCAAACTATTACAAATATGAATTAATTGAGCGTTTGGATTATTGGAGTTATCGTGTTATTAGTTTCGGATTTATCCTTTTAACCTTGTGGCGATCCATAAAAAAACACCTATATCGAGATCAGCTAAAACAAGCTACGTCTGAGCTAAGCTTGTGAGAGATTGCCCTTTGATTTACCAGAAGCAGAGGAGGAATTAGTAGCAGGTTATCAAACCGAATATTCGGGTATCAAGAAGCCCTTTTGAAGGAAGCTATTCAGGAAGAGATGAGAATCTTTGTGGTTCAGGAACAAATATGAATTGATCATTTTAAATTCTTAGTATGAGACTAAGAATTGAGAAATACTTGTATTTGGAATTATTCGCAACAGAAGCTCAAGATTATGGTATTATTGATCGCGTAGCAAAGTTTAAAGAAGCTCAAGATTATGGTATTATTGATCGCGTAGCAAAGTTTAAAAAAGAAAATGAATAAAATACTGAGTGATCTGAGTCTTCATTTGATTGATTTTTTTCAAATTTTGCCCCTCTTATGAATATGAAGAAGAAAATCTCTTTTTGAGAGAAAGGGATGAAAATGATTCCATTTCTTTCGAGGTCTAAAAAAAGGGCGTGGAAACACATAGGAACTCTTGAATGGAAATTGAAACACGGATAAAGGTAAGATTTTTCTTTTTTCGTTAACTTATTGGGTAAGAATAATGATTTTTTTTGTTATCTTACTCATTATCGTATAAGATAATTTTAAAAAATTATATATATTTGTAAGAAGATGATACATGAAGCAATAAAGTTTTGTATTTTATTAAATTTTCATAATACAAATTAGTTGTATTCATTATTATTATTATTATTATTCTTGTTTGAAAAAATATTTTATCGAAAACACAAATCGAGATGTCAATTGCACTTTTTATCCGTTTACCCGACTCGTACCGTATTCGAAAAGACGGATAAGGGTAAATATTTTTTTTCGTTATCATAACGGGTACAGGTATGAAAATGCCTCCACCCGACTCGTATCATACCTGTTGACACCTCTATTTTTAACGGTTCTTTTTGAATTTAAATAAAAAGAAATAACCAGATAATTTCAGACATGTGTCATGTTCTTACAAGTACTGTGTCCACTTTTCATACTTTTTTGACATGGTACAACACTTGTAGTTTGCAAAACATACTTGCACAACACGACAAGACACGACACGTCTAACGGACACTTGAGTATTTGACACAATCGATCAGTTTTCATAATTGTAGTATTAGAACTGACATGTTGAGAAAATATAAGAAAAAAGAACAAAGAAAATTTGATAGGGACTAAATTAGAAATATGATATAGTTAGATACTAATTATATATATATAAATCATGATTAACGCCCAGGCATTGGGCGATACAATTGGTAGTCAATTGATACATACAACTGATTAAACAATCATAAAAGAGTCAATGAATGTATTTGAATTACTTTAACAAGTTTCTCAATTACGTATATATCCCTCAGTTCAGGGGCGGATCTAGGATTTTCGTGAGGGGGTAAAAAAATATCGAATCGGATTTAAATACTTAATCAGATTTAAATTTATTAACTAATTGGGTACTCGATAAAAAACAATGCTTTAACTTATATTTTCCAATACTTTGACTTGTAATTTCTGATGCTCTGACTTATAATTCTAATTACCAATCAAAATTCAACAGATTTATTTCAATTTTAACCCTAAATTTAACTCGAATTACAAATTAAACATCTAGAGGGGGCAAAAAAAAATTTCAGGGAGAGACAAAATCGGTCAGAACCGATAAATCTTCACTAAAACTCAAAATCTAAGAGAGAGCAGCTGCTACTCCCTGGAACACTCTGGGTCCGCCCTGCCTCAGCTTCCAGATATATGCATAAAAGCAAAGCAATTGTTCCATGTTCTCCGTATGAGGTAATAAATATCTTATATCCTACCTAGTCATGGCTATGACTCTTTTCAATGTTTTCATGTTCAGTTCTCCATCTGATTTCATTAGTTAATATTTATTATTCATTGCATCTGAACAAAATACTATGCATGCCCATACAGCTGTTTCATTTAATAAAATTAATGCCCCATATGCTGCACGCATAGTAGTTAAGCTGTTTATTTCTCTCGTAATGTTCAACCATGCCTTATTTTTTTACTTCCAGCATTATGTTTAGCACCTTATTTTGTCTGTTATGCTTAGTAAAATAATATGTAGAGTAAATTATATAAATGGTCCTTAAATTATCACTTATTTATTATTTGGGTTTGGGTCTTTAAAATTCTGAAAATATTACCTTCAAAAAAATTCTGAAAATATTATATTGGTCCTAAGAGTTTCTAATTTGTACCAAATTGGTCATACCTCATACCTTCAACATCCATTGAAATAAAAACTAATTCATCTATGTTACCATCAGGTTATAGTGTTGTAAATAGTATACAGGTATTCTTGCATCATCAGCAATTAATATATGGGTACTAATTTTACCATCCACAATTAATATCACAGATCTATTAAACAGATACAAACATGTATTCTTGCATCATCAGCAATTAATATATTAAAAGTAATATTTACATACATATCATAGTGAAAATCATAATGACATGGAATCACAACAAGAATCAAAGACTTTTTGCGAGGATAAAAAGTGACTTTTCGCGACGGAGTACCGTCATAAACGTGCTTTTTCTATTTGCGACGGTACTTTTCGCGACGGAGTTCCCTCGCGATAAGTGCCTACTTTGTTGTTGTGAATTTCATCGAATTTTTTTATCAGTGATAATAGTGGACCAATTTGGCACAAACTGAAAATTTCAAGAATCAAAATGATATTTTTAGAACTTTCAAGAATTATAATGATAAATAAGCGATACTGTACATCAGAGATTATCTATGTAAGTTACTCTGACATGTAATAATCTTTGATTCCTTGGCAAATTCACAAAAAAGCTGCATATATTTATGGCAAATTTCATTACAATGTGCATGAGGCAGATAGTATATTGTTTTTCTTCTCATCTCTTCTGTTTGGTAGTAGGCTAAATAGCTTTTTTTAAGCAATTTTGACTTCTTCTTTTGTTCAATTTATATGGTTGGTCGGCATATATTCAACTTTTGGCAACCTTAAAATAAGAAGTTACATCAAAAGCTGGAAAATTTGTCTTTTAAAAAAAATCACATGCAAAAATGCAAAACTTTTGTGAAAATTCCAAAATGCAAAAATTTAAATCTTTAGACAGACAATGAGATCTTGAATTTTCACTTGATATATGTTTGTAACATTTAATTCTAATTATTTTCCTTTCTCATGAAATTTTACAAACTTTTTTATTTTTCCCGGTAAAATAGACACCGCTAATGTTTATATAATAAAATTGTGGGCTTGACCCTCACTTTTACCTCCAAAAACAAATCAAAATTTATTTATAAGAATCGAAACTCTCGAAAATAGAAGTCAGTTTTTCTTATTCATACCTAAATTTGGAACTCTCGAAAATAGAAGTCAGAATTTAAAAGTACGATCTTTATTTCTATATTTTCAATTTTAATTACCGAATTATAACTTTGATTTTTTTTTTTTCAAAAAAAAAAAATCCTCGGAAGCAGCTTATTAATTGGCAAACTTATTTTAGTTCCATACTGAAAAGAACTGATTTTATTAAATGTTATATATGAACACACAAAAATCTCAATTCAATAAATGTTTCTATTACGGGTGATTCCAAGGAATTCTTCTCCATTAATTATTACAATATGAATCAGCATCCTAGAATTATAATAATTTTGTAATTGTGTGTAAACCGTCTCATGGTTGGTTGGTTGGTTGGTTGAATGGAAGCAGCAAGCATCAAAGAAGAAGAGAGATATAAATCTGCTGTTATTCCAAAGGAATCACAGGACTCTGTTATTTCTATCTCAACCGTTCAAAGTTTTTCATGCACGAATCTCAAAAAAAATATTTTTCGTGCCCGATCTCAACAAAGGTTAACGGCTGGGATCGGAATACTGGGTCCTGTTATCCCTTTGGAATAACAGCAGAATTATTTCCGAAGAAGAGAGAATAAAATTGATATAATAATTCTTTTAAAGATCCCTCCTTAATTATTGCATGGACGTTGCCTCGTCAAAACCCTACACTGGCATCTCTATGCAACCTTCACCTTCTCTAAGGCTAATATCAATGATCATATTATATGGCAACTTAATTGGCAAGTAAATACAACACCAAGAAAAATAAAAATAAAAATAAAAATACAGAATCAATCTTTAATTTAGTTACTAAATAATATGATTTATGTGAAAAGTTGTATATTCAAAATTTCGTGGATATTTCTTTTGTTGGTATATAGTATGTACTATGGATCGATATTCCTATTTTAAATGTCTAAATTGTCAATTTGAACCGTTCAACATAATCTCCATATGAAATGTACTTGTGGATCAAATTTATATTTTTTTTATATTTTATTATTATTATTTTAGATAGGTACAAAATCACTTGATCTAAATATTCTAGACCATACACAAATAGTGATTTACCATAATCTAAAAAATAGTAAAATTTTTTTTTTTTCTAAAAAATGTTAAATTTGAACTACATGTACATTAATTTTCATATGGAGATTATGTCAAACAATTTAGATCAACTGTTTGGACTTTAAAAATAAAGATATTGATTCATAGTACGGACATGATACCATTTTAATCTACTAAAAGATAAATATAAATGATATATGGGAAAAAGAAATATAAATGCTATGAGTTACTGTCTCCAAAGTTTTGATGACCCGCCACACCGCACACGGGCATGGCTGCCTTGAAGGATTTGGAACTTCCCCCATGTAACATGCGCATAATTTTTATAGGTATGATTATCTTGCTTGTCTTATTAGGTGTGTAATTATGTTCTTTAAACTTAGTTCCGTATTTGTTTTTTGGAAGCTGATATGAGTACCTGCACTTCAGTATCCGCATTGTACCCGCATTTTAACTATCATATTTCTGACGATCTGTGAAGAATTTTGCGAATTTAAAACTACGAACATCTTCTACGTAATTTTCTCTTTCAAATGAGATCCATGATGACGTACTTTTGAGCTCGTCGTCACGCAAGTATTTATATCTGATAGGCCCATGTACCGATGACCCTGCAAAGGCCCAGGCCTGGCCCGGCCAGACACCCCCAGATATAAATTCATAAGCAAATCGGCCCAAACAGGCCGATGGCCCAAAATAGCGACTCAGGATTCGGATCCCCTCCCGGGGCCAACCTGAGAATAGAAAACTACTCGGGATTCGGACCCCCTCCAGGGGCCAACCCGAGCCCAGAAAACTACCCGGGATTCGGACCCCCTCCCGGGGCCAGCCCGAGGATAAACACAATCCGAGCCTCGAACCCCTCCGCTGGGCCAGCTCGGAACCAAACAAAACGGGACTCAAAGCCCGGCAAGCCGAACAGCCAAGAATAGTCGACGCACGGCCCCGCTGTACGGCCTGAGATCAATTATGCGAACATTACGGCCTAATATGCGGACATCCCCTACAGTATGCGGGGCATCGTCATTTATGCTGACAAGACCCCGCTACAGTAGGGCATACCCTATATAAGGCAAGGAACCCCCCAGAAAAAGGGATCGCATTTATCACATCTTGGAGAGGTATTATAAAGGGTTAGAGCGTTAATACCCCTCCGACACCCCGCGTGTCCCCCGGCTCGACCCGCTTCACCTGAGGTGGGACGGGCTGCGCATTCTGCAACCGGCCTCCACACGACCTGCTTCCTGAGAACAGGGCGTGCTCTCTCCTTACTGGACCGAGTCCAAATACGGCCCGGCCCCTTCGGGAAGGGACGTATCAACCACCGTGGGGCCCCCTGCCTCAACTGAGCGAGATGACTTCCGCGGCGAAACAGACAGACATAGGCAAGCTTACCTCCGAGGAGATGGCTCAGCGGACGGAACGATCCAATCCAAAACCTAACAAGGTAAAACCCCTGACCAACCTAGCCTCGGGCCGGAAACCCAAGGAAGCTTCAAGGGGAACCCTCCCAGGTGACCCGGGAACAGGGGCGGCGAGTATAGACCCTCTTCACAAGATAAGCCGAGAAGTCTCTGGCGTTGGAATTCCCCCGAATTGCACTTGGGGGATGCCGCGAGAAGAGATACCAACCGCCCAATCAGGGAAGGGTTTGGAGTCCCTCCCAACTTCCACACCCATCATAAGGCCAGTCGATTCAACTATAGTGACGGCCCAGGCCACCGGGCCAATTGGGTCGACTCCCCAAAATACCCAAAACCAGATGCTCTACACTCAATACCATTCCCCTTACTTTCCACAGAACGTATATTCGTCTCCCTATAACTATACCCCATACCCCCAATATGCTCCTCCGTATTCACAGTACCCGACTACCCATTTGGCACACTACCCCCCGCAAACCGATCCTAACTTGATGTACCATCCACAGACCCCCACTGCGGCACCTGGTGTGCGAATGATCCACCCCCCACCACCTGTAGTACAATTACTTCATCCAGCACCCAGGTCGAACGATCCGGAGCCCGGTCCACACCACACGGAACTCGATTACGGCAATCCCGACCCCGAAATCGAAACCCTCGCCGGCAAGGAAGAAACTAGACAACATGGAGGACCAAGGCGGAGACTATCCTTTGGGGTTGAAAGAGAGGAAAGTGAAGGCTCATCCGCGGCGGCCAGCTCGAGAAGGAGTGCTGGCCGAGCAAGGACGGAAAGAAATCAAGGAGACCCTGACAACCGCGCCAAAGGGCACTCTCACCACTCGAGGAGAGATGACCAATTCCATCATTCGAGGAAAGACAATCATTCTCGCCATTCGCGAGAAGAGCGCCGCCAAACACCACCTAAAACGCGGCGAAAAACACGCACCACAACCGAGGCCGCAGGAATAGATATGGCAACGATAAACGCAATGATCAAAAAAGGAGTAGAGAAAGGAATAGCTGAAAGGGAAAGAAAGAATGCAGGGACTCGTTCCGGGTCGACGAATATTTTGGCAGGACCATTAGCCCCGGAACTTTACAAGGTCCCCATGAATGACTTCAAGTACCCCACCGGCCTTCCCTATTTCCAGGGCAGCGGGGACAGTCGGGATCCTCAGAACTTTGTGCATGGGTTCTACGAAAGGCTCCGGCTGCATGGAGCATCAGATGCAGTCGCGTGTCGTATCTTCACCACCTGCTTAACCGGGGAAGCTTGGGAATGGTACATGCGATTAAAGCAAGGATCGATAAAAACTTTTGACCAGCTAGCAAGAGCCTTCCTGGCCCGATACGACATGCTCTGACCCCCGCGAGCGACCTGCGACTCCCTCCTAAAATATGTGCAGGAACACCAAGAGCCAACTCGGACCTTTGTGAACAGGTTCGTAAAGGCCTCTAGGGAGGTCCGAAATTACAGCGAAGACATCGCCTTGGCAGCTATGCTGAATGGACTTCGGCAAGGAGGACCGGGCACCCTCAGATATGATGCCCGAAAAAGGGAGTTTAAAAGTTTACCGGAACTCCTGGCTTTCGCCGAAGGATACATCCGGGCCGAGGAGGATGCCGTCCAGTTCCTCAGGCCACGGTCTCGATCACCAAGGCCGCAACAACGTGACCGACAACTCGGTGGCGGCCCGCCCAGAAGACGAGAACCACCGAAGAGAAATACCGCGCTGGGGCCACAAACAGAAAGGCGCGAAGATGGCAAGGAGGGCTACCGGCCGCACTATGTCCGATATGCCCCCTTCGTCAAGAAGAGAAGCGAGATGTACCACATAATAAAGGACATGCCCGACGTCCCAAGACCGCTACGCAGGGATATTTTCAGGAAGAAAGATGGGACTATGATGTGCTCGTTTCACGGCACTCAAGGGCACTCCACAGGAGATTGCCTCCAGCTGAAGGATATACTAGAACGGATGGCGAGGGAAGGGAGATTGATCGAATACATCATGCCAGAGTTCTTCAAAAAATTTACCAAGGAGTACAATGGGGAAGTCGAGCGCCAAAAGAAAGCTTCTTACCGAGATGATTACAAGGGGCCCCGACGCCCGGGGCCAAGGTCTGAAGAAGATAGAGGAAAGGGGCCGGCGACGTCCGGTAGGCGACCGAATCTAGAAATCAATGTCATTAGCGGGGGGCACAAGGTGCTGACCCCCGAGAAACAAAATAGGAGTACCACCAAGCCGTACCCTACTGTACTCAATGTTGAGAGGCCCCTTGGGAGAAAGAGACCCCGTATGCACGAAGCCATATGCTTCTCCGAAAAAGATTTCGGCACCGTTGTGTGGCCTCATGACGACCCTGTAGTACTGAGGCTTGAAATGGGAGAATTCGGAGTTAAGAGGATCCTCGTGGATACCGGGAGCTCGGCCGATATCCTATACCTCTCAGCTTTCGAGAAAATGGGAATTCAGCTGAGTGAGTCACGAAAGAAGGTAACACCACTAGTGGGATTCACCGGTGACTCCCTTCAACCAAAAGGGATGGTACGGATGAAACCCACATTTCGGCATAAAAGGGACAACATAATCACACCGAACGTGCGCACTCGAGGAGAAAAATAGTAAAAATCCTCAGTCACGAAGGACGACGTAATTACAACTTTCCCAAGTAAGCAAGTAATAGCACAGACCACAGCTATTCCAAGAACACAGGAAACCCGAGGCCAACTCGGGAACCACTAAACAACAAGACCGCGAGACATGGTAATGAAACATAAATCAGTATAGACCATAAGTATCACAGCAGGCAGTACAATGCAAAACAATGCGACAAAAATCCTAAAATTAACCGAAATACGAATAGGGAAAACCCCAAGGGTAAATTGGGGACTGATAATGAATAAATACCCCGCGAGGCTACCAGGATCAATTCGGGGACAAAAACCCGAACATTAAAAACAAACTCAGAAATTGGAATAATAAGAATGAACTCATAGAAACAAAAAACAAGGCCAAAACCACCACGATCACAAAAATTGAAACCCGAAAGCACCACGCTGATGCATTTCGGCTTCGGGGGCTAATGATAGGCCCATGTACCGATGGCCCTACAAAGGCCCAGGCCTGGCCCGGCCAGACACCCCCAGATATAAATTCATAAGCAAATCGGCCCAAACAGGCCGATGGCCCAAAATAGCGACTCAGGATTCGGATCCCCTCCCGGATCCAACCTGAGAATAGAAAACTACTCGGGATTCGGACCCCCTCCAAGGGCCAACCCGAGCCCAGAAAACTACCCGGGATTCGGACCCCCTCCCGGGGCCAGCCCGAGGATAAACACAATCCGAGCCTCGAACCCCTCCGCTGGGCCAGCTCAAAACCAAACAAAACGGGACTCAAAGCCCGGCAAGCCGAACAGCCAAGAATGGTCGACGCACGGCCCCGCTGTACGGCCTGAGATCAATTATGCGAACATTACGGCCTAATATGCGGACATCCCCTACAGTATGTGGGGCATCGTCATTTATGCTGACAAGACCCCGCTACAGTAGGGCATACCCTATATAAGGCAAGGAACCCCCCAGAAAAAGGGATCGCATTTATCACATCTTGGAGAGGTATTATAAAGGGTTAGAGCGTTAATACCCCTCCGACACCCCGCGTGTCCCCCGGCTCGACCCGCTTCACCTGAGTGGAACGGGCTGCGCATTCTGCAACCGGCCTCCACACGGCCTGCTTCCTGAGAACAGGGCGTGCTCTCTCCTTACTGGACCGAGTCAAAATACGGCCCGGCCCCTTCGGGAAGGGACGTATCAATATCTATATTTGCAAGTATTTTTTTACATATGACACTGGATTACATCTGAAAGTATTAATATCAAGTATTGTAAGTATTTATACCTGTAAGGTCAATTATTTTTGTTAAAGGAAGGTTGGCGCGGAGACTGTTAGGAAATGTTGATGGGGGATACGGGGTCCCTACTATTTCATTAGAGGAAGGTTGACGCGGGAACAATTAGGGAACTGGAAAAGGGGATAATCATATCAAGTTACGCATGCAAGTATTTATATCTTATTTTGCAAGTATTAATATTTTATGTTTCAAGTATTTATGCCTATGAAGGTTGACGTGGATACGAGTGTGGAGACTAGAAAAGAGAGACCATATAATTAGTGGAGATCATAGTACAACCTTCCTCTGATTAGTGGGAACCATAACAACCTTCCTCTATTGTTGCTGCGGGTATAATGCGGGTCCTGGAGTGAGGGAATTGAAATAATTATTCTTGTTTTTTTCATTGTGCGTTTTAGTTTAAGTTTTAACCTATCTTTTTTCTTCTTCTTTTTTACTAGAAGTGTTAGCATTTAGATAGTTCAATTGAGGAAAAGTTCTCTCCCCTTTTTTCTTCTAAATATGAATATGTACGCGTAGCATAGAGGGCTTCCATGTTACGGCTCAATATTTGAGTTTTCATGTGAAAGATACATTTTGTTGAATTTAACCCTTTTGAACGTTCGATTTTTGAACTCATTAATTTTCATGTGAAAGATCGAACGTTCTAAACTCATTAAAAAAATTAACCCTCATTACATCCTAAAAAAATATTTCAACAACATAACAAATATTTCACATCCCACAATTCCTGGAAGTAGCTATATCATATAGATTGTAATATTGTATAGTTACAACTTACATGTGTCAGTATTAATAGAATTGTTCTCTAATGATTAATTGATATATTATTTTACAAACTTGAACCTTTCGGCTTCTAGGTCCAATTATAAGTTAATAATGCATATCATGTGAATGTCCTCTTTTTAAAAATAAAGAAGAGAGAATAATTAATATAATTAAGTCTTGACATGTTCAACTGTAAAATAATGGCATTGCATTTTTTAATTACTTTGAAGTTTCGTTCAAAGGCATTATTTCTTTAGAATTTTTAGCAATAATCACTTGATGAGCCATTTCTCATGGAACCAGATATTACCTATGGTTATATATGTTCTATATACTACTCAAAATACTTTCTTTTGCCAGCTTCATTAATAATATCTTTTAGTTTTCTAATAAATGATCCCATATATTTAGAAATATATCTATCTACCTGGATTGGAACGTACTGCCACAGTGCCACTAGTGGAAATCAACGCTTATGATCTCATATTAAAACTGCTACCCTGTGAAACTGAATTGGAAAACTATATTAAAATAATAACCAGCTTAGACACCTGACAACTTTTTTTTTGGGGGCGAGGGGGGGGGCGGGGGGGCAAGAGTTTTACAATCTTACTAAAAAGTTAATAAATATGAACATATAATCACCAACTTTCCAGTCAGTTTGTAATTTGGTTCAATTAGTTCACACCATGTGGAATGAATTATTTAGAAGGTTCCCAGATTATAAAAAATCTTTCAACATTGGAATGAATTATTCTGATCACTATGCATACTCTTACATACTTCCAATTTAGATAATTAACCCACAAAACATTCAATCTTGTCTATCTTGATTATTCAACTAACAAGATTCTGAATAAAGATTTGACAGTGATATTTTAACTTCATACAGTACATAAATAATAAGAACAAAATAAAAAAAGCACATGATTCCATCAAACCAAAATAGTATTGTCGATATCTTTTACCCAAAAATCTCGCGTACAGAAATGACTCATCTGGTATTTCCCGGAACAGCGTAAGACCCAACTGCTAAGGGAGCCTAAAATTTTGTAAAGACCAATCAAGACAATTTTACCCGTACAGTACATACATAATAAGAACTGCTACAGTGATATTTTAACTTCACACAGTACATACATAATAAGAACAAAATAAAAAAAGCACGACTCCACCAAACCAAAACAGCATTGTCAATATCTTTTACCCAAAAATCTGGCGTACAGAAATGACTCGTCTGGTATTTCCCGGAACAACCCAAGACCCAACTGCTAAGGGAGCCTAAAATTTTGTAAAGACCAATCAAGACAATTTTCCGAAAAAGCACTAAATTCCTTGTTTCTTTCATATCAGATAAAAGTTTTTGAAAAGCACCATTAGAGGGATGAAAAGTTCAGGAGACATTGGCATCACCATGTTTCTGAGCCAAAACCTGTAAAAGGACAACTATGATCATATGAAGCTTTTTATATTGAGTTGAATCTACTGAAGCATTATTACAAATTTCAACTACGATCCTATCTTCTTTGTTTTTATAAAATTCAAGCATTAAACATAGAAAAGCTAACATATTGTACAAACTTATTTTCCTTGTTAACTTGGGCAATGAAATGACTAAGCAACGGAATTTAAAAAAAAAAAATGCACCTACGAAATTCTCATGCAAGCTTTTGTATAATTGCATAAAACCCACCCAAAATCAAATAAATTGGCAATAAAAAAGGATTAGAAAACGACCCAACTATGACAAAAGGTACAACAAGAGGACCTCTACAAAGGCAAATGTAGCACACTTGCTACTAGCAACTACCCTTTACCTATTGCGTCTGTCCATAAAAACAACAAAACCAAAAACATAAAATCACAACCAACAAAAAACATACATCACTAGCAAAACAATACCACCACCCCATAAACAAACAAAACCTAGGTGTAGGTAGGTTGCTGATATTATTACTTCTTTTCCTAACTTATTGCTGGGCACACTGCACCCTGGGCCTCGCATCATCATCGTCATCCTCATCATATGCCTCCCCATGGTGGTGATGCTGCTTGCGTCGCATCTCCTCCTCCATGTTCACATCAGTTAAGATTGTTTCCTCACACTCATCCAGCTCCATGTCTGATAGCTGGGCTGCACTGCTAGTGGGCCGCATTGGGAGGGCCTTCTCGAGGAAACGGCACTGGTCACGGGTGATCAGGCCAGAGTCAGGAAATTCAACTTTGAACTGAATGTAGAGGCGCCCCTTCATGAAGGGGCGGCTATGGTGTGGCATCCCCTCGTCATTTATTGCCTTGTATTGATCTGTGTGTTTATGCAAGTAATGCCTTTCAGTATGATCTTTATTTTTTCATCAAAGATTGCATGTTTCTCGGGTACACTAATAGAAAATAACTTTGACCAACATGCCTCTGATATCGAGTCTTCATCCAACCCCAATAAGACTCACTTCTCACCAGTATGTAGATCACTACATACCCAATCTAAATTAAATACTGATAATATATACACGACCAGAACACTATGTTGAAATTTATATATTTCATCCAGACATATTTTACAGTCCAAAGGCATCAAATGTAACAGGGACGTTTGCATAGGTACCGTAATAAAATGTTTCCTCTTGTGAAAAGAGGAACAAGGGAAGAGAGTGCATACCAGGCTTGATAACCTCGCCCGGATTAGACCTAATAAGCAGCTGGCGGCCGTCAAGATGCGTGAGAGCGAACTGGAAGCCGCAGAGTGCCTCAGTGAGGCTGAGTGTGTGTTCCACAAAGAGGTCATCAGACTTCCTCTTGAACTTGGGGTGCTCCTTTTGTTGCAATACAAAGACTATGTCTCCCGTCACAGTGTCAGGCTGTAAAAAACACAAGATGCCATCAATAAATAAAAATTAGTGATCAGGCTCAAAATCAAACAAGTACAATTAGTCAAAAATAAGAAAAGTAGTTAAGTTCAATTAAACTAATACATTAATTTCAGGTCAAGTTCTGACTGAAATCACACCACCCCCCCCCCCCCCCCCACCCCAACAGCACATTATTGGTACCAAGAAACTGTTCAATTGAACACTAATCGAGTCCATCTAGCTTCAATTCCAAGTTCTAAACTAATCTAGTTCAATTGAGCTACAAGTCCTCCAAAATAGCAAATTAAAAGAAAAGAGAAACACCAACATTGATATATTCTGATAGCATGCAGAAAAATCAAATAACAATTGCAATAGTAACAATAAGAAAATTGAACTAACAGCTTCATCAGCCTCTCCTTGGAATGTGATCTTCTGCCCATGCAACATGCCTTTCTCGACATGAACTTCTACAACCTTCTTCTCCTGGACAACTTTGTTACCCTTGCACTGGGTACACTTGTCCTTCTCGCTTATGACCTCACCTGCAAATCAATGGCAAGTCAAGTTCAAACCATATAGAGATAGTATGCAGTTTCAGAATTATAACAGAGATTCAAAGAACTAGAAAGAATTGATTTGCATTTCATTCCTTGTTTTCTGATTACAATTGTAGCCTTTTTTTTTATAATGTTTTACAATAGCACTCTAACTAACTAACAGATTCTGTTTTAATATGTTTATCAACATTTCGTCTAATGCTAATTCTATTAGATAGCCTAAGAAAACAAGTCCCATGCATCCAAATATACAACATTATCTATCGAGACCCAGGTATGCTAACCCCTGGAGTAGATATGAAAGAAAACAAATGATGAAGTAAAAGAAACCTGAGCCTCTGCATTCAGAACAGACATGTTGCATTTGTTGGATCATGCCAGGTCCGATCTGTCTGGTGACTGTCCTCACACCACTGCCATGGCAACCATTGCATCTTCCTGAATTTCCACTCTTTGAACCTTTTCTGAAATTGAGAATGACATAGTAGCATTCAACAAATTTTGCACCAATGTTATGTTTCTTGACTTCAACACAAATATTTTAATAACAACAACCCGCTACAAATTAGTATTAATTTAAACATATATACCCTTTACATTTCTGGCAGAGCACATTCCTTGAAAGAGAGAGCTTTTTGGTGGTGCCATTGTATAGTTCTTCAAGGGACACCTTAAGAGCATGTACTACATCTTCCCCTCTCTTCTGCCGGTATCCTCTCGAGCTTCCACCTTTCATTAAAAAAAGAAAGTAGCTAAAATTTAGAACCCGAAGAATAAAATTCACATCATCTACAAAAACAAACTTCTAGCTACCATCAGCACTACCACAATAACCAGTGATAACATCAATAAGCTCACATGAAAAAGGGATCTCTTGCTTCTCGTTGGTTCATCTTATATTCAGGCATGCTAAGTCAGTTTTAGTTTAAGCTTTATTCATTTTTACAGGTAAATACCCAAATTGATGACAACCAAGAAGGAATATAAATTAGTAACAAAGAAGTAATATAAATTAGCAAGACCAAAAAATATCTGCAGGTAATATTACCACCAAACGAACCACCACCACCAAAGAACTGCTCAAAAATATCAAAAGGACTGTGACCAGAGGCCCCCCCTCCTCCCATTCCCTCTTTAAGCGCATCTTCCCCATATTGGTCGTATATTTCCCTCTTCTCTGGGTCACTCAGAACCTCAAATGCTTGAGCCAACTCCTTGAACTGTTTAATAAAAAATATCAAATACTATAAGAAAGGGGCAAACTATACATGCAACCCAGTTAGAGCTAAATTTATTTCATATTTTACCACACAGCTGCAAAAATCGAGACATTGTACACACCCTCGCTCAACTTAAAATAAAGCTCCTCACCTTGCGAAAGATTGCAATTTACCATCCACACTACCCCTACCCCACCCATATATATCAGACAGACAAACATTATATTGTTACTTCCAAAGAAGAAATTGAGTTTCATGTTGATTCTAACTTTTTAGATCTCCTAACCAAGGAGACAAGAAAGTATTAGAAAGAAAAGAGGGCATTGTTGGGTATTATAATCTAATAAGTACTTCCCTTTTTACAGAAACAATCAAGCAAAAGAAATTTATCATTTCACAGGCACGCATTAAAACATCATCCAGGAAAATATGAAATTTTAGCTATTTGTTTTACCTTCTCAGGATCACCACCCTTATCAGGGTGATTCTTCATGGCAGCTTTCCTGTAAGCCTTCTTAAGTTCATCTTGGGATGCACTTTTCGGTACACCAAGAACTTCATAGTACTTGGTGTTGTTGCTTTTCTTAGGTGCACGCCCGAACATGGCTGCTAATCTCTATTCAGTTCCTTCTGTGACCTAGAAAACCACAAAATTGAGGAGATAAGTCATTTCTAATTAAGATAACAGCAAACATAACTAAGTATAGATAAACTACAAACTATATTTAGGCGACAAATAAAAAAGTACATAAATAATATCCTAATATTCACGGTATCTGCATCTAAGTCTTTGAAAGGATAAAAAGGAGATAGTAATACTCATCATTTCTGAATTCCATAACTAATATTTTTCTCTAAAGTTTTCCCTACTGTTCCACCAAACCCCAAATAAAAGTCACTATTTTTCCAAATATTTTAATTGATCTGAAGCTAAGAAGTAAATATCTAACTTGCTTCAAAATCAGAATCTTAACTTCTCTCAATCAATAAGTTTTGTTCTTGCTAATGATAAACAAGGACGATCAAAAGGAAAAACATAACAGACATCAGTAAAAGTTGAGTGGTCATACAGAAGAACATAAAGGTACAAAAGAAAGCAAATTTGATTTGAATCTTCTTCTTTTTCTTCTTTTGTTGCGTCATGTCAACGGAAGGGGAAAAAAAACATGTAATATCAAACGCAAAATATGCAACAATCACACGATTTCGTAGGGGTTTCTCATGAAGTAAGCAACTTTACAAGGCAATAGCAGAGAAAAATGGAGCAGTCTATCACAATCTTTACTAAATTGAGAAGAAAAGAATTAACCAAATAAAAGTAATTCTGAAAGGACCTGGAGACAGACGAAACGACCAAAAGGGAAACCCTAATTTGATCGGTGGAGGTGCCCCGCTCCGCACCGCACGGAGAGATAGAGATTAGAGACGACGAAAGAGGGGGAAAGACTTGGGAGCGGAATTGACAACTTTATTAGTAAATGTAGTAGCAATTTCTATTTAGACGTGGTTCAGAAATGGTAGGAAACTTTGTGCTTATATGGGTCCTGACTCCTGATGTTTCCTACACATTCAATTCAATGTCTAAGGTCTGTTCGGTTTAGACCGGGTCTGTGAAATAACTGTAAATCGGAGTATTGGAGTGCATATAAAAGTTTGCGGAGTTGGAGCAGTTACCCGTACTGTACAACTAGGAACAAGTATCCTCTCCGGCACAGTGACAAATTAATACTTCGGCTTCGGTATAATTCGACAACAGTGAAGTAAAAAAAAAAAGTTTGAAAAAAATTTTAAAAAAATATTTCACGTTTTTATCACGAATAATTCATTAACTCGTATTTTATACGCGTTACGTATTATATGTTTTTCTGTATTTTATTCAGAGTTCGGTTCGGTAACGTCGAAAAAACGAATTATACTCTCCAGTACCTGTACTAGTCGCTCTGCAATTCAAATCCAATGCATTACCTGACTGTGTAGAGTGAAATCTGTATCCTTCATTTTAATCTAGCACAATCTTAAAACGGACCACTATATTCTAAATGAGGAGGGTTCAAATATCTCCATTTTTTGTGCCTCCACCATGTCTCAATTTTTAAAAAACTTTAATAACTCAAAATTTAAAAATTAAAAGTCAAAATAAAACCGTTGGATATGATCTACATCATTTTATCTATGTGCTCATAAAAAATTATCACATTTTAATTTTATTTTTATGTGAATCAATAAGTTGAAAAATCAACGTCTAGAAATTATCCACATTAGTACGTTTTTTACAAGTTCTTGATGACAACTAAAACAAAATTGAAATGTCATAATTTTTTACATGTGTATAGATAAAATAATGTAGATCATATCCAGTGGTTTTATATTGACTTTTGAGTTTTAAATGAGTTATTAAAGTTTTTAAAAATAGAGGCATGGTGGAGGCATGAAAAATGAAGGCATTTGAACCCTCTTCATTCTAAATAGACACTAAATTGAATTTAAATTCATATTACTTTGACACGAATATTAAAAGAGCCCTGTGCATTTCATTTCAGTTAAATTGGTTAAAATTCTGATCAGTCTGATCAAAAATCAAATATTTTGTTTCTTCAAAGAATATGGATTCATTGATTTTGGTCCGGTGGGACGGTCAGGTACCTTGGATGCTTCCAGTTCTTTGTTTAAGATTCTCTGCTTTAATTCCTTTATTCGTCCAGTAAATGCTGTTGATCAAATTTTCTGAAATGTGCTTGGAAATTTTAGACCATATAATTATGTTGAATTCCTGAAATTTTATCGAGAATAAATTAAAATGGAGAGATTGGATGGGCTGCAAAACAATTGACAATTGCAGGAAAGGTGGTTTTGATTAATGCATAGCTTTCATCCAGTCGGACATACTTCATGTATGTCTTTAAAGAATTCAGAGCAGGTCCCATGCCCATCGGACCTACTTTGGTTCGATGGGTGTGATGACCATCGGATCTACATCAAAATCGTGCACTTCACATCAAAATCCGTGCGAGTCTGTATCAATTTCTGTGCACACATATTTTAATGCTAATCTTACGGTGATAGAGCTAATTGAACCTAAAAGTAGGTCCGATGTCCATCGAACCTACTCCTATCTCGTCTTTAAAATGCCAGTATGGGTGTTAAGAATTGGTATAAGGGATTGATTTTTGAGATATTAAGAATTTGTGGAAAGGATATTAAGAATTAATATAAAAAATATTAAGAATTGGAGCGAAAAAAACTTAAATATAGGTAGTGTGCCAAATAATATTAAGAATTGGTGGAAACGATATTAAGATTTTTTAGATATTAAGAATCGGTGGAAATTATATTAAGAATTAGTATAAAAGATATTAAGAATTGGAGAGAGAATATTGAAATGTAGGTAGTGTGTCAAATAATATTAAGAATTGGTGAAAAAGATATTAAGAATTGGTGGAAATGATATTAAGAATTCAGTGAAGCAATAATAAGATTTGAGTTGTTTTGGTGCTCTGGTGAAAAGAAAATTATGTTATGTTTAGGAGTGTCAATGGCATCATTTTATCCATTTATCCGATTTGTACCGTATCCGATAAAACGGGTATGGATAAGGTCTTTTTTTTTTAGTAAACTTATCGGATACGGGTACAGGTAAAGGTAAAGATTTTTTTTCGTTATCTAAATGGATAAGGTACGGGTAAAGCCTATTCCGTACCCGTTATCCAATCGGGTAATTATAAAAAAAATTATATATATTATATATATTAATGAGTAATGAATATCAATTCTTCAACTATTTTTGATAGTTGTATTACGCTTAATTAACTATTAAAACACGTAAATAAATTTCATCAAATCTCAATAAAGTTTAGATCTTTTAAACACGTATATATATTTGTGAAATGAATGTGTTTTAATTTATTATTTAGTAAATAATATTTTTTTTATTATAATAACATTACCCGTTATTTACCCGCTACCGTTTTGTAATCTGACAACCATAACAGATAAGGGTAAGATATGGGTAAGATAATTCGTAGCGGGTAAAGGTATGATACGGATAAGGACAGTTTGTAACGGGTACGCATATAAAAATGCTTCCATCCGACTCTTACCGTACCCGTTGACACCCCTAGTTACGTCAAAATCTTTGATCGTTATATATAGTTGGAAAACGTCTGAGGAATTGTAGTTGGAGACTGTTATCGCATCCCTTTCAAGAATGTAGTTTATATTCAGAAAAAAAAAATCATCCACTTATTAGCTAGTAATATTGAATGGATAGTTTCTAAAGTTGTGTTGTATTTATGTCGGACATATATAGTGTCGGGTCTGACATGATGCCATACTCTTGTTATAATAGAAACTTTAATCGAAAATGCCGTGTCATATCATATCATGTTGTACATATCCAAATATGTGCTACATATATAGTTTGCTAGAACCTCCGTAATGTACTTTAATTGAAATTGAAAATAACATTAACAGTTGCTAATGTTGTGAAATGATACACAAACACACATTCATAAAAAATAAAAGAAGATGATGATGATGAATGCCTACCCGACATTTAATTAATATCCAAAATTAAATACAAATTATTAATTATACCCAGTTTAGTTGGATTTTTTTTTAAATGTCCAAACCGGCCATTTAATGGACAGTCTACTATTTTTCTCAACCGGTCATTAAATGGCCGGTTCTTAATTTTTTTTATTTAATTTTTGTTGCTTCAGATCCTATAAATACCCATCTTTCTCTCTCCTCCCTCTTACAATTCATTCAACTCACATGAGAGAAGGGAAAGAGAGAAAGAGAATGCGATTTTAGGCGATTTCTCAAGCAATTTTCAGGTAATTTTTGTTTTTTTAATTGAAATTTATTTTTATTTAATTAAAAAAAATTATAATTTTTTTATAATTTTTATAATTATTTTTCAGTAATCTAAACATATAAATTAGTAACCTGACAATTATTTACCATTTACCAAAATGTAGTTTGTTTGTCATGACCCTAATTTCATTACACTATGGTGAGAAGTTTATTACTAATATATATGGGGCTTATTACTCCAAAGAGCCATCTGGTTCATTTATGGTTTCCGATGATATCTCACTTTGGGATTTGAAATCCATGATTTACGAATGCACCAGTTATAACCCATAAAAGTGGAACTTAGAATTGGCAACCCGAGTGAACCATGGAAACCCTCCGAAATATACCATTGCGAAACTACTAACTGATGCTGCATGGAGAGGCACGTACGCCATTTAAAGACCACTAGAATTTTTATAATAGAAATCTACGCCAAGAAAATTCCGATAGAGTCAGGGATTGGAAGTGCTGGCCAAAATTCAATTGCGCCAACTTATACAAGACTCCAAGTTTCATCCCCACCTAGACCCGTGCATGTGGCGCCTTTACCATTACATCCACCATCACCTCACCCCAGACCGGCACCAGCAGACGACAAAATTGGGTCGAACTTTGAAAATATTAATGAAATTCTGGAGGAAGATCTGCAAAATGGGGATGAATTTGAGGGAGCAAACTAGGACTCTGATCACCTGAAGGGTTGTGATGAAAATGGTCCAGTGCCCATTCGAACCAGATATGGGATTATGTCGCTTAGTGGTCGGACTAATACACATCTGTTCGCAGACTTCAATGATATATCTTCTTTTATAGAAGTAGATATTGCTTAATGGATTAAGTACAAAGCTGAGTTGGCGCCAAAACAATATTTTCAAAACAAAGAAGAGCTGACTGAAAAGATTAAAGAGCACCATATTACAAGAATCAGGAGATTAGAATGAAGAAAAATGACAGGGGTCGGATTTAGGTGGTGTGCAAGACTCCGGGTTGTGATTACGAACTTAGGGGGAAAACAACGAGTTTTGGAGATGCATGGGTTATAACGAGGCAAGACAAGCCTCATACATGTAGGACTGAGTATACAAGGACCAACCATGAATGTCTGACGGCACAATCATTGCCAATGTCATTAAGAGCAGCATTAAGAAAGACCCCTGTATGAGCATCCAAGGGGTAGCAAACTGTGTGAGTATTGTGTATGACATTGTAACCCCGAAATACAACCGATTATGGAGGGGTCGTGATCTTGCAATAGCCCGATAATTTGGAAGTTGGGAGAGTTCATACAGCTTGCTAAAACCACTGCTGATGGAAATTTGCGACAAGAATCCCGGCTCTAAGTACCAATTTCTGACTTGTCAGATACGAGATAAATACAGAGAAATGATTGAAGATGTTGTTCAATTCAGGGCCGTAGCCTGGGTTTTTGGTCTATGCATTGCAGCGTTCCAGTACTTGAGACCAGTGATCAGCATAGATGCATGCTTCTTGTCTGAGCAGTATGAGGGGAGGCTTTTGATAGCTTGCGGCTATGATGCCGAAAACCAATTGCTGCCTATTGCATTTGCAATTGTGCAGAAGGAGGATAGTGAGAATTGAGATTTTTTCTTGCAGTGGTTGAGGAATGAAGTGTTTGGATATGATAAATTTGTCTGTGTTATATCGGATCAGCACAACAGGATCAAATGTGCACTGATAGTAGAATACGGATGGTCTGCAGACCTTTTTGTGCACAAGTTTTTGAAGGATGTGTGTTTTGAAAATTATCTTTTTAATAATAATTTATATGTTGTTAATGATTTTATTACGAATGTTATTATTCATGCTCTTTGAGATTTATATATTATATCTTTGGAAGTGTTCAAGAAGATGCTCTTGGTCATGAACCATATGACTCATAAGATGAGAAACATTTAATTACTAAATATGTTTCACAATCGTGGTAATTAAGGAGGAACATTAATTACCAAGGAAGATTGTCATGTCGATTAAAGTACATTGAAGTTCTATAAATGTTGATAAAGTATTATCGTTTAATAACATGAATATATAAAAGTGTATTTTATATATTGAACATGACCTAAATAAATAGAACATTATATGGATTGTGTTTTGTGTCATTAATGTTTCCGTTGTGTCTTTATAATCTTAGATATGAGATGTGTAGGTTTTTCATATGAGAAATATATAATTTGATTGCTATTTAAATGCTATCTTATGATGGAATGAAATAGTAGTTCGCTGTGTACAACTTGTGCGGGAGAAATCTATATGTTAATATTATCATTGTCCCTCAATTTGAGTTATGATATTACTGGGCCCCTTGGTAAAGTGGAATTATATCGTATGCAATATAACTGATGTAGTTATAAATATAATTCACTTGAGAGACCAAGAAAATGAATATAATGCAAGAATGACACGATCCTATTTTTCATATTATTCATAATATCATGTGACAATGATAGACATGAAATTAGTGGATTGAGTAAATAATTACTATATCGTTTAAATAACTATAATGTAATGATAGAACCTCTTATAGTCAATAATATAAAGTTTTATATTATTGCCAAGATGACATAGATCATCTATACGGTCACACCAACTGAAGAGAAACAACAAATATTTTATATTTCATAATAATGTATTAGATAAAATACATGAGATGAAATACTAAAATAAATGTCATAATATGACATGCTTAGACCATAAATAAATTTGTGAAGTTATGCAAATATTATTTGGTATAATGTTTGAATGCATTATAAGAATAATAAGAATATTGCATAATAGAATAATATTATTAATATTATTTATTTATAAATTAATTTATTAAACCAATCACAAGATGAGATTAAAGAGATCATAAAATGGCTAAATAAGGCTAGTGGCATTTGTGTAATTAATTTAAACATTACACAAATGGTTGCCCTAACTCTTGCCTATTTAAAGTGGTGTAATTAAGAAAAATTAGATCTAATTTTATGCTCCTCTTCCTTAGCCGAAATTTCCAGCAGCAGCCATTTTTTTTCTATGTCGAAAATTGTGAAATTGCACCCTAGGCCGAAAACCCTCATCTCTCATCTCATCTTATTAGGTTTAGCCACCAAGAAATCAAATAGTTTGTTGATTTGAAGATCAAGATGTGGTTGGATCTAAGCTTTGAACTTCACATCCATCTGTCTAAGAGGTGTGTTAGTTTGTTGTTTAGGTTCAAGGTGAACCAAGAGGTGCTTCCAAGAAGAACAAGAGATAAAGAAGGAAAACCAGTTTCTCTCCATCAAGAGGTTTGACAATCTCTTTAGGTAAAAGATCTCTATCCTCTCTAGCAATAAATTAGATGAGAATAATTTATTCTATTTAGTGCACATTAGGTGTTTGATGAAACCTTTAAGAGATAATCGTGTTTGCTATTGTCATATAAATAAGGTCATTTGTGTATTGAGCCAAGTGGTGATAAGAAAATTTTAAATTCTCACCATATAGGCATACACGTGAAATCCCAACAGTTTTGTATGCAGCATGTTGTTGATAACTTAGTTCATAATTATAGAAATGACAAGTGGTTCGGATGGAGGTTCAGACTGGGAGCCAGGAAGAAGAAGCCAAAAATGTTGAAAGAGATGTTCGAAGAGTTTGCTGTGGTATGTCTAATTTATAACATTTTGTTTAATTATTTTATAAGACTATTCTGAAAATGAAGTAACACATCTTTGTTTTTGTGCAGCTAAATCAAAAGTGTAATGCATTTTTCAATAAGGTTGGCAAAGTACGTCCTAATTATGTGATGGAGCCGTCTAATTATGAGAAGATTTTCCAAATCTACGATGGAGGATACCGATTTGGTGTCATGATAACAAATGACTCCGAGTCGCTCAACAATGTCTTTCGGGTTAGCCATAGAATGCCCGTGGCTGCCATAGTGGATGATACGTTCTACAAGATTAACAAATGGTTTGTCGAGCGGCGGAAGCGAGCAATAGACTTAAGAGATGCAAATCAGGTTTTTTCCGACCGGGTTTCGCAAAAGATCAAAAAACAGTGGACCAAAGCTGCACAAATGCGTTTATAGGAGAATGGCCTTCTTGTACTGGAACTAGAATTCTTTCGAGCAAGGCCTGAATTAGGGTTGGGAGGCAAAAACACATCCGTCATGTAATGACCATAGATGAAATGCAAGGTAGGTAAAGGGGGCATCAGGCTCGCCGTTCCACTACCGATAGTAATCGAAGAGGTTTGTAACATTCATAAAAAAATATATTTATTTTCAATTTATACCAACTTACTAAGTAACAAATGCAATGCAGAGTTAAGAAACAGAGCAAATGCGGTAGAAAATGAGCGAGTTATGGCAGAGGCAAGTGGGTCCAGAGGGTCACGGCGTAGCACATCTACAAGCCATTTAGATGCATTTGCTATGTTTGCACAAGAAATGGGAGAGACAGTTGCCATAGGAGGAAAGGCGGTTGGGGTGCAAGGAGAGTCATCTGGAAGCCAACCAAGGAGATCAACTAGTAAGCGTACAAGGGCATATGAAAACCAAGCAGAACCATCTAGTAGGCCATCTTCTGAAACTGGTCGATTTCTCGAATTTAATTTTAGGCGTAATAGTAATAGGTGATTTAAATTCTTCTCATTTGATACATGTTGTGAAGTTGTTTATTTAGATGCTGTTTTCAGAACTATTATATTTGCAATTTGTGTGGACTTTATTAAGACTAAGTTTTTTATAACTTTACTGTTTTGTATCATATTCAAATGTAGACTACATGCATGTCAATACATTAAGTATAAATAAACTCTGAATTGATGAAATAAAGTCTACAAAATAGACATTAAAGAAACTCAAAAAATTTACAACCTAATTTTACAACCCTAATTCATCAAACTAAAATAATACTACTTCTTAGAACCCAGCTCAAATGCATCTAAATTTTAAACCCTAATAATACTACTTCTTAGAACGAGCCAATTTTTCCAGATCTGGATCAGTCACAGTAGATGAAGTGGTAGCCTTACTAGTATAAGTACACGGAACAAACTCATCGTCCGATGTTGGAGGCTCTGGATCAACCTTCCTTTTTTTTCAAACCATAGCCGTAGGAGTTTTCCACAAAGTTATCATCTGAAATTTCATACCTAAGAAATTTCTCCTGTATGAATAATTGGCATTTCTTTTTATCACGGCATACTAGACAGTTGTTCTTTTTTTTTCATTTTTACCTCGACTACTAATTGACTCTCCTCTCGCTAGGCCACGATAGAACGACCTACCTCGGTTGCTATTGTTCATCCTTTTGGCTCCTGAGAAATCGCCTCAAATCGCCTAAAAATCGCCTTCTCTTTCCCTCTTTCCCCCTTTCCCCCTTTCCCTTCCTCTCTTTCTCTTATGTGAGTTGAATGAATTGTGAGAGGGAGGAGAGAGAGATGGGTATTTATAGGATCTGAAATAGTAAAATTTTAAAAAAAAATTGAGGACCGGCCATTTAAAAAAAAATCCAGCTAAGTTGGATATAATTAATAATTTGTATTTAATTTTGGATATTAATAAAAATGTCGGAATGCCTACCAAGTAAAATAGTTGTTGCCCCCTGCTCTAAATATGAGACACAAAAAAGAGAGATATTGCAAGTATATATTTTTTGAAAGGATTTTCTTTTACCTAACTTCTCCATTAATCAATCAGTTCTAATTTATTTTGAGAATTATAAACAAGAAATTAGATATATTATTGTCTGTTCTTGCTAAGTTTAGGGGGGGGGGGGGGCGCACAGTTAGGCAGCAACTAAATTTCTAAAATTAAAGATATATATTAAGAAAAGAAAAATCATAATCATAGAGGGGCCAAGTCCTCTTTGTTTAAGAGTAAGTTTTAGAGACCAATCATAACACTAATCTTTTCTTGACAACTTTATGGGAGAGGCAACAATTTTAGGCAGCAACTAAAATTTCTAAAATTAAAGATATTAAGAAGAAAATTTCATAAACATCCTGTGTTAAAAAAATGTTTTATAGATTCATTATATGAATCAAAATTAAATGTGAATTAGGCTATTAATGGGTCAATATGTTATTTTGGGCCGTATGGACATGTGAGCCGAATTTAAATGTGATTTGATCTATTTTGGAAAACTGTCATCTTCACTTTCTCTATTTTTTTTTTGAACTTTCACAGAGGTTGCGAAGTTGTAACGGAGAATTAAATTGTTAATCTTTGAATAACCAACTGTCTTAAAATTTTTTTTTCTAGCCAACTGTGCTACCTCTCCTTTCTCTGTGTTATTTGTGAAAATTGTGATTTCTAAAAATTACCCGATACACCATCGATCAAATGCACACACATGTATTTATTTACAAGTACAAAACTCTTAAGTGTTTTATAAAAAAAAAAAGAGTGAAACAATTTTCGAAACCTAGAAGAAGGTCGTCATGATTTTGTGGTGCTAGCACACGACTTATGAGTTCTAACCATTCATGTGGATATCAGTAAAGACGAAACTGTCATTGTTAAATGTTGTGCAATGTCAACCATTTTCCAAACCTACAAGCAAAATGAGTAAAAATAGAAAAAAAACACACACAAGTTATCATTAGACGTGAAACACTATTTTGCTATATTGTTTCTCTACATTTCTAGTGGTAAATTAATTATATCTTAGATATAACTTACACATAAATTTTGATTCGAATAAAAATTAAAATTTTTGGAATTTGACATCCTACAATCTATTCGTTTACCAACAGACACACATCTCCTCTTTATTTTTCATAAATTCATTATAAGGGACACCAAAATTTCTTTTAAAGTCACCGCCTCTTGCACTATTCATTTTTTTTATTAAAGGGCTCCGGTACATCTCAGCATCTTTTAGATGCTATTTTGAAAAATTGAACCTGCATCCTCTTGAAAGAGAGATGAGGATTCAAGCCTCTTGCACTAATCATAATAGCAAAAAGTTTGAGTTAGCTCCGGAATAACAAAAAGTAGATCGCTATTACGAGTTTGAATGAAAAAGTAGATATTTCCGAACCCTTGGATTAGCTCGGATTATTTCGCTATTTTACTATTTCATTGATTTGTTAGTTTGCGGCTGTTCTGAAGCTTTAAGTTAGCTGTTAACTTCGCTATTTCATCCAAACGCACCGTCACAAAGATGATTTTCTTTGCTAATTTTTCCCACACTTTGTACCAATCTTTTTTATTAGGATTATTTTTTGATAGATTTGATTGATTTAACTATTAAATTGATATGATATTTTAATTAATGTATAATAAACTTAAGAGGCACCATTTAACAAATGTAATTGAAGAAGACATTTTAGGCTTGCTTGTGAAAGGTTAAACTGTTATTTAAAATTTTGAAGTTTCCAAAAAACTAATCTTCCTTAATCAAAGTCGTTAAGTTTTTCGGACTTATTTTGAATATAAGAGGTTTGCTTCAAGATTCGTGTAAACTTAAATTAAACCGTTCAGACTTCAGACTTCAGACTTATCTAACTCTGTCAGATACCTTGTTTGATCCGAACTCCCAATGACCACAGGTCTTTTCCTATTGGTACTCATACCCCTTGTACCTGGCACAACCATGAATTACGGATTCTAAATCCCCTGGAGAGTGGAGGCTGGCACCTACAAATAGCAACATATTCATCTACCTATAAAGAGTAAAGAGTAAAGACTGGCGTTCCACAATGTCGACCACCTGGTGTATAAATAATTAATTTTCACTTGATATATATTAATTGTACAGGTTCATATTTTCCGACGATGCCAACAATAAGAGACATAATGGGGTTCCACAATGTCGACCGCCTGGTGTATGAGAAACTCATCATGCACCGGACCCCCCTCGTCCTCGCGCGAGATATTGTATGTCTATTCATGTGGCTTGACCAGATGACGGCCATTGACGTTGCACGCAGCATTTTATCGATCAGAAACCCTTCCGCCATTGTTTCCCTAGTAAATGAGGCGGAAGGGATACTGAATTATCTCCAACAAGATGTCGATAACACAAATAGCTTCCACGATTTCCCCTGCCTTACTAGTTTGTTAAATCGATGCATCGACACAAGCTTCTTTGATATCCACAAGGAGCAGCTTCAAAAATCCCTCATGCACAAATTAAACGGGGTTGGAAGAGTTATATTTTACGACCCCTACTATGAGATTTTACATGCGTATGATACTAGTGTAAAGATCGCAGAACAAGATGTGTCGAGGAGGGGCCGGATGCCAATGATTCCCGCATGTCCAACAGAGCTGACAAGGCCATACCGCTTTCCACCGGAGATAGCAGCTCCAGAGGATGACAAGTCTATATTCATCAATCCCTTGGCTGAAGGGGGCATGGTTGACTTCGCTTAGAAAATTAAGCTAGAGATGTGTATTGACAGTACATGCAATTTAGCATTTCATCATAATTAGTCATGTATCTGAGGAAGAGAATCGCTGTGTAGAATTAATTTTGTGGTCATTAATTGTTTAGTTGTTATATTTTTTGTGCGTTTTTAGGTTTCTTGGCATTTAATCAGGGCAGATCTTAATGCTAAGCAATGCAAAGGAGTGAGGTACTCAAGGTTGATATGCTGCATGTATTTCTTGTAAGGATCTCAATTAATAAGAAACAACCTATTGCCTGCCTTCATTTGGTTTTTATTGTTTGTTGTCTTTCGAGCCTGGAGGTGGAGGAGGACTTTTCTTTAATTTCATCATCCAATACAAAGTTTCTAAAATCAACAAATTAATGGGAATGGGATGATATTTAATTTCATGGGAAGAAACACTATATATATATATGCTTGAAAGTTGAAACACACATGGGCACAGGAATTTTGCTTTGGTGTATGTATGCGGATGAGTTGTGCACTCAGTCAAACCCGGTACAACGTACTGTACAAGCTAAGTGGCAGTGGGCATGTAACCACTAACCACGTGGAAATGCCAAAAGAAGTTGGTTAATTTTCTTTTTGGAGATTAAAAGAGGTTAAGACTTAAGAGAGAGCCTGAGGAGGGTACAACAGATGGACGAGTCCGAACACATCCTTCCTCCCGTTCATTACCAGTAGGCTGTAGTCATTTAAACAAAAACCCTACTCTATTTCTATTTCAAGTAGATGATTCGGCTGTCCGTGGTATTGCAGAGGATACTACTCACTCCAGCATGACGTGGTCAATTTGGGTCCGATGCCCATCGGACTCAAAGTGAGTTCGATGAGTTCGATGACCGTCCGATCTGCTTTAAGATTCGCCCGCAACTTTCGCTGCTTCAAAATTCATGCGCCTGAATCTTAAATCAGATCAGACAGTTCCGAAACTCATCGGACCCAAGCTGCTCTTGCATGCTGATGCCAGGGACGAAGCTGATGTATAAGTATAACAGTGGTAGGCACTTGCCTACCTCTGCAATTTTTTTTTTTTTTGGAACGGATCTTTTTTTGGATTTGCCTACCCCATAGCCCAGATCAATAAAAAAAAATGCTCTCAACCCTCCGCTAGCAGAGAGCTAGAGCAGCGATACGCGATACGCGAGAAAAGAAAAAAATTGGAGGACCGTCGCCTCCGCCTGCGCCTGCGCGAAGAAGAAGGATCGCCCGCCGCCTGTTACCGCTGATCGCCGTGCCGCCTGTTACCGCTGATCGCCGTGCCACCTATGCCCGCCTGTGCCAGCCTGCCTGTGCCCGCTAGCTCTAGCCGCCTCTACTGCTGTTCGGTAAATCCCCTTCTACCGTTGTCTTTGTGTGGTAAATTACCAGTACTAGTTTGAATAGGTTTGAACTATGAATTACCAGTACTAGATTAAATCCCCTTCTACTGTTCGGTTTAAATTACCAGTACTATTATATATTGCATATTTGAGACTTTCTTTTGTTGTTCAAAAAGGTTCCTTGGCTTTTATTTGCGAAAATTGTTTAATAAGCTATTGGGGATTGTTGGATGTAGTTTCGTCAGTTCAATTGGTGTCAAATATTTCAGTTGACTGACACATCATCAATGCTTGACATTGGCAAAGACCTAATTTTTTAGCAATAGCAATTAGTTCAAGGTCCAACTCAAACCAAAAAAGGATTACAAATGAAAAAAAAAAATGAAAGCATTCAAACATTAATTAATGATACATTGTTAAGACCTTTCCAATATGACCTTTTCAGTGTAATATTTAGACTTGTAACCTTGAGTTTTCCTCTTTTCAGTGTAATATTTAGACCTTTTAAGGTATAAGAAAAGGAACTTGTTAAAATCTATGACTTTCTGAAGGTACCGGATCAAGAGGTAGACCCACTGGAATTAAAGCTGGCTCTTTCAGTCCCTGTTGTTGTTGTCGTTTGTAATGAATATAATGAAGGTACCGGACCAACTGGAATTAAAGCTGGCTCTTTCAGTCCCAGTGGGTCTAGCTTTAATTCCAGTGGGCCTACCTTCAGAAAGCTGGCTCTTTCAGTCCCTTCTTCAGTGTAATATTTAGCTGGGTCATTGGTCACCATTTCCCTACGCAGCAGGCCCCACTCCCCTCTCTTAAATTCCAACCTCTCCCCAAATCGTCCCCCTCGCGCTCCCTCCTCTTCTCAACTCAAGCATCGCTCTCCTCTGCTTCAGCTCCATCCATGGTGAAGGCGATTAGAGTTTATGAACTCGGCGGCCCCGAGGTATCTTCGATTCTTTTTTTTATTATATAAACTTCACAATTTCGAATTTTGAACTCCTGTTTCTTTTGAAATTAGGTTTTGAAGTGGGAGGAGGTGGAGTTAGGGGAGCCGAAAGAAGGGGAGATTCGAGTGAAGAACAAAGCTATTGGAGTTAATTTTATCGATGTTTACTTTCGCCAAGGGGTTTATAAAGCTGGAGCATTACCTTTCACTCCGGGTATAAAATATAAATATAATTCTTTTATCTAAAAATGTTTTAGATGTTTAATTTACTTACTCGACGACTAGCCTATTGAAGGAAAAGTTGGTTATTTCATGTAAACCTTTGCCAAATTCCAATATATAATATAATGTCTGCTCTCAATATGAGAAATTAAGAAACTAGTTTAATATCCTGGAAACATTTGTTAACATAGGGATGGAGGCCGTTGGGGTGGTGACGGCAGTGGGCCCAGGACTGACAGGGATACAAGTTGGGGATGTAGTCGCATATGCAGGAGAACCGCTGGGTTCCTACTCCGAAGAGCAGATCCTACCTGCCAGCGCTGTGGTCACAGTCCCATCTTCCATAGATTACAGTGTTGCTGCATCTGTCATGCTAAAAGGAATGACTGCACATGTGCTTTTGCATTGAGTCTTCAAGGTTCTTGTTTTTATTTCTTTCTTTAGTTTTGATGCTTTTGTCCTGCCTTTTCGGAGTTGGTTTAGGATGTCAGGTACGGGGGTGTTTGTAGTGTGATACCTTCACATCACCGATTGACATCACTACACAAGTTTGCAATATTGCAATGCTGGCTGTTATGTTCCAGTATTCTGGGGCAGATCCCATTCATTTTCAAAATTTTATGTGCTTATACATGATTTTCTATATAGTTTGGAATAAAATGCTATGGGTGTCGTAAAATTGACACCATACTCAACATGAAAGATTTATACAATTGACCCTAAACCCTAAACCCATAGCTTGAAAGTATAGCTCCACCCCTGCTTGTATTGGGTCTGACTAATGTAGTACTTCTTCCACCAGATGTGCATGCAAGCTCAAGCTGTAAATAGCCTAATTTCTGGAATTCAGCTCAATTAGGCTAGTTTAGCCTTAGTTTATCCTCAACTTTTATATTAGAGAAGCGGAGAATGAAGAAGGATAGGACCTTTGCTCTAGGGGTCGATATCTGCTCATATGTTCCATACAGTTGGCGAGAGGCTGGGACACTCAACTGTTCAAATGTCCAAATTTACCCAGTTAAAACCTCAATTTGTCCTTAACTTGTGCAGCTATTACCTCAACCTTACCAGCTTTTAGTTTTCAATTCAAAACCAAAGAGATTTCAAGAAGAAAAAGAGTTAAAAGATAAAGACATGCTGCACCTGTAATGCAATGATCTTGTATGGCACAAACATGAGGTTCTTTTCATTAGGTCAGGAGCACTCGTATACAAATACTAATTTTGTAATCATACATCAACATGAATATTCTAACTCCATAATCAACACAGGTGGAGGCAGGTCATACGATCCTCATCCATGCTGCTGCAGGTGGTGTTGGCTCGCTTCTGTGCCAGTGGGGGAAAGCACTCGGTGCCACCGTGATCGGGACGGTTTCAACTGAACAAAAAGCAGATCAGGCAAGTCAAGATGGATGCGACCATGTCATAATTTCCACCAAGGAGGACTTCGTGGAAAAAGTTAATGAAATTACAGAAGGCAAGGATGTTGATGTTGTCTATGATTCCATCGGCAAAGATACATTCCAGGTAAAGATAAGAAAAAATTGCTACGCTAAAAATTGGAGGGGAGCTAATGTCCAATTTAATGCTTGCAAATGAACATGGATAATTGACTGCTTTGTAACCTTGGAAATTGTGCTTATGGTTATATATCTCCTTACTTTTGTTTATAAACCAATCCAGAATTTGGATTACTCGAACTAATGTCCTTATCCTTTTCCTTGAATTCACAGTCAACTGCACTTTTGTCCCCATATTTAACAGTAGGATGGTTGGATAATATAGATGGCTGATGAACCTTTTGCAATTAAATTTTCCTTTATTTTATCTTATAAAGTTTAACTTCATTTATTTAATCAATGTCATTTGACAGATTCAGATTTTGTATTCTGATATAGTTGGGCTCAGGTTGTCAAAAGAAGAAAGAAATAATAATTGTAGCAGTACCAGCAACAACAGCAACTGTTATTATACTAATATTTTGTAATAAATTTGGAAATTAATATGTAGATAGATTACCACTTTAACGATATTACTAGATTCTGGACAAAATATGACCAAGTAAATTGTTTTTAATAAACACATGGATCTTTATCAACCCTAAAGTCGAGGGGATACATGGTCATTTTTGGTCAGTCATCAGGAGAACCGGACCCAGTTCCCCTGTCAGAGCTTGCTTCAAAATCACTTTTCTTAACCCGTCCAATTCTAATGGAATACACTGCAACCCGTGATGAGCTCCTGCAATCAGCAGGGGAGCTCTTCGCAAATATTGCATCAGGCATTTTGCGGGTCCGTGTCAACCATACATACCCACTATCTGAGGCAGCCCGTGCTCATGCAGATCTTGAGGCAAGGAAGACTACCGGATCAATTGTGCTTATACCCGATACCTAGAGGGCATTGCATTGCAAGTTGTTTGTAGTTTGTTCCTGCATTTCTAAATTCCAATAAAGAGAAATGAGAATAGCTGCTCATTTTCTTGTCGGTACCTACATCTACTTTATTGTAGATCGTGTGACTTCTACAAGTGATAGTGTGTGATTAGCCATCACTATGTTGGCGGTTCATATTTTATATTGTTATTGGAATTATGGTTGACTATGTTGTTGATAGTTGATACCGTTACCCTGCATGAACCCATAACTAAAACACGAACCTAAATTTATAGGTGAATTTAACACAAGCAGATAATGTTTTTCCGTCTAGCTGTTGTGTTTTCTTTCTTTCCGTTGTAGGAATGTGGTAACACTACATTACAATAGACTCAGCATCTGAGTATCAATATTGATGAAATTAAATTAAAAATAATTTAAATTAATTTAAAGTTAATTCAAAAATATTGTACTTGACACTTGTGTAATTAATTTTAATTATTTTAGCGTCCAGAAAATGAAAAAAACAATCCCATACATCCTATATATTAATTTTGGAACTAATGAGCGAATAGAAGTCGATCTTTTTGCCAGCATGATAACTCCCGAAATTTTTACATATAACATTTATTAAAAAAAAAAAAATCAAAATACTCATGTTTCTTGGCATTTCGAATTCTACCCAAACTGCAATGATGTTCTGCGTCCTCTAATACTAAAGTCCGTACAATGCCGACGCAGCCGCATAATATTTTTTTTTTGTCTAACTAAAACAGAACCACGTGGGTGGGGATATCTCAAAGAAAGATATTGTTTTTTTGGTTTCTTGGAATGCGCATCCGATATCTCGAAGAAACAGATTGTTTTTTAAACCGACGAACTTATATATAGGACTTATTACTTGCATAATAACGAACTAAATATTGTGCTCTGGAAATCCCGAAATTTTTATTAATAGAAAATAAAATAAAAAAATATTGACATTGAAGAACGTTTTCGCTGGATTTCGAGATGTAGCAAAAACGTGATGGTCCATATCATCACGGCCCGATTAGCAACGAACGATTAGGAACGATAAATAAGCAAAACACGGGCCGTTATGGTCTAGAACGGCCAGGGAGGCGAAGAAAAAAAAATCAGACCGTTATGCTCCATAACGGCCAGAGAGGCGCGGAAAAAAAAATGGGCCGTTATGCTTCATAACGGCCAGGGAGTCACGAAAAAAAAATTAAATCTTAGCCGTGATGAACAACAACGGCCAGGATTTGTTTTATTTTTTTTTCTGTGATCTCGTACGGTTTTGCAAAATGCCGTAACATTACAGCCTTCATTTTGTTTCTACATAATTTCTTCTTGGAGTTATAACGAGCTTTGTTTTTGTGAAAGGTAAAGTACGCTCAACTCTTAATCTTTTATAGCTATAAAAAAAGCCTCTTAATCTCTTATGAAGATATGGGCCAAATGGCCAATATGCCCGCTTTTCAATTCTAACCAATTTTTATAGCTCAATTTTTGCAAATCTGCGCCGAAATTTTTATTAATAGAAAAAAAATATCCTGGCCGTTGTTGTCCATCACGGCCAGAATTTTTATTTCCGCATCTCCCTGGCTGTTATGGAGTATAACGGCCCGGTTTTTTTTTTCTTCGCCTCTCTGGCCGTTCTGGACCATACGGCCCCGTGTTTTGCTTATTCATCATTCCTAATTGTTATCGTTCGTTGCTAATCGGGCCGTGATGGTCTGGACGTTATGGACCATTACGTTTTTGCTACATCTCAAAATCCAACGAAAACGTTATTCAATATCGATATTTTTTTATTTTTTTTCTATTAATAAAAATTTCGGCTGGAAATCCATGCATGCATGATTTCATGATTGCTGCCACGTTGGTAAGAAAGTATAATACCGTAGAAATAAAGCAAAAAAATTCTCTCTAAATCAAAGACCGCATCCTCTCTGAGATATCTCAAAGTTTTGAGTAGAAAAAAAAAGGAAAATTTTGGGACCGCTTGGGCATTATGCGGCCTCTTAACTGGAGCCGCATCGGCATTGTGCGGACTCTAGTCTTTGGAGTCACAAAATGCCCCTGCAACCTGAGTATTTGTAATCTTTTTATGCTATAAATAAAAATTTCAGTAATAACTCAAAGTGATTTCATTAAAACAAAAAAAATTGCTATTTGTGAGAATTCTCATATTATCTTAAAATTTGAAAAAAAAAAAATTGTTGAAAATCCATGAACGGTCAAAAATCGCTTATCAGGAACGGAATGGGGCAATACTGACTCAGGTGATACTGATAGTACCACTAATCAGGATCGGTTATGGAGCCGATACAGATTCAACAATCAGGAACGGTCGTTTAGTATTAACTGATACTGATTCCCTAATCAGGAACGGCCTTTTGGTATTAGCCGATACTGATATTAAAATCAGGAACGGATTTTAAGTAACAACCGACACTGATTTTAGACATCAGGAACAGTTGTTTAAACAACCGTTCCTGTTTGTCTTTTTTTTTTTTTTTGCTGGTCAATAATTAATATGCCACAATCACAAACAAAAGACACCAAACAAGTTAATTGTCATAAAAAATTATCCAAATTACATGTTATTCAAATTACATGTCATATATCCACAAAACACACAAAACACATCAAATTATCCAAGTTAATTGCCATCAAAAATCTATTTACTTGACTTAAATAAAAAATGCTTCTCTTTCTTGCAACCTATAACTAATATAAAGGATGGTACCACCCGAGAAGAGATGACATTCAATTGACGAGGCCTATTCAACGTAATCAACCTCACATTGCCACTTCACCTAGCAAACGTGAGTTGAAAAAAACTCAGCATAGTTGATAAAATATAATTGCACAGCATACCTCAGTTATAAGAATATTAAAGGTCTCAATACATTTCTGTAATATAACTTCCATGTTGTGTATTACCTACCCATTTATGGTTTTTCCCACATTCTGTGACATTTACTTTGTTAATTTTCACTTAAACTTAGTCAGCAGCTGACAGTTTATCGGTTTCTGGTAAGACTGATTGCAGAAGTCATTTTCCAGAGATTAGCTTCATCAAATTTGCATTTCTTTTTGTGAACATGCATGTCAAGGTATCTATTACATGCTCGAGAAGTTTCAGATCCATTGAAAGTCCAGAGCTATGTCAAATAAGTGATTTTATAAGAGGGTATTTGCTGGTATTTTCTGAGTTTAGCTGCTGTCAGCCAATCTTTAAAAATTCATTCTGGACAATCTACAAAGCCAAATTTTTTGTTCTTTTTATGGAAATGTAAAAGATAGTCTAAAATACATGCTTGCCAAGTTTCAGGATTTTTGTAATTTTCTAACTATTTTTAACAGATGCTTGAATGCAGGGGCAGATTGGTAAAAGATGCAGAAAACAACATTTTTTGTTTGTATTTTCAGAAAGCAAACTTCAAAAATAGCTGGTAAATCATAGAAAAATGTTATGAATATAAAATTTGGATCTAAAGTGTGTGTTTTAGAGTCCTCTATCTGACTGTTCAAATGGATTTTTGGTTTGGACTTCTGATCAGCCTGCACTGGCTGATCTGTCACAGAAGGTCATTTGGGGTTTTTTAGGTACCAGTAGGTGCTTACATAGGTTAAGCTTAGTTCCTATGCTGGTACAAGCATGGTTTGATTTGTTTGGCTTAGTGACATGTCTTTTACCATACTACAATCTACATGCATGATTTTTTTGGAATTTTCTTAATTATTTGGTTGAGTCCAGGGACTCATTGCAGGAACTCGGGTTAATTAGGCTAACCTAGGCTTATGAACTAATTTATGCAGAATATTACCTAGATATAGATCTATGAAGATTTTCTTGAAAGCCAAGCCAGAATATAGCACAAGGCTGAGTCAACAGAGCACAGTGCAACAATGAGCACAGTTAAAGGATCCATATACCATCCTTTGAAAGCTAGGCCATTCGATGTACTTCAATTGACTAGGCTGTTCAGCCAAAAACTGAAAAAATTATCTCAAGCACCTACAATTCACTGTCAATTTCAAGTAAGAATTTACCACAATTGCCATTTAATGAAAAAATTGATACTGATAACAATTCACACTAATTGCCATTTAAAGTATATACTTGGGTAACAGCTGCTTGAAAGATAAATAATTACATTATATTAAAACAAGTAAAAAAGAACCTAATGTATTGTTATCAAAGTTCTCCAGCCATTAGACCAACTTCTAATCAGTCTAATTCAGTTAACCTTCAATTAGTGCATTCAAGCCTTGAGATTTATTTATAAAATTGACTGATAGTTTAGCATAATTTTGCGTAATTACCACCAACTGAAGCAATTAGTCAAAAATATACTACCAAAAAGTCATGAAACTCAGTACTTTGTACTATCAACACTGTTATAGTGTATAACTGAAAATTCTAAAAATTAAATTTTGTATACAATAGAAAAAACCCAAATAATGGAAAACAAAGAAAAGATGTGCAATGGTCCTTTGTAGGGAAGGAGTGTAGGTCCGATGGGCATCGGACCTACCTCAGTTCGACGGGTTTAATAACCATTGATTTTCTTTTAGATTCGTGCGAAATACTTTAAAACCCGTGCATTTATATTTCAATTTTCGTGCGCACAAATCACTGTGTTATTCTACGGTAGATCTGCCCATCGGAACCAAACTAGGTCCGATGGGCATCGGACCTACACCTTTCTCCCTTTGTAGAGGATACTACTCACTCTAGCATGCTGATGCAGCACTGACATCTTCAGCATTGCCACAGAAGATCCTAATTCATAAATAGTATCCGTTTCGTATTCGTTTCATTTGCTACTTTGCTACTGATCCACCGATCCACTGATCCGTGCTTCTAGACTCGGACAGGGAGTCAGGGACAAAATAAGCTAAGCAATGAACTCGGGATCGGGAGGTGTCGCTTTCAAACTCAGCGTCATTGCTCCCCATTTCCCTACGCAGCGGGCCCCACTCCACTCTCTTAAATTCCAACCTCTCCCCAAATCGTCCCCCTCGCGCTCCCTCCTCTTCTCAACTCGAGCATCGCTCTCCTCTGCTTCAGCTCCATCCATGGTGAAGGCGATTAGAGTTTATGAACTCGGCGGCCCCGAGGTATCTTCGATTCTTTTTTATTATATAGACTTCACAATTTCGAATTTTGAACTCCTGTTTCTTTTGAAATTAGGTTTTGAAGTGGGAGGAGGTGGAGTTAGGGGAGCCGAAAGAAGGGGAGATTCGAGTGAAGAACAAAGCTATTGGAGTTAATTTTATCGATGTTTACTTTCGCAAAGGGGTTTATAAAGCTGCGGCATTTCCTTTCACTCCGGGTATAAAATATAAATATAATTCTTTTCTCTAAAATTCTTTTAGATGTTTAATTTACTTACTCGACGACTAACCTACTGAAGGAAAAGTTGGTTATTTCATGTAAACCGCTGCTAAATTCCAATATATAATATAACGTCTGCTCTCAATATGAGAAATTAAGAAACTAGTTTAATATCCTGGAAGCATTTGTTAACATAGGGATGGAGGCCGTTGGGGTGGTGACGGCAGTGGGCCCAGGACTGACAGGGAGACATGTTGGGGATGTAGTCGGATATGCAGGACGACCAATGGGTTCCTACTCTGAAGAGCAGATCCTACCTGCCAGCGCTGTGGTCACAATCCCATCTTCCATAGATTACAGTGTTGCTGCATCTGTCATGCTAAAAGGAATGACTGCTCATATCCTTTTGCGTCGAGTCTTCAAGGTTCTTGTTTTTATTTCTTTCTTTAGTTTTGATGCTTTTGTCCTGCCTTTTCGGAGTTGGTTTAGGATGTCAGGGGGGTGTTTGTAGTGTGATACCTTCACATCACCGATTGACATCACTGCACAAGTTTGCAATAGTGCAATGCTGGCTGTTATGTTCCAGTATTCTGGGGCAGATCTACATGGAGTGAATGGGGTCAATTGACCCCCATTCATTTTCAAAATTTTATGTGCTTATACATGATTTTCTATATAGTTTAGAATAAAATGCTATGAGTGTTGTAAAATTGACCCCCATACTCAACATGAAAGTTTTATACAATTGACCCCCAATGTGTGTTTAACCCCCATAGCTTGAAAGTCTGGCTCCACCCCTACTTGTATTGGGTCTGACTAATGTAGTACTTCTTCCCCCAGATGTGCATGCAAGCTCAAGCTGTAAATAGCCTAATTTCTGGAATTCAGCTCAATTAGGCTAATTTAGCCTTAGTTTGTCCTCAACTTTTATGTTAGAGAAGCGGAGAATGAAGAAGGATAGGAGCTTTGCTCTAGGGGTCAATATCTGCTCATATGTTCCATACAGTTGGCGAGAGGCGGGGACACTCAACTGTTCAAATGTCCAAATTTACCCAGTTAAAACCTCAATTTGTCTTTAACTTGTGCAGCTATTACCTCAACCTTACCAGTTTTTAGTTTTCAATTCAAAACCAAAGAGATTTCAAGAAGAAAAAAAGTTAAAAGATAAAGACATGCTGCACCTGTAATGCAATGATCTTGTATGGCACAAACATGAGGTTCTGTTCATAACGTCAGGAGCACTCGTATACAAATACTAATTTTGTTATCATACATCAACATGAATATTCTAACTCCATAATCAACACAGGTGGAGGCAGGTCATACGATCCTCATCCATGCTGCTGCAGGTGGTGTTGGCTCGCTTCTGTGCCAGTGGGGGAAAGCACTCGGTGCCACCGTGATCGGGACAGTTTCAACTGAACAAAAAGCAGATCAGGCAAGTCAAGATGGATGCGACCATGTTATAATTTCCACCAAGGAGGACTTCGTGGAAAAAGTTAATGAAATTACAGAAGGCAAGGGTGTTGATGTTGTCTATGATTCCATCGGCAAAGATACTTTCCAGGTAAAGATAAGAAAAAATTGCTACGCTAAAAATTGGAGGGGAGCAAATGTCCAATTTAATGCTTGCAAATGAACATGGATAATTGACTGCTTTGTAACCTGGAAAATTGTGCTTATGTTTATATATCTCCTTAATTTTGTATACTAACCAATCCAGAATTTGGATACTCGAACTGATGTTCTTATCCTTTTCCTTGAATTCACTGTCAACTGCACTTTTGTCCCCATATTTAACAGTAGGATGGTTGGATAATATAGATGGCTGATGAACCTTTTGCAATTAAAGAAAGGGGCTTTTCCTTTATTTTATCTTATAAAGTGTAACTTCATTTATTTAATCAATGTCATTTGACAGATTCAGATTTTGTATTCTGATATAGTTGGGCTCATGTTGTCAAAAGAAGAAAGAAATAATAATTGTAGCAGTACCAGCAACAACAGCAACTGTGATTATAATTATATTTTGTAATAAATTTGGAAATTAAGATGTAGATAGATTACCACTTTAACGATATTACTAGATTCTGGACAAAATATGACCAAGTAAATTGTTTTTAATAAACACAGGGATCTTTATCAACCCTAAAGTCGAGGGGATACATGGTCAGTTTTGGTCAGTCATCAGGAGCACCGGATCCACTTCCCCTGTCAGAGCTCGCTTCAAAATCACTTTTCTTAACCCGTCCATCTCTAATGGCTTACACTGCAACCCGTGATGAGCTCCTGCAATCAGCAGGGGAGCTCTTCGCAAATGTTGCATCAGGCATTTTGCGGGTCCGTGTCAACCATACATACCCACTATCTGAGGCAGCCCGTGCTCATGCAGATCTTGAGGCAAGGAAGACTAGCGGATCAATTGTTCTTATACCCGATAACTAGAGGGCATTGCATTGCAAGTGGTTGGTAGTTTTTTTTTTTGAGAGAAAAAGTGGTTGGTAGTTTGTTCCTGCATTTCTTTATTCCAATAAAGAGAAATGAGAATAGCTGCTCATTTTCTTGTCGGTATTGTAGATCGTGTGACTTCTTTAAGTGATAGTGTGTGATTAGCCATCACTATGTTGGCGGTTCATATTTTATCATTGAGACTGTACCAATGCTATTGGAATTATGGTTCACTATGTTGTTGATAGTTGATACCGTTACGCTGCATGAACCCATAACTAAAAAACAAACCTAAATTTATTGGTGAATTTATTTATTTACTGTACGATGATGATCGGACGGTCATCACATCAAATACTATATCTTAAGGCTGGTGATCTTGTTTTGTGGGTTCAAAACTATGAAAGTGTAAGAGTTGTTTTAAAATAAGATCAACACACCAACAATGCCTAGTCATATCCTTGTTCTTTTAGAATAAGATCAACACACCATCAATAAGATTAACACACCTGGCAATTTTGTGTGTTGATTTTCATTGCTTTTTGATAACATACCAAAGCGAGTACTTTTCATGATTATTTTGAATTTTTGTAATTATTAATACTACAAAAACTATTGTTATGATGTATCATTCAAAAGAGTTGTAAGTTGATCATTTCTCTCAGTATAACAAATGTTTACGACAAAATTGTTCAAATTTATTTGTGACAATGACGGATCTGAAGCTTAATTAGAGATTTAGAGGTAGTTAAGTTACCTCTATGAATTAAAAATTAATTTTTTGTCAATTATATTTTACAATTTTTATAAGTACTCTTATAAAATAAAATTAACTTACAGTACAATAATTTATTAAGCGTCTCTAATTTTAATTTTCTAGTACCGTCTCTGACTCCAGATGAAAGTGCTCAGCTAATATGGATTCATTTTGCTACTGCACAGTTTAATTCGCACAGTGTCGATTTCTCAAATAATCTTTTGTTAAATGTTAAATTTTTCATATCCGAGAAAGATTTAAAAAAAAAAAAAAGATGTGTCCAATCATTTTATAAAATACAATTTGTAGTTTAGAAAATGTCAGTCTTGTGCAACGCTTAAACAAAATTTGAATATATGTTCCTTTTAAAATAATTTTGGAACTTACAGACTTAGTTCTCATTGAAAGTTCCCCTTCTTTTATTTCCTTTTTAGTGAAAGAAGCAGGGATTTTTTTTTTTATATAAATTCAGTTTATTTTTAATATATCGTCTTAGTCAAGAAATATATTAAACTAGATGCATGCCTCGCGTTGATTCGGCCACAGCTGTTCAGAAGCATATAGAAAGTTTTGACAAGACAAGTATATAGATCAATAGTTGATACACTGCAACGGTAGAACTTTAACTATACATAAACGAAGAATAAATTTACAGAGACAACAAAAACTGTACAGCTGGAAGTATTAGTTGAGTATTCTTTTGTTGCTATATTTCTAAAACTCAATATAAACATAATTTTAACATAAAATAGATCGTATCGAACAGTTGCGTGCAACTTCCAACCTTTTTTTTAAGAAAAATGTACCTGCAACCTGTACATTAAAGGAACATTAGTTTAAAAAAACAATGATTAGTGCTGCATATGTCAATATTCATGCTCTAAAGATGCGAGTACTTTTAAGTTGGTTGTTGACTTCTTATTCATCAATTTAGAAAATACGGAGTAAGATCTGCATCAGAAAATACATAGTATGATCTGCATGTACCAGTACATACTACATTACTCAAGGGTTTGGCTAAAAATACTTTTGCTTATAGTTAAAAGTAGAAAACATTAATCCAATTACAATGCCAAATACTGAAAATTTTACCACCTAGGATTTTTCTAGAAGTAACGATTTGTAAAGGTGAGCATAATGTCGTGGTGTATAACACTTGTAATCGGGCTGTGCAAGAAGGGTGGAACTGAGAAGGTCATGATTTCCAAAAGACAAGAGGTCAATGTCGTGACCGACAACACTCTAATAATGGGCTGTGCAAGAAAGTTGAAACAGAGAAGGCATTAGATTTTCTAGATGTCATGATTTTCAAAGGGATTGAGCTTAATATCATGGCCTACAAACTCTTATCATGACATGATTTCCAAAGGGCATGAGACCTAATGCTTTGACCTACAACACTCTTATAGATGGACAGTACCAGCAAGGGTCAAACTGGGAGGGTGTTGGATTTTCTGCATGTGATGATTTTCAAATTGCATGATGCTAATGTCGTGATGTATAACACTCTTATAACTGTGTTGTGCAAGAGTGGTGAAGTCCAAAGGGCATTTGATTTTCTAGAAAATCATGGTTTCAAAATTGCATCAGCCATATGTCATGACATACAACATTCTGATAGCTGAGATGTGCAAGGAAGATGAAATTGAGAAGGCATTGTATTTTCTGCATGTCATCATTTCCAAATGTTAGGAGCTCGATGTTGTGACCTACATTGCTCTTATAAATGGGTTGTGCAAGAAAGGTAAAACTGAGAAGGCATTGGAGTTTGTAAATGTCATGATTTCTAAAGGGCTTAAGCCTAATGTCATGGACCTACATCACTCTTATAGATAAGATATGCAAGAAAGGTGAAATTGAGAAGGAATTGGATATTCTTGATGACATGATTTGCAAAGGACATGAGCCTACAACACTCTTATAACTGGGTTGCGCTAGAAAGGTGAAACTGAGAAGGCATTGGATTTTCAACAAATCATGATTTTCAAAGGGAATGAGCCTTATGTAGTGACCTACAACACTTTTGTAGCTGTGCTATGCTAGAAAGGTGAAACTGAGAAGGTGTTGGGTTTTCTACAAATCATGATTTCCAAAGGGAACACTCTTATAAATGGGATGTGCAAGGATGGTGTAATTGATAACGCATTGGATCTTTCACATTATATGATTTCAAAATTGAGCATCTATATTAGATTTCAGAAAATAAATTGAACATCTCAACAGATTTCCAAATATAGCTTTGTGAAATAAAAAAAGGAAAAAAAAAAAAGATGAGAAGAATACCTCGACACGTGTAGAAAGCTTAAGGCACAAATGTTGTTATTGTATATTCCTATTGTTGAGAACAATTCAATTAACAAACAATAAATAGTCTGAATAGGATATATGATCAGTAAGTAGTAATAAACACCAAATAGACCCAAATTTATACAACTCAGATTTAAGATAATATTAAATATCATCAATTGGAATCCTAGCAAGAATTGTTATTGAAATTATCAAATTAGTAATTACTTTTACTGCAAATACCGTGCATCATGATTCAAAAGCATAATTTTTTAGTAATAACCTACAGACAAATAAGACATCAAAAATACAATATTCATAGTCATAGAGCATATACACACTGATATGTAATGTGCAAAGAAATTTAGAGAATTTTGCGATACTCCATCAGTCAGCCCTCTCTATCAAATTTGGAGGTATATGACACATGTGTCTTGTTATCCTAAAATTTAATGTATTAAAAAGGGGAGTTAGTACTAACAGTAATGCCATGTCACATCTTTTCTTTTTTAAACCTTAAATTCATTGTATCAAAGAGGTATGATTACACACTTTGAATGCAAAAGAAATTCGGTTCCTTTGCTGCTGAATAATCTTGCACAATCGACGTAAAACAGGAGAAACAATCATGCAAACAAAACCAAAATAGCAAAGTTATTGAGGGTAATCAGTTCAATACTAAGAAATGGAACGACGATGAAGCATTAGTTACAAAGAACGACAAAACAACATTCAACACTAACTCACAACTGATAAAAATAAAGCTTCAGGGTTGTGCCTAGCGATGCAATGGAAAATATTCAATTATTTAGTAAATTAGTAAATGTCTCTGAAAGGTACCTTAGGTTGTGAATAATCCATCTCAAATTTGCTTTCGGGTTCTTCCTCACAACCCTGCTTCTCTTGTAGTAGGCTTGAAGAAAGACCGTTGTTGCATAAAACACTTTGTATGGAAAATTGTTGGAGTGAAGGACTAAATTGGACTACCCTTTAGGCACACATATAACACTGAATTTACAGGTTATTTTTAAATATTGTCTGTGCAAGAGAAGTGAAACTGAGAAGGTATTGAATTTTTTATTATTCAAAGGGTGGCTGAGATGAAATTGATAAGGTTTTCTTTGAAACAAGAACAGTCCAATTTCGTTGCTGATAATACTCTTAGACCAGTACTTTAACTGACACCCACATTCAAAGCTTGTCTGATCCAAAATTAAGCGTCGAGTCTAGAACCTACAACCTCACTCTCCCATTTTATTTCTTCCTGTTCTTTATTTTTACATGAGAACTTGTGGCTAAACATTGATGTACCAGTGGTCCTTTAATCCCAACTGTTACATTCAGCGTATAATCAGTCTTAGACTGACATGATCGAAATGCAATAAGCTCAAATTTAATGCAATCACCAAAAAAATAATATATAATCATTGTTTATAGGGCACAAATATGTATACTAACCTTCTTTGATTTTTTGCAAGGCAGAAAGAGTCCTTTTTGCTCCTTACGCTTGAGAAACTGCAACCAATTGTTAAGAAAACACATTTAAAAAAAGACCAGATTTAACTAATACACCAAACTCTATAAAAAATACTAAAAAGAAAAGATACGTTATCATGGGATAAAATAAAAGCATTATAAAATGAGAGAGTAAAATTGACCAACTCAAGCTCTATCAAAGAAAACACTAAATAGAAGATAGATTTGGAAATTCCTAAAGTACTGAATGTATTTTATAAATGTCCCAAATCAAAGTCACTTTGATTTTTAACTACCATTAAGTGCAAACTCTTTGAGCATGCAGGTACATTTCGGCAAACTTCTTGAGCATAAGTAATCAACGTTATTGATTTGGTATCAAACAAAATGGTACTCCTTGAGCATGCAGGCATTACTGATTTGGTAAAATATCAATAATACCTAAATTGACATGAAAACATTGAAGACTTGAGCATGCCTAAAGTTGACTATAAGTTAATTAATTTTAGAGATTGAAATTAAGCATCACAGGAACACAAGACTCCCCAAACCTCCCTCCCTTTCTTTTATTTTAATCGAATATTTTCTATAACTTACATGAGAATACAGGAATACTCTTATAGATGAGAAGATTAGTAATCAGGCAACAATCTGCCATATTACTTCATTCCTTTCCTAGCCTATTTCTTTCTATATCTTTTACAAAGCAATAAACATAAAGTTGGTAAAATTGATTCGGCTCCAGCTGGTGATTCGGCTCACCTTCCATCTTTGGTAGAATTGATTGCTTTCAATATTTCGTGCCCACCTTCCATCTTTGTATAGCAGAGATTTCCTGTGGCACTCCAACACTCCCCCTCAAGTTGGTATGTACGGATCTGTCATGGCCAACTTGCTTAGTATGCCATGGAATATCTTGCTCGAGGTTGCCTTAGTGAGAATGTCTGCAAGCTGTTCTTCTGACTTCACATATATTAGTCGAATTATCTTTGCTTCGATATTTTCACGGAGATAATGTCTGTTAACCCCAACATGTTTGGTTCGATCATGTTGAACTGGGTTGTGAGAGATATCAATTGCTGCTTTGTTGTCACAAAATAAGTCCATCTCTTTATTAGGTGGGAAGCCAAGTTCTGTCATTAGTTTCTTGAGCCACATGAGTTCACAAATTCCTTTAACCACCCCTTTTAGTTCGGATTCAGCACTTGACAGAGCAACAGTGTTTTGCTTCTTACTCCTCCAAGTAACTAGGTTCCCTCCTACGAAAGTAAAATATCCAGATGTTGACCTTCTGTCAGTAACATTCCCGGCCCAGTCAGCATCTGTATATCCCATCACATCTAAATGCCCATTCTTTAGAAATTGAATTCCTTTTCCTGGAACTCCCTTCAAATACCTTATTATTCTCATGACAGTCTCCATGTGTTCTTCACTTGGATTATGCATAAACTGACTTACCAGGCTTACTGCATAAGCAATGTCCGGTCTCGTATGTGATAGATATATTAACTTCCCCACTAACCTTTGATATCTTTCTTTGTTCGCGGGTACTTGATCTAGATGTTCTTCCAGCTTAAGATTCTGGACTAATGGCGTGTCCGCTGGCTTGCAATCAAGCATCCCAACCTCTGCTAGTAGATCGAGAATATACTTTCTTTGAGAGAGAGTAATACCTTGTTTTGACCTCATTACCTCAATACCAAGAAAGTACTTAAGTCCTCCTAAGTTCTTCATTTCAAATTCTCTTGAGAGTCTCTCTTCAAGTCTCTTTATTTCGTCCCTGTCATCACCTGTAATTATCATGTCATCTACATATATTATCAAAACAGTTAGTTTCCCTTGCCTTTTCTTAAAGAATAGAGTGTGATCAGAATCACTCTGTTCAAACTCATAACTTTTCATAGCATTACAAAATCGACCAAACCATGCCCGAGGTGACTGCTTGAGACCATACAGCGCCTTATGCAACCGACACACTACCGGTCGATGTCCCGTGTTTACATACCCGGGAGGAGGATCCATGTAGATTTCCTCCTTTAAGTTGCCATGTAAGAAAGCATTCTTTACATCAAATTGATGTAATGGCCAATCCAGATTTGCTGCAAGAGATAACAAAACTCGAATAGTATTAAGTTTAGCAACTGGAGAGAAGGTTTCCTGAAAGTCAATGCCATAGGTTTGTGTGAAGCCCTTCGCAACTAATCTTGCTTTATATCTCTCAACTTCACCATTTGCACCAAACTTTATTGTATAAACCCATTTACACCCAACTGGTTTTTTTCCTTTTGGTAATTCCACTAATGACCAAGTTTTATTTTTGTTTAAAGCTTCCATTTCTAAATCCATGGCTTGTACCCATTTAGAATCTTTTAAGGCTTCTTCCACATTTTTTGGTACTTCTAGGGACAACATTTTTTCACTAAAGTCTTTCAACGGCTGAACCAAATTTTCTGTGCTTACATAATTCACTATTGGGTATTTAGTCACAACACTTGTTCCATCTTCCGGAACATACCGGTTTGGTGGTTTTCCTCTATTTGTTCTCGGTGGTAGAGTATAGTTAGAGATACTTACCTGTGGATGATCCTCAGGAGATCCCGGCTCTTGTGGTATTTGGTCCATTTGTATCATTTCTTCAGCTGTATTTATCCAAACTCGTCTATTCTCTCCTCGTTTAAACACCTTTTGTTGTAGATTTGGATTAGACTCAATCTCCTGCACAACCTGTGGGTCCGAATCGGACCCGACCCGAGTTGAATCAGATCCTTTTGGATCAGACCCGATCAGATATTGTTCATCAGACCCGACCTGGTTTGAACCGGTCAGATTCGGTCTATGGTCAATTTTACCAGGTTCAGATTGTTTAGTGGCTAACGGATCCGAGCAAGAAATATTTGGATTATGGTTCGGGTTTGAATATTGTAAGGCATGCATAACCTGCTCAGAATATTCGCTCTCATTCATGCTCTCCCCCTGAGGCGAATATGTGGGAAAAAAAGGTTCAGTTTCAAGAAATGTCACGTCCATGGTGACATACCATTTTTTCTCAACCGGGTCATAGCACTTGTAGCCCTTCTTATGTAACCCAATACCTAAGGACACGCATTTAATTGCACGAGGCTCTATTTTAGATCTTTGGTGTTTTGGAATATGAACAAAGGCAACACACCCAAATATTTTTGGAGGTAAACTTTGGACCGAAGGTATTGCAACAAAGTTTTGAAGAGTTTTTAATGGAGTTTGAAAATTATTTGCTTTTGTGGGTAACCGGTTAATCACATAGACAGCCATACTAACAGCACTATCCCAAAAAATATTCGGCACTTTATATTCAAACAACAAAGCTCTAGCTGTTTCAAGTATATGTCTATTTTTCCTCTCAGCTACCCCGTTCTGTTGTGGTGTTCCAACACATGATGTCTCATGAATTATTCCCTTCTCACCAAAAAACTCTTTAAGAACCCCATTTACAAATTCACCCCCATTATCACTTCTAAAAAATTTAATTCCTCTGCCATATTGGTTCTGTATCATGTTATAAAATCCTTTAAAAACCTCAATCACTTCATCCTTCTTTTTCAGCAAATATACCCAGGTCATGCGAGTACAATCATCAATAAACAAAACAAACCATTTATACCCACAAATTGAAGTTACCGGGGATGGGCCCCAAACATCAGAATGAATAAGATCAAAAGGAGCAATACTCTTATTACTACTAGTTGGATATGAAGCACGATGGCTTTTTGCTTTTATGCAAGTTTCACAAGAGAACATAGAATTCTTTAAACCCGAAAAAAACGAGGGTAACAGTTTTTCCATATAGCCAAAAGAGGGATGTCCTAACCGTCTGTGCCACATCCATATTAGTTTCTCTGAACTTGAACCCCCAATTGCTATATTTGCTTTTCCAATTTTCAAGTCTTCTAAATGATACAAACGACCTTTCTTAATACCATGGCCAATGATCTCCTTCGTGAGGATATCCTGAAATACACAATAATTAGGAAACATGAGAATCACACAATTCAATTCCTCGGTTAACTGACCAACAGATAGGAGTTTAGTAGACAAAGATGGCACCAACAGTGCATTCTTAAGACTAAAGGAATTTGACAGATGCACATCTCCTGTGCTTTCTACTGGGTATTCCATTCCATTAGCATTTAAAATCCCATCTCGTATAGGTTTTCTTAAGTTAATCAGATCATTTCTTGAAAAAGTCATGTGGTCAGTTGCCCCAGAATCAATGACCCAACTATTTAAATATTTTTCAGATGATAATTTCATACCTTGACCTGCTTGTTTACCTGCTATTTCAGTTTCTGAAACAAAACCTGCATTACCATAGTTTTCTGCTCGAATCAGATGTGCCTGACCCGACCCAGATGCAACCTCCTGCTGAATGCTGCCTTGGTGCGCTGGTAGAACACGGTTCGGTTCTGCCCAGTTCGGCCCTGTTCTCTGCTGGCTCTTCTGGTTGCTTTTCAGTTCGCCAGAAATAACCACCTCTGTGTTCGGACTGGTTGTTGCCAAATTCGCCTTTCCCTTTGCCCTTTCTCCTTGTTGCTTCATCCTCTTCTCATGGTACCACTCAGGATATCCAATAAGTTTGAAGCATCCTTCTTTCACGTGTCCCATTCCACCACAATGACTGCATTTCAGTTTAGCTTTGTCTTGTTTGTACTGATATTTATTAGAACCAGAATTTACCTCAAAGCGCTTGTATCCTTGTGACATCATGGCCATAGAGCTGCCTATTCCTTCTTCTCCCTTCATCATAACCCCTTGTCGTGAAGTCTCTCTCCGGACTATTGCATATGCTTGTTCTACTGAAGGGAAAGATGCCATCTGCAGGATGACAGCTCTCACGTTGTCTAGTCGGTCATCCAAGCCATCTAGAAAGATATAGACCCGAGATTCTTGAACAAACTCATTGAACTTCGAGATATCTTCGGCATGAATCATAGGGTTGGGACGACGGTAGTCAATCTCACGCCATAATCCTTGGAGTTCATGATAGTACTCCTCTACAGTTTTACCCGACTGTTTAAGTCGAGTTACTTTCTTGTTCAGATTGTATACCTGAGCCTTGTCATTTCCATCATAGAATGTCGTGGCAATTGCGTCCCACACTTCTTTGGCGGTTGGGTATCGAATGAATGTGTTCTGTAATTTCGGATCTAAGGAGTTAATTAGCCATCCTTTGACTACTGCATCATCCATATCCCACCTCTGAAATAGTGGATCAGTCGCTAGTGGTGGAGAAGGGTTGCCAGTGATATGTTTCATTTTGTCACGGCCTTTCACATACAGCCTCACTGCTTGTGACCAAAGGGTATAGTTTGTGTCATCTAACTTTGTGGAGATTGGATTTGGGTGTATAGGGGCTTCGGTTACTGTTGCAGCAGGTAAGGTGATTGTTTGTGGTTGCTGTAGAGACATGATCTGACTCTGTTGTAGGGTTAGGAGTTGGGTTAGTTTTTCTAGAAGTGCAGTGGTTTTCGCTGCTTCTTCAGATTCTGGAATTTTCTTAGCTGCGTCTGACTTTTCTCCAGACATGGTTTCGGTTTTCTGTTTTTCTGGTTATACAGGAAAAACGTTTTTCTTTTTAGGTGTTTTTGGAAGAAAGATTAGAGAGGGTTTTTAGAAGTCGTATTGTATGTAAGAACCTCTGATGCCCCCAAAGATCGAACTAGGCTCTGATACCATAATTAATTTTAGAGATTGAAATTAAGCATCACAGGAACACAAGACTCCCCAAACCTCCCTCCCTTTCTTTTATTTTAATCGAATATTTTCTATAACTTACATGAGAATACAGGAATACTCTTATAGATGAGAAGATTAGTAATCAGGCAACAATCTGCCATATTACTTCATTCCTTTCCTAGCCTATTTCTTTCTATATCTTTTACAAAGCAATAAACATAAAGTTGGTAAAATTGATTCGGCTCCAGCTGGTGATTCGGCTCACCTTCCATCTTTGGTAGAATTGATTGCTTTCAATATTTCGTGCCCACCTTCCATCTTTGTATAGCAGAGATTTCCTGTGGCACTCCAACATAAGTAACTGAATTAACTGAAGTATTTACTAAAATTAATGTCAATTAGTATTTCAATTTAAAATAATTTAACTTCAAATTATCAAATTAATGACAATTAGTATTTCATTGATGTCAAATTAACTGAAATTATTGAGTTTGAAGTATTTACTGGTATTTGATACTAATTTGGTATTTTATAATAAACATTTTCAGTACTGAAATTATCAGATCTGTAGTACGGACCAATCCACGCTATGCATAATACCATAGCCTCACTCAATTATAATATATAAATTAATGTAAATGTGTAAGAGAGTAAAATAATGTCTGGATTGAATGTGATACCATTTAAGAAGATATTTAGTGACCACCTAATCCTTGAGCAGTACTTGTCTTTATCCATGGTTTAACCTAAAACGCAAAAAGTTCAAGGATTCAAGGTATTTTGAACTTTTATTTAAATTATCCCGTTTAAGATCAAAGTATCTTAAACTGGCATTAGTAAAATGCATTAACCTCGCTGTGATTGATAAACATTTTGTTTGCTCGTAGATATGCCAATATCATGATCACCTATTCTGCAAAGAAAGAAAGAAACTGAGTGAGTAACAATTTTATCATATGGACCTTACAATTGAGATGATATGACCATCCCAAATTTTGCATTAACTTTATGAAGAAAATCTGCTGGCATACTACATAATAAGAAAAGCAGACATTTAGAATGCGTCAAAATGTCTGGGCAGAATATGTCATCAATGTATAGCTTTATATATTAACAAATTTATTAATTTTAATTAAAGTTTTCTGAGTTTCCATTTTTTTATTATCTTTAACTTAAAATTTTATTTTATTAGTAAGAAATTGGTAGATCAATTTCCTTAATATTCCAACAAAATAAAATATACATCGAGAAGCATTAAAAAAGTAGAGAGTATAATTGAAAGTATATACTCACAGTTTCATCAGTTCTTTCTGTTAGCCTCAATAAGTGTAGAGTGGCATTATCAACAGTTTAGAAGGCCATTGTTGCTCCGTATTCTAGAGACACATTTGCTATTGTTGCTCGGTCAGCTACTTTTAGTTCTGCCGAACCTTCACCAATAAAGATATGTAAAAAAGAAACAATATGAAATCAAATTGAGTTCTAATATATTGATGAAATATTTACGATGAGGTCATAAACAATTTTGTTCTATTTTCATCTATATTTCCTCAAAGTTTTACTATTAAGCATGTATTAATCTTTTTTAGTTACACTGCAACTGGTCACATACCATAAAATTCAACAAACTTGCCGACTACATGGTTAAAACTAAATCATTTTTAGCATCTGAGTCACGGTTAAAACTAAATCAGTTGCAATAACAATATTTCGCAATTTTCCATTCAATTGGAATCCAACAACACCTGGTAATAACATGCTCATCAGCTGCTCATCAATCCAAATAAAAAAAAACAAATTAGTCATAGGTAAGATAAAGTGTTGTTACTTGTCAGAAAACTTGAATGGATTGGTAAGTTGAAACTTATGAAATAAATTAAGTAATAGCTTAAATGTAGGGCAATATAGTACAATCGACATAGAACAATAGGATGCATTGGAAAAGAGTCAGAGCTATCAAAATTTGATATTTTATAATAAACACTTTCACTACAACCCTTGAACCAATTAATAAAATACTAATTGACATTCAATACTGAAATTAATTGCCATTAATTGCACTTACTGGTATTTACTGTAATAAATCACTTCAACCTTCATATGAGAACCACGATAGTGTAAAATGCCGATCAGGCAGCGAGTAGATTGGAAGGTGGGTCTTCAACTCTCTCTCTTGGCACTGGCCATATCCCTTTTTCTTTACCACTGGATAATCCAGCCTTGAGCAATGGGGAAGTCGCTACTGTTTTTGTACAATTTTAATGCTGAGTTGGTAGTCACGATCGTGTAAAATGGCCCAATTGACCCAAGAAGCAATTCCCATCCTGAAATTTGAGGTCAAATTTCTCTTATTTTGCCAATAAAGCTAAGCAAGAGATGAACAACAGACGGGGAAACATGAACAAAATAAAAATGAGAACACATCTCACCGTAAGTTTTAAGAAATTTAGTTATTCTCCGATTGACAGTGAAGGTTTTGCCTCAAGAGTCATGGCTGCCTCGTCCCTCTCATGCTCCCTTCTTCTTTCCATTTTATAGTATTAAGGGTAGTAGGTTTAGAAGGTTCTGGGATGGAACGAAAAAGAGGAAAGATGTGAGACGGAAAGGCAGAGACGACATTAGAAAAGTCTGGATAGAAAGGCGGAGAAAGGCAGAAGACTTTAAGCAAAGAATTTAAGTGGAGATAAGCGGTGCGACTTGGAAGGTTGTTCTATGAAGAGTTGTTTTGCGGTGTTCTTGTCAGTTGTTGTTGCGGTGTTTGGTTCTTGGTCGGAGCTGCACAGATTAATTAATCTTGTTAGTGTGAGTTTTTTTTTTTTGTATGAAACAGTTTTATTTTTGTGGTCTTTTACAGTGAAATAAATGAGGGAGACATTTAGTTTTAATCTGTATTGAGTTGTAGTGAAGACATTGTTGAGTTACTATTGAAGAATGTATTTTTGTTATGCACCTGTTTTGTGGTGTTCTTCTGAACCTGGTAGTTTTGTTATTGGGATTGGTCGTATCTTAATTACTTGGTAATTGGTGGAGGCTGAAAAGCATTTTTTTTGTCTCGGAGTTCCTCAAATTTTGGTTGCAGTTTTCTCTTTTCTGTCTGTTGTACCAGAAGTTGTTGCACTGAACTCCAAGCAGTTGTTCTGCCAGTCTTCCGATGAAGACAAAGTCTGCTTCTCCAGTGCTATCTTCAACTCAGATGCAGAAGTTCAACCTGGAGATAGAATAGATCTAATGAAAAGGTTTTCATAAGCATTAGGATGTTGGTTGACAAAGTTGTAATTTTTTATTTTAACGGATTTATTAATGCAGTGGACTTACCATGGCAGAGGATGTTCTAATTTGGTATTGCATTTCGGACGGTAATAGTAGGAATTTGTTGGTGTCACGCGATTTCTGTATGTGGGGCATGAAATATAATACCATACATACTCATCCAACACTTTGGCCATTTCTGCCGCAACATTGAATTGTTTGTCCTGTGTTTTGTGCAAATTGTTTAGTATTATTAGCAGAAAATTTACAGAACAGAATAATGCTACAAGTTAAAAATTTATAACAGTACTGTAAGTAATTTATCCAAACATTTATTTGAATTTAACTAAGTTAATAGACACATGAAAGTACCATATATTTTGGATAGCTCTCTCATTTCATGAGTTCTTTCAGAAAATAACAAAAAAAAAAGCAGGAAATGGAAAACTTTGAATAGAAGTTATAGATCCAATTTCAAATAAAATGAAGTGACTTATTATAATCTGATCTCAAGAGAGGCATCTTGACAGAGAAATTATATAAAAAAATTCTAGTTAATTACTGTTTCTATTTGAATATGACTTTATGCATAAAAAGGGCAAAATGGACCTATTTCAGTTCATTTAAGAAATTCAATGAAATTTGATACACTCATTCATACTCATAAGCATTGAGATACTCTCAGTTCATTATAGAATTGCCAAAAAATCATGAAAAGTCCCTTCTCCAGATAAATTTGCAGTCAAACCAGTCAAAAGTCTGTTAAATCCTTAAGAAGATTACTCTAAATAAATTCCCCAATTGCCTATTACTGCTGCCTAATTTGATGGTGCAAGATAGTTGAAATAAAGAACCATTGGATATTGTACTTCATATAAAAAGGTATGAAATTTTCTTAATGTGATGATTTCCAAAAGACATGAATGTTGCCATCCTCAGCACTTCCTTAGAAGAGGTATGCAAGTAAAGAGGAAATGACAAAGCACCGCATTTGCTGAATGAGATGATTTTCAAAGGGAGAAATTATATCAGACTATATATAATTATAATAATTAAAGTCGTTACATCAACTAACCAATCAATCAATTTATGAGCTCCTCAAACAGAATAATTTAGTGGTAAATTCAATAGAACCTTTCCATGTATGAATATAACCTTTCCATGTACATATATGTTCTGGGGCACAACTCCTTTCTATTTCTTTTAAGAAGTCAACCAGATCTGATCCGAGACAATCTAAGACTCCAATAAACTTGATCCAAAGTTGAAAGACCTGAAACTCGATATTAATTAAAATCTCGGCTCACTCGTATCTGCCACTCGGCTCACTCCAATAAACTTCGGATATTAATAAAAATCTCGGCTCACTCGTATCTGCCAACAAACCATCAGACAGAATAAAATTACCAACAACCAAAAGAAAAAGAAAAATGGCGAGCGGTGGCAACAATGGGAGGTTGCAGAGGGTCATAGTGATGAGACACGGCGACCGGATCGATCAATTCAACGACATGTGGTCGCGCCGGGCACAACGACCGTAGGACCCACCTCTTGCTAGGGATGGCTTCGAGCGCGCCTGGTCCACCGGGAGGAAGCTGCGCCAGATAGGGTTTCCGATCACGCGCGTCGTCGTGTCCCCTTTCAGTCGCTGTCTTCAGACCGCCGCCGAGGTCGTCTAGGCGCTGTGCGCCGTTGTCAACGACTTAAGAGAATATATTGCTAAAAGAAGTTGGTTAATTTTCTTTTTGGAGATTAAAAGAGGTTAAGACTTAAGAGAGAGCCTGAGGAGGGTACAACAGATGGACGAGTCCGAACACATCCTTCCTTCCGTTCATTACCAGTAGGCTGTAGTCATTTAAACAAAAACCCTACTCTATTTCTATTTCAATAGATGATTCGGCTGTCCGTGGTATTGCAGAGGATACTACTCAGTACTTACTCCAGCATGCTGATGCAGCACTGACATCTTCAGCATTGCCACAGAAGATCCTAATTCATAAATAGTATCCGTTACGTGGGAGCGGGAGCGTTCCGACGCCCATCGGACCAGGTCCTGTCCGATGAGCAGTCTGAACTGTTAGATTGCATCAAAAATCGCACAAGATTAATTAACGAAGCCCCTTCAATTGAAATGGATATAACCCGATTAGCTCATTAAACCCACTAAAACCCTTCCGTCTCGTCACCTCCTCCCTCTCTCTCTCTCTCTCTCTCTCTCTTGTCGCCTGCGCTCTCCCTCCCTCGCGCTGCGCTCTCTCCCGCGTGCCTCGCTCCCTCGCTCCTTCGCGCGCTCTCTCGACCCTTTGGCGGTCTCTTTTCCTTCGCGTGCTCTCTCTTCCTGACCATTAGCTTCTCAAGGTTAGTTTCTATCTAAACCTGTATCAGCCTTCTTACAAAAAGTATATAAAAATCATATAAAAATTCAAACAACATGATTGCTACCCCCATCTCCATATACTGGTACAGGCAATTACCTCTAAATGCCTTATAGGCTGGTACATGCAATCAAGTAACTGTTGTACCAGTATCCAAGATTGCTACCTCATCTTCATCTTCTGATAGCCTAAACATTCCACCCAGCATAATAAAAACTTGTGATCGGAATTCATAAACTATAGTCTTGATTGGGTCAAATTAAGGTTGGTACATGTAATTAAATATAGTACGACAATCTAATTACATGACCAGTATAATTTGAAGTCTTACAGGTGTACAATGATTAGGTAATATCAAAGATGATTAGAGACTTTAATTGAGTGCACATTGATGATGAAAAGGGGCTGAAACCAAGCCGATCCACTCATTATTACTGAAATTCAAGGAGCTTTGGTGAAGTATCTTCAGGGGAAAGTGAAAAGGATTTTATCGAGACTTCTATTGAGTTCACACTGATGATGGAAAGAGCTAATAAAATCTTTATGTCAAGTACTGAAGTTGAAGCCAATCCTCAATTGCTGAAAATTCAAGGAGCCCTGGTGAAGTATCTCCTAGGGCACAAGTGTAAATAAGGGGTACTTTCTCAGAATTGCTGAACGTTTATTGTAATATGTAATTTCATTTCTGTAATAAATTTTTGTAATGTAACAAAGTGTGTGAATTTGATGTGTTAAATTTTTGTTTATCTTTTTGAATATTTTATTTTTCAATTCGTTAAAGTCATGCTTACCGTGACTTGATTTTTTCTGTTGTAATATGTATTATCTATGTAGATGAAAAATTGAACTTTTTGAGTATTTTTCAGTTGTAATCTGTATTGCTTACCGCAAACTATGGATAACTTTTGTACGTGAAAAAGTTCATATAATATGCTTTGCTGCTTCTATTAATTGAATAGAAAATAACAAAATTGAACTTGCAAATTTAATCCTCAAATGCACAGTTTACCAAATACAAACAATATCAATTGACTACAATAATATAACCAAGTTTGAATTTGCATAAAAATAAATAGAAACACAATCTATTTATATAAATGATACCAAGTGCTATTCGATACAAGCAACATCAATTACTATAGTTGCACAATTGTTTACAAACATGCAAAATGAAGCCAAAACAACTATATTCACCAATTCATACCCTAAATAAATCCATAGTAAGCCATATTTAAATAGTTAAATCAAAATTGCAATAGTTGCAAAAATTGTTCACATAATTAACCAAAACATATACCAAAACAACAATATTCATAATTCAGACCCTAAATTATCCATAGTAAGCCATATTTAAATAGTTAAATCAAAGATGCATCAGTACTGTTATCCACTCTACTTCTCTAAACCTGCAAAGTAAAAGGAAAAAAATAAAAAGTCATGCTTAGCAATACATAAGAGAAGAAACTATGTTCATATCATTATCTTATACCATACCTGCCACATTAGGCGGTGTAGCTGTGATATGAGAATCTAGAAGACTGGATTCTTGACTAAAAGCATGCACTCCATAGGATCGCATTTCCTGCATAACAAGTCTCTTCTAGTGAACTACATCTGTATTAATATTTTGTAATATTGTAAACGTGACAAACTTTCACGTACTGTTACTTCAGATGTTTGTGGATATATGACACCATATCCACTAAGGTTTGCATTTAGTGACATCTCTGTAGACCTCAAATTTGATGGATTGCTGCTGGATTTATCCGTGTACAATGATGTTTTAAGAAATTAGTAATAGCCTTACTACAACACATTAAGAAGAAGTGTTGATCTATATAGCAACTAACCGATCTGTCTTTTTCTGTCATTTGTTTCAAGAGCACTCTGATACCGACGACATCCTCGTCCTCCCTCCCTTTTCTTTATACCGACTGGCTTCTTAGATGTTGTTTCCAAAGAAACATTGAATGCATCATTTCTTGATAACTGGTTGCCATCTATTTGGTCCCTTTTCTTTTCATGTGTGTCTTACATCCAATTCTTTGCTCTGGCTGTTGAAATTTTGGTGGACATTTGGTCGGTGACAAGTGAAACATCTATTTGCTGCTGGCCTTCTCCGTGACAAGTGAAACATTTCATGGTAATAACATTTGACTTGTTCTTCCTCTCAAGATTTTTTCGCACACTAAACCCGATCTACAAAGCGTAGGTATTATAGAAGCAGTATGCCTCTTCTACCATTGCAAATTCCGTTCCAATTGTAGGTATCTGAAACTCAGATTTTTGATTTATCGCATCAGAAGTATCATCTTCAATATTGTTTGATATGGCTTCTAGCAAAAAAAGAAATTATTAGTCTTATGTTCATTAAAGCATATCAATACAATCAAAATTGATTGATTTATAGCATGGGTGGTGTTGACAAATGTTTAAAACATTTTTTTTTTTATCATGGCTGATCTTCTTTGCAAGAAAAATTAGATGTGTCAGTCAAGTATGTCAATAAATTTAAATAAAATCAAAGTAAATAAGCTTAACTTCAGAGCTGTATTCTTATATATCCGACTCATTCTCAAACTATCCTAACTTGACCGATAATCATAACGGCCAAAGATTCTTATATATCAGACTCATTCTCATCTCAGTTCGATGATTATAAATTTCATAGCATCGCTGATCCAAATTAAAGTGTGGACAAAATTGAAACTAACCTCAAGAGAAAATTAAAACATATGTATTTTGATTTATAGCATGAAATTCTGGCTGGTTTGTCACATTTATATTTTAATTTATAAAAACTTCATGCTTTCGATGGTTGGTATCAAGGTGAGAAAACATATGTATTTTGTTTAGAATATGAGATATTACTTCATGCTATAATTAAGAACTGAAATTTAAGTAATTTTATAGTATTGTTAATCCAAATCAAAACATATGTCAACTAATATCAGTTTAGATAAAATTGATGTTTTAATTTCAAGGAACAATGGAATCGATACTGGTTTAGATAGAATATGAGATATTACTTCAAGGAACAATGGAATCACACTGGTTGCACATATCCATTCCTGATTTTTTGATGATTTCCATATAGTTTTTGTAAGAGGGCTGATACAGTGATACTGGTTTAATAGAACTGATGACCTTGAATATTTTATGATTTTTATATACTTTTTTGTAAGAGGGCTGATACAGGTTTAGATAGAAACTAACCTTCAGAAGCTAATGGTCTGGAAGAGAGCAACCGAAGGAGAAGAGACCGTCAGAGGATCGAGCGGCGGGTGATGAAGTGTTTGTGATTCTGAATCCTTGGGAGAGAGAGCGCGCGAAGGAGCGAGGGAGCAAGAGCACGAGAGATCGAGGCACGCGGGAGAGCGTGCAGCGCGAGGGAGCGAGGCACACGGGGAAACGAGAGCAGACGAAGCATGCGCAACGCAAGGGAGGGAGAGCGCAGGCGACAAGAGGGAGAGAGGGAGGAGGTGAAGAGACGGAAGGGTTTCAGTGGGTTTAATGAGCTAATCGGGTTAAATCCATTTCAATTGAAGGGGCTTCGTTAATCAATCTTGTGCGATTTTTGATGCAATCTAACAGTTCAGACTGCCCATCGGACGAGACCTGGTCCGATGGGCGTCGGAACGCCCCCGCTCCCCGCTTTCAAACTCTGCGTCATTGCTCACCATTTCAATGACAAAAAGAAGGAACAAAAAACCATTTCCCTACGCAGCGGGCCCACTCCCCTCTCTTAAATTCCAACCTCGCGCTCCCTCCTCTTCTCAACTCGAGCATCGCTCTCCTCTGCTGCTTCAGCTCCATCCATGGTGAAGGCGATTAGAGTTTATGAACTCGGCGGCCCCGAGGTATCTTCGATTCTTTTTTATTATATAGACTTCACAATTTCGAATTTTGAACTCCTGTTTCTTTTGAAATTAGGTTTTGAAGTGGGAGGAGGTGGAGTTAGGGGAGCCGAAAGAAGGGGAGATTCGAGTGAAGAACAAAGCTATTGGAGTTAATTACAAAGATGTTTACTTTCGCAAAGGGGTTTATAAAGCTGCGGCATTTCCTTTCACTCCGGGTATAAAATATAAATATAATTCTTTTCTCTAAAATTGTTTTAGATGTTTAATTTACTTACTCGACGACTAGCCTATTGAAGGAAAAGTTGGTTATTTCATGTAAACCGCTGCCAAATTCCAATATATAATATAACGTCTGTTCTCAAAATGAGAAATTAAGAATCTAGTTTAATATCCTGGAAGCATTTGTTAACATAGGGATTGAGGCCGTTGGGGTGGTGACGGCAGTGGGCCCAGGACTGACAGGGAGACAAGTTGGGGATGTAGTCGGATATGCAGGAGAACCGCTGGGTTCCTACTCCGAAGAGCAGATCCTACCTGCCAGCGCTGTGGTCACAATCCCATCTTCCATAGATTACAGTGTTGCTGCATCTGTCATGGCAAAAGGAATGACTGCTCATATGCTTTTGCGTCGAGTCTTCAAGGTTCTTGTTTTTATTTCTTTCTTTAGTTTTGATGCTTTGTCCTGCCTTTTCGGAGTTGGTTTAGGATGTCACGGGGGTGTTTGTAGTGTGATACCTTCACATCACCGATTGACATCACTGCACAAGTTTGCAATATTGCAATGCTGGCTGTTATGTTCCAGTATTCTGGGGTAGATCTACATGGAGTGAATGGGGGTCAATTGACCTCCATTCATTTTCAAAATTTTATGTGCTTATACATGATTTTCTATGTAACTTAGAATAAAATGCTATGAGTGTTGTAAAATTGACCTCATACTCAACATGAAAGTTTTATACAATTGACCCTAAACCCTAAACCCCCATAGCTTGAAAGTCTGGCTCCACCCCTGCTTGTATTATATTGGGTCTGACTAATGTAGTACTTCTTCCCCCAGATGTGCATGCAAGCTCAAGCTCTAGGGGTCGATATCTGCTCATATGTTCCATACAGTTGGCGAGAGGCGGGGACACTCAACTGTTCAAATGTCCAAATTTACCCAGTTAAAACCTCAATTTGTCCTAAACTTGTGCAGCTATTACCTCAACCTTACCAGTTTTTAGTTTTCAATTCAAAACCAAAGAGATTTAAAAAAAAAAAAAAGTTAAAAGATAAAGACATGATGCACCTGTAATGCAATGATCTTGTATGGTACAAACATGAGGTTCTGTTCATAACGTCAGGAGCACTTGTATACAAATACTAATTTTGTTATCATACATCAACATGAATATTTTAACTCCATAATCAACACAGGTGGAGGCAGGTCATACGATCCTCATCCATGCTGCTGCAGGTGGTGTTGGCTCGCTTCTGTGCCAGTGGGGGAAAGCACTCGGTGCCACCGTGATCGGGACAGTTTCAACTGAACAAAAAGCAGATCAGGCAAGTCAAGATGGATGCGACCATGTCATAATTTCCACCAAGGAGGACTTCGTGGAAAAAGTTAATGAAATTACAGAAGGCAAGGGTGTTGATGTTGTCTATGATTCCATCGGCAAAGATACTTTCCAGGTAAAGATAAGAAAAAATTGCTACGCTAAAAATTGGAGGGGAGCTAAATGTCCAATTTAATGCTTGCAATTGAACATGGATAATTGACTGCTTTGTAACCTGGAAAATTGTGCTTATGGTTATATATCTCCTTAATTTTGTATACAAACCAATCCAGAATTCTGATTACTCGAACTAATGTTCTTATCCTTTTCCTTGAATTCACAGTCAACTGCACTTTTGTCCCCATATTTAACAGTAGGATGGTTGGATAATATAGATGGCTGATGAACCTTTTGCAATTAAAGAAAGGGGCTTTTCCTTTATTTTATCTTATAAAGTGTAACTTCATTTATTTAATCAATGTCATTTGACAGATTCAGATTTTGTATTCTGATATAGGTGGGCTCATGTTGTCAAAAGAAGAAACAAATAATAATTGTAGCAGTACCAGCAACAACAGCAACTGTTATTATAATAATATTTTGTAATAAATTTGGAAATGAATATGTAGATAGATTACCACTATATGACCAATATGACCAAGTAAATATGACCAAAATATGACCAAGTAAATTGTTTTTAATAAACACAGGGATCTTTATCAACCCTAAAGTCGAGGGGATACATGGTCAGTTTTGGTCTGTCATCAGGAGAATTGGACCCAGTTCCCTTATCAGAACTCGCTTCAAAATCACTTTTCTTAACCCGTCCAATTCTAATGGAATACATTGCAACCCGTGATGAGCTCCTGCAATCAGCAGGGGAGCTCTTCGCAAATATTGCATCAGGCATTTTGCGGGTCCGGGTCAACCATACATACCCGCTATCTGAGGCAGCCCGTGCTCATGCAGATCTTGAGGCAAGGAAGACTAGCGGATCAATTGTGCTTATACCCGATAACTAGAGGGCATTGCGTTGCAAGTTGTTGGTAGTTTGTTCCTGCATTTCTATATTCCAATAAAGAGAAATGAGAATAGCTGCTCATTTTCTTGTCGGTACCTACTTCTACTTTACTGTAGATCGTGTGACTTCTACAAGTGATAGTGTGTGATTAGCCATCACTATGTTGGCGGTTCATATTTTACCATTGAGACTACCAATGCTATTGGAATTATGGTTCACTATGTTGTTGATAGTTGATACCGTTACCCTGCATGAACCCATAACTAAAAAACGAATCTAAATTTATAGGTGAATTTAACACAAGCAGATAATGTTTTTCCGTCTAGCTGTTGTGTTTTCTTTCTTTCCGTAGTAGGAATGTGGTAACACTACATTACAATAGACTCAGCATCTGAGTATCAATATTGATGAAATTAAATGAAAAATAATTTAAATTAATTTAAAGTTAATTTCAAAAATATTGTAATTGTCACTTGTGTAATTAATTTTAATTATTTTAGCGTCCAGAAATTGAAAAAAAAATATCCTATACATTCCATAAATTAATTTTGGAACAAATAAGCGAATAGATGACTTCCGAAATTTTTATATATAACATTTATTCAAAAAAAATAAACCAAAACACTCATGTTTGTAGGTATTTTGAATTCTACTCAGATCATACCGCAGGGGACCGCAGAATGCCGGTGCGGCCTCATATTTTTTGTTTTTTTGTCTAACTAAAATAGGGCCACGTGGGTGGAATCGAGATCCAGTGAAGTAACCCAATGTTTGGGTTTTAGATCGGGACCGTCTGATTCGAATTCGAGATCATCCATCTCGAAGTGGAGCGCACACATTCCGACAACAGATTTGAATTTCAAAACCATCCCGAGCGACAGATTCGAATCGGACAGTCGATCTAAAACCCAAAAATTGAGTTACTACTTTAGGGGATCCGGACCCACGTGGGTGGGGATATCTCAAAGAAGCTGATTGTTTTTTTTTTTGTTTCTTGGAATGCGCATCCTCTATGCGCATCCTCTCTGAGATATCTCGAGGAAAACATATTGTTTTTTAAACCGACGAACTTATATATACGACTTATTACTTGCATAATGACGAACTGAATATTTGTGCTCTGGAAATCCATCCATGATTTCATGATTGCTGCCACGTTGGTAAGAAGTATAATACCGTAGAAATAAAGCAAAAAAGATTCTCTAAATCGAAGACTGCATCCTCTCTGAGATAACTAATTTGGATCCGATGTCCATCGGAACTCAAAGTAAGTTCAATGGGTTCGATGACTGTCCGATATACTTTAAAATAAATGAGAACTAGTTTTTTGTTTAGTGACAAAGACACATAATTTTTATGTGGAGATCATGTGTTCGAAATTCAGATTTAGTAATCATTTGTTGTAATAATAAGAGTATTATATAGTTGGATGGTTTAACCTCTAATTTTACTCAAAAAAAATGTTATTTTTGAAATTTTTTATTTATCTTAAAATTTAAAAATGCCTTGTTGAATTTGCAATTGGAACGAAATTGTCGATATAGATGCTCTTACGAACTCCATACACCAAATCGACACATGTTGAAAGAAAAAGGTGTCGCTAATTAATTTAAACAACTTTCTGAGATTTGGGTATACTAATTTTACACCTGGCAGAGCTTATGCCAAAAAGCCTTTTGCTTCAATACTAAGAAAAAGAATAACTCAGTTGCTCAAACAACAAGACAACTTCAAACTAATTCTACAATTAAGAAAACAAAAACTGCAAGCTTATTAAAACGACCATTTCATATCACCCCAAAATGAAATTGCCAGATAGGCCAACATAATAAGATTATTATTATGTATAACTTTAAAAAATTTAAATCACATAAACGAACGGTTGACCTTGTTTTGTGGGTTCAAAATTATAAAGTGTAAGAGTTGTTTTAAAATAAGATCAACATACCAACAATATTGCCTAGTCATAAATATACCAAAGCGAGTACTTTTCATGATTATTTTGAATTTTTTTAAATATTAATACTACAAAAACTATTGTTATGATGCATCATTCAAAAGAGTTATAAGTTGATCATTTCTCTCAATATAAAAAATGTTTACGACAAAATTGTTCAAATTTATTTGTGACAATGACGGATCTAAAGCTTAATTAGAGATTTAGAGCATCTCCATTCCAGTAAACGATTAATAATTAATTTATGCTACATCACTAAGTTTAGCAATTAAAGACATTCATAATTTTTAAATCACTCCGTTTCAGAAATTCAATTAGAATTGTAATTAACGCCACGTCAGCCAAAAATATTAGAAATGACCCCTTTCTGTTTTCTCTGTCGCTCTCTCTCCTCTTCTCACTATCGCTCTCTCTCCTCTTCTCTCCATCGGTCTCTCTCCTTTTTTGATAAAAGTGGGGTAAAAAGCCCACCGGTTTCATACAGAAACCAGAAATTACAAGGGATGGTACATACAGCCAAAATAGATGCACATGCAGAATTGATCAAAACAATCATTTTCGATAATCTTTTAACTAATTGTACATAAAATTCTATACAAACATCTATCCAATTAAAGGATCAGAATTTACATCTCAAAAACAAGCAAACTAGGTAAAAGGTCGTATAGACCTGAAATAAAAAATTTGCTAACCTCACTTTTTTCGATCGGGTCATTTTCTCTCTATTTCTCATATCCAAGTCAAGTTGATCATCAAATCACACATTGAAATAAAACACACTCAAAGCAAACTAATTTGGAGCTCGTTATTTCCCTTGTCCTGGAAGTCATCTTAATCTTTCTTGCCACTTAATTGTCTCCTCAAAATAAGAATCCCCTCCGGGTTTTATTGAATTGTGTGCACTCAATAGTCTAGCCACACTCAACGGCGACGAAGTACAGGATACATATAACAATTTCACAGGATACATCAACAATTTTGCAGGATACATATAACAATTTTAGTTTAAATGATATATGCAGTGTTGTACTAATTTAAAATTTCATAGGTTGCAACTGCTAATTTTACAGTATTGAAGTCTTGTAGTTCACATATGTTTGCTTTGATAGTTTGCATCTGCTAATGGTTCATAACTCTAATTTTTAACCTTGTTTATTATTTTATTTTTTTTGCAGAATGATATCTCGAAAGAACGTGTGGTTCTAGCAATGAAACTCCTCACTCATCCGAATAACGTGCACCAGAGGGTTATGAAGTGACAGACGCCATTTTTGTGTTGATGGTTGTGAACAATTAACCTTGTTTATTGAAGTTTTGTTTGTGCTTGTGAACAGTTAATTTTGTGATTAGTGAAATTTTATAGTTTGTATATGTTATTTGGATAGTTTCATGGGTCCATTTTACAGTATTGAAGTTTTGCTGTTAACATATGTTAGTTTTATAAGTTGCATCTGCTAATTTTACAGTATTGATGTCTTTGTAGTTCCCATATGTTAGTTTTATAGTTTGCATCTGCTAATTTTACAGTATGTAAGTCTTATTTTACATGATATAGATCAATATACAAATATTAATAATTGAAGAAAAAAATTACGTAAAAAATAAAAAAAATACGGAAAAAATAAAACATAAATTTTAAAATTTTAATTTCGAAAAAAAAATTAATTTTGATGCAAAAAAATTGATTTTGCACAATTTTAGGTGTTATTTGTAAATAACTACAAGTTTGAGAAGTGGTTTGTTTTTGAAACCTTCTAGAAGCCGTCAGTTTTTCAAGTACTGCCGGAAGTACAGTATTTTTGCAAGTTGCTAACTGTTTGCAACTAACTTGGGACTACTTCCAAGGGTCGCTGCTTGTTAGATTTTTAAACTACTTATTATATATGATTTGTTGTTGAATTTACAGTATTGATTATAGAGTTTTACAGTATTCGCGCGAGTCAAATTACAGTTTTTTTTGAGTAAAAACTGGAGAAAGAAGCTTGAAGACAATTAGTCGCTTCCTAATTTATTAAGCGTCTCTAATTTTAATTTTCTAGTACCGTCTCTGACTCCAGATGAAAGTGCTCAGCTAATATGGATTCATTTTGCTATTTCTTAATGAAAATTCAACCAACAAATTTTAACAGCTGTGAACACGTCCAACTTGTGTCGATTTCTCAAATAATCTTTTGTTAAATGTTAAATTTTTCATATCCGAGACAAAGATTAAAAAAAAAAAAAAGATGTGTCCAATCATTTTATAAAATACAATTTGTAGTTTAGAAAATGTCAGTCTTGTGCAACGCTTAAACAAAATTTGAATATATATGTTCCTTTTAAAATAATTTTATAAAATACAATTTGACGTACGGATTGTCATTATGTTGATAATATGAGTTTATTCATTAGTTTAGTAGAAAAAAAGTATACATAACTCATTAAGATAATTGCAAAATACCGACAAAAAGAAAAACAGAGAAAATCCATAGATGCTTCCTTTGTAAGAAAATCCTTTCTTACCTGGACAGCTCAAAACAAGAACCGGACCACAGTTTTTGTGGAATTCATTTCCCCTGAAGTAACTCAAAGTATTGAGTTTGGATTTTGACTGTCTGATCAGAATCTGCACGAATATTAAAGAGATCCTGTAAATTGAAACTTGAGCCGGATTGACCCGATTATGATCAAACGGTCGAATTGTAAACTTAAATTTTGAGTTACTTCAGGGAATTGGGACCTCCAAGTCTCCAACGAAATTTAACAGGTTTCTGACTTATTCTCGCCTTTATTTTCTATTTTCTTTTCCTGGCGTGTGTACATGTACAACCACTATTCTTGCTCACTCGCGAACTGCCAACAAACCATCAGACAGAATCAAATTACCAACAACCAAAAGAAAAAGAAAAATGGCGAGCGGTGGCAACAATGGGAGATTGCAGAGGGTCATAGTGATGAGGCACGGCGACCGGATCGATCAATTCAACGACATGTGGTCGCGCCGGGCACAACGACCGTGGGACCCACCTCTTGCTAGGGATGGCTTCGAGCGCGCCTGGTCCACCGGGAGGAAGCTGCGCCAGATAGGGTTTCCGATCACGCGCGTCGTCGTGTCCCCTTTCAGTCGCTGTCTTCAGACCGCCGCCGAGGTCGTCTCGGCGCTGTGCTCCGTCGTCAACGACGAGTTCGAACTTTTCACGGTCGAGACCCGTAAGGGTGTCCAGATCAATCCGCATATAGTCAAGGTTATTTGCTAGTAATGCGGTTGTTTTCAAGTTCGGGAAAGAATTTGTTTTTTTGTAATGGTTGTTTCGATCGGTTAAATTCACGGAGGCGGTACATGCACTCTTTTTTTATCCTCTATTAAGCATTTGAGAATTCGATTCATCCGTGAATTGGTCAATGTAAGCAGCAACTTTGTTGGTCAACCTTATCCTCTATTGAGCAATTAATCAGTGGATAAGTTGAAAGAATAAAAGACATCAACAAAAAGAGAGCTTAAAAATGTGGTCAAATGGGGTGGTAATAGAGGATTAGACTACAAATTGACTGAGTAAACAAATATACAAACTTGATTAGGACTGCTAACACTTTCTGTTAGTTAGGTACTACAGCCTGTACATAGTCTACAAATAGCTTTAGATTGTAACAGAGAAAGACAATGAATTATATTTCAATCAATCTCTCCAGGGGCGGATCTAGGATTTTCGTCGGGGGGGGGCAAAAAAATATCGAATCAGGTTTAAATCCATTAACCAATTGGGTACTCGATAAAAAATAATGCTTTAACTTATACTTTCCAATGCTTTGACTTGTAATTTTTGATGCTTTGACTTATAATTCTAATTACCAATAAAAATTCAACAGATTTATTTCAATTTTAACCCTAAATTTAACTCGAATTACAAATTAAACGTCCAGAGAGGGCAAAAAAAATTCCAGGGGGGGCAAGGTCGATCGGAACCGATAAATCTCCACTAAAACTCAAAATCCAGGGGGGGCAGCTGCCCCCTCCGGAATACTCTGGGCCGCCCCTGAATCTCTCTGTATCCTGTTACTTGTATCTTCTTAGTTTTATGGTATCAGAGCTGAAACCAATTCCCTTATCCGATCTTGAATCCATATACCAGAAAAAAATTTCTTTTACAGCAATGGCTACAATCAATTCCCCAAGCTCTCATCTCACCCCCTATTCTCTGATCTTAATTGATCAAGTCATTCAAATCACAATTCCTGTTCTGCTCCTCAAGTCAACCTGAGTTTGTGTTGTGGTCGTGTAGAAGTGTGAAACAAGTACCTTTACCATGCTAATCCCAGTTTATGCTGGCATATTTTTTATTTGTTTTATTGTTGTCGAAATTAGCATATGAAAGTAAATTGATTCTCTTTCTTACGAACAGGTGTCAATTGAATACGGCTTGTGCGAGGTGCTAAGTGAACAAGCACTGGGCGTAAACAGGCCGAAGGGAACAGAGAGTTGGTTTCCCGACATACGTGATCTTGAAAATGAGTTACCGAAAGGATCCATTGATCATGATTATGACCACCTTCTTGAAGCGGTATAGTTCAAAGTTTCAAGTATGAATATTGGGATTCAGATAATGTTTTTTTTTTTTACAAAATGCACCCCAAACTTCTGAAAAATAATGCTTATATGCCAAAACTGCAACCACTAGTAAAACAATATTTGGATTTACAAAATAGCATTTTGGCTTCATTTTATGTTAACATGAATTGTTTCATAAAAATTACCCTCTGTAGATATTTATAAATATAAGCATCACATTAAAAATGTGTACATAACCAATTAGAAACTTTGGATATTTATAAACAGGTCTTCTTTTTTTTCAAAAAGCTATCTTAGAAGTTATAAACATGATTTATTACTTCATAGATCAATGATTTACTGTGTCTGATTGGTTTGTATGTGAGCAGTTGCCACAATTTGGGGAAACTGTGGACGAAGCAAGAAATAGATATAATAACATCCTTCAAGCTATTGCCAACACGTATCCAGGAGAAAACATTCTTCTCATTACCCATGGTGGGTACATGATACTATTCTGTTTTCCATTTTTTTCTTTTTAATACAGAGTCTATATTTATTTCTCACAACAACAAAAAAAAAATTCTCCTGGGGCATATTTGTATATGCATCGGATTACATATGCTATGCCAATTTTTTTATAAAATATACCCATCTTTGTTTAAGATATAACACATTGTCGGGGGTTTCTTTTGAAATGAGAAATTGAGTCTCATTGTGAAATTTAGGGTTTAATAAGCACCTGTGTTTCCAACATACTCTCTCTCTCTCTAGGTGAAGCAGTTGGGGCTTCGGTCACGTTGGCCCAGCGAGACTCTATGGTTTTTGAGGTCGATTACTGTGGCTACAGTGTCCTTGAGAGGCAAGTATCCATGGGACCTACAGGGGAGGCTGTGCCAGGTGAGTTCAGGGTCGTAAGCAGAAATGGTACACACGGGGTACAGTGGGCTCTTCTGTCAGAGAATGCATAGAAAAGGAGCTTCACGTCTTAGACTTTGTAATTCACTGACTTCTGTCTTGTACTGTCATGCATTTACTTAATCTCAAACTTCTAGGATAGTTTAGGTTTTATTTATTTAGAGCTTATAGATAACAAGAAGAAAGGAAATTCTTGATCAAGGCATGATTTGGTCGAGTTTAATACTTCTTCATATGTGAATAACATTAATAATATTGCCATATGTTGACTGTTACCATATGCGTAGGGAGTCGCGGAGCTTGAATTAAATCTTAGAGGAGCATCAGTATGGTACTGAAGCATCAATTTCTAAAAGTGCCCTTTTGAATTGAAAATTAAATGTTTAGAGGGGGGGGGGGGCTAAACTGATAGGGTTTTAGCATTTACTGCGTTATAAGTCTTTTGCTCTTTATTCACTCATGTATTGTTGCTCAAATGGAAGGGGGGTGGGGCAGGACATGGTTTACTTTAGGCTACACCAAGGTTCTTCCCCGTTTGTAAATAATTAGTTGTCATTACTTATTAAACTGTGGTTGATTTTATTCGGCCAAGTTAAAGTGAAATAATCAAGTATCCATGTGTCAGAAATTATTTTGCATATATAAGGTGTTAAAGATGAGGCTTGTTTGAGTCAGTTAATTATTTTCTGTTATTTGAGTCCACTTATTCTGGTAACATATGACTTATATGAGGGACTTGACTGATTTTGTTTGAATAAATGTCTGTAAAATAACTGAGTGAGCATGCTTTTTTATTATGGTATTCATTCATCTTTGTAGGCCTGGCATAGTGCCTTGAATTGATGGATGAATAGAAAGAAACACAACGGGCAGAAGGCTCTTTTTTAATCCAGTCCATTTTCTGAAAGCATTTTCATCTCCCAGATCCCATTTAACAGTTCTAACCCAGCGACATAATCCAGGCCACCGAATTTTTTTTAGTTGCTATTTTGAAAAAATAAAAATAAACAGAGTTAAATGATATATGTTTTTAAAATTTTCATTTTTGTTAGGAACCTATTTATTATAGGTGCACCAATCATGATAATTGTTGTCGCTAACGGCACCTTGAGGGGGTGAATATAGACGTTTTTCGGTTTAATTTTCTAAATTAACAAGTCAGTCAATCAAGAAGCAAGCATGTACAAATAATACAAATAAAGTAAATAGAGTAGAGTTAGAGAAATTTGACACGTGTGATGATAACAGAGTTCGGTGTAAAATGCCTACATCTCCGGAATAGAGTAACCTCGTCAGTACCATTTCTTATTACCTAAAAAGAAATGATACAACTCGTGACACGTGAGCCCAACAATAGTGAGAAGTCACGGCCTAACTCGTGTACAAAGTTGAGCCTAGAAACTCGAGCTGAAGAGTTCTACGCAGATGATTGTCACACAACTATGTTTATATGTGAGCGAAAACGCTCGAGCCGGCGAGCCCTATAATGCTCTACAAGCAGAGAAGTCACTCGACTATAGAAAGGGAGGACTAAAGTAGATCTCCACATTGTTGAACAAGAATCAACACTCTAACTAAATCTAGAGAAGATTAGCCAAGTGAATTTGAGATTATCAAATAAGTATTGAAGTTTTAGCTCTCAAATAAGAAAACTCTCAAGAACACAAAATTAGTGTTATTTGAAATTTAGGGGCGGCTTGCTTGAAGGAGTGAGAGTATTTACTCTATTTATAAATGGAGCTCCAGATCTAGGTATTTGAAATGATCCGTTCATACTGTAAAACTTCTATTCGAACGGATAGTTCAAATGTGTTGCAGTTAGGATTTTTCGCCTTTTTGAACTTTACCCTTTCCGTTCAGTACGTTTAGGTCCGTACCGAACGGATAGTGTATTTTCCCCAATTCTGTGTTACTCAAGTAGCGTACAGTACGGTTGGTATCTGGTTAGAACGGAACATGTTATATTGGAAAGTCTCTGACTTGATACGAAACTTTTCGTTCCGAACGGTTTGTCAAATGGAATAATTCTTCCGTACTGCAACGCTTCATATCCGTATCCATCTGATACCATTCAATACATTATGTACTGAACGGTTTGCTTCTGTACCGAATGGATAGTTTATGAAATCAACAATCTCAAATTTACTTTACTTATCTATTTGATATTACAATCTATAGTCTTGATATTCGTAAAGTCTTGCTGATTTCATTGGTTCTTCAACTTTAATCTTGCAATTATAATATTTTTGAATCTGCAAATTCACTCATACAATGAAATCGTTAAATTCAATCATTGTATGTTTTGCAAATTAGTCAAACAAAATAATTAAAATATTGCATAGAACAACAGTAATAAGTGCATTCCCGGTAAAAATGAGATTTGGAAAAAAAGTTTGTCAACTCTGTTTATTTATTTATTTTGAAAATGGTAACTAAAAAAATTCGGTCAGGCCATCTACCATTTTTCATTTACAATTTCTTTATGATAAATCTTCTTGAATTGTCTTGATGATTTTCTTGGTTCATCCAATCCAGATAGAAATTTTAAATATTATGAACCTGCAAAATATCTCAAGCAAAGAAATCATAAAATTCAATATTTATATATATTGTACAAATTAGTCAAATAGAATAAATAGAGTATTGCTTACAACAACATTATTATAGTCTACTTTTGATAATTGCAACCTGAAAACATACATATTAATGTTACATGAGTGAGGCTATGGTGCTATGCATAGCACGGATGGGGTCCGTGCTACGGCTCAAAATTTGACTTTTCAAAATTCTAACGGTCGATCCAACCGTTCAATGTGATAACCATATGAATATGTACTTGCAAACTAAATTTTATATTTTTTCGAATTTTTTTACTATATTTTTAGATAGGTAGAATTTTGATGGTCCAGAATTTTCAGAAAACACTGATTTTTCTACCTATCTAAACAAATAGTAAAAAAATTCGAAAAAATATAAAATTTAGTTTGCAAGTACATATTCATATGGTTATCACATTGAACGGTTGGATCGACCGTTAGGATTTTGAAAAGTCAAATTTTGAGCCGTAGCACGGACCCTATCCTTGCTATGCATAGCACCATAGGCTCACTCAATGTTACATTGTTACAAATACAGAAATTTGTTGGGTCTCTCATGAAGCACTACCCAATATGATTTAAGTTTTTGTTGTTCTCTTTTGAGAACATTGGTATAGTTATAATCAGCTTATTTTCTACTAAGCTTTCGAGAAATTATGGGTTTTATTTGCTAACGACCTAGAAATTACGAGTTCATTATTTTTACACAATATGTTACACTAAAAATTAAAGTTCAAACAAGCTATACAACTTGAGTAGAATTAGTTTTGTTTATTTGTTTTAACATACAAATATAATTATATATTTATCAAATGAGGTACACTTATTGGAAACAAACTTATTTTTCAACCGACACGGGTATAAAAAAAATAAATTAGAAAAATCTTATTTATAATTACATATATTTTGTATCAAATTTAGTGAAATATAAGACCGAACTTTCAAAGTCCGACAGATTGCAACTCAAATCGATAACAAGATTTCAAATGTATAGAAAAAGTATAGTCTTTAAAAGAAAAATACTATAAGTCGGACTTTTAAATTTCGTCTTTTTATAGTTGTAACTTTTTTAACATAAATCCCCCGGTAACGAATTATAAATGTATCGTGCCGTGCCTAGTTGTGTTCGGACTTCGGAGTCGGACGAGTAGTCGTGCTAAAAAACACAACGACCCAGTATAACATATTTTTGAACACGTCACTTCAAAGCACGCTGTGTCAGAATGTCAGAATGTGCTTCTGCGTGCCCACCCAGCCAACTCTTTCTCAGTCTCTCTCCTCTTCATTTTGTCCCTGCCTGTCTTGCTCCAGCTTCCTAAGTCACAAGACTCACAACCCTCGCCCTCCAGCAGTGCAGCTCCTGGAGGTTCCTTGGCGTATCTAGTAAAACAGGGTCAACTATTCCAACAAAATAAAAATAAAAAATGGGAACAATTTAAGCACGCAAAGAAAATTAGTGTTTATTTCAATATAAATACCAACTGTCGGTAAGCACGCAATAAACAATTTAACTTGGCAACATTGGGATTATATTTCACTAGAGATACCAAATAGAAATAGCCCAGTGCCACTGTGCCAGTACATTCTCAATTTAACTTGGATCCGGATTCTACAACTGTCTCAGAGGATCCGTATTCCGGACTCTGCTCTGAATTCCGAGTTGGTTGTCGCGGATTTGCTCCGAGCTCTCCACTCTCCAGTGCTGGATACTAACCTTAACCTACCAATAAAAATACTAAAATAAGAATATAAAATGGACTGGCCAGGCGGCAGTGGTCGGCGGTGGCGAACCCGACCGCCGACACCGCGGTCCAAACCATTTTTCTACCTCCTCCTTTCTCTACCACTCTTTCTCCTTCTCTTTATCTTTCTCTATCTCTCCCCTTTTGCCTCTTTTTCCTCCCCTCCTCCTCCTCTTCCCTCCGCGTCCCTCTGCTCCCGTCTTTCCCTCTCCGACCAGCGCTTCCTCTGGTACGCGCCGCATAGTGGGTTCACAAACCAGGTTAGCGAGCTGAAAAACGCGCTTCTGATCGGCGCCATCCTTAATCGGACTGTGATTGTACCACCTGTGCTCGACCACCACGCTGTTGCGCTCGGGAGTTGCCCCAAGTTTAGGGTTACGAGCCCCGCCACCCTCCGTACCGCTGTGTGGGATCATATCATGGAGCTTGTCAGGGATCAGAGGTGAAGTTTCTGATTGTTTGGTATAATACTATTACACGCCTTTACTATTCAAGTTAAATGTAGTTTTAAGTAAGGTAAACCAGAATTAAGTACAAATGAAGATAAATTAACATCATTTTAACAAAAAATAAAAGGCCTAAGTTCATATCGTTTTCATTGATTTGGCGGTAGTAAATTTAATCATGACTGCTAGATTGATTTGATTTAAGTTCTTAGGAGTGATTACACTTTGAGGCTCAATTTTTTTTCCATTTGGGAGTTGGGGGATATTTTCTCATTTATGAAGGGCCTGTACGATGTAATCGGTCACAGCTGATAGCAGTACTTGCTGAGGTCTTTCCTTTGTTTTAAGATTTGTATGGTTAGTACGTTTGTACATTTTGTATGGCTCTATTTACTTCTGGTGTAGCATGGTAGAGTTTAATCTGGTTTTATTAGAAATGTTAGGGGTAGTATTGTAGGTTTTAGGTCATATGACTAGGGATTTGGGGCCAAGGACGTAGAGGTTAGGACTTTGGCCCCTACGATCTATAGTGTAGGCATAATATAGTTAGTATATTATTAGTATTATTACTATTGTTATTGGTACCATTATTACTATTAGGATTACTACTACTATTTTTATTTTTATTATTATTTTATTACTATCTGCTTCACCTTGTGACTATGATTGGGTTTCATTTCTAGCCTACCCCAACTTGTTTGGGACTAAAGGCTTGGTTGTTGTTGTTTGTTAACTACAATTTTTTTTTTTGAAGATTAGGAAATATTTTTGGGTATTAGTATCCATAGGTTGGTAGTCAAGCACAAAGTTACCGAAGAGCATGATTAAGTAAATGAATGAAAATACAAATAGTATGCATATGTTCTTGAATTTATGTTCTAATTAAAATAAGCAGAAATTATGTTATATTCTTAGCGTAAATACTTCTATTTTGTTAATGTTCTCTTTCCTAATTTAACTACTAGAATTTGGTGTCAAGAGGTTAAGTACACCTGAGCTTGCAGTCAATGGCAGCTCTTTGTTACTGTTTTATTTGAGGTTCTTTCAGCAATTACTGTATAATTAAGCGATAGTGACAATATTAATGCTCCATTAAGTTGATTATATAAGTATAAAATGCATACATGCATTTAGGGAGCCAATAGACCTATTGATGGACCTAGATAAAGTAGAAATTGCTTTTTTTTAAGGAAAAAAAAAAGAAGAATTTAGTTGTTAACCTTCGCTTTCTTTAATGGTGTTGTGCACTTTAATTATTGAGTACCATCATTATCTTGTATTTCGTCATTTTAGATTCTCCATTTGATGGAAGAGTGTGACTAGACCATATCTTGTGTAAATGTCAACTTGAGAACTTTCATGGTTCACACTGGTAGTCAAAACAAGGGCTGTAATATGGCTAGTACAGGACGTACTTGTAATATTAATACAAACATCACATTCAACTTTTTTTCTACAACAGTCCTTTTTTTATATATATTTTGTTTCTCATATCAGGAAATTATCATTGTTCTGTCACCGTCAAGAGTTCAATTACCAAACTATTAGATCTGGAAGATGTGTTATTTTATTTTGATATGAAGCATTTAATGCTATATTCTGGGCTCAATATCTAGCTGTATCCAATGATTTCTCAATTATTAATTAGACTATTGGTGCTTGTACTATTGTAAGAAGCCTGAATGGAGGAAGTAATGGAAAAACAAGAACAGGAAAAAATAAAAATGTCAAGGGAAACTGAAATGGGTGGGGGGGGTTGATTTTCTTTCATGTTTTTAACCTCAATATCTATTCAACTTTAAAACAATATTATGTAGTCCGCATGAAAATTTCCAAAGTATGAAAATTAGAGGCTACAATGAAGGAAGATGGTGATTACTGGTACTTGGTCTTATGAAATCTTTGTTGATACACAATAAACTTTGACAAATATTGACCATTCGTAATACGTATATTTTCAGGTACGTGTCAATAGCTGACATAGTTGATATATCTTCAGTCTCAGCATCCATGGTTAGAACAATTGATTTTAGGGTTTTTGCTTCGATCTGGTGCGGTCGAGACATGAAGAAGGCATGCTTCTCCAGCATGTGCTGTTCTCTTTCTACAATGAGACATATTTCGGATCTCTCCGATCAGTGTAGATATCTAATATCAGGTTTAAACCCTATCAGCAGTACCAGCACCTGTATATACCCTGTAGAAGATGACTGTAGAACCACTGTTTGGACGTACCAGCAGCACACTGACAAAGAATTAGACTCTTTTCAACCTGATGAAAGTTTGAAAAAGAAGAAAAATATTTCGTATGTTAGAACTCGGAAAGATGTGTACCGATCTCTTGGGCCTGGTACAGTACCTGACAGGGCTGCAATATTAGCTTTTGGCACTGTTTTCTCAGCACCATACAAGGGGTCACAATCATATATCGATATACATTCTTCCACTGATTTGAAGATAAAGCATTTGATTAAAAAAATTGAGTTCCTCCCTTTTGCATCGGAAATCATGCAAGCAGGGAGAAAATTTGCCTTGGAAAATATGAAGGTGCCATTTCTGTGTGCCCAATTGAGGTTGTTAGATGGCCAATTTAAGAATCACTGGAAGGGTACCTTCTCTGCCCTCAAAGATAAGCTAAGATATCTAAATCAAGACAATACCATATCTGGTACAATTGACATATTCATCATGACTGATCTACCAAGAGAGAACTGGACCAAGACATATCTAGATGAAATAGATAGAGACAAAAAGTACAAAGTATATACTTTGGATGAAAGGGATGATTTGGTGGTGGGTGCTGTCAAAGGTGTTATGAAAGCAGAGTTGGGAATCAAATCTGGTTTCCTGCCAAGAAATTTGGATGTACATGGTTCACAGGAAAGTTGTGCACTAGGCAGTTATTTGCCAGATGTGTTGCTGTATGTAGAGGAGTCGGTTTGTAGTTGTGCTTCTTTGGGTTTTATAGGTACTGCTGGTTCAACCATTGCAGAGAGCATAGAGCTTATGAGAAAAAATAATGTTTGTGATTTATAGCCTTTAAATTTTTTTTGTTAGGAATACATGCTTAAATACAAGCTTTTATATATTGACAATTTCTTTGTGCTTTTTTTGTCCGCCCACTTTGTTTGTTTTTTTTTTGTTGAAAGACACTGATTTGTGGTGCAGAGAGACTTTTTGTTGACTACTTAGAGGCAACTTCGAGTTATGCTGTATTTTTTTCGTGGTTATTGATTTATCGTTCTTTTTCACTCTGTTTCATCTCAACCAATACTTGCAAAATACTTTCAAGACTGAGTGGTTTACTATTGGTACAGTGATGATACTAGGTTTCCCCGAATTGTGGATTAACCACATTTTCCCACAATATGAACTATCAATGAATTCTAATTGAGCTTTAATTGGAGCCAATACTGAACCGACCAATCTACAATTATGCAATTAATGTTTGCTCTGTTCACTGGCAGCTTCTGCCAGGATTTTTCAAAAAAAAAAAAAAAAGGTTTGCTCTGTTCAATTCATCCAAAATTAGCTTCAATTAAATTTCATATCTGCAATTAGATCCTGGAAACTTAAAAAAAATGTATAATCAATCTGATACTGAAAGGATTAGTTTAAGATCAGCACCAATGTTTCATTCACTCATTGCCATACATCTGATGTTGAAATGCTACCAACAAATTGAAATAAGCGCTTCTGGTATATTCTGCTCCTGCATTGATCAAGCATGGTCTCTATAAGTGCCTAACAATCAATGTAACACATGATCCTTTATTTTTCTCTTGCTAAGCTAATTCTGCAAAGCCACATTCCATCATCTTTATTATGACATATGTCGGGGAAAAAGAATAAAACATCTAAGGTTAATTTTTGTGGTAGTCATAACCAGTGCTACATTGTTGTCAGTTGTCTTTCTTCAAAGTAAAGAGAAAGACATGGCAAGAACTTTCCGATATGACAGAATATTCGATGTAAAGATAAACCGTGGTAGCAGTAGCAATGTAGCATCTTCTATGCTATCGGACGTGTTAATCAATTGGGGACCTCTTTGTGGTTTTCCTAATGTCTTTTATTTTATTTTCTCTTGGTCCCATCGACTTTTTATCTTCTCTTTTTATCATTTCTTTTCCCATAATTTAAATATGTTTTAATTTTATCATTATATCATGTAGAGAAGTTGCAAGAACTTGAGTTGTATACATAATTGGAGAATTGTAGATAAATACTGGTTTTTCAGCACAGATGGGATTTCTGAAACAGACTTGGCACAAATGTTCATTTTACTCTAATACCAGAAAAATAGAGTAAATCAAACAGGCAATTTTGCGCTGTATGGTGTGTTATAGAAGATAAAGCATGCGTGCTTTTTCTATGATTCCTATGAGCTTTGTATACCGCACTAAACAAAACTTACATGGTCTCTGCTATACCAATGAAGGTGGCAAATCATGTAAAATACATGCTGCATGGTATACCTTATAATGTAAAAAACAATAAATAATTAATGAGACTCCAGGCATTTTAGGTAGTCTGCTAATTGGATAACCAAGGCTTAAGCTTTCCTGAAATTCATAGTAATATGAGCTGCCTTCTTTACTTGTCTTTTTCATCGATCTGTTCTTAAATTTACAGGTGAATGAAACATTGGAGCCGTTAATTGCAAGTTGGCCTCTTGGGGATGAACTCTGGTATCTCTTATCAAAACTGATTGTGTTTCCGAATTTGGACGGAAAGGCAAGCAGAGTGCAAGAGAATTAAAGTATAGGATATATACAGATTATATATATATACTGGCTACTGCCATTTGATTTCCCTTTTATTTGATCTCTTTTAAAATTTGAACTTGGAAGCAAGTGTTTTAAGTGTTAACTGTCAACTGTTAAGTCCCCACCAACACCAAACCAATTCCTTTCAAACGCACTGACTCTGAGTCTGAGGCTGAGGCTGAGGCTGAGGCGCTGGGCACAACACAGGCTGTAATATGGAGGTAACGACAACATCCATACCACAACCAGCTCGGATGAAATTCAAATTTAGTCCCTCCTTCTTCCCTTATTTACCAACCTACCCCTTCACCTTTTACTTTTACGATCAGAGCCCGTAAAAAGATCCCCTCTTTCTCTCTCTCTCTCTCTCTCTCTCTCTCTCTCTCTCTCTATTATGGATTCTGGCATTGAGCAGAGACATTCACGTCGCTCAGTCTCTAGAAAGTAAGACTAATAATACAAAGTCTCTCTAATTTCTCTATCACACATTCACACCCCACCCCATACATATTATATAGCCCCCCAACCCAACACCTCTCCATCTCTCTGTTCGTCTCTCCCTCTCTTCCAATTAGGAGACAAAACAGGACATAAATTCAATTCAATGCCGGGAGGTTTCGTGGTGGAAGGAGGTCCAGTCACCGGAGGTTACAATGGTAGAGTCACCGCTTTTGTTGTTCTCTCTTGTATCGTCGCCGGGAGCGGTGGTATTCTTTTCGGTTATGACCTCGGCATCTCAGGTAATTATTCTCGCCTCCCTACTAACAAAATGTCGCAAAAAATTTGGATAACGTTTTGGAACGGTGGCGGTTTTGGAAGGACAACTGGGATGCTAACCGCCTAACCGGACATCTTCAGTTATACAGTAAGGGAGAGGAAGGGGTTCGGCAAAAATAGGATTGTGGGCCCAGCATGCAGAGGTCGAGTGAGTCACATGGCATGGGACGTGAACTGGAAAGCAGTGTGTATTTAATTATTTATGGATGGGTTATAGTGTTATACGGAGAAGTGGAGATATTTGACATTTTTCTACTAAAATAGCAGGGCGGTTCTGAATATTTTGGGTCCGAAGAGGGAGAAAAATTAGGACCTTTATATATATATAATTTTTTTATGAAACAGGTTAATATGTTTTCATTAATAATTTAACACCATATTCTTATAAGTTATTTTTGTATTTTTAAAGTCCAAATAGTCGATTGGAATCTTATTCATATTAAAACGTCCTTGGAGATCAAATTTACATTTTTTGGAATTTTTTTACTATTATTTAAGATAGATAGAAAATCCGTTGATTCAGAAGATTTTGAACCATAAAAAATAATGTTTTTCTACCTACCTTAAAAAATAGTAAAAAATTCAAAAAAAATGTAAAATTTGGTCTCCAAAGCACATTTTAATATGGATATCATGTTGAACAGTTTGGATCGACTATTTGGACTTTTAAAATGCAAAAACGACTTATAAGCATATGGTGTTGAAGTACTTATGGTGTTGATATGCCAATAGATCATATTTATTTATAGAAAAATTTGAGCCCTTTATATATACAAAATTTGAACTCTAATATTTTATTTATTTTAATATATACAACTTAATTATATATATACAGAGGAGGGCTCAAATTCCCCATTGCTTCATGCCCCAATCGTACTCCAACATCTTTATCTTCAATTTTAAAGTTCAAACAGATGATCCGAACCGCTCAACGTGATATCCACGTTAAAATATGATTGGTGACCAAATTTTATATTTTTTGGAAATTTTTTACTATTTTTTTATGATAGGTACAAAATCATTGTTTTTAGATGGTCCATAATTTCTTGAAAAATAATGATTTTGTATTTATCTTAAAAAATAGTAAAAAAATTTCAAAAAATATAAAATTTGATCTATATATATATAGAGAGGTTGGCTAAGATCAAAATGGTATGACCAAGACCTTGGTGTTACCAATTAGTTTTTGCAATTTTAAAGTTCAAATAGTTGACTGAAGTGCTCAACGTGTTATTCATATTAAAATGTTCTTGAAGACCAAATTTTACATTTTTTTGAATTTTTTTACTATTTTTATGGATTTTTGAAAATCACTGTTTTTCATAATAAAAAATAAATAAATAAAATCTGAAAAACAGTTATTTTCAAAAATTCATAAAAAATAGTAAAAAATTTCAAAAAAATTTGGTCTCCAAGTATTAATATGGAGAATACGTTGAGCACTTCAGATTGACTATTTGAACTTTGAAAATCGTAAAAACAAATTGGTAGTACTAAGACCTTAGTCATACCACTTTGATCTTAGCGAACTTCTAGTTTTTTTTTTTTTTTTTTTGGAGTCCTGTGGATCTTGGAGTTCGGGGCGGTTGCCCCGGGTGCCCTGCACTAGGACCGGCCATGTAAAATAGTATCTCTATATATACTCTGTAACTCTGCTAATTATATTACTACTTTGTTGCGAGTATCTAACTGACTATTAGTAGATATAGGGTGGTCCCGTGAGATACAATTAATAACCTATTAAAAAAAGAATCATTTGGTTATGCATATATATAGGTGGTGTAACCTCGATGGAGTCTTTCCTAAAAGAATTTTTTCCGGACGTCTACAAGAAAATGCGAGGCGAGAATAAGACGAGCAACTATTGCAAGTTTGACAGCCAGCTGCTGATGGTGTTCACCTCCTCGCTCTACATTGCTGGGCTGATAGCTGCATTTTGTGCATCAAAGGTGACCAGGACGCTGGGCCGAAGAGCGTCAATGCTGATTGGTGGCAGTGTCTTTATTATCGGCTCCGCACTTGGAGGTGCTGCCGTTAATGTTTTCATGTTGATACTAGGACGGGTTTTGTTAGGCGTCGGCCTTGGCTTCACCAATCAGGTAACACTTATTTTAATTGGGTCGTAATTAATCACAATATATAATTTAAGTAGATTTTTCCCAACCAGATTCTCCATCATGCAACAAGTACTAGTGGTAGAATCTAGCTAGCGTTGACTTGAAAAATCGCCTTAATTGACTTAATTGCACTTTGGTCACTGCTGACTGTAATGCAACAATTTAATTGATATCCATACAAAAATCGCCTTGATAACGATTGTTAAAGAAAAATTGTCCGACTGTGACACACAAATAATTCGCTTCCAAATTTTCCGAATATTCTAATTGCTTTCTCAGATGGGCCAAAATGTAATTCACAACTTTTACTAAGTGCGCGCGGGTGGCAAAGGACTTGGATGGACATTAAATTTGATGTTCGATCTAACCGTCCGATTAGCATCAAGATTCGGGTATCGAACCAAATTGATATGATACCCATCAAACACCCCAATTCTGATGGTAAATAGCCGAGTAACTGAAGTGGAGTTTACTAAGATAATTTTAAAAAGAAAATCATTAAAGAATTCAACTCCAGTGTAATAACTGAGTATAATTAAATCAGAGTCGTTAATTTTAACTTTGCACGAATTTCAAAAGCAGCCTCCTTATATTTACATAGACGCCGAATTTGAATTTCAATCGCTCGGCTGAAAGCTCAATAGAACTCATTGTACTCAGTTATTTGAATTTCGTATCCTCTGCATTAACTTAAAAGATAATTTTTTGAGTTAATGCATCTAGACTATCCGATTCACTTTAATATCCGTACTAATATTAAAAGTCCTTTGTTAAAATCAGACAGCCAAATTGGCTCCGTTTAATATCATACAAAGAGATGCATTAACTCAAAAGATTCTCTTTTGAATTAACTTCTCTTTTGAGTTAATGCGGAGGATACGTGTTCCAGTTATTTGGGAGGCAAACGATATAGATGAAGTCACGATCAGTCTTCTCCATTTAATTCGAGAGCGAGATAGTGCGAATGATCCTACACCTACAGGCTACATTAGTGGAAGGCGGAAATGTGTACATTTTTTTGGGCCAACAGCTCTTCGTTTCCTCTTGGATGCAACTTCCTCAAAGTTGGTGCACAGCAGAAGTATACCGGTATGTATCAAAGTTCGTTTTTATTGTGAAAAAAAAAGTTCGTTTTTATTTTTCAAATACGGATACGGATCGAATATTCGATAAATACGGATACAGACACAGATTGGATCGGATATTTATTAAAAATATATAAATATTATAAAAAATATATATCAAAGTTCATAATATTTATCTAATTATATGATGAATAATATATTTTTTTCACAATATATATTGAACTATATGGTATATATCTATTATTCTATTATGGATAATTGAAACGTAAAATCATATATGATCCATATTCACATAGATATTTAGATATTCGGATATCATATATCCATATTTAATTTTTTGAGTACGGACCATTGATCAGATATTATCCACTCCATTTTCACCCCTAGTCGGTGGTGTGACTAACACATTGTGACATCAACACGTTACAACATGTGATCAGAAGTTTTTTTTCATATGACTTGATTAAAATGATGGAGAACAGTCTGATCAAATATAGCATGACTGGCTATCTAATTAATTTTTAAGATTTTAAGCTAGTCTATTGTAAAAAAAAAAAAGGCTAAAAAGATGATATATTGCAAAGTAAATTAAAATTTTAGAATAGAAGTTAGAAAATTTAGTCATATAACTTTTGACGTGACGTGACGTGATCAAATCAATTTGCGTGATGTGTTGTGAAGACACATCACGCAACACACAAATCATACGTGTAATGTGTTGTAAAAAAATCGATAACAATGTGACTAATTTCCTTTAACGTATGACCTAGGAAAACCAAATAGTTCAAACTTCTCTTCAATTGTAATGATCTTATAGATAGATGGTTTTAGTCATATTTGAAATTGTCTATTTTAGATGAGACAGTTGAAATCAAACATCATCTTGTTAGTTAGTGCTCCTTACTCATTATGCCCATCAAACCGAAATCAGATTCAATCTAAAACATGTAATCATCTAAACTAAATGATCTAAGATATATCCATAATGAGATGATTATTTTCATATTGGTGGAGAAATTGCTGAATTCCTAACCTCTTTAATTATTTAATTAAAGTTCTCTTTTTTTTTTCCCACAATCGATGTCAGAAAAATTAAAATTCAACCAGACAGTTAATAAGCGCATGCTTTTTGTTATTCAAATTTTGTCATGATATCTCTCAAAAGTTAATTTTTTATTGAACTTTGATTAAGATAAAATCTTCTCTGTTTGAGAGAGGTCCAAACTCTCAAAAGTTAATTTTAGTCCAAACTATCAATTTTGGTATAATTTATAAATTATTTGGTTACCATTCAAGTGTCGCTAAAAAAATCACTATTTTTTAAAATCACTTGATGGATGGATGACATGTTAGTTTTCAAATACACTAAATTTAATACACAAATAATCTAAACTAAACAATAATTTAACTTATTAAATTTTAATAATTATTTAGTCAATTGTCACGGTTATCAAATAAGTTTGTTGTCAATAATAAATCCTATGTATGCGTTAGCAGTATTCATTATTTGATAAATAAATATTTGTTAGTTTGATTATGGATGGAGTTTCATGTGATTAAACTGGAAAATGACATCATATAGGCATCATGGACAATGTTCTTCTAAACAAAAATTTAAAAGTCTATAAACAGAGAGCAGGTTGGGTCCGATGGGTTTCAGGACGCGAATCTTAAAGCAGATCGGACGGTCATCGAACCCATCGAACTCACTTTGAGTCCGATGGGCATCGGACCCAAATTGACCTCCTATAAACAATCCAAACATGGCTTGAGGGATGCAACTAATACTGCAAATCTAGAAAGTTGAGGTGTATAACATAAAATAGAGTTTGATTTGGAAGGAAAACACACAACAACAAAGAAGGCATGAATGCATGATGTTTGTGTGCCCACATGGAAAAAAAAAAAAAAAAAAAAAAATTTGTGGGGCTCAAATATTGAGTCATATTGAGTCTATATACGGTCCAAAATGAAAAAGGTGAAAGGTAGATGTTTTCAAAGTGGATGAACTCAACCACTTACATTGCGTTGTTTGTGTGACCAAGTGACCCACAGCTGAATCAAAATTCAAAAAGCAAAAAGTATAGTATATCTGTCTTTCTTTGGGGTGATTTGGACCCCTTCCACTCAGGCTTTTGTTGGGATGTGTTGTGGGATTGTTGGGACCAAAATGAAAAGGGAAAATATAAGTTGGAATATCATTTTAAGATACGCCTCTTTAAAATCCAATATGGAGACAATTAAGTATTTTTTTTATTTTAGAAATTCAAAATTAAATTATTGGAAACAAGAAGAATTGCTTTTATTTTTCTGGTTCTATCGAGCTATTTATTGAGACCGATCAATGATTCGGTCTCGGTACTTTTCATAAATTGCAACATGTCTTCATCACATGAAATCCGGAAAAAACTAAGACCGAATCATTGATTCAATTTCAGTGGAGTGTGAAATATGCGGATCCTCTTCTCTCCTTCCTTTTCTTTCTTCCATTTGGACCCCCATTGAGGAAAAGCTAATGGGACCGAACCAATAATTGGTTCGGTCCCAATAATTTTCCACACTGTGTGACCGTTCCAATAATTTTCCACACTGTGTGACCGTTGGTGTAATAAATTATGAAAATTAGTGGAACCAAACAATTGAGGAGAGACCAATGAAACCGAATTATTGATACAGTTTGAAGATAGGGCATTTCCCAATGATATAAAAACTTATGTACCAGAAGCAATGGTACTGAATATTTTAGCTAAAGACCATTCTAATGCTCCTTTTCGCCATACATAAACTGAACCACTTTCTTATTCTATCCAAATCAAATGGAGGATTTGATTTGGAAAGAGAGAGACCGTGAAAAAGAAGATTATGCACCTCAGCATCCACTTCATTCATTTATTAACAAAAAAAAACAATTAATCTTGTTTGCTTGTGACAAATTATTTTTTTATTTCTTAAAATAAAAAAAATTGGGCATTGCGTCTTCATGATGGTCTCACAAAATACCGGTCATGTTAATAGCAACAAAGGGAAATCAATTTGGGTTGGATTCCATTAAAAAGACCATAAGACAAAAGCAGAGGTGATTAAAGAACGAGAAATTTTAAGTTTGGCTTGAACTTTTCTTAAAAAAATCGAGTTGGTCTTTAAATTTTAATTTGCACCAAACTAGTTTTTAATTTTGAAAAACAAAGTAAGCTTCAATTTTTTAAAATTAAAAAGTTAGTTCGGATTTTTTTTTTTATCAAAAAAGAAATTTAGTTAGTCCTTTTGAGAATGACCAATAATAAGACTAACTTGATTGTTGTGTGGAAATTTGAAAGATTAGCTGAAGTTTTCATCGAAATCATTAGTAGTTTGGTAACCAGCTTAGTTTTTCCAAGAAAGTTGATGGGTCAATTTGGTGTAAATAAAAGTTTGGGGACTCAAGTTGTTTGTGTGTGTGTGAATTCAATAACTAAATTAGTAAATTCTGAATTTTCCCATTAAGAAATTGAATGTAGCCATGCATTAGATTTCATCAAAGTTGTTAGTTGACTGTCAATCTGTCAAAATTATTCTAATATATTTGACACTACTTGAGATTTTTGCTCTGTTATTTATCAAATGTGTATGTATTGAAATATTTGAAGTGGATCTTTCAGCAGATACTGTATTTTTTCCAGACAATTATCTGGATAACAATACATTACAGGCATCCTATCTAGAATTGAATTCCTTCTCCCTCAATTGTTAATCTGATTCATGACTTACTTTTTCTTATGCAGTCTATTCCGTTGTATCTCTCCGAAATGGCACCTCCACAATACCGTGGTGCAATCAATAACGGGTTCGAGCTTTCCATCAGTCTCGGCATCCTATTTGCAAATGTCTTAAACTACTTTGTTCAAAAGATCCACGGTGGCTGGGGCTGGCGAATTTCTCTCTCCTTAGCCGCACTTCCTGCCTCGTTTCTAACCATAGGAGCAATCTTCCTTCCCGAATCACCGAGCTTCACAATTCAAAAAGGAAACATAGAAGAGGCCTCTATCATACTCCAAAAACTAAGGGGAACCCCAAATGTACAAAAGGAGCTCGATGACTTGATTGCCGCTAGTAATATCTCGCGTACGATTAAAAATCCATTTCGAAACATATTGAGGAGGAAGTACAGGCCTCAACTTGTCATGGCAATTGTCATACCACTCTTTAACCAGCTTACGGGGATCAATGTGATTAACTTCTATGCACCCGTTATGTTTCGCACTATCGGGTTCAAGGAGAGCGGAGCGCTCTTGTCAGCTGTGGTGACGAGACTTTTTGCCACGACAGCTAATATCATAGCCATGGTAGTGGTCGACAGATTTGGTCGCAGATTCTTATTTATTGTTGGTGGTATTCAGATGATCTTATCGCAGATAACAATTGGAGGCATCCTCTTTTCACAACTAAAGGATCATGGAAGCATGGAAAAGGACTATGCATACTTGGTTCTGATAATTATGTGTGTCTTTGTCACCGGGTTTGCGTGGTCATGGGGCCCATTGACATACCTGGTACCAAACGAGGTATCTCCTCTGGAAATCAGGTCAGCGGCGCAGAGTATTGTTGTTGCTGTACTATTTCTAGTTACGTTTTTAATTGGCCAAACATTTCTGGTAATGCTTTGCCACATGAAGGCTGGCACATTTTTCTTCTTCACAGGGATGCTGTTCGCTATGACAGCATTCGTGTATTTCTTGTTGCCTGAAACGAAGAAGGTTCCATTGGAGCAAATGGATCAAATCTGGAGGCGCCACCGGTTTTGGAAGAAGATTGTTGAGGAGGAAGAGACAAAGTAGAGTGTGCTCTTTGCAAATTTGAGAATTGAAAACGATCCAGGGATATAAATCTGAAGTTAAAAGTTCTTAATTTAATGAAGAAAAATATATATATCGATATCAGGTATCTGTTCTTAACCAACAGATAGTGTGCATGTATGTCTGTGTGTCTGAGTTACTGTGCTGTCTACCAGTATCTATAGTTGATCCTTGGTATGAATTAGTTCTAGATGACTTTACATTATTAAAAGGGTTATTTTTCCCTATAATTACAAACTTATATAGTAACTTTTAATCAATCTTTCTGTCTGAAGAGTGACTTTTAATTAATCCATCTGTCTGAACAAAACAATTGGTATCAGTTTATGCTGGTAAAAAGAAAGCTTCGTATTTCTGATTAGTTTTGAGTGCCAGAAATACCTGTTTATAAATGTATTTTTATCATACTTAATGCAGTATATAGTAGAGATTGCAAACAAAACGGATTCAGACAAACAGTGCCGAAATCATATCCTTTATTCGTATTTGATTAAACGAATACAGATATAAATATGAATGTTAATCCAATGTCCAAATTTAAAATTAAATCGGCCTTAAACGGATATAGATTAGATAAGAATAATCGATTGATACATAATATGATATGAATACGAAACTGATCATTAACGGATTTCATTGACAAATATGCACCTATAATAGAAAAAAAAAATCAACATAACAAAATTGATTAAAAAAAACATGCGTATATTAATTGATGTTCACAATAGATAATAATATATAAAATTAAGGATATTTCAATAAAATGAAAAAAGTAAATTAGAAGACAAGATGTACAAATAGACCAATGCGGATAAATTAGTTAACATTATAATTACGAGAACGGAGTAGGTCCGATGCCCATCGGACCTACTTTTAGGTTCAACGAGCATAATGACCGTCCGATCTAATTTAAGATTTGTGCGCACAAAAATTGAAACAGACACGCACGAATTTTAAAGCGTTTTGCACGATTTTTGAAACAAATCGACGGTGATTAAACCCATCGGACCTACTCTCTCAAGTGTATAATTACGGATAATATACCAATGCGGACAAGTAGGAAATGAATAAATTGGTTCACACCCCCTAGAGGCCTACCGCCTACATAGTAGCGTTTCTACTAAATAAATCAGTCATTTCCCAAGCAAATTCCGATTTCGAGTATATTCTATAGTACCCAAAGTACAAAGAAACTTTAAATAATATAATTTATAATATACCACGTAACTGACACTTCACCTAAATATAAGATGTATAAATAAAAGTTACACTTCCATTTTTTACTTTGAACTAGAGTGCCGGACAGAGATTGAATCCATTCCCTCGGTACCATTCGGTATCAAAGGTACATACATGCCAATTACAATACGTCCCAGATTTAATGTCTCATGCACCACAACTCAGTTATTCAAACTTCCCCAACCTTCGATACTAACGAGCAGTTCGTTTGTAGCTCAATTTCAAAGGTTGAATTGGTTTGAGCAGAACCCTTGGCTGTCAGGCTGTCAAACGTTTGCAAAAATCCTTCGCATCCTTTACGTGTACATTTCTGTTAATTAAATCGAAGTGTACGAACAAAGCACAATGACTAGTCACACACAGTAGGGGTGAAAACGGATCCGATACAAGATTGGATAGTGGTAAAATCATATCGATTTTTTTTTCAGATACAGATACAGATCGGATATTAGACGAATACATACGGATACAGATCGAATATTGGATATATGTAGATCCATGCATAAATATTTTCATAATTTAATATCGGATACGGATAATTAAAAATTTAAAATCATATCCGTACCACTATCCACACGGATATTCGGATATCCATACCTACACACCGTGCCATGACCAGTTTTGACACATCCAAATACATGAAAAATCTGAGAAACCACAGCAAATTCGTATCCTCTGCATTAACTCACCATGCATTAATAGATCCAGACCGTTTTCCGCACTAATATTAAAGGGCCCACGCATCATAGGCGGGGGCCGGATTGGCTCCGATCCTGACAGCCGACATGCATTAAACTCAAAAGGTTCTCTTTTGAGTTAATGCAGAGGATAAGCGTTCAAACCACAGATCGGCCTCTGCTGCTCTTCCGATCTCAACCATTCAAAATCATTGAGATCTGTGCATGAAAAATTTCTTTTATCGAGATGCGTAAATAAAAAATTTTGAATTGTTGAGATCGGAAGAGCAGCAGAGGCGGATCCTCAAACCACAGCCCTGTCCTGTCACCCACTATCATGGTTAGTCTTTAGTTGACAAATTTAGTTTTCGAGATATGTAAACATCAGATACAAGAATGTAAACTGAGAAAACCATGGCCATGATGAGCACCCATCGCCAGCCAGTGCTCACTACTCCATAAGAAACCCAAGTAACAACAATTTTGACAACCTAAGCAAGCAACAATCCGCTGCATTCCAACTCCATAACATTGATAATTTTGCAATGAGATTGGAATGAGATCTATACTAAATCAAAGCCTTGTTTTGGTTAATCTCTAATAGTGCATTGAGATTCTCATTTCCTGTTTCATAGCTATCATAGACCTACATAGAGAACTGAAGAACCAAATGAGTTCACTCTACGCAACACATTCAAATCAAATATGTAATCTACTTTATTGTCTTTTTTTTTTCTCCTTGGATCTCATATACAAGCTACTCTTCAAAATACAACATAGCTTATAAATAAAAATCTGAAAGCAGTGTCAAAGCAAGATACTAAATTGCTAATTTTCAAAGACAACCATGTAATAATATAACTGACATCAGCGACAGAAATATTAATCAACAATTACTACAGCGATGTTTTTATGTCATGTCAGAGCAAGGTCTGCCTTCCTTCACTTGCACATGAAAAATATATATTTTAATAACAACAATAACATTTAACTTACACCAAATGGTACCATGCCACAGTTAATAAATTTGTTCTGTATAGAAACCTGACCGCATAAGTAACATCTGTATCATGCCTGAGCTCCTGTAGGTGGATTTGCATGAAAAGCTGATTGTCGACTTGAGCTCCCAATAAGACCTAGAGAAAGAGAGGTCGATACGGATTCTCGGTTGGTCTCTCCTATGCTCAATTTTGACATATTAACCAGCTCATCTACATTAACAGCCTTCGAGTGCACTGGTACTGGTTTCACAATCTCATGTGTCTCTTGTTGCAAAGGTTCAGTACCACTAGGCCAGAGAGGTAGAGAAAACTGAAGGAATGGAGAGAAGTATGCAGGAAGGATGACTGGAGGGTAGCCAGATGTGTTTCCCTGGAAAGAAGCCTGAGAAGCATCTACATTTGGTGTAGACTCGTTAAGGAGAGAGTTACTGGAGGAGTCCATTGATTCAGTTTCTTCTTCCAGTGGGCCTGTCACAGGGTGGGTCTGTACTTGTGCGGATTGATTATTTATTTGTGCTTCTGGTTCTTGGCTAACTGGCATCGGTGGCAGATCTAAAGACTGCATTTAATAGAATAATGAAAAAAAAGTAAGCATTTTATTACAATACATATACTTAACAAAAAGAAATCCTGTTATATAATGATTAAGCAAACAAAATCTTGTAGAATCATGCTAGATATTTTTAAGGTTGTTTACAAAGTGAGATGGAAATGGTGCGCTGATTGAACTATGAAACTAAATAGAACTCAGAAGCTTCTTTTTCCTTCAAATGTACAACAAAGAAATTAACTCTTATAATGTTGGTTTCAGGTTTGAAGTCTTATAAAGTGATTCTCATCTTATCTACCAATAAGTTTCTTTCTTCATGTACCACTAAAATTGAATTGATGTGAATGAATTAAGAATAAATTGGTATATCACTACTTGCAAAGTTGTATGAAAGTGAGAATTAGATAGCAAGAGATGAATAACCTCATCAGGGATCATGTCGAAGAGGGAGGAGCGGCGCTTGCGGCGTGTCATGTTCTGCTGACGAATGAAATATTTCTGGGCATGGCTCGCAACCTGTGTGGGGGTCCGCGATACAACATAATTACGAGATATACCCCTCCAATCCCCCTTCCCTAGCTTCTGTAACCCTAGTAAAAACATTCTGTGCTCCTCTTCAGTCCACGGCACCCCTGTTCAAATTTCCATACAGTAAAAGATGCTTAGTACTGGAAACAGTCCTTTATGCAAGCTAAGCACTCGCCTTGCTTGGTTTACATGCCAATGAAAACCAATCACTGAAACCGAGTTTACATCAGTGAAATTTGATTACAGAGCTCTTTGCAGCATAATTAAATCCCATACATTAGAATAAAAAAGGGATTCATAATTTACTGAGGAAGCACATTAATTAGAAGTGCTTCCAGTAGCATATGCCTGATAAGATGCTTACTGCTTTAAGTGATATGGACATATCAGTGCTGAATGATATTTCAAAATCACCCCTATAAAGCCAGATAGGATATACAATTAGATCTGTGTCGAAAATCAAATATTGATCCCTTTCAACCTTTTCAGCTCCTTTAGGGTATCGTTGGCCCTTGGCTCTCATTTACAAAAAAAAAACTGCCTATTGAGCATTAATGCCTATCGAAACATAATCATTTAATGAAAGAAATGGAATGACCGACTATTGGGTGACTAAGGAAAATACAAAATTCTATGAATGAAGCTAGTATGAGCATAGTCTCACACCAAGGGGATTTGTGATCTTAACTTAAAAAGACCATTGAACAGGTTTCAAACAACAAATTTGATCCATTGATCTTGATCTACGTGATGAGCCAACTATTTTCATTCCAAATTTCTCATTTTTTTAGGCCTGTTTTGTGTAAGATCGAGTGATCGCAAATTGTTAGCAAATGAAATAACCAAAATAATTAATTTCTCAACCTCTTCATCTTATACAAAATGAATTTCAAAAATATGAACAATTTGGAACACAAATGGCTGGGCTCCTCTGATAAATCAAGATCATGAACTACCTTGGGGGGCTCACCAGCTTACTCAAATTTATAATGGCAAAAATACAAAGATAATAAACCGAAAATTAAACATGATAGCACTGTTAACTTTCTGCATTATCAAAATCAGACTTCACAGGTCTTTCCAGTTATAAAATCAAAATTTGACGAAAAGTTTGTTCATGCACATTTTTTAAATTATTCAGATTTTTTGGGGCCTAAAAAAATTAACCTTTAATTACGAATAGAGTGCTCTACTTAAAACAAAAGTGTAAGGAGAAAAGTCACTTTCTCTGCTCCTGTCTCTATTGGATTTATAGGATTTAGTTCTTATTAGTAAAAAACAATTAGAGAACAAAATTATTTCTGCACACTCGCATTCAGAGATCTAAAAACTAGTACAAGAATGAAAGCAGCATGCTCTTCAAAAATTTGAGCCAAAGCAAATCCAATTACAAATCTGTTCGTGGGAAACATTTCACGATCTCCAAATTTATCCCTTTTATCTCACAAGTAAAACCCAGGAATTATTTGAATAGCAAAATGAAAGTGCACAATGCTCTTTCTCTTGGCCAGAAGGCAGAACGGAAGTAAACTGATCTTCCAAAATCCAAACCAGCAAAAGACAAGCCAAATAAATATATATTTACTTTTCTAAAGGTAGAACAATAAATTAAAAAATAATTATAACCTTTCTTCCTTTCGCGGCAGCTCGATGATGATCCCTGGACATAATCATCGGAAGCATAACCGTCGGCGGTAGCCCCTCCAGCTCCGCCGTTCTCGGGACCATCGGCCGGCGATGCGCCGCCGCTAGATCCAGCGAGAAGTGAGAGATTCCCCATACTCGCACTCTTCCTTATCGACCCATCTGTTAATCTTACGCCAAATAGCTTTACGCCTCGATTTGGACACGTTCGCGAATTGTGGCCGTTGTGGCTACAGTGAGAGCACCGCCTTGTCATCTCCGCCGCTGCCGATGTAGCTTGGTCGGAGATGCAATGGATGTGTGATCAGAGATTGAGAGGGGTAGGATTGCTAAGAAGGGAATTTAGGGTTAGGGTTTTGAGAGGGGTGAGGTGAATTTCACGATTGGAGAAAAAAATTCAGAAAGGAGAGATGGCAGAAGGGATAAAAGTTGGTGGTGAGCGGAAGAAGAGAGAGAGAGGGGGGTTTGTGGATCAGGAGATCTTTCCAATTTAGACCTGGTGTATTCTTCAACATCGACGTAGCTGGTCTTTGCACCGAAAACGGAATGTTTAGTTCTTATTCAACACGTTACTTACGGGTAAATATATGGACAGAGTTATTTTGGCTTAACGCAGCACATGACCAATAAAGACATAATAAAGTATATGACGAGTGCACTGCGTGAAGCAAACATGATCTTACCTATTTAAAGTTAACGGTGCGTGGGGTACGGTTTAATCCGGGTGGAAGCATAGTGTGGTGGGAGCAGTGGATGTGTCCGAGAAAGCACGAGGACCGTCCACGTGGCGGATATTCGCGTGGGTATATACGACTAGCAATGCAACAGCTTGTGGATGACGAGATTTATGATTTATCCAACAGGTGACAGGCCAGTAGGCCACAACACAAATCTTATTGCTTTGATTTATTTGTTTAATTGCGAGTGCGCGAAATAATAGGAAGTGGATATTTGGGATTTTTTTTAAAAACCGTAAATCAAAAAATTAATTCTACCAAACCAGCATGATGGCCTCTGTTTTTACAAAAACTATCAGAACCGAGATGCCAATTCGGTCCCAACGATTTTTTTTTCTCCGGACCGAATTGGCAATTCGGTCCCCCTAATTGCCCCCTCTTTTTCACAACAAATCAATATTAGATCGTGTGGCTCCGAACAGGCCTGGACCGAATTGCCAATTCGGTCGGAAGGATTTTTTTTTCTCCGGACCGAATTGGCAATTCGGTCCAGTTTTTTTTTTTTTTTTTTTTTTTTTTTTTTTTTTTTTTTTTAAGAGACAAATCTAACACTGAAAATTAAATTTTTAAGAGACAAATCGTCGATCCAAACCGTTCAACATGATTATCTAAATAAAATGTGATTGCAAATCAAATTTTACATTTTTTTGAATTTTTTTACTATTTATTAAGATGGGTACAAAATTCAATGGTCTGAATATGACTATTTTTTGTAAAATACTTAATAAATAGTAAACAAATTCCAAAAAATGTAAAATTTGATCTGCAAGCACATTTTATTGTGGAGATCATGTTGAACGGTTTGGATCGACGATTTGGACTTTGAAAATGAAAAAAATTGTTGTTGTAACTTTAGTATGAATATGCTAATATATGTCAAATTTTGCTCATCTCTAAAAAAAAAAAAAAAAAAAAAAAAAAAAAAAAAAACTGGACCGAATTGCCAATTCGGTCCAGGCTAAAAAAAACCTCTGGACCGAATTGGCAGTTCGGTCTGGCTTGTTTTTTGATTTTCTGTGACGCTTTTTCTACAATCGGTGAAAAACAGCAAGACCGAATTGCCAATTCGGTCCGGAGAAAAAAAAATCGTTGGGACCGAATTGGCATCTCGGTTCTGATGGTTTTTGTAAAAACAGAGGCCATCATGCTGGTTTGGTAGAATTAATTTTTTGATTTACGGTTTTTAAAAAAAATCCGGATATTTGGGGGCAGACTGCAGAGAGAGAACACCTACACCTCATGCCGGTCGTACGAAACGGTTGGTTGGATTGAGATTCACCAATCATCCATCCCAATTTAAAGCTCATTTTGACTATCACATTCACACTAAAGATACTCAAAACAAGTTTACGGCAAATTGAATCAAAAATCATATATTAGGACATAGCGCGTACATGCAGTAAATCAACTTACATTTTTTAATAACTATAAATAGTATTAGATACGTCATGTCCAAGGGAAGCAGGCCGTACGGAAAGAGAGTTAAGAAAGTGGACTCATTCCGTCTCGAGTTGATGGACCGAGATTAAAAAGAATGGTGAAGGTTTGAGAGTATTAGTGCTCTATCCCCTATAATATCCTGTGTTACGGAAAAATGCGACCCTGATTATTGGGAATTCCCCGCCTTAAATAAGGGACCCCAGACCGTTAGAACGTCCTGTCAAAACAGTTAGGGAGTTCGCATAGGAGCAGTAATGTCCGCATAATCGGCAGTGACATTCGCATAATCGGCGATGACGCGAAGTCGATGTTGGACTGGGCCTTATGGGTTGAGGCCCACTCGACTTCGCAGGCTGAATTGTTTCGAATTGATGAGGTGAGGTCCAGCTTGGTTCTTGCCAGGCCGCCAGGCAGCTGGACTATGGGCCTCGTTTTGTTTGGTCTCTGGCTGGCCCTGCGAGGGGGTCCGGATCCCGAGATACTTTTCGGGCCTGTCACGTAATGACCCGACTGGGCCTAGTCGACTAGGTTCATTAGTAGACCGTGGGCCTTGTTGCTTTCGGTCTCGGGCTGGCCCAGCGAAGGGGTCCGAGCTCCGAGTTGCTTTCGATCTCGAGCTGGCCCGCCGAAGGGGTCCGAGCTTCAAGTTGTTTTTTGGACCGTGATCATATTAAGGGCCATATCCTTAGGTTGGCCCTTGACGGGGTCCGAATCCCAAGTTATTTGTGGGCCAAATTTAATTTTATTGAGGGCCATTGACACATGGACCTATCACTATTTAATTATTGTAAAATCTGATATTTGAAATAGAATTAATATTTTATACATATTGATGATATTTTATGAAATGTTAAATTATACTTAAATTACATAACACTGATAAAATACCTAAAAAAATTCTATTTTTTATATTTTATTAGCTTGATATAAAATACTTAAATGGATTGTAAAATTTTATTAAATTCATTTGTTGTTGATTAAACCTCACACTATATTAAGATAAAGATATAATGTCATCAGTTCCCTCTTCAACTTTTCGCTTGTGATATATGCCTAGAGTGGAAAAACGGTGCCATGCCGTGACTTTGGCCTCGTGCCGTGACCAAGTTAATTTTTCATGTGTCGTGCCTGACCAAAATGTCAAGGGGTGGTCACGGCACGCGAATGGTCACGCCACGTGAGTCACGCCGTGTCTAAACGTGCCGTGACCATGCGTGACTCACGTGACTATTTAATCATAATTTATGTTGGTTTATTCAGATTCACCATTAAATCAATATCTAATGATCCTAATTACACGTGACTCGCGTGACTACGTGTCGTGCCATGCCAAAGTTTCAAAAGATGAGCACGACACGTGAATGGTCACGGCACGGGACACACGAGTCACGGCACGTAACTGACACGCGTGCCATGCCGTTCCATGCCGTTCCGTGACGGAGCCGGATCCGCCAGTGTCATTTTTCCCACTCTATATATGCCCCCTATCTCTCGGAACTTTTATTTTTTGACAATCCCCCTTCAAACTTCTCGATCCGAGACGACTAAAATTCAGATGTTAATCAAATTATTAATTGTTATATTTGGATAATAAATTACCAATATAAATATTAACAGCGTATTTTTTTTAAACTAATATTTAACTGTTACAAATGAAATACTTCTTAAATAATAGATCGAAACAACATCGAATGCTTGATATTTACTTTTATGCAATATTTCACTTTATATGGTTTAATTCACTTTTAATGAAGAGATAATATTTTCATTTACAATCAGATTCATGAGCAGCCAAAAAAAAGATATTAACAGTATTTATTCTCGACTGAAAATCAATATTGAAGTCGTATATATTATTAAAATTCATAAAAAAATAAATAAGGATAAAAATTTTGGGACATTATAATCGTTTTATAATTAAATTAATAATTTTAAACACTGTTAAGATTAGAGGAGTAATTATCACGAATTGGAGACTTTAGAATGGTGTTTGTAGAAATAAAAATTTGGGGATCATTTATCACAGGTGAAAAAAATTTAGAAGTCTTGTGGCATTATTCCCTTAAAAAAGACACAAATTAGAAATGTGTGTTGAATTATTTGATTACCAAAACCGCTCTGAAGAAAGATTTGCACGAATCAAAAGCACAAAGAAATATTTAATATCTGTTCTTTTTTCCTCCACAAATTTCATACATAGCTTATTTTACTGTTACATTTCAGAGGACATTTGCTAGTAATTGATATTGTTCTGCGTCACAAATATTATACGCACCGAAAATTATAATTTCAATTTTTTTTTTTGCATAAAATCAAATTGTTGAAATCATGTACCAATCGAGTTATCGAGTACTAAATTTAAATAATTTTCTACAATTATGTTATAATTTATTGATAACATAATCGTGTTTAGGAGATGTATTTTTCTTAAAGCTATGGTTTTGAATTTGTACTAAAAGCCAGCTAATATGCATGTATAGATTTTTTTTTTAAATTGGTTGCCCTTGGCGCCAACATTTTTATTAATATCCAAAGTAAATTACAAATTAATAAATATTTTCACGTTAGCTGGGTATTTTTAAAAATGTCCAAACCGATCATTTAATGGCCGGTTCTCATTTTTTTTTTTACTATTTCAGATTCTATAAATATCCATCTTTCTCTCTCCTCCCTCTTACAACTCACTCAACTCATAAAAGAGAAAGAGAGGGAGAGAATGAGAGAAAGAGAGAAAGAGAAGACAATTTTTTAGGCGATTTTCCAGGTGATTTGAAGATATTTATTTTTTAATTTTAATTTTTTTATTTATAATAAATTTATTATTTTTTATAATTTTTATTTTATTTTAATTATTTTTCAGTAACCTATATATTTAAATTAGTAACCTGGCAATTGTTTACCATTTATCAAAATGTAGTTTGTTTGTCATGACCATGATTTCATTACACTGTGATGAGAAGTTTCTTAGTAATACATATGTGGCTTATTTCTCCAAAGAGCTAGTTAATTCATTCATGGTTTCCGATGATATCTCACTTTGGGACTTGAAAACCATGATTTACGAATACACTGGTTATAACCCAAAAAAGTGAAACTTAGAATTAGCAACCCGAGTGAATCATGGAACACCCCCGACCTATACCATAGTGAAAGTACTAAGTGATGCTGCATGGAGAGCCATGTACGGTAAGTTAAAGGTCACTAGAAATTTTGTAATAGAAATATACGCTAAGAGAGTTTCGATAGAGTCAGGGGTTGGAAGTTATGGCCAAAATTCAGTTGCGTCAAATTATACAACACAACTAGAACCATACACTCTCATGATTTCTTTATTCGTACATGTCCCAGAAACATACAGTCACTTCACTCCACCATCACCCCAACCACGACCCCATATAAAATCCCCACCTAGACATTTTTACTAATATCCAAAATTTAATAGAAATTAATTAATATACCCAGATCTGCTGAAATGTTATAAAAATACATGTACCGGCCATTTTCTGGCCTATACTCAATTTAATTTTTTTTTGCAACAGCTCGTACTTAATTTATTTATTTTTTAGGATGGGCATAGCATAGTTGGCTAGAAGAAAAAATCATAGGAAACTCGGATTGAAGTTTGCACTCGGTTTGGCTAAGATCAAACAAAAGCATTTGGTTGAATGCGTATGTTACATCGGTTGCATGAATCAGTGCATCATCGATATTTTTGCAATGAAACATCGATGTTCTATTAGCCGGGTAGTGCTAAAAAAACATCGGTGCATTGCTGATGTTTTATTGGACTTAGAATTGGCAATTAAGCAGGGTAGTGCTAAAAAAACATCGATGCGTCACTGATGTTTTTGCAATGAAACATCGATGCACTTCTGTCGTCATTAGGCCGTGCATAAAGCATCGGTACTCAATTTTAGAATGCTGGTTATTGTCAAATTAAATTCACTAGCCGCATGCGAACAATAACCTTTAGTGTCATACGACACTGTAAAAAAAAACATTGGTACTTTAATCCGAGTTTCCTACGACTTTTTCTTCTAGCCAACTATGCTATGCCCATCCTTAAAAAAAATTAAGTACCGGCCAGAAAATGCCCGGTACTGTTGCAAAAAAAAATTTGGGTACTGGCTATTTTCCAACCAGTACTGTATTAAATTGAGTACCGGCCAGAAAATGCCCGGTACGGGTATTTTTATAACTTTTCAGCGGATCTGGGGTATATTAATTAATTTCTATTAAACTTTGGAAATTAGTAAAAATGTCGGCGCATTTACCATTACTGCCACCATCACCTCACCCCAGACCGACACCATTAGACGACGAAATTGGGTCAGATTTTGAAAATATTAACGAAATTTCGGAGGAAGATATGCAAACTGGGGATGAATTTCAAGGAGCAAACTGGGACTCTGATCACCTGGAGGGTTGTGATGAAGATGGTCTAGTGCCCATTCGAACCGGATATGGGAATATGCCGCTTAGTGACCGGACTGATACGCACCCGTTCGCAGACTTCAATGATATATCTTCTTTTCAAGAAGCATATGTTGTTTACTATAGGAGACGGATTAAGTACAAAGATGAGCTGGCGCCAGAACAATTTTTTCAAAGCAAAGAAGAGTTGATTAAGAAGATTTGAGAGCACCATATTCGTAAGAATCAAAATATTATAATGAAGAAAAGTGACAGGGATTGGATTCAGGTGGTGTGTAAGACTCCGAGTTGTGATTACGAACTTAGGGGTAATGCAACGGGTTTTGAAGATGCATAGGTTATAACGAGGCAAGACAAGCCTCACACGTGTAGGTCTGAGTGTAGGGAAAGGCTCTAGGTTAGCAGGTACATTTTGAAAAATTACTACCGATCTAGAGTCGATCTTACCATTTACAAGCAATCAATCACACGCAGTTTATGAATCATGTCACACACAGATCTATCATAGTGTTATAATCATACCTCTCCAAACTAGTGGAGCATGAATCGGTTGCTTGCGCCTTAGTCTCCCTTGATACAGTTTCCAATACATGAAACCGCAAGCTTCGCACACTAAGGTGTTGATCGAGAATGAGAAGAGATCAATGCTAGTTGTTTGAATCTTCTCACCCTTGCAAATCCGCTAGCTCACTACTTCAAACACTTTGAATAGATCTCGCGTAGCTAATCAACACAATCTCGCGACCTTTTATCAAATTCAAATCTCAACTTGCAAGAAGGAGATAAAAAGATATCAAGATCTAGATCTAAAAGATATAGATCAATCTTGAAGAAGAAGCAAAGCGAGAGAGATCGAGCCCTACGAAGAAGGAGCACGAAGGAGGTGGCGGCCGGTGGTGCCCACACGGCGACGGAGGGACGAGGCTGAGCGGTGGGCTCGGCCTAGCGCGGTGGAGCGATGACCGCACAGAGGCTGGCGGGGCTTGGGTGGCAGACGGCTGCAGACAGCGGGGTCGATGACCGGAGCTAGTGGCCGGCAGTGGGGTTGGGCCTACTTGGTGGTGACGCGGGTCAAAGGTGGTGGCCTCAAGCTTGGGGCGCATCCTTGTTTGCTTCTTAGCCAAATGGAGTTGGAGAGATAAAGAGAGGATGAGAGGCATAGATCTAGATCTACAATTTCAAACTTGTGAAATGGATTGGCTTGAATGAAATTGGAGAGATGACACATATATATAGACTTTCACAATTACCTCTATGCCCTCATATAATATCAAAACAAGAAGATACAATATAAGGACGTATTAGTAATAACATATATTAATGGTCAGTCCAACTTTCATTCCAAAGGTTGCTTCCTCTCTAAGCAACATCCCTCTCACATTATTGACCAGGTCAACAGTCAAAATCAACTCTCTTTTGGTAAAACCGCTTGACCAATGTTTGACCATGGTCAAAACTCCATTCAAATGGCTGTATCTTTTGAACCGTAAGTCCAAATCATGCATACCACATATCCACGCGCTCGTCTACTAATCCTCTATCCTTTGGTATAATCTAATTAACCAAACTAGCAAGATTAATAAACTTTAATATATATTTAATCTAATTAAATATATACCCTCACATAATCAAATCATCCTTTGTACAACCAGGCACCAAATTGATTTGACTATTCCTCATATCTCTTATAGTGTTGATCAATATAATGTCTTACATTATTTGATTCGCTGCGCATGTTGTTTCCAACATCTTAGCACGGTGTCATGAACCTGTATGACATCTCAATCAGGGACCTTGTAGGGGTGTCCTGTTTGGATCTGTATTATGTTGGCAACTAGAAAACTTTTCTCTAGTTGATCAAGATTAATGTCTAGCAACACGTCTTGATTACCTAATTATACAGACGATATGTATCCTGACAGTATCGTTGATCCAATGTAGACTGCCTGATTACATTGCCCGTGTTGTTTCCAATATCTCATGATTGTCTAATGATGAACCCGAGATAGGATATTGTCATTCCCGCTGTATCATCGATTATGTTTCTTGATTCGTGAGTAGTATATTATAATCCATGATTGAACTATTCAATCATGGTGTGCACATGTAATATAACTCTATCAAGGGGCTCACTAACATCATAGCTTACTCAACATTCACTGGGATGTGAATAAAGGATATTCGTCCTGTTGACATATGCGAACTTCTCAACATAAGTTCTACACATAGAGAAGATGTTTTTATTGCCCCCTGTTACGGTGAGCGATTAACACCAACCACTGATATGCATACCTTAGGCAAGAGAACCAAATGTCTCAGACATAAGACAACAACACCACATGAACAATTAACGACATAACACAGAATCCAGATGATGTTCATGTATGGTCAAATTCGATGACATATAACTATTATATGCATCTGTGATATTAAACCTATACGCTACCGCTTTGATCTGTGATAGCTGGATCAAATGTTTAATCATCACACTAGTCTCAGGTGTAATTAACGTTCCTTGTTAATTACCTCGACCAAGGATACTTTAAAGTTCATTACTTTTATTCCTTGGTTGCTACACAATCTAATAATTAGATAAACCACAAGTAATACAACTTAAGGCAATAAATTGACTATCGTCAACCAATCATATGAACAAGAATTACAAATAAAATGTTTGCTCTAGGACACCCAACTCTATCACTGAGTATACAAGGACCGACCATGAATGTCTCATGGCATCAATCATTACCGATGTTATTGAGACCGGCATTAAGGATGACCCTTGTATGAGCATCTAAGGGGTGGCAAACTGTGTAAGGGTTTTGTATGGCAATGTAATCCTGAAATACAACCGACTGTGGAGGGGTCGTGAGCTTGCAATAGCTCGACAATTTGGGAGTTGGGAGAATTCATACAGCTTGCTAAACCACTGCTTACGGAAATTTGCGACAAGAATCCTGGCTATAAGTACCAATTTTTGACTTGTCCGATACGAGATAAACATGAAGAAATTATGGAAGATGTTGTTCAATTCAGGGCCGTAGCCTAGGCTTTTGGTCCATGCATTGCAGCGTTCCAGTACTTGAGACCAGTGATCAGCATAAATGCATGCTTCTTGTCTGGGCGGTATGAGGGGAGGCTTTTGATAGCTTGCGATTATGATGCCGAGAACCAATTGATGTCTATTGCATTTGCAATTGTACAGAAGGAGGATAGTGAGAATTGGAGTTTTTCTTGCAGTGGTTGAGGAATGAAGTGCTTGCATATGATAAATTCGTTTGTGTTATATCGGACCAGCACAAAGGGATCAAATGTGCACTGACAGCAGAATACGGATGGTCTCCAGACCTTTTTGTGCACAGGTTTTGTATACAATATGTAATGACCATGGATAAAATGCAAGGTAGGCGGTTTCCCAGGCTCTGCATGTACATTCCATTTCCGAGCAAAGCCTGAATTAGGGTTGGGAGGCAAAAACACATATGTCATGTAATGACCATGGATGAAATGCAAGGTAGGCGAATGGGTCATCAGGCTCGCCGTTCCACTACCGATAGAAATCGAAGAGGTTTGTAACATTCATCAAAAATTAAATTTCTTTTCAATTTAGACCAACTTACTAAGTAACAAATGCAATGCAAGGCTAGAAATGCAGCAAATGCGACAGAAAATGAGTGAGTTATCGTAGAGGCATCTGGGTCACAAGGGTCTCAGCGAAGCATAGCTACAAGCCGTTTAGCTGCATCTGATATGTTTGCAGAAGCAATGGGAGAGGTAGTTGCCAAAGGAGGAGAGGCGGTTGGGTGCAAGGAGAGCAATCTGGAAGCCAACCAAGGAGGTCAACTAGTAGGCGTACAAGGGCATCTGGAAGCCAAGCAGAGCCATCTGGTATGTCATCTTCTGCAACTGGTCAGTTTCTCAAATTTTAATTTTAGCGTAGTAGTAATAAGTGATTTATCTTCTCATTTGATGCATGTTGTGAACTTGTTTATTTAGATGCTGCTTTCAGAACAATTAAATTGGCTTTTATTTGTGTGGACTTTATTAAGACTAAGTTATGAGTTAGTTGAATGTAAGTTTTTATAACTTTACTATTTTTTACCATATTCAAATGTAGAGAAATATCAAGTCTACATGCATGTCAATACATTAATTCAAAAAATTTACAACTCTAATTCATCAAACTCAAATAATACTACTTCTTAGAACCCAGCTCAAATGCATCCAAATTTTAAACCCTAATAATTCTACTTCTTAGAACGAGCCTTGAAAGTACATGGAACAAACTCCTCGTCCGATATTGCCGGATCTGGATCAGTCACAACAGACAAAATGCTAGCCTTACCAGTATAAATACACGGAACAAACTCATTGTCCGATGTTGGAGGCTCTGGATCAACCTTCTTTTTTTTCAAATCAGAGTCGTAGGGGTTTTTCACAAAGTCATCGTCTGAAATTTCATACCGAATAGGTCGTCTAAGAAATTCCTCCATCATACATACTTGACAGTTCTTTTTATCACGGCATACTTGACAGTTGTTCTTTTTTTCCTCATTTTTACCTCGATCACTAATTGATCTTCCTCTCGCTAGGCCACGATAGGACGACCTACCTCGGTTGCTATTGTTCATCCTTTTTGCTCCTGAGAAATCGCCTCAAATCACCTCAAAAATCGTCTTCTCTTTCTCTCTTTCTCTTCCTCTTTTTCTCTTCTGTGAGTTGAGTGAGTTGTGAGAGGGAGGAGAGAGAAATATGAATATTTATAGGATCTGAAACAGCCAAAAAAAAAAATGAGAACCGGTCATTTAATAGCCGATTGAGAAAAAAAATGAACCGGCCATTAAATGACCCGTTTTGACATTTTTAAAAATACACGTTAGCGTGGATATATTTATTAATTTGTAATTAACTTTGGATATTAATAAAAATGTCGGCCCTTGGCGTGGATACTGCATGCAATGAAAAGAAAAAGGTCATATGGATATAGATAACTAGATTCATTTAATTTATTTTGTATACTGCACATGCACATTGTCGGTTCGGATATATATCTAATATTAATTTCGTTGCACCTTTTGACCAATCGCATCATCATTTTTTTAATGTATCTATGTTGCGACAATATTTTTTATTTCAAATACTTAACAACTTTAAATTTACTGTTTTAATTTTTTTTGAATGCATGCATTAATTGTTTCTCATACTTATCAAATATCTCAAGCTTGATTTTCCAAATCCACGCGTTCACGAATTGAAATCTGCTGAAATCCCTTATTCGTGAACAGTGTTTCTGAAATTTCTAAAATTCCGAATCCAACTGTCTAATTTTTTCTATGCATGCATCTCAAAATAGCTATTTTTTGTGCATGTATCTCAAAATAGCTCAACGGCTGCATTCGGAAAAACTGAAATTTTTCAAAAACACTGTTCACGTGTGAGAATTTCAACAAATTCGTTTCCCACGTTCACACATAAGTACATAACCCATGTGCATTGGAATTCATGCGTTTGGACTTTAGACCCATGTATTTACTATTCAGAGAGAGAGGATTCAAATCTGAATTGTTGTTCTTACATAGGGGTCAAAATTTTTGTTCTTACACTATGTGTAAAAAAATTATTTTAAGAAAAATAGACATAATTGTTAGTATACTCGTTCAAACATTTTAAATTGTCTATTTTTCATCAAAACACTAGAATCTCTTACTTGTATAATTTAAATTAAATATTTTCTTATTTTTCCATGTGTTAATTGAATCTGAAACTTTTAAATTTAACTAATAATTTAGTTCTATTTAATAATTGAAACATTTATTTTGTCCTGTATTTAAATGGACATGTCCATATGACTTGTAGCATTTCTTCAATTTCTGTGCTGTGTTTTTTCCATGCTATATAACAGTTGAGAATTGAAAGAAAATTTTGTAATTCTTGAGTAGAAAATATTTTCTAACAGAAAATCAAAATTCTTCTCTTTTATAGAAATTGTACTTCATATTTTATTCATTCCATTTTTCTAATTATTTTTATTTTTTATTAGTTAAGAATTTAGATAAGTTACCTCTTTGCCCTCGCACAATCTCCGGTGAACTGACGGAGGTCAGGCGATGCTCCGGCCGAAATTTTTTAAATGAATAATAAAACTAATAAGTTTAATGATAATGTCAATAAATTGAATTGGGGATTAGTAATGCAACATGAACCTTATAAATAAATAAGCCGAAATACTGAGATTAATAAACTACGTAGTAAAATAGTAATGCTACATAAATCTTATAGCCTAATTCTTAGGGCAAATAAGGTAAATATTAAGACCGAAAAGCTGAATACTAGTCAATAAACTGAATAACATAATAATACAATCTAAATTTTGTATCCGAAATATTAAAACAAATAAGCTGAATATTAAAACTAATAAATTGAATATTTACACTAATTAATTAAATACTAAAATGAATAAACTGAATAATATAAAAGGAAGATACAAGAAAATAATTTAGCAAAGACACCTTTACTGTAAAGATATTTTATTCTTTTTAATAATGATTAAAATGGGTAATGTATAATTTTAAATAAATTTTAATAGAAAAGACAATATATTGAATAAAGTTGTGAGATTATGAAATTTAGAAGGTAAATATGATATTTTGAATTTTAGAGAGAAAAAGACATAATTTCAAATTATTTGAGGGATATACATGAAAATCCTCCTAAATTTTAAAGAAGCTTCTGTCGTTTTGTGGCCGAGAACAATTTCCTTGAACAAGACATCACGATGGAAATGATTCCTTTCATTACTGTAGAATGTAGATCATTGCCACGGAGAATATTTTCTTCCAAAACCGACATTGAAATGCCAATGAATTTCTACAGGAAAAACTGAACTAGGGTTTATTAACAGAGGTTTGGGGCCCAAACTTTTTTATGTAGAAATATAAAAAAAACAATTATCAAAAGAAGAAATAGATTACTTTATTTGGATATATAGAAGATATCAAGCCAATGATTCAGTTCCATAGAAAAATATCTTGCAGAGTGTTTGATATTGATAGAATAAACTTCATTTAATCTTTTGTTAAATATCTAAGTTCTAGAATGTTGTAGAAAAATATTTTAAGTCTAGAAATGTGTATGGAAATATTTAGGAGAAGCGGTGTAGAGTGTTCTTGAAAAATATTCAGAAAATGGATAAGGATAAGAGTATAAATATCTAGGTATTTTGTATGAAATGTAATAGGTCTAAAATGCTCTTTTGTTTGATAGAGTTGGATTAGAAAAATGCGCTAAGGGGACAGGAAAAAGTACTAAGGAGGTTTAATCCGGGCAAAATGAACAAAACTTAATTCGGATTAAGGAGAAGTTGTTCAATGGGATTAAGAGACTAAAAAGTCTAAAGAACCTTAACTGGGGTTTACCGAACACCACATTTAATTTTCACAATTTGCACGCCAACATCCACACAATTTGAAATGATGTAATGGGACATTTTTTTCACAATTTTGAGCTCCTTGCAGGGATTGTTTGTGGCCAAGATACAGCCGTTGATGTAATGATGTAATGAGTATTTTTTTATAATTATACAATTTGTCAGCCACCGACAAGCTTTCAAAAGAAAAAACATCCACACAATTTGAAAAATTAAAAAGACATTACCAATGGTCCGGTTTCTTCAATTTATGGGCGGATCCAATTTTGATAGTCTCTATAAAGATCAAATCAATAGTTTGATCATATAATTTGCGAAACTTTTGTAGATAGTTTCCCAGCAGCTTACGGAAACTATAGACACCGAATCATTGATTTGATCCCTGTAAATTTCTCAAGGAACCAAACCAATTGGTTCACTCCCTTCCATGAGATGAAAAAAAAAAGAAATCTATCTATTTTCCGATAATTTAATTGTTATATTTCTAGAAATAAAATTTTTGTTTGGGGCCGACATCAGCGAATATTTTAAGTAATCTACAAGATAAACTCTTTGCTTTATGTCAGTAGGAATATGTTATTTTAGGCCAATCCTTGATTGGATGACAAGTTCACCAAACCCATTGCACGTTTCTTTAATGTCCATCTATCAATTAAACTTAGCCAACCTATATAATCTAACAGGCTTGGTCAAGTCAACAAATCAGTTGCTATCAAATATTCATATCCTCTTCAGTTAACATCGGGACCATTTGATTAGAATCTAAGTCGAATGCACGGATTTCTATTTAAGACGTGCGGATTTTGATCAGACGGTTCAGATTTAAACAAAAATATTTGTTAACTCAGAGAATATGAATTCCTAGAAGTGGAAAATTAGATATGTTCTCTTTATTTTTCTTTTTCTTTTGCAAAAGTTCAATATATCTATTCATTTTAGGAATTCATATTCTCTGAGTTGTAAATAAACCTTTTTTCCGTCTAAAATGAATGCGCTTTGTTAAAGAGTGCGTTTAGATCGTCCGAGGAGTGTAATAATAATGCTATTTCAGATAGTGTAAGAATAATGAAAAAAAATGTTCATCTAAACAATGTGAGAGAAGAGTTCTAAGTTTATTATCTGAAATAGCAAAAATATTATTTGGAGTGATGCTATGGTACTATACATAGCGCAGATTGGTTTGTACTATGGATTAATATTTTTGTATTCAAAGTCCAAATGGTCGTTCTAAACTGTTTAATGTGGTCTTCATATTAAGATGTACTTGCGAACTAAATTTTAAATTTTTTATAATTTTTTTACTATTTTTTTAGATAGGTAAAAAATTACTATTTTTGAATAGTCTAGAATTTTTAGATCCAGTGATTTTCTATCTATCTAAAAATATAGTAAATAAAATTCTAAAAAATATAAAATTTGATCTGCAAGTACATTTTTATATGGAAATTATGATGAACGTTGTAGAGTACCTATATCTCTGGTACTATTAGAGTTTCTAATCTGACGTGGCAGTTTCTAATCTAGTTTCAGGAATATGGGAGAGTTTCTTATTTAGAAACTATGCAGTAAAGTTTCTTATTAATAAACTGTTTATAAACTTCATGCTAATCAAATGATTGGCTCAAATTATTTCTGTTTATTAATTTGTTACTGACGTGGCTTAATAGAAACTCTAAAATTAATTTCAGGAATGTGAGAGTTAGAAATTTTAGAGACCTTAATATCTAAAAAGAAATTAACAGTTACTTAGAAACTCATTTGAATTGTTAGAACGTGGAAAAGTAATAACGACGTGGACACATCTCCCTACTATATTTTAAAGAGGATCGGAATTATACAACACTAATTAAGTCTTCATATCCAAACCATATCCTCTAAAATATAATTTTATCCCGACAGACGCTCTCTCTCAACATTGACAAACATCAAAGTAGAATCTTATCTATTTACAGGATAACATCAAAGATAATATAAAATATGCTATGCAAATCGCTGATCGTACGATGTTTGGTTAAGTTTACACATAAACTGTCACACCCCAAACCAGGATTTCCGAATTAGGATGTGATTAATCCCCGCCTCGTGTCTAATACTCAATAAACACGCAAGGCTAAACAACATAATAATCAAACAGCAGCGGAAGCAATATAATACAAACAAGCAATAGTCATAAATATCAAATAAACATACATATACACACATCCATACAATCCACCTCGGGATAAAATAAACATAACTAGTCAAAAGGGATACATGATCTATCGAGTCCAATATATATAACAAAACATTGGACTCGTAAAATCCTAAACAAAAGCCCCTAATCTACCTCAAGTGATGTGACCGTCGGGGACAGCTCCTGACGCCTCCTGCTGCGGACCGTCAGACTCTGTACCTGCCCACATCCATAAAAAGGAGGGGATGAGCGAATGATCGCCCAGTATGTGACCCAGTATTATCCCTTCAGGGATCCTCTCAAGTCAAAGCACATTTTAATTTGAAATCTACGTAAAGTCAGGAATTTACTTTTAATGCATATGTTGCGAGAATTAAACCTATCATAGTACTACAAAAGAAAAATATACATATAATAGATGACATGATGTGATTATCCTATTATGCCAAAAATGCCAAAGTTTCCCAAAATAAAATATGAGGATCAATATTATACTCAACCGAAGTCCAGTACAATAGGTACTGTGTGTACAAATTGATGTAGTAATAGTACGGATAATTTTGTCACCCCGTGCCGTGCCAAGTTCAATCAAATTGAATTTGTATCTCAAAAGTGACATAACACAAGGACTGCGATCAGCGGGGCAAAGATACCCGATGCCTAATGACATCGAGCTTTGCCCACAGCAGAAGGGCACGCTAGCCGATGGTTATATCGAAATTCGTGTAACATCCAAGGACTGCGATCAGAGGAGCAAAGGTACCCGATGCCTAAGGACATCGAGCTTTGCCCACACAAGAAGGGCACGCTAGCCGATGGTTACACTTAATTCCATGTGTTTTCCTTCTCTAAGACGATTCATCACCAAACATATAAAATAGGAGAAAACTACAAGCAATGCGTAAGAATAAGTCAATTCGTCTCCTCATGAGCAGAGACGAAACTCCACCATCCGGCCAGATCAATGGGACAAGGGCTCGTGAGCGGCCCATAACAACAAAAATAAAATCTGCCACCGCAACCTCGGCAGCCGTACTAGGCAAGTAGCTCCTAATGTAGGGGGGATAGCTCCCGAATCGTCTCCGGACTCGAGATCGGTCCGCACAAAATGTAAAATGATCGAAAATGATATAATACCAATCTCATGCATATAATAATAATAATCCTAATAAGACCTCTAAGGGATCAAGTGATCCCTTAGCCCAATGACCCACGAACCGCCTCGCATCCCATACTACGAGAACGGAAAGCAGTCATTCGGTCTTCTATCTCACGCTCACCAATGCACATGCTTAACTACAATAACATGTTGTCCTCTACGAGATGAGGACAACTAATATCCTAATATATTATTAATTAAATTACACTACTCCTAAGAAAGCATTTAAATTTTCAATTTAGAAGGGGTTGTGCAAATCCTAAATTACAGTTCAGAAATGATTAAACATGCTCTAATGCAACTACAAAATTTAAAGTACGAATGTCAGGTCAAGTGGTCGACTGGTGAGAGTACGCCACGAAAGAAGAATGCAGATATCCCACACCTGTATGGCAGTAGTGGTTGTACGCAAGCGCTAGCAGTCTCCGCAATCTGCTCGATCCTCACCTGCTTTGGTATAGCCGTCAGCGGAATCGGACCACGGGTCGGAATCAACGTAGGTCTGCTGACCTGTAATTTAGACGTAACTTAATTAAATTCTAGACTAAATATTCGCAACCCATTACCCAGTTTAATTAATTTCACTAAGTGTTCGTGTTTAATTAATTAACTAACTAAGATTCGAATCTAATTATTACTCTAACGTACTTAAATCATTTGTTATATTTTGATTTGAAACTAAACCGTTAGTTAAATCCTATATCATTAATCGGTTCCACTAATTTTAATTATACGCTAAAACACGTAGATTATTTAATACTTTATATATTGCGATAATTAATTGCATTTTAAAACGTGTAGTGTAAAAGTATGCTTACTAATTAATTACCCTAATAATCATGTGAATTTATTTCTAAGTATGTGTAAAACAAAAATACGTTGTTAAAATCAATTGTTCTATAACTTTTAGATTTAGACATTTAGTTTACTAATTCGTACGCGCTAATTTATTTAAATATACACTATATCACGTTGCTTATTTAATTATCCTACTTAATCCAATTTGTAACTATCTTAACGATGCATAAAATAATATCATGTTGATAATTAATTATTCCTTATTAACTAACAACATATATATATATATATATATATATATATATATATGTAGATATATATATTTAGGTTCTGTAATTAAAACTTAAGTTATTATTTTGAATTAACTATGGTGTGGGGTGTTTTAATTTAATTCGTATACTACTTTGAAGTTTAACAATAACTAGTAATAATTTATGATGTGTCACTTGTTTATTTTGAATGAAGAATTATTTGCTTATACGATCAGACTACACAGTATACTTGTGTTTATATGTCATTAGAACATACATTAACGTATCAAAATACTAGATAAGTATATAAGATAATTTATATTATAATTATGATAAATTAGTTATACTAATTATATCTGTTTATTAATTATACATTAACGTTACAATTGTTATTTACAATTTATTTTATTTGGAGTTTTTGAGTTGACCAATTATCTAATTATTTAAGAACACTTGACCACATTTATTTTTATTTCCAATAATTATTCATAGAAGAGAAATATCAATTAAACCTCAAAGAATCTTTTCTTGAATGCAAATTGTTGTTCCAAACTATTACTTACGTTTTCAACGTTTTAAAACTAATATTTCTATGAAATTCCCATTAGAAAAGGCTTATCATACAAATTTTTACATTCTGTCGCAACGAGGTCCTTATTCAGGGACTGTTTTCTAAACCAGTTTTATATTCTGTCACAATTTGGTCCCTGAACCCTGTCAGATCCGAATTTTTGCACCATAGACCCTGTTATTTACCAGAATTTACCCACAGTTGTGCAGAATACTGAAATTTACAGATTAGACCCTGGAATGTTGCAGAATAGCACAGAAAATGCAGAAAAATGGGAAACTTACAAACAACCCCTGAATTTTATCATAATTCGGCCAGAACAGTACACCAGTACCCCGCTGGACTGGTACCAGTTTCAGATTGGAATTTAAATGGTGTTTTGAACACTTACCCGAGAGAGAGATAAGCACAACAAAGGTCGAAGCTCGGCAGGTACCAAGCAGCGGCTCGTCTCACGGCCGCCAAAATCAGCAGCACCACCGAGAGAGGCACTGCACCAGCACCGAATCATTTACAAGCACACGGAAAGCCCTAACGGGTTTGAATTTGGTGAAAACCGAAATTAGAGAGAGAGGGAGAAAACTTTCTCAACATAGTGAATGAAAGAGAGAAGGAAAATGAAGAGTAATAGAGAGAACCCGGGAGAGAGAGCAAGACACCACAGCATAGAGAGGGCTTCTCCAGCAGTTCATCCAAAAGAGAGACGAAGAGAAGAGGGGTGCGGTTTCGGGGTCAGCAAGAGAGAAGAGGTTCCGGTTCGTCTGTCAGCGGGAGAGATCAGCGGGGAAGAAGAAGAAGAGAGGGGATCGGCTAGGGTTTTCTTTTGGGGGGGGCAGTTCAGTAGCAGTGAGACCGAGAGAGAGAGAGCAAAAGAAAGAGGGAGAGAGTGTAAGGGAGAATGAAAGAGAGGAGAAGAGAGAGTCAGAGGAGGGGGGTGAATCACGCAACAAAGAAGAAAGGAGGGGTGAGTCGGCTCTGTCGCCAGAGGAGAGAAAAACAAAATAAATGGTGAGGTGTTTCGGCTGCCGTCTGGACTCAGTGAAGAAAACAAAAAGGAAGTTTAAATGGAAGGGACTGCTTTGAGATTCGCACAGAACGGAGTTGAACGGTTCAGTTTATTCCCAAATTAAAAAGGAGTTCATATTTAATGGTATCCTATGAATCAATTACATCAAATCGAACAATTTAATAAGACTGGCGTTTAAGACTTGATACGAAAATTTAAATTGTTCTTTGATTAATCTTACAAATTTACTCGTCATTTCATTGACTATTAAAATTATAATGGTTATTAATATTTTGTATTTCTTCCTTAAAATTTTATATTTGTACAATAAATTCTAAAATTTATAGAATTCACTAATTAGTTAAATAAATAATTTTATATAAGTTAATTTATTCATTTAATTTATTAATCTTTATTTTCCTTGATTAATCAATTAAGATTTTAATTTGTTGCAAATTTTAATTATCAACTAATTAACTACATTTGAATTTATGGATTATAACATTCTCCCCCCCTAATAAAAAGTTCGTCCCGAACGATCAAAACTAGTCAGTCGATGCGAATAGCTCCCATGTCGCCTCACGCGGGGTATGATGCTCCCACTGCACTAGTACTCGACGAATAGTGCGTCGTCGCAACTCGATCTCCTACACGTCTAAGATGCGAATCGGACGTGCCTCGTATGTCAACTCGGGCTCGACCTGTAGTGGCTCATAATCTAGCACATGTGCCTCACTCCGTACGTAGCGTCGAAGCTGAGATACGTGAAAGACATCGTGTACACCAGCGAGGGATAGAGGTAACGCAAGTCGGTATGCGGTGCGACCGACTCGCTCGAGAATCATAAACGGGCCGATGTATCTAGGTGCTAACTTGCCCTTGACTCCGAACCTCATAATCCCCTTGCGGGGTGAAACTCGTAGAAGCGCGTGCTCGCCAACCTCCATGCTGAAGTCTCGACGCTTTGGGTCCGCGTACTTTCGTTGGCGATCTTGCGCCGTCTTAAGTCGGTCTTGGATAATCCGCATCTTATCCGTACACTCCTCGATCAGCTGGGGTACGGTAGGGCGGAACAAGCTGGTAGACCCCCAACATACGGGTGTACGGACTGGATGCCCGTATAACGCCTCGAATGACGACATGCCGATACTCATGTGGTAGCTACTGTTGTACGAGAACTCTGCCATGTGCAGATGATCCGTCCAGTCGCCCTGCATCGTAAGAGCGCAAGATCGTAACATATCCTCTAATGTCTGTATCGTACGCTCTGACTGACCGTCCGTCTGTGGGTGATGGGCGGTGCTGAATACTACCTCGGTCCCGAGAGCCTCGTGAAAACTCTCCCAAAAGCGCGAGGTGAAGCGGGGGTCACGATCAGATATGATCGTAGTCGGGACTCCATGAAACTTGTGCTGATGTCTCATATAGAGTAGGGCCATCTCCTCTCCCGTCAATCCGTATCGATAGGCGATGAAGTGCGCCACCTTGCATAAGTCACGTCGGATAAATAGTTGTTGGAGCCCGATTAGTTGGTGTTTATGTCTTTTCTTACGCATGTTCATGAGAGGATTTGTGATCCTACATGTTCTTCGTGCCTCTGTTTTGTTCCTTGATCATGTCTTCGACGGGTTTCGTAATATGTAGTTTAGTGCTTCAATATAAGCTCCACTCTCGACTCTCCAAGTCAATGTGGGGACGTAAAGCCTTCAAGTACGTTGATTTTAAGTTATGCATATGAGTTACAAAGTTTCGAAAGCAGAGATGTAAGAATGTCGGAAGGGTAAGAATTTCCAACGAAATGAAGCTCTTAGGAAATGAAAAGAACCTAAATCGGGTTGAATCAATTAACTTAATTAATTTATGTACAATCAGGAATGAATTCGTCAAGTTTAGATTATTCGAATAATTCGAGCTAAGTTTGATTTAGGAACTCTTAAAAAGGATATATATATATATAGAGTTTAGGAGGCATGATTCCATTTTAGAAGTCACGTAATCTAGTCATACAATGAGTCTTATTGGATTGATGGCAAGAAGGGGCTAGACATAATCAGAATGATATGATTTAAATTTTAGATGACGAATTAGAACTGTTGAAATGGGTCTACTCAACTTCAAACCAATAATAATCTCCCTTGAACTCTCTTTAACGGGAAGTCTTTCGGAATCTTGAGAAGGGTTTTGGGTTAAAATTAAGTGGTATGTCCTTTTCAATGGTTTAAACGAGGATTAGATTACAAAGAATAATTTTTTTCGAGCTAGAGGTTGCGTTTGGGATTAATAGGCACACAAAATATAGGTAAGTAATTCCTTAATATTGGAGGGGAAGTGAACCAGATTCAATCACATAACTTATCCAATTTAGGTCGGTCAACGGAGATCAATTCTAAATGATTTAATTCGGATCAAATTTAAGAAACGGCAGGGACGCGAGTTACGTTGGATAGTTCGAATAGAACTGTCTTAGAGATGGTTGAAACACAATCTACTTTGAGTTTAATCAGAATCCAATTTAATATTTTTCAATAATTAACTTGATAGTAGCGGATCACATTGAATTAGGCTGTATTGACTAGTTGAACGACAACTTGATAAAATTGATAATTAGTCAAGGAGTCAAGTACGAGAATTAATTTCTCGAATTTGGATAGCAAATGTACGCTTTAAGTTCAAATGGAATGATAATCACTTCTTAGCACACAAGAAATTGTTTAATTTAATTTAATTTGGTCTTGTCTAGCTCAACCATACATACTTAGGGTACTTGTAGATCCAAGTCTAATTAATTTCATTCGAAGTAATTTAACTCGAAGTTCGACCGGAAAATTTCCAACGGAGTCAAGCTGACATAATTGAGATGTATAGAATTTTAAACGGTCAAATTATTGACACGTTTTCTAGAGTTGGTAACAAATGGAGTGCTCGAATCACCAAGTTAAAATCAAGAATAGTCACATTCTTACAATTCAAATAGGGTTGGAATAACATGGAATAAGTCTCGTTACGGGATGATATTGAATAATTATCAAATCATGACGGAAATAACACATCTTAAGGATTCATGGTTATATAAGGATTCGTGCACTAGCATTGAATTTCAAATTTTGGATTTTGAATGATGGTCAAGAATGACTGAATTAGCGAGAGAGATTTAGTTAACGGTCAGCCCAACATTCAACTAAAATATAGGAATCAACTCATAGGGAATGATCGTGGTTTGAGTCAAATTGGATTTAGTTAAATGAAATGTCATATCGATGGTTTAGGACATTATCACTATATTTCAAATTATTTTTTTGATAGTTGGAGTTAAACCCGTACAGACGGTAGTTCGAATCAAACGACGTTTTTCTCCAGACATTCCTCTCAGAGAGAAATCAATTGGAACTTGTGCGATCGTCACTGCAGAGAAGAAGGCTGAAGTATCGAGGTGTTAAGACAAACCCATTTTGTTTGCGTTTGGACAGCTAACGAGAAAGTACACGCAGATCTTCTATAGATAGTCGCAGTGGAGGAGATGAGCTACTACCGGTCCCTCGGGTGGAAAATAACAAGTCGAAGGAGACTGTCGCACCACTGCGTCGAGTCCATACTACTCTTGATGTGGTGGCGTATGAGACGAGGTTGGTGATGATGACGGAGAGGGTGGAGGCTGTCTGCCCGTAGCGCCCTGCGGTGAATCTCCTCAATTACGTTCCGTTACTCTACAAGGTGAGAGCGTGGCACTCCAAGAAGTGATATTGTGACCTCGCACTATAGATGGATGTAAATGAACCCTAGGTTGTCGTGATGAAGCGCTACTCGTATATTAGGTCTCACAATATGCTTGATTTTCACAATTTAAAACATTAGTGCATTTACTATGTTGGCATTCTCGAGGTGACATCGGGTCTCCACATCATATTCCTTTGCTAGTTCGAGTCTCCTCTATCCTTCTACACGAATACCTGCTTCAAGTTCTTAAGGTCGATAATCGAGGTGACGAACTGCCTCCTGAGTGTTTCAGGACTTATATCGCGTAGCCGTCCACTCGAGCTTAGTCACGTGTATAATAATTTGGATTGAAGGCAACGTAAATTGTGAAGATAATCCTGTGATCGTAAATATTTCTTGTAAATCCACCTCATACAGGTGGACCATGATGACTAATACGATTTCAGTTTAGTAAAGAAGATAGAACATAAGATAGGATGACGCTCGATTGTTGATGTCTACGTGAGATTCTATTTAAAGTATCGATCAAGTGCTTTGACTCGTATATATATTAATATTTATCAATTTATGACTTTGCTCCCTTATTTGTTTATTGAATGGTATTTGGTTTATCGTACGAAGGATTACGATAAACCTGGCTCTGATACCACCCAAAGGATGTCACACCCCAAACCAGGATTTCCGAATTAGGATGTGATTAATCCCCGCCTCGTGTCTAATACTCAATAAACACGCAAGGCTAAACAACATAATAATCAAACAGCAGCGGAAGCAATATAATACAAACAAGCAATAGTCATAAATATCAAATAAACATACATATACACACATCCATACAATCCACCTCGGGATAAAATAAACATAACTAGTCAAAAGGGATACATGATCTATCGAGTCCAATATATATAACAAAACATTGGACTCGTAAAATCCTAAACAAAAGCCCCTAATCTACCTCAAGTGATGTGACCGTCGGGGACAGCTCCTGACGCCTCCTGCTGCGGACCGTCAGACTCTGTACCTGCCCACATCCATAAAAAGGAGGGGATGAGCGAATGATCGCCCAGTATGTGACCCAGTATTATCCCTTCAGGGATCCTCTCAAGTCAAAGCACATTTTAATTTGAAATCTACGTAAAGTCAGGAATTTACTTTTAATGCATATGTTGCGAGAATTAAACCTATCATAGTACTACAAAAGAAAAATATACATATAATAGATGACATGATGTGATTATCCTATTATGCCAAAAATGCCAAAGTTTCCCAAAATAAAATATGAGGATCAATATTATACTCAACCGAAGTCCAGTACAATAGGTACTGTGTGTACAAATTGATGTAGTAATAGTACGGATAATTTTGTCACCCCGTGCCGTGCCAAGTTCAATCAAATTGAATTTGTATCTCAAAAGTGACATAACACAAGGACTGCGATCAGCGGGGCAAAGATACCCGATGCCTAATGACATCGAGCTTTGCCCACAGCAGAAGGGCACGCTAGCCGATGGTTATATCGAAATTCGTGTAACATCCAAGGACTGCGATCAGAGGAGCAAAGGTACCCGATGCCTAAGGACATCGAGCTTTGCCCACACAAGAAGGGCACGCTAGCCGATGGTTACACTTAATTCCATGTGTTTTCCTTCTCTAAGACGATTCATCACCAAACATATAAAATAGGAGAAAACTACAAGCAATGCGTAAGAATAAGTCAATTCGTCTCCTCATGAGCAGAGACGAAACTCCACCATCCGGCCAGATCAATGGGACAAGGGCTCGTGAGCGGCCCATAACAACAAAAATAAAATCTGCCACCGCAACCTCGGCAGCCGTACTAGGCAAGTAGCTCCTAATGTAGGGGGGATAGCTCCCGAATCGTCTCCGGACTCGAGATCGGTCCGCACAAAATGTAAAATGATCGAAAATGATATAATACCAATCTCATGCATATAATAATAATAATCCTAATAAGACCTCTAAGGGATCAAGTGATCCCTTAGCCCAATGACCCACGAACCGCCTCGCATCCCATACTACGAGAACGGAAAGCAGTCATTCGGTCTTCTATCTCACGCTCACCAATGCACATGCTTAACTACAATAACATGTTGTCCTCTACGAGATGAGGACAACTAATATCCTAATATATTATTAATTAAATTACACTACTCCTAAGAAAGCATTTAAATTTTCAATTTAGAAGGGGTTGTGCAAATCCTAAATTACAGTTCAGAAATGATTAAACATGCTCTAATGCAACTACAAAATTTAAAGTACGAATGTCAGGTCAAGTGGTCGACTGGTGAGAGTACGCCACGAAAGAAGAATGCAGATATCCCACACCTGTATGGCAGTAGTGGTTGTACGCAAGCGCTAGCAGTCTCCGCAATCTGCTCGATCCTCACCTGCTTTGGTATAGCCGTCAGCGGAATCGGACCACGGGTCGGAATCAACGTAGGTCTGCTGACCTGTAATTTAGACGTAACTTAATTAAATTCTAGACTAAATATTCGCAACCCATTACCCAGTTTAATTAATTTCACTAAGTGTTCGTGTTTAATTAATTAACTAACTAAGATTCGAATCTAATTATTACTCTAACGTACTTAAATCATTTGTTATATTTTGATTTGAAACTAAACCGTTAGTTAAATCCTATATCATTAATCGGTTCCACTAATTTTAATTATACGCTAAAACACGTAGATTATTTAATACTTTATATATTGCGATAATTAATTGCATTTTAAAACGTGTAGTGTAAAAGTATGCTTACTAATTAATTACCCTAATAATCATGTGAATTTATTTCTAAGTATGTGTAAAACAAAAATACGTTGTTAAAATCAATTGTTCTATAACTTTTAGATTTAGACATTTAGTTTACTAATTCGTACGCGCTAATTTATTTAAATATACACTATATCACGTTGCTTATTTAATTATCCTACTTAATCCAATTTGTAACTATCTTAACGATGCATAAAATAATATCATGTTGATAATTAATTATTCCTTATTAACTAACAACATATATATATATATATATATATATATATATATATGTAGATATATATATTTAGGTTCTGTAATTAAAACTTAAGTTATTATTTTGAATTAACTATGGTGTGGGGTGTTTTAATTTAATTCGTATACTACTTTGAAGTTTAACAATAACTAGTAATAATTTATGATGTGTCACTTGTTTATTTTGAATGAAGAATTATTTGCTTATACGATCAGACTACACAGTATACTTGTGTTTATATGTCATTAGAACATACATTAACGTATCAAAATACTAGATAAGTATATAAGATAATTTATATTATAATTATGATAAATTAGTTATACTAATTATATCTGTTTATTAATTATACATTAACGTTACAATTGTTATTTACAATTTATTTTATTTGGAGTTTTTGAGTTGACCAATTATCTAATTATTTAAGAACACTTGACCACATTTATTTTTATTTCCAATAATTATTCATAGAAGAGAAATATCAATTAAACCTCAAAGAATCTTTTCTTGAATGCAAATTGTTGTTCCAAACTATTACTTACGTTTTCAACGTTTTAAAACTAATATTTCTATGAAATTCCCATTAGAAAAGGCTTATCATACAAATTTTTACATTCTGTCGCAACGAGGTCCTTATTCAGGGACTGTTTTCTAAACCAGTTTTATATTCTGTCACAATTTGGTCCCTGAACCCTGTCAGATCCGAATTTTTGCACCATAGACCCTGTTATTTACCAGAATTTACCCACAGTTGTGCAGAATACTGAAATTTACAGATTAGACCCTGGAATGTTGCAGAATAGCACAGAAAATGCAGAAAAATGGGAAACTTACAAACAACCCCTGAATTTTATCATAATTCGGCCAGAACAGTACACCAGTACCCCGCTGGACTGGTACCAGTTTCAGATTGGAATTTAAATGGTGTTTTGAACACTTACCCGAGAGAGAGATAAGCACAACAAAGGTCGAAGCTCGGCAGGTACCAAGCAGCGGCTCGTCTCACGGCCGCCAAAATCAGCAGCACCACCGAGAGAGGCACTGCACCAGCACCGAATCATTTACAAGCACACGGAAAGCCCTAACGGGTTTGAATTTGGTGAAAACCGAAATTAGAGAGAGAGGGAGAAAACTTTCTCAACATAGTGAATGAAAGAGAGAAGGAAAATGAAGAGTAATAGAGAGAACCCGGGAGAGAGAGCAAGACACCACAGCATAGAGAGGGCTTCTCCAGCAGTTCATCCAAAAGAGAGACGAAGAGAAGAGGGGTGCGGTTTCGGGGTCAGCAAGAGAGAAGAGGTTCCGGTTCGTCTGTCAGCGGGAGAGATCAGCGGGGAAGAAGAAGAAGAGAGGGGATCGGCTAGGGTTTTCTTTTGGGGGGGGCAGTTCAGTAGCAGTGAGACCGAGAGAGAGAGAGCAAAAGAAAGAGGGAGAGAGTGTAAGGGAGAATGAAAGAGAGGAGAAGAGAGAGTCAGAGGAGGGGGGTGAATCACGCAACAAAGAAGAAAGGAGGGGTGAGTCGGCTCTGTCGCCAGAGGAGAGAAAAACAAAATAAATGGTGAGGTGTTTCGGCTGCCGTCTGGACTCAGTGAAGAAAACAAAAAGGAAGTTTAAATGGAAGGGACTGCTTTGAGATTCGCACAGAACGGAGTTGAACGGTTCAGTTTATTCCCAAATTAAAAAGGAGTTCATATTTAATGGTATCCTATGAATCAATTACATCAAATCGAACAATTTAATAAGACTGGCGTTTAAGACTTGATACGAAAATTTAAATTGTTCTTTGATTAATCTTACAAATTTACTCGTCATTTCATTGACTATTAAAATTATAATGGTTATTAATATTTTGTATTTCTTCCTTAAAATTTTATATTTGTACAATAAATTCTAAAATTTATAGAATTCACTAATTAGTTAAATAAATAATTTTATATAAGTTAATTTATTCATTTAATTTATTAATCTTTATTTTCCTTGATTAATCAATTAAGATTTTAATTTGTTGCAAATTTTAATTATCAACTAATTAACTACATTTGAATTTATGGATTATAACATAAACAAGAAACCTTTTTATATATAAAAATAAATTATACAAGTAAAAAAAGGTGTTTCTTAAGCTCACCAAATTTTTGGGAGAAATTACCGACATTTTTATTAATATCCAAAGTTTAATACAAATTATTATTTATGCCCAGATTCTGAGGTAATATCGAAAAATGTTCAAGCCGGCCAGAAAATTGCCGGCTTACTCGTTTTCTGGCCGACCCCCCCTAAGCCGGTCATTTTCTGGCCGGCTTACTGTTTTTATTTTTATTTTTAGAGACACTATGAAGAGCAAAATAATGAAATCTAACACTGAAAATTTGAATTTTGTGTTTAAATTATTTGTTAGATTACTTTTTTTTATTTATAATTAGCATACTTGAAATTATGTTGAATTACACAATATTACAATAAATTATGTTGAATTACACTAAATTACGGTAAATTAACCTAAATTACAATAACTTCGCTAATTATGCTGAAATACGGTAAATTACGCTAAAATAGACCGATTATGTGCCATCTTTCATGAATCATAAAAAATAGTAAAAAAAAATTCTGAAAATAGTAAAAAATAGTATTCTACAAGTTCATTATGTAACTAATTTACTGAGCTACTTGGATTGAATAATAGAAATAAAAATTTTAATCAGAAACTTCAACTCAAGTTTTGAGGCTCTTCCCTTTATTTTTTGGCGATTCTGAATTTCAGAAAACAGCATAGCTGTCATAGACGCATGCGCATTTTCGCAAGCTTTCCGAAAAGTGGTCATTTGCTGAAATCGGACACTCGAGCGCTGTTTTATGACCGTTTGAAGTTTCGTCGTCGTTTTTCACCTTTTCAGTGAAGATATCGTCTCTATTTATATGTAATTTACCGTAATTTAGCGTATTTTAGCGTAATGTAATGTAATTTACTGTAATTTAACTTAATATAGTGTAATTCAACATAATTTCAAGTAATTTAGCGTATTTTAGTATAAATATACTAATTATATATCAAAAGAAGTAATCTAACCAATAATTTAAACAAAAAAATTTAAATTTTCAGTGTTAGATTTCATTATTTTGCTCTTCATAATGTCTCTTAAAAAAAAAACGAGTAAGCCGGCCAGAAAATAGCCGGCTTAGGGGGGAGTAAGCCGGCCATTTTCTGGCCGGCTTGGGCATTTTTCGATATTACCTCGGAATCTGGCATAAATAATAATTTGTATTAAACTTTGGATATTAATAAAAAATGTCGGGAGAAATTATCTTCAAAATGTATCAGATTGGCTTCAAACAACGAATTCAAATCGTTGGAAAACGATATACAGTGTTTACATGCAAAATTTATAAATTTAATTTTAATGAAAAAATTTGTTTTTCATCATTTTTTATAACTTGATTTTATACTAAATTAATTCAAAAATTAATAAATTTTGCATGAAAACAGATTACTAAAGTCGATCGGTCTCAGTAATTTAAATTCATCGTTTGAAGTCAATCCCATAGATTTTGGACTTAGAGAATTTTCTAGTTTTTTTCAATTCCCGTTCTCCTTTTCAAGAAAACATAAGTGAAGAGCCTAACAGGAATTTCCAAATGAGCACTATAAAGTGGAATGTACAATTTTTTCTACAGAAAAAGAAAAAAGAGAAACAAGGACTTGCTGTATAGTTACTTGATTTGGGCTCCTCTCCAATTCGACAAAACCCATTTGACAGTCGTATAGGGATATAGACTGTTTTCCCAAATAATTTTGAATTCATATCTTCTGCATTAACGGAACGCGCATTAATAGATCTAGACCGTCCAATTGAGATCCGCACTAATATTAAAGGTCCCCGTGTGTCATAGGCGTGGGCCAGATTGACTCCGATCCTAATCAAATGGCCGAGATGCATTAAACTCAAAAGATGCTCTTTTGAGTTAATGCATTAAATTTTTAAATGTACAAGTCTGATCCTGACAGTTAGATTTGAAATTAACGATCCAATTCTGCTAAGCATCAATGAACTCCGCTACTCCAGTAGTACTAAAGAGGAGCCGACCCAATAAAATTCAGATCCAGTCAGGTACCTGACATGAGATCTGGAACTGTTTTTTTTTTCTCTTTTTTTGTAGATTTAAAATCAGCAATCCAAAATCATCAATAGGGACCGCAAACCTAAATAAAATTACAAACTTGAGGTCGGGCTGTACTGCAAAAAGTTAAACAACTGGTTAAAAAAGCTAAAAATTTCTTGATATCTATGGTTTTCTAAATTTAACTCTTACAAATGTCTCTGCTTTATTTTTTCTTTTTTGACATATCATCATTCATCAGTAGCCGTATGATCGTCTAAAGCGTTCCATCAAATAGTCACCACTCTTTATGGCAGGAAACCTGCAATAAGTATTATAAAGAGAAAAAAATGCAACCAACCATAACTGTTAGGAGTTAAATGATGAATATACAGTATCAGCATTTGATTACTTAATTTGGCCTGTTTATTCAGGCTTCATACAATTTCTGTTGCCAGGGAAAAGGCTTGGTATTTTAGCATGCAACTGTAGGTAATGACTTGGTACAATGCGTGACAGCACTGACAGGTCAGGTTATACTGTCACACTCGCATAATAGTAGCATTAGCAATCAATTTAGTATCAAAAAGCACAATGCAGTTATGTCAGGTAATAAAATTGTCATGGTCAGGTGCGGCAGATGCATGTCTGGTAATAGAATTTTCTTTATTGTCCAGTAACCAAAACATCTTGATATATAATTTTTTATCTTTGTGTTTCTGTGGACACAGAACTTGAAGTTGGATCGATAAACCTCATAATTTTGTTTAGGTTACAGTAAATAATTGATTCTGTTCAAGGGCTGACACAGATCTCAAGGTGGCTCAGGGTGATTACAACTATTTCACTAATTGATTGCTTGCCTTTGCATTTGTATGCATTTTAAAAAAAAATTCAATTTTAAGATTCACCTTTTTTTGGTCATTTAATTCGATAATATTAATTAGATGTATACATAACTGTTTATTTTTTAAATATATGAAAACTGAAATAATTCAATTAATATAAACAATCCAAAGAACAAAAGTACCATGATGAAGCTCTTTATTCACCCCTCTTTGTTATAAGGCATGTACGGTGCTTAATCGTTGACATTATCTTTTTTTCTTATTTTCTGTTTTATTTTTCTGTGTGTGTGAGAGAGAGAGAGAGAGACCTTGGAGGAGAAGTTTCGCTACAGCAGCTTTCCAAGCATTCCACCACACATTCATAATTCGGATCAAGAAAAAAAGCAGCCTGAAGTTAGGTAAAAACTTCGTCAGGAGATACTTTAAGCAAAAAATTACAAACTGATGGTAAGCTACATATAGTACCGCCGCTTTCATAGTAGGTTAGCTTCCATTAACAGTTCAGGAAATACTTCCAAGTTTACAATTCCCACTGCAAAATTACAAAATATCCTATTTACACCGGATATAAAATAGATCAACCATACCATCCTCTCTTGATCTTTCTTGTATTATACTCAAGCTGCTATTTTCAATGTTTTGTAGGGGTAGCTGTGAAATTTTTTTATTTCAAGAAACAACAGGAGAAAATCAAGTCAAATAGAAAAAACTCACAGAGTAGCGTTCTTTCCCGACTGCTACAACTCGGTGCAGTGTCGACCTGTAAAAAAATAAAAAATAATTAAGACCTCCATTGGAAAGGTAGTATGCATAACTTGAAAGGATACAAGGATAATCACAGTGAAAGTACAAGGTTTTAGTGTATACAAAGTGACATAACTAACCTAAAAGTACAGTTGGTCCATCTCTCCATCAGATCCCCAATATTTACAATAAGTGCTCTGCAAAATAATACAGTAAACTATTAACAGGAGAAAGTTTCTGAATGCACCAAGTGAAATTTCAGTACTGATTGGAATTAAGGTTGATCCAAACTTAACCAAGGTTTCCCAAAAGCCCAATTGATGCTTGAACACAAAACATGGCCAATGACTAAATGAAGGTCTCTCAAAACTGGTATTATACCATACTACTAGCTCTTACCAGACATCAGACAACAGCTTAATGAAAATCAATCAAGAAAATACAATTAATAGAAGAGAGATAAAAATGCAGCGATAGGTTGTTGCAATTCAATACCAGACTGTACATACGGATACCAGCCATGATTTGTACTGTGAAATTTATATGACAGCTTACCCCTCAACATGAGGAACATCTTCCCACAGCTGGGGATACCTATCCTTTTCTCTACAAATCTGCATGTTTCCATTAAATAAAGTCAAACATAAGAATATCTGAAGCATTAAAATTCTAAAATAAATTTCATATATAGAAAAGAATATTACATTGAAACCACCACAACCAATATGAAATGTACAAATGATGAACTCTATACCCAAATGACACAGAAAAACAACATAATAAAAAACAACATAAAAAAAGCAGGAGGAGCTGATTTCTTTGGTGGGCTACAGAATTTATAAGAAATAGAAAGAAACCATGTTTCCATTTAAATCAAGAAAGAAGTTCAACCTGTAAACCAGGTACACCATCTGTGACCAAAAGAGTGATCATACCATAGTCAGAGTGAGCTGATGCACCATAGTTACCCTTATCAGATTCAGAGATCTCACCTAAAAGGTTTTGGCAAGTCAACTTCAATTAATGGCCACAATAAGATAAAAAACAGTGTTGTACATGATAATAATTTAAAGGTATTACCTGGGTAGTGTAGTAGACGAAGAAATGCCTTTGGAGGGTCCAAAGCACCTATTTTCGTGAAGTAATTTTCATCAAGGTTCAATGCAAGGGCAATCAAGGAAATTAATCTTGAACCAACATTCCTATGAAGAAAGGGAAACCATGGTTATCATACAATGTTACAAAATCTACAATAGCATCTGGATGCTTTAACAAAATCTTGGGCTAACTGAAATATTCTAATTTTGGAAGGACTAAACAAGTGCTCTAACGCACGGGTTTCAGCCATTTTTTTAATGTGCTTTTAAAATATCCTCAGTTAAGAAATGAAACATGTGCTAAAATGATCGATTAAATCATTGGAAATATTAAAATACTAGGAAGGGTCCTGTATGAAAATTGTCATAATAGTACAAGACTTGACTTAAACTATACTTGTTGAAACCGTTGATTTAATCACAACATATTGGAAACTTACATAGTTTTTTCATAATATGATTCCATTGTCTATCTCCAAGCTGGCAGGCTTTCTATAACATAGTATGGAGGAAATTACAAATAGGTTAAAGTGTAAAATGAAAATTCTTTACTATTAAGTCATAATTTGTAGCTTGTAATCTTAACAAACACTGAATCATTGACCAGGCAAACTACTTGCAATGTGTCTTCACTTTGATTAAAGAAGGTACTTCATAGTTGAAATAGGATTTTTTAAGAGAAAGGTCTTTTTTGGCCGCTTGAACTGTTGTGCTGGTTCAAATGGGAAAAGAAAAATTCATCGGGTCCACTCCAACTTTTCCAGGTTTCTTCTCCAGTGGTTTAATTGTCTCCTCCTTTTGCAAAATATAATTTGCATTACTAAAGAGTTTCAAGTACAGTTCTCAGAGAGATTATCATTTGGGGAAATAAAAGAAATGAACTATAACCATCATGCAAAGGATCGATAAAAAACAAGCAGTACACCCAAAATCCATCTTCTATGTTAGCTGTAGCTAGCTTATACATAATTTCTTTTGCAATTTCGCTTTAACAACAAATTGCATCATTGGGAAAGGGTTTATTAGCTTCCGAGCTCCAAAAACCATTCAAAACAAAGCCTTTTGAGACAAAACTTTTTAGTTTCAATTAGATGAATCTCTTCTGAGTTTTGGTAAAAATTGGCAAAAAGTATATCACACTTCTCGAATTATGTACCAGTTTGATTAGGATTTGCCGATTTGGCAATGGTAATCTGAATTATTTTAGTAATTACTAATTAGAGAAGAGTGCTCAGCCATACTAGGGCTTGTTAGCATCATGGAGGATTCTTCTCGTGCTCATCTATCCAGCTAATCAAGATTGCACAAGAGAAGAGATCAACCATAATTAGTTAATTAGAGAAGTTCGATCTAGTGACCTCCAAAAGGACAAAGCTCCTTTGGAATATAAACCCTAACTCGTTCGCTATTCCAGTTTTTCAGTTTGAGATTTCCTTGTGCACCATTTCACCGCATCGTGCCACCATGAGGTAATATTGCTTTCAGTTATAGAAATTAATCAGCCAATTTGGTCTTGTTTGATTAGAGAGGAAGAAAGGAAAAGGAGACATGATTGGTTTTGTTATTTTTTTTTTCTAATTTACAGAAGAGTTTTGTTTGGGAGAGATAAAGTCACCAGAGCAGAGCAACACATCAGCATAATAACAATAGAGTTAACATTTAACTAACGGAACAGCTGGATTTCAGCAAATTAATAAGTTCAGGGGACTGTTTGAATAAAGAAAAGTTCAAGAACTCATTTGAATCAAAGATGTAGTTCAAGGGCCATGAAATACTTTTCTCATTTTTTTTAAAGTTGACTGGGAGGCACTAGAGTTGTCGTCAATAAAAATAGGCAGGTGGTATTTTGTGGTTAATAATTAGAAAAGGGGATAATTTTTTATATACTTGACAACTTATGCAGTTTTCTTATTTTTAAATAGAAACATGGTGTTAGTAGGCGAGCCCAGAGCGATTTTACTCCAGACGAGCAAAACCATTCCTCAAAAATTAATTTACCTTTTGACGGCCATTGATTTGGTGAATTTCTATCTTTAATGGGACCGATATAGAAACCTTCCTTGAGATCACCTACAAAATCATTACCTGCTTAAGTAATGGCTTTTATTTCCACCCACATCTAATTTGACATACTTTTTGGTATGATCTACTATCTAAATTGAAACCTTTCCTTCTGTCCATTGTTATCAGTCCACTAGGACCATTTTGAAAACATGTTTTTATTAGGTTTGGTCAGTTTTGCTTAATTTTCCCTTACAATGCCATTACCAGCATTTACTTTGTTGGCTGGTAGTATAGCAAACGTGAGCAACTAAAAAAAGAAAAATGAATTTAAGTAAGCTTCCTTCTTTACTTGTCCTGTACTTTCCTTTCTGAAAGATTGATTAGAAAAAGGTTGTGTCATAAACCTTTAAATTTGGAAGAATGATCCAGAGTCTCAGCATAAGGAGGTGTATAACCACGATTGTTTTTGCCTTTCTCCAGTTTCATCTTCTCACTCAGAGGCAAATCAAAGAACTTGTTGCTCTCTCTAAACATACTATTTACAACAAAATCGTTGATTCCATGGTTTATGAGGTAGAAGAAACCATGCTCGACGCATGCCTGAGAAATTCGCAGTTAATTGAAGAAAGAAAGCAAAGAACACACACGAAAAGGAAAAGGAAGAAAAAATATAAGATGAAGTACTTGGCGGATAGATTTGGCGGTAGCAGCCCGGTCTGTGCTGGAGAGATCAATGAGAGGGAGGTAAAGGCTTGGCGTCGACATTTTCACAAACGCCTCCCTTCCCTTGCGCTTCGTTTTTGGGGGTTATCCGTTATTCATCCATTCATAAGTTTATTTATATTTTATTTTCATAGTCAATGTTGTTACTTTTTAATTTTTTTCTGAATGTATGTACAGGTAAGAATGAGTGGGTCTATTGGTAGTATAAACATGTGCAATACAAAACGCATATCGTATGATGTTTGAATATGTTTATACATATAAAAAGAAACTTTTTTTATATAAAAAAAATCAATTATACAAGTAAAACTAGAGTGTTTGTTTGGAGAATTAATCTTTGATCCAGTGGCAAAGACAATGTCCTTCGTGTGGAAAATCGCAAGTGATGTCTCTAACATCACCTAAAGAGAGGTGAATATGAAGTCTTTTAAAATTTTAAATCTTTTTTGGTCGATTCGATTGTTTAAGTTATGAAAAACTTAAAGTGCAAATAATTAAATAGAAGAGTTTAGAAAAGTGACACAAGAGATGTTAACGGAGTTCGGCAAACAAAACCTACGTATATGGGGTGTCACGACCACTTTTCGGCGTGTCTTTCTATTACACAATGAGAAAAGTGTACAAAGTGGAACCAGTGAGCTCTTACAAACACTCGAGAAGTCACACGGCCCTAGAAAATCTAGCACGAAGTCTCTTAAATTCAAACACTCAAGAGAATTAGTAAAATCACTCTAATCTCAATATAGTTAATATTGGTGAAGTTAATTTGAAGTTGTTGAAAGAATATTGAAAGTTTTTGCAAGCACACAAATGGTGGCTACCTCAAGCAGAGAAAAATCACCCTAAATAGTGTATTGGCGACTAGGTTCATTAATATAAATGAATTCAAACTTTCAATTTATATGAAAGGAAACAAATCCTGGGTTTTGCCCTCAACCGTTACAACAATTGAAGCTAGCTGTATATTACTCTACGCTTTACATCAAGCGTTGCCAACGGTTGGCAACCGTTACCACTGATTGGTCTCTGGTCAAATTGGTTGAAAGAAGCAAAATCTTGTAATTCTAAATTTATTTAAATCGTTGTGACGTTTGCTAACCGTTGTAACGGTTGTGCCCTGAAAATCCAACCTCATATTACTTTACCAATTTTTTTTTAAATTACAAATCTTCAAACATGGATATCTTGGCGCTCAATTATCTGATTTCAGCATATGACCACTTTTCAGAAAGCTTGTAAGAAGAATATTGATTTTGAACACTTAATGTTCATCGGGATAACAATGCAGTCAGAATTTCTAAAAGACAAAGAGAAGAGCCTCAATGGTCCATGTTGCAATTCTAAATCTTATAAACCTGCAAATATCTCAACTCAAAGAAATTGTTAAATTCAATAAGTGTATGCTTTGAAAATGAGTCAAATAGAGCACTAGAGTATTGCTTACAATAACAATAGTTTCGAAATCCGAATGAGAAAATCTCTTGTGGATATTAAATAGTTGGGTGATTTGACCTCCAACCTTTACTTCAAAAAAACTTCGGTGTTTCTTATGCTCATCAATTTTTTTGATGAAAATTATCTTCAAAACGTATCAAATTAGCTTCAAACGATGAATTCAAATCGTTCAAAACAATATATATTACGTTTACATGCAAAATTTATAAATTTTGAAATTAATTTAGCATTAGCTCTAGGCTGTAAAAAATATACAAGTTAAATTTAATACATTCATTTTACATCAATTTTTACAGTTGATTTTATACTAAATTAATTCAAAAAATTATAATTTTACATAAAAACATATTTTTAAAATTGATTGGTCACAGTAATTTGAATTTGTCATTTAAAATCAATTCAATAAGTTTCAAACTCAGAGAATTTTCTAATTTTATTCAAATTGTATATTAAAAAAGATACTATAACTTGTACATGAAAAAAGAAACTCCCGCTCTCCTTCTCCAGAAAAATTAATTGAAGAGCCGAACAGTACTTTAGACATTTTCAAATAAATACTGTCCGAATTTTTTATTTTTATCATCTTAAAAAATAAATCAAATAACTATAATTTTCTGAAAATTTTTATTTTCACCATATCCGCAATTTAAAATTGCGGATCAAAATTGAACGTCCAGTTTCAAATTGCAGACTAATGTTTTTTTTTTTAGTCAACCGGTCAGCGCACCGCTTTTCATTTTTGTGGGGTCCAATGGTGCAGTGGGTCCATGCGTGATTTTAGTACTGTCAATTGTCGCTGTGACTTGTGCATGTTAATTGGTTCGAATAATTATAACAAATGGAGCGTGAAGATCTGGAGAAAGATATAGAGTCTAAATTTAGGAGAGTATATAAATAAAAGAATGGGACATGGGGATTCAAATACCGTTACTTGGATAGCGTGAAGAGTAAAATAAAAAGCCGTGGGCTGACCAAAAAGAAAATGAGCCGCTGTTTCAAACTGCATTCGGATCCAGTGAAGTAACTCAATATTTGGGTTTTGGATCGAGAACTTTCAATTCAAATCCGCAAAAATCCATCCTCAAAGTGAGCGCACACATTCTGACGATGAAATTGAATCCCAAAATGATCTCGAGCGACAAATTCGAATCGGACGGTCTCGATCCAAAACCCAAAGATTGAGTTACTTTAGGAGATCTGGACCCGTTTCAAACTGCGGATCCATATCTGCTAAGCATCAATGAACTCCGCTAGTACCTGACATGAGAACTGGAACTGTTTATCTTAATTTGGCACCAACTCAAAGACCTCCCCGTGCATCTAGGTGGGTCCGAAAAAAAAATCGCTCAACTGAATTTTCCTTAACCTGAGGGAATGAATACTCCACCCAGTACACTGGCCTTCGGGACCAGAATATACCAATGCAATAAAAGAAGCTTTATTTTGCTCAATATAATCCCTTTAGCCTTTGCTTATTTCAAATTTGGAATAAATTATAACCATCCTTTTAGTTTTTTTTTATTACAAATGTTCTTTGCTTTATTTTTCTTTTTTGACATATCATCAGTAGCCATATGTTAGTCTAAGGCGTTCCTTCAAATAGTCGCCACTCTTTATGGGAGGAAACCTGCAATAAGTATTATAAAGAGAGACAAAATACAACCAATTATAGCTGTTAGGAATTAAATGATGTAAATACAGGATCAGCATTTGATAACTTTGGCCTATTTATTCAAATTTCATCCAATTTTCTGTTGCCAGGGTAAAGGTTTCGTATTTTAGCATGCAACTGTAGGTAATGACTTGGTACAATGTGATTCGGGTCAGGTTATACTGTCATAGGTACATAATAGTAGCATCAAGCATGGTTAAAGACTAGCCTGGAGAGAAATTACATACTTTTAACAATCAATTTAGTATCAGAAAGCAATACAATGCAGTTATGTCTGGTTACTAAATTTTTTTTATTGTAACCGTAACCTAAAATCTCGGTATATATATTTTTTTGGTTTCTGAGGGCACAGAACTTGAAGTTGGATTGATAAACCTCATAATTTTGTTTAGGTTACAGTGAATAAATGATTATGTTCCAAGTGCTGGCACGAATCTAAGATGGCTACATGGTGATTACAACTATATCACTATTTAATTGTTCACCTTTGAAAATGCATGCATTGTAATTGATTTCCATTTTAAGATTCACTTTATTTTTGGTCATTTAATTACGTTCTGCTTGATATTTAATTCGATAATATTAATTAGAATTTAGAAGTATACATAACTGTTTATTTTTAAATCTACGAAATCTGAAATTACTCAGTTGATATAAACAAAAGAATCCAAAGAACAAAAATACCATGATGAAGTTCTTTATTCAGCTATCACTCCACTTTGTTATAAGGATTGTGCGGTGCTTTATCATTGACATTATCTTTTTCTTATTTTATGTTTTACATTTCTGTGTGTGTGTGTGTGAGAGAGAGAGAGAGAGAGAGGATGTAAAGGTAGTGTAGTATCAGCTGTTTTTTATTTTGATGTAACTGAGTGGTAGCAGTGGTGATGTCTGTACTGGACTATTTCTATTATATATATTAAAACTTGGTAGCCTCTACCAAGTCATTTAAAAAAAAAAACAGAGAGAGAGAGAGAGAGAGAAAGAGACCTTGGAGGAGAAGTTTCGCTACAGCAGCTTTCCAAGCATTCCACCACACACTCGTAATTCGGGTCAAGAAAAAAAGCAGCCTGAAGTTAGGTTAAAACTTTGTCAGGAGAAACTTCAAGCAAAAAATACAAACTGATGGTAAGCTACATATAGTACCGCCGCTTTCAGATTAGGTTAGCTTCCACTAACAGTTCAGCAAATACTTTCAAGTTGTCAGTTCCCACTGAAAAATTGCAAAATATCCTCTTTACACCGGATATCAAAAAGATCATTGATAGCATCATCTCTTGATATTTCTTGTATTATACCCAAGCTGCCATTTCAATGTTTTGTCAGGGTAGCTGTGATATTTTCTATTTTCAAGAACCAACAGGAGAAAATCCAGTCAAATTGACAAACTTACAGAGTAGCGTTCTCTCCCAACTGCTACAACTCGGTGCAGTGTCGACCTGTAAAAAAATTAAATAATAAATAAGACCTCCATAGGAAAGTAGTATGCATAACTTGAAAGGATATAATGATAATCACAGTGGAAGTACAAGGTTTTAGTGTATACAAAATGACATAACTAACCTAAAAGTACAGTTGGTCCATCTCTCCATCATATCCCCAATATTTACAATAAGTGCTCTGCAAAATAATAAATAAATTATTAACAGGAGAAATTTACTGTATGTGCCAAGTGAAATTTCAGTCCGTACTGATTGGAATTAGGTTGATCCAAAAAAAACCAAGGTTTCCCAAGAGCCCAAGCAATGCTTGAACACAATAACATGGGAGTGAGGCTATGGTGCTATGCATAGCACGGATGGGTCCGTGCTACGGCTCAAAATTTGACTTTTTAAAATCCTAATGGTCGATCCAACCGTTCAATGTGATAACCATATGAATATGTACTTGCAAACTAAATTTTATATTTTTTCGAATTTTTTTACTATTTTTTTTTTATAGGTAGAATTTTGATGGTCCAGAATTTTCAGAAAACACTGATTTTTCTACCTATCAAAAAAAATAGTAAAAAAATTCGAAAAAATATAAAATTTAGTTTGCAAGTACATATTCATATGGTTATCACATTGAACGGTTGGATGTTAGGATTTTGAAAAGCCAAATTTTGAGCCGTAGCACGGACCCCATCCTTGCTATGCATAGCACCATAGGCTCACTCATAACATGGCCAATGACTAGATGAAGGTTTCTCGAAACTGGTTCCATACCATACTACTAGCTCTTACCAGACATCACACAACAGCTTAATGGAAATCAATCAAGAAAATACAATAAATAAAAGAGATAAAAATGCAGTGATAGGTTGTTGCATTTCAATACCAGACTGTACATCCTGATACGAACCGTGATTGGTACAGTGAAATCCATATGACAGCTTACCCCTCAACATGACGAACATCTTCCCATAGCTGGGGATACCTATCCTTTTCTCTACAAATCTGCATGTTTCCATTAAATAAAGTCAAAATAGAAAAATATCTGATGCATTAAAATTCTAAATAAATTTCAAATATATAAAAGTATATTACATTTAAAACACCACAACCTATATGAAATGCACAAATGATGAAACTCTATACCAAAATGACACAGAAAAGCAACACAACAAAAAAGAGCGGGAGGAGCTGATTTCTTTGGTGGGCTACAGAATTTATAAGAAATAGAAAGAAGCCATGTTTCCATTTAATTTAAGAAAGACGGCAAACCTGTAAACCAGGTACGCCATCTGTGACCAAAAGAGTTATCATGCCATAGTCAGAGTGAGCTGATGCACCATAGTTACCCTTATCAGATTCAGAGATCTCACCTAAAAGGTTTTGGCAAGTAAAATTCAATTAATGGCCACAATAAGATAAAAAAACACTTTGTGTTGTAGATGATAATAATTTAAGGATTACCCGGGTAATGCAGTAGACGAAGAAATCCCATTGGAGAGTCCAAAGCACCTATTTTAGTGAAGAAATTTTCATCAAGGTTCAATGCAAGAGCAATCAAGGAAATTAATCTTGAGCCAACATTCCTATGAAGAAAGGGAAGCCATGGTTATCATACAATTTCACAAAATTTACAATAGCATCTGGATGCTTTTACAAAATTTTGGGTTAACTGAAATATTCTAATTTTTCGAAAGACTAAACAAGTGCTCTAACGCATAGGTTTCAGCCATTTTTTTAACGTGCTTTAAAAATATCCTCAGTTAAGAAATGAACATGTGCTAAAATGATCAATTCAATCATTGAAAATATTAAACAACCAGGAAAAATGCTGTTTGAAATTGTCAAATAGTAGATGACTGGACTTAAACAATACTTGTTGAAACCGTTGATTTCGCAATATATTGGAAACTTACATCATTTTTTCATAATATGATTCCATTGTCTCTCTCCAAGCTGGCAGGCTTTCTATAACATAGTAGGGAGGAAATTACAAATAGATTAAAGAGTAAAAAGTAAATTCTTTACTACAAGTCATAATTTGTAGCTTGTAATCTTAACAAACACTGAGTCACTGACCAGGCAAACTACTTACAATGTGTCTTCACTTTGATTAAAGAAGGTATTTCATAGTTGAAATAGGATTTTTTAAGAGAAAAGTCTTTTTTGGTCCCTTGAACTGTTGTGCTGGTTCAGATGGGTCAACTTTTTTTTTATTCAAATGACCCCTTGAACTTTGGCTAAATCCATCCTTTCCGTAATCAAAAGTTAATTGTTCCATTATTGTGCTAACGCTGGTCTTCCTGACTTGTCTTTCCCAAAAGAAAAGTTCATCGCATTTACTCCATCTTTTCCAGGATTCTTCTCCCATTGTTTTAATTGTCTCCTCCTTTTGCAAAATTAAATTTGCATTAGTGAAGTGTATCAAGTACACTTCTCGGAGAGACTAACATTTAGGGAAGTAAAATATATGAGCTATAACCATCGTTCAAAGGATCGATCAAGAACAAGCAGCACTGGCAAAGTCCATCTTCTATGTTAGTAGTAACTAGCTTATACTTTCTTTTTTTTTGCAATTTCGCTTTAACAGCCAAATTGCATCATTGGAAAAGGGTTTATTAGCTTCAAAGCTCCAAAAACCATTCAAAACGAAGCCTCTAGAGACAACTTTTCAGTTTCAATTACATGTGCCTCTTTTAAAAATTGGTCAAAATTGGCAAAAAAAGGTATTATCACACTTCTAGAACTATGGACCAGTTTGATTAGGATTCGCCGTTTGGTAAAGGTAATCTGAATTATTTAGTAATTACTAATTAGAGAAGAGTGCTCCGCCATACTAGGGCTTGTTAGCATCATGGGGGATTCTTCTCGTGCTCGTCTATCCAGCTAATAAAGTTTGCACAAGAGAAGAGATCAACATAATTAGTTAACTAGAGAAGTTTGCTATCTAGCGACATCCAAGAGGACAAAGTCCTATGGTATATAAACACTAACTTGTCCGCTATTCAAGTTTTGCAGTTTGAGATTTCCTTGTGCACTATTTCGACGCATCGTGCCACCATGAGGTCATATTGCTTTCACAGTTATAGAAATTAATTAGCTAATTTTGATCTTGTTTGATTAGAAAGGAAGAAAGGGAAAGGAGACATGATTGGTTTTGCTATATTTTTTCTAATTTACAGAAGAGTTTTGTTTGGGAGAGATAAAGCCAACTGAGCAGAGCAACACATCAGCATAATAACAATAGAGCTAACATTTAACTAGCGGAACAGCTGGATTTCAGCAAATTAAAAATTTGAGGGGACTGCTTGAATAAAGAAAAGTTCAAGAACTCACTTGAATCAAAGATATATTTCAAGGGCCATGAAATACTTTTCTTATTTTTCTTTTAAAGTTGACTAGGAGGCACTAGAGTTGTGGTCAATAAAAATAGGCAGGTGGCGTTTCATGGTTAATTATTAAAAAAAGGGATAATTGTTTATATACTTGACAACTTATGCAGTTCTTATTTTTGAAAGGAAACATGGTGTTAGTTGACGAGCCCAAAGCGATTTTACTCCAGACGAGCAAAATCATTCCTCAAAAATTAATTTACCTTGTGACGGCCATTGATTTGGTGAATTTGTATCTTTAATGGGACCGATATAGAAACTTTCCTTGAGATCACCTACAAAAACATTACTGCCGTAAGTAGGTAAAGGTTCTTATTTCATCATCTAATTTGACATTTTTTTGGTATGATCTAATATCTAAGTTAAAACTTTTTTCCTTCTGCCCATCGTTATTAATCCACTAGGACCATTTTGAAAACATGTATTTGTTAGTTTTTTTTCCCTTATTTTTCCCTTACAATGCAATTACCAGCATTTATTTACTTTGTTGGCTGGTAGTTTAGCAAAAGTGGGTTTAGAGACGCTTTTTTACCAGTTTTCATAACAGGAGCAACTAAGAAAAGAAAAATGAATTTAAGTAAGCTTCCTTCTTTACTTGTCCTTTACTTTCCTTTCTGAAAGATTGATTAAACAAAGGTTGTGACACAAACCTTTAAATTTGGAAGAAGGATCCAGAGTCTCAGCAAAGGGAGGTGTATAACCACGATGGTTTTTGCCTCTCTCCAGTTTCATCTTCTCACTCAGAGGCAAATCAAATAACTTGCTGCTCTCTTTTAACATACTATTTACAACAAAATGGTTGATTCCGTGGTTTATGAGGTAGAAGAAACCATGCTCCACGCATGCCTGAGAAATTTGCAGTTAATTGAAGAAAGAAAGCAAAGAAAACACGAAAAGGAATAAAAAAATATAAGATGGATTACTTGGCGAATAGATTTGGCGGTAGAAGCCTGGTCTGTGCTGGAGAGATCGATGAGAGGGAGGTAAAGGCTTGGGTTCGACATTTCCACAAACGCCTCCCTTGCGCTTCGTTTTGTTTTGGGGGTTACTGTTACTGTTACTGATCCAGAGTTTAGTTTGTTTCTATTTTATTCATTAGTCAATGTTGTGAATTTTCAACAATAGTTCCGGAACCGATATTTTTATTAATGAGTCCGGTTAGTATAACATTGGTGTCATTTCGGCCTATATAACACCAACTTCAAAATCTATCGTATCGACTTCAAACGGTTAATCCAACCGTTCAAACCCTTCTACTTTATGAGTTGTGCGTTTACATGCAAAAAAAAAAATATTTTCTAGTTATTTTAGTACCAAATCAAGCGGTCAAAAATCTTGAAAAATGAATGCATTAAAATTAACTTAAAAACTCACACATTTGACCGCTTGATTTGATACTAAAAAAATTCAAAAAATTATAAAATTTTGCATGTAAACACACAACTCATAAAGTAGAAGGGTTTGATTAACCGTTCGAAGTCGATACGATAGATTTTGGAGTTGGTGTTATATAGGCCGAAATGACACCAATGTTATACTAGTCGGACTCTTTATTAATACCCAAAAAAAAAAACTATCAAATATGCTCTCATTCCAAACTTATTTTTAAATCTACCCCAACCGCCCAGCCACTGGGCGGTCCAGTTTCCTAGCTGACCGCCCAGCTGCTGGGCGGTCCGCTATTGATTTTTTTTTAAATTTGTTTTTATGTTTTAATTTGTTTTAAATATGGTACATTTATTTGTTTGAATGTTTTATATTAAATTATTGTGATGATTTATATGATATATATTTATTATTTGTTGACGATTATATTTTTATAATTGACGATTATTTTTATATGTTATGTAATTGTCTAGTTTTTAATATAATTGATTAGTTTTATTTAGTTTGTTAATGTTTAAATGTTTTTAAATGGTAATCTAAATGGTAAGTCTAAACAACAAAAGTAGGTAATCTAAATGGTAAGTCTAAACATGAAACATAACAGTCCAAATATGAAATATAATAATCCAAACATAAAATACTAGAAATTTATCAAACTAAAAAAACATAAAGACCCTAACGACGATGACGAGGGCGAGGTCCGGAGAGCTTCAACCTAGTAGGTGCACGGCGGTCCCTCTGTGACGGCGGACGCCTCTGGTGAACCTCATCCACCTGCATGTCATCGTGTACGGCCTCGCGCGCCTATGGGTCCTCCCCCAGGTGTAATGCATGCTCCTCATGCATCCCCGCCTGTGTACGCAACACCCACGGATTGGCCTCCCAAGTAGAAGGATACGTGGCCGGAAGCGGTGTGCCAAATATAGCAGAGGCAAAGCCATCTGCAGTCTGTGCCCCACTCCCACTGGCCTCATCGTTGTGCTGTCAGGTCTCCATATATTGCGGTATGTGGGAGCTAGCTGGCTCTCATCCGCCCTCATCTCAAGTGAGGTCATCCAATGAGAAAACAGCAGCGGCAGCTTTATCCTGCATGTAAACAATGTTAATTTTGCTACATAGAAGTAACGAGTAAATTAATTAAATAATGAACTTTTGCTACCTCGGTCTGCTGCACTTGAACTCCATTCTCGTTGTAGTACGCGTTCCATGCATTGTTGTTCAACACCCATTAGTGGATCGCCCAACCCAAGTCATCATCTGCAGAAATAAAAATAAATTAATAAGAATGATCTTTTAGAGAGACACTTAATAATGATCATTTGTATGACATATTATTACATGCAGGAGGTAGTGGCATCTCATTAGCGTAGATAGGGGCTCTAGGCTGCTCCGGATCTGGTGGTGGGGCCTTTATCTCGCGCCAATTGATGTCCTCCCCAGCATCATGCAACATACCAACGAGGCGCCCGTCCCAGCTAGAGTTCTCCACGATCGGTGCACTGTGTTGGAGCATTTGACATCCTATCGCTCTCTAACTTTTTCTCGCCATGCACACCAAGCTGTGTGCCACTCCTCTAATACCGGTCAAAATTTGACACAATGTATTTTCATTATTATTATTAGAAGATGTAAATAACTACAATTTTTAAGCATGTCAGTTTCATTTAAATATACCGAACGAGCATGGATCGGGCCGAAAGGCAAGTAAGTCCTAGATTCGTCACCCATGAGTCTCCGTCGAAGAGCATCACCATAGTCCCCCTGTAGATAAATCGAGGGCATGCCCCATCTCTGGTACCAGACTAAATATCGCAAACATGACGCTGCCACATAAATCCATGACAAACGCCCTCACGTACCTGCAATATAAATTAGTTAACATAAATAACTACAATATTTTTTGAGTTCATAACATATTTTAATTTGCAACTGTTTGTGATTACCTCAGAACGGCCCGCTCGGCAACGGTATCGGGGGTGATCCTACGCCAGTGAAAGTAACTGCGGAGCGCTGCAAGACTAATGCAATATTTGGAATACCGGTACTCCTCCTCCTCTCATTTCTTCTTCTTCTTCTACAAGTCCGTCGGAGTGGCCCTCAACAGCTCTGGTATCATGTCCATCAGGTCCGGATGATCTAAGACACCACCGATGGGGTCGCCATCTATCCGTAAACCCTATAAGGCGCTGACGTCACCTAGTGTGACTGTCATCTCCCCAACCGGAAGGTAAAATGTATGCGTCTCCGGTCGCCATCGCTCCACTAGACCGCAAACCAGAGCCTGGTCAATATGACAGTGAGGCATGGTGGCCAACTAATACAACCCGAGATGCATGATGCACTGCTCCATCAATGGGTGACGGACGTATGGTATCTCGGGGGTGCGATGCCTGACTGTCATCATCTTCGTGTCCTGCATTTTACAATGATTTCAATATAAACGTCTAATTATCTCTAATATTAAATATTGCTATTTAAATTAGGAATACAAAACCAACGTACCTCCATAGATGCAAGTGAGACACGGTGACTGACATGTGGGGTCCACAGAAGAGGACTAAATGTGTCAGGATGGTGAGGGGGATAATCTCCAAAGGGAGCCTCTGCACCTGATGCCGCTGCACCGGATGCCTCTGCACCGTGATCATGTGAACTCTCCCCCGTCTCCAGAGGGGCATCCCATGCACGTCCCCGTCTAGTTCTGACCATACTACATTTCAATAAACATAAGATTCTACCTTATAAATCCTGATTTATAAACCCTAACTTATAAACTCCAATTTTGTCAACCCTAAACTCTAATTTAACAATCCAACCCTAACTAGCACTATAATTAACAATTCAACCCTAACTTATAAACTCCAATTTTGTCAACCCTAAATCCTAATTTACAAATCCTAATTTTGGAAACCCTAATATTTAACAATTAAATCGCGACGGGAAAATCAACAACCCGCACACGATAATTAACAATTCAACCATAATTTATAAACTCCAATTTTTTCAACCCTAAATCCTAATCTACAAACTCTAATTTTGGAAACCCTAATTTTGAACAATTCAATCGTGTCGGGAAAATCAACAACCCGCACAAGATAATTAACAATTCAATTTCTACCAATCGTTCCAATGCCAATACAAGATACAAAATATAAATTAAAAAAGTTATTTAGAGATTTACCCGAAAATAATCGGATTGTCGCCGAGATGGCCGAAAATTAGGGTTTGGGTGAGAGAGGGCAAGAGAGAGAGAGAGAGAGAGGAAGAGGGAGAGGAAGAGAGAGAGAGTGGCAGATTGGAAGAGAGAGAGAGGAAGAGAGGGAGAGAGAGACTTCGGTAGTGAGAGAGAGAAGGGTCGGACCGCCATATAAAAAAAAATCAATAGCGGACCGCCCAGTAGCTGGGCGGTCAGCTATTCACAGTGGACCGCCCAGCTGCTGGGCAGTCAGCTAGGAAACTGGACCGCCCAGTGGCTGGGCGGTTGTGGTAGATTTAAAAATAAGTTTGAGGTGAGGGCAGATTTGATAATTTGTTTTTTTTGGATATTAATAAAAATATCGGCGCGTTATCCAACTAAAAAATAGACTTTTAAAAATTAAAAAATTAAATCTTTAGAAAAGTGATTGATTTTTTTTAAAAATAGATGGAAAAAATAGACTGATGGGATCGCGCCAATTGGTGTGGTCGCACACAGGTCAATTTGGGTCCGATAGGCATCGGACCCAAAGTGAGTTCGATGGATTCGATGACCGTCCGATCTGCTTTAAGATTCGCGCCCGCAACTTTCGCATATGCTTTAAGTTCGTGCGCACGAATCTTAAAGTAGGTTAGACAGTCCCAAAATCCATCGGACCCAAATTTGAGTCCGATGGGCATCGGACCCAAGCAGCTCTAGGTCGCATAAATCCTCACTTGGTGTTTCATCTATTTTTTTCAAAGAAAAAAGAAAATAATCATTCTTTGTTCCGAAAAAATCAATTTGTATTTAAAAAAACTACCATGCGCTATTCGATGAATCCATATCACTGAGGTAACGAAATATTTCTGTCTAGTCCGAACTGTCCAATCAGCATCTGCACAAATATTAAAGGGATCCTGTGCATTTCCCTTTGGACATAATTAATTTAAATTCTAATCAGACGGTTCAGATCTAAACAGAAATATTATGTTACCTCAGATGACATGAACAGATGGATTCCTATTCGATTATAAATTAAATCCGATAAGAGCATCTACAACGCTGATTGTTTTTCAATTTCTAATCTAACGTGGATAACTTTATTTTAGTTGCATGGATGTAGGCCGATTTCTAAAAAAACAAATTTGCTTATAAGCAAACGATTTTTTTTGAACTTGTTGACATTCTCTCTCTTTCCTATTGCCTCTGACCCCTTCGTTCTCTTTCCTATTGGCTCTGACCTCTTCGTTGTATAGACTGGCGTTCAAAAGAAACTAAAAGAAAATTTCTGAAATTACTAAGTTGGACATTAAAAAAAATTAAACAGTGTTTTACAGCTATTTTTTATTTTTACGGATTGTTCAACTGGAGATGTCTAAGTCCCAATTATTAAATAAAAGAGGTGAATTAGCCAATTAGGAACTAGGACCCTTGAGCATCCCAAGAGACCAGTTGAAAGGAATATCAACTTGAACAGGGGTCGGATAAGTGGGCTCCCACACAACAGAGTCCGGATCCCCTAAAGTAACTCAATTTTTGAGTTTAGACGTGTACGGTGCCTATTCGGTGGTAGCGCACGGGCCAGTATTATTTGTGGGTCCAGGTTCTTTAAGATTCGTGTTAGAGCACCTTGAACGGTTTGAATCAAAACTCAAAAATTGGGTTACTGCACTGGATCTGAATTCCACACAACAAGGATGGCAATGTTTTTATATAATTTTGGATAAATGCTCTACTGTAGCTTCAGTGCTTGACGGTTTTCGGTCCACTAAATATCTACTAAGTTGGGCCACATTGTACTATTGTAGGACAAGTATCTTCTCCAATACTGTAAAAGATTCCCTTTATTTTACGGTTTGAGATTAACTCTCAGTCGCTTTGAGATTCGGGCTAGCGCAGGAGCAGTATTATTGGGCTTTGATATTCGTGCCAAGTTAAAAAGAACGGTCCAGATCCAGAAATTGTAAAAGATTCTCTATTATGGTACCGGGGAGAATCTGAATTCCACATTGTATCTCTCAGATCTACAATTTTAATACTGTTACAATTTGTTACAAACTAATTTTTATGATAGTCAATAAATAATATAAATATATTATTTCAATATTATTTGATATTTATCAAATATTGTTAAATATAAAATGTTGTAAATATTACTTTATTTGATGAATGGTGAAACTCACATTAAATTTATTATTTTTACTGTATAATTATAAAATATAAATTATATTTTATTATCAAACTCTAAAATCATAAATTATTTTTAACTATTGTTAAATTATCAAATTAATATTTTTTTCAAGCGGGCCCACACATGGCATTGATTGGATTACATAAATTACAATTATACAAGGACCATTATATCATAATAATGTTTCCTTGCCGAGTGCCGACAACTTACACTATTTGTAAGGGAATATCCAAATGGGCAAAATCATTAATAAAGAAAGAATCTCAATTAATACGGGTCCCCATTTTTTGTATGTTTCGAATTTCGATAATGCGCGTGTAATTTAAAAAACAAAAATAAATCAGTCAGCTAGAGAACATCTCCTTTTGACAATCATCTATCTTCACAATGAACTAATTAATATAAGAGTAGGGTTAAAATATTTTATTAGTTTTGTGTTCTATCATGTTCTAATATCGTTATTTTTATTTGTAAAATTTAAACAATCGATCTGAACTGCTTAATATAATTTTCATATTAAAAATAAGCTTACTGGCTCTCTTTTCAAACTTTCTAATTTCAAATGTCTACGCGGAATAGTAGTTCAACAAACTTCTAAGTCAATTATACATATTTTCAATTTGATTTTTTATCTTTTGGTAGTTCAACAAATTGTTAAGTTAATCAGGTAATCAAGTAAAATTGGTCTGAACATACACATTTTCATAAATAAATCAAAATCCAGAGAAGGAGACATTTCCCCCCCTCCCTAACTCTATGCGGATCGCCCTTGCATCTATACTATGACAATAAACCATACAAACAAAATAAATATGAAGACAAAATAAATATGAAGTTTATTCGTCCGGAGAGATGATTTAACTTACTCCGCCTTTACTCCATCTTACTTCTAATTTATTTCTTAAATGTGAAATAAAAAATCTACTCCTTCTCTTACTCTGCAATAAAATATGATAGAACTCGTTGAAATATTGTATCCTGTTTCCAGGGAAAGAGACCCCACATTGGATAGGATACAGTATTCTTGTACCTTAGTCTTCACCCAACCTCTAAACCAATCAGAAAAAAAAACGGAAAAAAAAAGTATCAGAAGAAGGAGAACGGAGTAGGTCCGATGTCCATCGGACATACTTTTAGGTTCAACGAGCATGATGACTGTCCCATCTAATTTAAGATTTGTGCACACGAAGTTTAAAGCGTTCTGCACGAAGTTTAAAGCGTTCTGCACGAATCTTAAAGCAAATCGACGGTGATTACACCCATCGAACCAGAGTAGGTCTGATGCCCATCGGACCTACTCTCAAATCCAGAAGAAGATTGTTAATTAAGTGTCTCCCTTAAATTGAACATAATAAATAAGTTAACACTATATAACTTTTTTTTAATACCTAGACTTACACGGTTAGAGTCAAACTAATGCTTCATATAACTTGTTAATATCATTGGAACATATTTTGCTATTGCCTAGAAGGGAGGTGTGCAAAGTGGATAAATGGAAAAATTGTTTTCCTTTTTTTTTTTCTTCTTTTCTTTGGAGTTTGGACTTGATAAGTCCCTTCCCCTGAGTGCCGGGCCGTACTTGGACTCGGTCCAGTAAGGTGCGCGCACGTCCTGTTCCTGGGAAGCAGGCCGTGCGGAGGCTGGCTGCCGAAAGTGTAACTCGTCCCGGTTCAAGCGAATCGGGCCGAGAGGGTGGACACGCGGGGTGTCGGAGGGGTATTAACGCTCTAACCCTTTTTAATACCTCCTCTGGTGGTGATAAAATATGCGGTCCCTCTCTCTGGGGATTTCTCTGCCTTAAATAGGGGTCGCCTTTACTGTAGCGAGGTCTTGTCATCATTAATGACGGGGGCCCTCATGACTGTTTGGAGGCGTCCGCATAATAGGCGATAATATCCGCATAATCTGTCACGAGCCGAATCAACGAGGCTGTATGTCGGCCTTTTCTGGCTGTTCGGCATGTTTAGGCTTTGAGCCTCGTTTCATTTGATTTCGAGCTGACCCCTGGGGTGGGGTTCGAGTCTCGGGCTGTTTTTGACCTCGGGCTGGCCCCGGGAGGGGGTCCAAATCCCGGGCTGTTCTTGACCTCGGGCTGGCCCCGGGGGGGTCCGAATCCCGGGCTGTTCTTGACCCCAGGCTGGCCCCGGGGGGGGGTCCGAATCCCGGGCTATTCTTGACCTCGGGCTGGCCCCGGGAGGGGGTCCGAATCCCGGGTTGTTCTTGACCTCGGGCTGGCCCCGGGAGAGGGTCCGAATCCCGGGTTGTTCTTGACCTCGGGCTGGCCCCGGGAGAGGGTCCGAATCCCGGGTTGTTCATATACTCGGGCTGGCCCCGGGAGGGGGCCTCTTCTGTTTCGTTCTATTTTGGGCCGGCCTTTTATGTATTTAAATCTGGGAGTGCTTTATTGGGCCAGGCCTGGGCTTTTTAAGGGCCATTGGTATATGGACCTATCATTAGCCCCTGAAGCCGAAATGTATCAGTATGATGCTTTTGGTTTTTGACTCCGGTGATAGAGACGGCTTCGGTAAGTTTTTCGTTTATCTTGGCTTCTTAGATTTTTCTTAAGGTTCGAGTGTTAGCCCCCGAGTTGGTCTTGGGGGTTTTTGTGGGGTATTCGTCTGACCCCCGGGGTCTTTGTATTTTGGTTATTCTTTAATTCCTGTTCGTATGGTTTCTTATCGTGCCGTTTATTGATTGCGCGTAGTTTGTGCTGATTTTGCTTTGTCGTTATATTTCGTGATTTTGTTATCCCACAGGGTTTGCGAATTATTTTGTACGCCCTATCTTGGGTGTATGTCCCGACTAATTGTGTTGGCGTGTTTTTAGACGAGTTACGCTTGATGTCACGCGTTGTCGTCGCGGGGGTTTTTTTTTTTTTTGGCGAGGTTATTGCGGAGATGACAAACAGTTGTTCGTATTCTGAAAATAATCGAAAAGCACAAATACGTGATAAGGTCTAGATCATACAACACCGATAGGTAAAGAAGTATTGAAATCAGACAACGCGCTCGTTGTCAGTGTCCTCAAAGAGGTCATCCTCTTTGATTTCCTGTGGAGTAGCGGTGTATAGGCTCGGGCCTCCAGAATTGCGGGATATGCATCCAGGGCACCTCCAAAATCGACGTCGAGGATCGGAGCGGCCGTGGATGTCGTAGTGGTCGAAGCAACTCCACTCATAGCACACCCGGCATTTCACCATCTCGTGCTTGGGTCCCTGGTCGCGGCATAAGACACACCAACGCAACTTGGGCTCAAAATTAACGTCATCGTAGAGATTGTTCTCGTCCTCCTTGGTGAACGAGGGTACCCCGGCGAGGGTGATGTCGATGAAGTCGCAGATTTGAAGGTCCTCATTATGGAGCATCCACTCCAAATCCTCCTCGGAGAATCGTTGACGGAGGGCCCATCTCTCGGCAGGAGAGAGGACTTGTCGTGGGTTATAAGAGCGACGGGATTTGGGGGGAGGTTGGTCGCGGCTACTATGGCCTTGATCCGCGGGCCTTTTAGTTTTTGAAACGACTTGTTTGAAAGGCATTTTTCTTTAGAGGGATGGACTTGAGAATGAAGGAGATGGTTGTCCCCTCTTACGTAATGTGAGGTTGGTATTTATAGTTGTAAGGCGCTATTGTGACTTTAAATGACGTGGGTCCCAGGCAATCCTTGGCATGTAGCCGCCGATTGGCCGCTTTAACTATTATCAGGTGCCGATATATTGAGTTGGCACGAGGGCCTGCGTATGTGTCGGGAGGTTATGAGATGGAAATTGTTTGTCGATGTGATATATAAGATGGGTTGTGTGAGGGAAGAGGGGGTCCCGACAACGAGATTACTTTGTATGATTTTTATAAGTTTAATAACATGACATCGGAATGATACATATTTTGTAGACAACCTTTGTCTTTTGTTGATACACAATAATGGATACATTTGTTTTAATAAACTATGATATGCAGGGCGACTAGTTCCCTGTATACCCGCATGGTTGCCGAGGAGGATCCCGAGGTAGACTGGGAGGGTGTTTCCACTCTTGTCTGTCATGTCGCGGTTTCCTTGTTCGGCAAAAAGACGGGTGTGATGTCGCTACCTGGGGAGCGTTTAGGCGAGGACCTCATTGTCGGTGTCCTCGTAAGTATTGTCCGCTTCGAGCTCTTCCTTGGTAGCCGTGTATAAGGTTGGTCCTCCGAAGTTGAGGTCGATGCAACGAGGGCATCGCCAAAACCGGCGGCGGGGATCTGAGCGGCCTTTTATGTTATAATGGTACATGTGGTGCCACTCGAAGCATGTTCGGCATTTGACCATTTCGGTCTTGGGATCTTGATCATCGCACCCAAAGCATGTGCATAACGATGGTGCGGCTAATTTGAGGGCGTTCTTGTCCTCCGGGGTGAACTTCGGACATGAGCTAAGCTTGACGTCGAGAAATTCTCGAATTTGGAGGTTTTCGTGGTCTAGCATCCATTCTAAGTCTGGGTGGGATATGTCTTGCAGCAATACCCACCTTTCGCCTTCCGAGAGCGTCCGCCGTGGTGGTTGTGAGGGGTTCGGGCGGGGTCGGTGGGGAGGTGACTCTCGGGGGAGGGTAATGTTGAGGCGTCGCGGCTCGGGTTTGTTAACCGAATCGCCTGACGACATTAGGAGGGTGGATGGAGTGAGGATTGGTTTACAGAGTGGAGAATCAGTTGGTGAGGAATGATCTTCCTATGGCTGAATGAGTCAATATATAGGCGGAGTGGTGCCATTGGGTATCGCGTCCGGGCCCCACTAACTCGTAAAAGCTGGGGCTAGGTGACTTAACTGGACGGGCGTAGGCCTGTCGTTTGACTGGTGTTACTTTCGAAGCGTTTTGGGCTGACGGGGTGGCTGTTTCGAGGTGTCATTAGTGAAAAAATTCATTATTTTCGGAGTGCGTGAGCTAAGTTATGGTCTATCCGCTGTTGGTTAGCCCATATTTGGGAAATGTGCGTAGTAGTGTATACCAGGTGTGTGAGTTGGAGTATAGAATGTCTTAATGCCGCGAGGGTGTGTCGTGGGGCAGTTGTGCCGGTAATTTGTCGAGATTTATTCTTTTATTCAAGTTATCTCGAGTCGTGCTTTTTAGAATAAGGGGAGGATGGTTTCATTGTCTATTTTGTCTGGACTATTTAAGTCGCGTGGCATGGAATGTTCGGTTACTGCTTACGAGGTGGCTTTGTTTTTATGCTATTGGTAAGATTAGAAGTAAAGCATATGTCCCCGGGACTGTCCTGAGACAGGGGGTGCACCAACTTGTGTTGGTAATCAGATGGAGTTGGTGTCGCTAGATGGCTAGTTCAGGTAGCATGTCCGTTAATGTTTCGCGATCTACGTTGGACCGAGAGGTCGCAAGGCAGACGGCGTCAGTTGGTTTATCGATATGTTAAATCAGCATTGTGACGTAGCGTACTGTTTGACTGCGACAGGATTGCAATACAAGCGACGTGCGTTTAGTATTCTGCCTTAGTGCGCCGTTATATGGACATGTTTTTAGGAACTTTGCAACATAGAAAAGATTATAACTATAGGTAATGTCATGTGGTTTATAGAGTTTTCCTTCTCGACAAAACAAAGTAGTTCACAGGGTTATCATAAAATAAAAAAGGTGCTATCCCCATGTCGGGGAACAAAAGAGAAAGTAGTGGATGTCCGGCCAGGTTGGTGGGGCGGCTTTACGCAATGCGTCAGTCGCTGAAGTCGCCGTCAGTGGAGGATTCCTCCTCGGGGTCGGTGTCGCCAGACCCAGTGGGGTGGTATTGCGGGCCATCCCCGTCGTCGTCCTGGTTGCCGCCTTCATCGCTGTCCTCGTTCATGTCGTCCAGGGAGTTGAGGATGGCGGTGCATTCGTCGCAATGCCAGCTCTCCAGACCCGGGATAGGAAACAAGTAGTGAGTCTCCTCGGGTTGACAGGCCTGGTGGAACCTCTGCCGGCATCGGTGGCACCGGGGCATCTCTGACCGATTGCCCGTTTTTCCACATACGGGGCAGGTGCGGAGGATTACCGGCTTGGGTGGGGCACGCTGGGGGGGTGCGGGTGGTGGTTCATTGCGGCGAGCCCTCGGGCAGCAGGGACAGTGCTCGTAGGAGCGTACCTCCACGTCGATCAGGTATTTGATGAAGTCCTGAAGCTTTTTATTGGGGCTTGACAGCATTCGGTCGAGGCGACGTCGCGGGAAGAAACGAAGCCAGCTGGAGCGGATCTGGGGGGGTAGGTCTCGGACATTAGTCGGGCGCCTCGGCCTCGGATTACTGGGTTGGCCTTGGTCGAGGGGTTTCTTGCCGCGGTTGTTGGATGGTTTTGGTGCCATGTCTCCGAGACTTTTTATTAAACGGATAATTGATGGTTAGGTACGGAGGGTCCGTGGGCATATATATAACGGGGGGTTACTGTAGGTGCAATAAATGAACGTGTCAGACCATCATGAACGCTCAAGCGTGCTGACGTCATTGAGATCCGCTGCTATTTTGATCACGCCGCCCCCTGCTTCGGGTAAACGGTGATCCTAGCGTGGGGTCAGGATTAACTCGTTGCAACGGCACGGGATTACTGTCTCGAGAGGCAGTACGCTTCAAGGTTGTAGGGGATCTACGTCATGGGGATTTTTGTATAGACAAAGCCGAAGAGACGCGACGGTTCGATATAACTTCGGATATTGGTGCCAAAAGGCGGGGCGACGCGACGTTTTGGGTTTTTGAAGCGGCTGATCGAAGGGGCGCGAGACACGTGTCGAGGGTTGTCCCTTGAGATTGGTGCTGATTTTTACGGTTTTTTACGGGGGCCCTATATAAAGATAGGCGGGCCCGTGCGGACGTCCGCTTTCAGTAAGTTCCATTATCGGAGTAGTCTCGCTCATCGCTCTCGCTAATAAGGACAATTGGCGGGGACGACTGCACGAACATCTCCCAGGAGCGTCGCTCGATCGATACCGGGCGCCACCAAGTCGGTATTGTTCTACCCTTGTGCGTTTGTCATACGCGGGGTCCTACGGTCGGTCCGTAAGACAGTTTCTGGGCAGGTTTTGTTAAATGTCGGGGGCGGGCGTTAATTCGGGTTCCGAGGGAGATTTCTTCGATTGGGAGGCGGCCGTGGATTGGGATGATATAGGCCCGGAGTCGTCCGTTGATTGGAAGGCGGCACAGCCGAAATCTTCTGTGGACGGGGCCGCAGCGGAACTGGGCTCTCCAAGCGAATCCATCGATTGGAGTGATCCAGCGATGTGGGATCAGGGGATAGGGGGTAAAGGTGCCGGGAAGTCGACAGCGGCCTTCGAAAGGGCTTTTGCCGCGTCGGGTAAGAGGATTGTGCCCCCGGTAATATCTCCCGTCGCTGACCATCTTATTAACTTGCCTTTGCAGTCAGCGAAGATGGGAGGGAAGAAAAAGGTGGTTAGGGAACGGGTCCCGTTGGAGAAGGCGGATCCCTCGTATTATTCTTCCGGCTACAGCGAGAGCCGTTCCGTTGATGAGGATGGGGAGTCGGAGGAAGTCGAAGTGCAAGATCGCCAGGGGTCTTCTCGGGAGACATCAGTTTCAGCACGCCCGCAGGTATCAAAAAAGAAAAAGAACTCTAAGGAACCCCCTTCCTCGAAGAGGAGGCGCGCCGGGCGCGCAAATGATGCGCAGTTTGTGGAGGTTAGTCTTCTGTTCCCATCGGCGACTGGTTGTCGCAGTGAGGGTTGGTGGGTTGACGTTTTTTATGGCGAGCTCGTGAAAAAAGAAGCGAGAAGTCGCATTTCCTTGGACCAGTTGGGGTTTTTATTGCCGCAAGCGGACGATCGAGCCCATGACGATGAGATAGGGCTCTGTATTTACTGGAAGATGCCCCGATGCGGGTTCCAATTGCCTTTGACCTCGTTCCAAGTTACTTTCTTGAAGGAGTTGGATATAACCCCTGCCCAACTGACAAGTGTGGGGTGGTGTTATCTTGTCAGCTTCGAAAAGTTATTCGACGAGTTTCAGGTCTATTTTGACGGGTTACGGCCGAGCATGGCCCTGTTTGCACATTATTTTAGTCTGTGCATGGCTTCATCGGATTTTGTCGCCGTGAGGAGGAGAACTGACGCGCCGGAAATTTTCGACTATGAGACTCATAAGAAGATTTTGAGGAAGATTGATAGCTGGAATAGGGGCTGGGTGTATTTGACTAAACCCGAGGAAGTTGAGTCGCTGCAAGGTATTCGTCGCTCGTGGCGACAGATTAAGAAGGGTGACGATGATAGTTCGTGGGAGGGGAAGCCCGACATGAGTCGCTTCCGGATGAGCGCTGCTGACGACCTGGCTGTCGAGGTTATCGGGCAGTTGTCGCAAGGTAGTCCTTCGCGCATATATACATATATTCCTTTGATAAAGAATCCTCAACTGTTTCCCTATATATATGACCCTTAAGTTCATATTTTTGTTGCAGCTTTTGGCCTAATGGATTTCTCCTTCAACGGGCTGAAGGCGATCCCCGAGTTGGTCTGTTCGCACGCGGGTGGCTGTACTCTGGGTCACTAACGACCAGGGCGGCTCCTGCTCCATCACCCGCTGACGTTGAGGAGCGTGTGGTGAAGAAGGGGGCCGGAGGTGTAGAGTCGAGGAAGCGGAAGGTGACGCACGAAATTGATCGTGACGTCAAAGGGAAAGGGCTGACTGTAAACAAGAAGAGGATGGCGCGGCCACCTTTAGCCCCGAGTCCGAGGGACGTCGCCACTACCCCCTTGTCGGGAGCAGCAGTCCCTCCTTCGGGCGCGGCTTCGGTCGTGTTAGCTCAAGAAGTTCCGTCCTCAACTGGAGGGCCAGGTGGAGGCGGGAGTTCAAGTACGACTGCTTCTCCTAAAACGATACCCACCCCGTCCGAGGGATCTCGCAGGATTGGTCTTCCGGGTAATGTTGGGGTAGGGACCATATGTAAGACTCCCTTCCCGTTAAGTCAACCGGACGGGTGCCTCGCCTTGTTCCCTCATTTGGCTAAGATGAAAAGTGCCAAGGAGCGGCCTCCGGAGTGCGCGATGTATTATAGGGAGGCCTTCCACGCCTTGGAGCCCCCTTATTTGGGTCGACTTATTCAGAAGCGCGGGGGTGGTATGATGCTGGATGCGGTGGGTCGTCTTTTCGAGATAGGCTGCCTGTTTGCCCGCGCGATGGAGGCGATGACTGCCAAGAATTTGTCAGTGGCCCAGTCTCCTGTAGAGCCGAGGGACTTGACGGCGGCCGTTGTGGAGAGGGATTATTGGATGGAGAAGTACAAGTCTTTGAATGACGATTACCAAAAGTTTCGGGGCTCGGTTGTCAGTAGTGGCGAGGAGGTCGATAAGCTGAGGGGGGAGGTGGACGCAAAGGCCCGCGCGTTGGAGGAAAGTGAGACCAGCGCGAAGAGGAGCACTGAGTTGCTCGAGGAGGCCGTTGCTAGGCTCGTTGATAGTGAGGCGGAGGTGGAGGATTTGAAGCGAACTAAGGAGGGACAGGCTCGGGAGTTGACGCTCGTACGGGAGCAGTTATCCCAAGCCTTGCTTGACATCAAGAACTCGCAAGCAGAGCGTCTCGATCACGAGAAGGAGGTGATTCAAGAATTCCTGGTCAGCGATCCTTTTAAGCTTGCGGCGATGTTGTCACTAACGGGGATGATTAAGAGGCAAATTTACACTGAGTTATCGGTTTTGGCCGGCATTTATCCTTTCGCCCCTGAGGACCTCGGGTATATGCCAGTGGCAGACGAAGACGGGGCCCCCCAAGGTCTGATAGGATATGAGTGGGATAGGGCTGGCGGTCAGTTGCTTCGCCCTGATGGCGGGCCCGTTCTTCCAAGCATGGATCTAGTGAGCTGTGATTCCAAGATGCTTTTTCATACTTGGCGTAAGGTCGCGCCGTGGCCTCATCATTTGGACAGAGATGATACGCCGCCGCAGTCTCCTCAAGGTCCTGCGGAAGGCAGCGAGGGTCCCACGGTCCAAGAGACCGCCACGGGTACTGCCGAAGGAGAGGCGTCGTTGGACCAGGTGGATTACAAACAAGAGCCAGGAGATGACCTCCAGGAAACCTCGAAGTGAACCAGGTATAACTCTTTCCTTTGTATATCGCCTCGCGGGTTTTACGCTGAATACTCACCCGACCTAATTGCACCTATTGCAGGATAAAGACGAGTAGGCATGTCGCGGATGGATGGTCGGGTCGAGCGGAGCCCATTCTTCTTCTTTGTTTTTTATATTTTATTTTTATCGGAGCGTATTTAGTGTGAGGAACCCTCCGAGATGTGGAGGTGTTTAACAGAACTTGTTGTATGCTTTTGCTCGGGTGGTTTGCTGAGGAATGTTTCTCAGCCATCCGAGATACAGTTGTTTTGACCATATTTATGTTTATGTTTTCTGCTTACTTCGTTATGCGATTATTGTGACATAAGCCTTAGGGTCGTATAGGTCCGGGGGGGTTCTCATTGAACGGCCTTACCTTTGTTTACACCGCGATAGCGGGCGACGTTTTATCTGTGTCACTTTTACATTATCCAGTGACGTGTTTGTCTGTTCTTTTTCTTTGGTTCGGGGAACTCGGAATACTTTCCTTATGCGCGTTGGTACCGCAAATATAATAAGAATAGACCGTTTTCTTTACCTCATGAGGCGTGCTTCCGCGACTTCTCGGTCCCTTTCTTCCTATAGCTCATCCCGCGGAGGTGTCTGCTTAGGAGTTGTCTGCGTTGCATATTGTACTATTGCGCCACGTCCCGTAGGGCTTGTCCTCTGTATTGGCGGAGCTAGTGTGTACGTTCCTGCGAGACTTTTGTTCGGACATGTTTCCATGCCTACTTGTTGTCTCGCGAGGCCAGTGGATCATTCCTGCGAGACCTTTTGTTCGGGCATGTTGCCATGCCTACTTGTTGTCTCGCGAGGCCAGTGGATCATTCCTGCGAGACCTTTTGTTCGGGCATGTTGCCATGCCTACTTGTTGTCTCGCGAGGCCAGTAGATTATTCCTGCTTATTCCGCACGACTTTCGTTTGTACCTATTGTATAGGCAAGCTCGTTGTCTTTGCGGAATGGCGGAACGTTTTATCCGATTTTGTGCGTGTTCGTTGCCCCGTCGGGCTTTCGTTTACGCTGTGCGTCGGGATCCTTGGAGAGATTTTTTCGTTACCCTGCGGGTTTTCGCTATTGTCTTTCCAAAGCAGAGTTATGCGCATTCGTTATCCTTTTGAGATTTTCGTTCGCTTTTTGCATAACTGTCCCTTTTGATTTCGCGAGTCAAGTGTATTCGTTGCTCTTTGCAGAGTTTTTGTTCACACTCTTGTGACTCGCGCCTGTGTTGTCATGTTCGAGAGTCATGTGTACTTGTTGCTCTTTGCAAAGCTTTTATTCACACTTTTGTGACTCTCTTCCTGTAATGCCTTGGAGATTTGTTTTGCCGCTTCGCACTTCAGGTTGTTTGGCCCGAGGCTAGCACGAGTTTTCCTTACGGGGCGCGTCGTGTGTACTCGTCATCTTTTCAGAGTGTTCGTTTGTACTTTGCACGACTAGCGCGCACTCGCTGTTTATGGAAAAGTTGCTTTCGGCTATTTTATGCTCGAGGGCCTTTGGTCTGAAGTTATTATGATGATTTCCGGTTTTGTCGATCGTGACATATGTTGCCCGTGGGCTTTTATCCTTCTGATATGAGAAGTGCTATTGTTTTATTGCGGAGGCGTTCGTTGCCCCTGGGGCTTTCGGTTATCCTCTTAACGCAATAATTTTATTCTTTTATAGAGGCATTTATTACCCTTAGGCTTTTGTTTGCCCTTGTGATAATCAGTTGTTTTTTGTGAGGTGGTTCCGACGGCAATTTTGTGTCGTCGGGCCTCGAATTTGTTAGTCAGACATCGCACACCGGGGCCGTGCTTATAATATCGCACCGGTGCCCTCGACCACTCACGGGCATTCCCGTGTTGATCCAAAAGTACGGAATGTCAGGCCGTGCTTATAATAACGCACCGGCGCCCTTGACCTTACATGGGCATTCCCATGCTGGTCCAAAAAAGACAAAAGATAGTAATTACATTTTTGCAGACGGCATGTCTGCTGCTGTACGTGTTCTTTCTCCCCCCCTCTTTTTTTAAATATAAAATTTGCGGAGATGGACGACGTTCCAGGGCCGGGCGAGCATTCGCCCATCGGGACCTTCGAGCTCGTAAGCTCCCTTGCCGCAGGTGCGAATTATCCGGAAAGGTCCTTCCCAATTAGGTTGAAGCTTACCAACATGTTGTCCGGTAGCTTCTATCTTTTTTAGTACCAGGTCGCCTGGTTCAAACGCACGGGGGGATACGCGCTTATCGAAGGCGCGTTTTACCCTCCGCTGGTATTCAGTGGTCCGAATGCGGGCCTTGTCTCGGAGTTCTTGCACTAGCTCGAGGTCCACTGCTCGTGCTTCAGGGTTGCTTTCTGTGGAATAAGCCGTCATCCGGAGGGAAGGTGCAATGAGTTCGAGAGGTGTGACAGCCTCCATGCCATATACTAGGGAGTATGGTGTTTGCTGGGTAGCCTCGCGGGGAGTTGTTCTGTACGCCCAAAGGATTTCGTCTAGTTTATCGGGCCAATTTTTCCTGTTGGAGGCCACCTTCTTTCTCAGACCATCCAGAATGGTCCTGTTGGTGACTTCAGCCAGGCCATTGCTAGCGGGGTGACTCACCGAGGTAAAGTTGCTGCGAATGCCTAACCTTTCGAGGAAGGTCAGGGTGACATCCGCATTAAATTGTGTACCATTTTCAGAAATGAGTGCGTGCGGAATGCCGAAGCGGCACACGATGTTGCGCCAGATGAAGTTTTTGGCGGCTTCTGCTGTAATGTGGGTTAATGCTTTGGCCTCGACCCACTTCGTAAAATATTCCACAGCCACGATGATCCATTTTTGTTGTTGGACGGCCATGGGGAAAGGGCCTAGGATATCGATCCCCCATAGGTCGAAGGGCCAAGCTCCCGAGATTGTGATCATGTCGTAACCCGGGACGCTGGATAATCGGCAATGGTACTGGCATTTTTCGCATTTTCGCGCCATATTGGCCGCATCTTGCTGCATTGTGGGCCAATAATATCCTGCGCGCAGGACTCTCTTGGCCAGAGTTTTCGCTCCTTGATGGCTACCACAAAGTCCCTCATGGGCTTCCTCCAGCATTGCCTGAGCGTCCTTCTCTCCGATGCACTTAAGCCATGGGCGGGCATATCCCCTTTTGTATAGCTGGTGGTTATGTACCGAGTATAAAGGAGCAATCCTCCTCAATCTCCTGGACTCTAGCGGGTTCTCAGGCAACGTCCCCGAGATGAGGTATGTCCACATGGGAGCGTACCAAGCATCCCCAGGTTCGTTAATAACATGGACTTCCTTTACGTCACCCGATATACTTGATTCGGGTATGTCCATGACTATCACGGGACGATCTTTGTCGAGGTTTCCAGCCGCTCCTAGTTTTGAGAGGGCGTCTGCCTGATAATTTTTGTTTCTAGACACATGCTCGATCACCACTCTATCAAATTGTCCCTTTAAGGAATGGAACTGCTCACGGTATCGTCGTAACCGGTCGTCGTGCACACGGCACTCATCATTGATTTGCCTGACCGTGAGCTCGGAGTCGCTATGTAGATGGACTTCTCGGGCTCCCAGCCCCGCAGCTAATTTGAGGCCAGCTATCATGGCCTCGTACTCGGCGGTGTTGTTGGTTACGGGGAATTGGAAATGGAGTGCGTAGTTGAGAGCTTCTCCCTGGGGGCCTGTGAGAGCTACTCCTGCTCCCGCTCCTTGATGGGAGGAGGCGCCGTCAACGTAAAGTGTCCACTTGCTGTCCAATCCTTCCGGCGCTCCCGAGTACTCCGCGATAAAGTCCGCGAACACTTGTGATTTGATGGCACTTTGAGGATGGAACGCGACATCGAATTCGGTCAACTCTAGCGCCCAGGCCAACACGCGGCCCGAGGAGTCAAAGTTCGCAAAGGCTTTCTTGAAGGGTACACCTGTATATACTTTGATCGGGTGGGACTGGAAGTATGGTCTCAGTTTTCTTGCCGCGATGATAAGAGCATAGGCCGCTTTTTCTATCTGCGTGTATCGGGTCTCGGCATCTCGGAGCACGTGTGACACGAAATATATGGGCTTGTGCTCCCTCCCTTCTTCTCTTACCAATGCAGCGCTGACCGAGTGGTTGGTCGTGGCCAGGTATACAACCAGTGTGTCTCCGTCGATGGGTCGGCTGAGACAAGGTGGGCTGGCCAGGTATTCTTTGACTTTCTCGAAGGCTATCGCACATTCCTCGGTCCACTCGAATCTGGAGGATTTGCGCATCGCCTTAAAGAAAGGGAAGCAAACGTCGCCGGATCGGGCGATAAACCGATTCAATTCTGCAAGTCGGCCTGTAAGCGATTGAAGTTCCTTGAGGTTTCGGGGGGGGCTCATATCTAGGATGGCCTGTGACTTGGAGGGATGTATCTCTATGCCTCTCATGGACACCATGAATCCGAGGAACTTTCCTCCTGTAAGACCGAAGAAGCTCTTCTTAGGATTGAGTTTCATGCCAGCTTGATTGAGCGTCGCGAATGTCTCGCACAGGTCCTGCACGTGGTTCAGGTCGGACATGCTCTTCACTAGAAGATCATCTACGTAGGCCTCTACATTCCGACCTATCTGCTCGTGGAACACCTTATTCACCATTCTTTGGAAAGTAACCCCCGCATTCTTCAGCCCAAAAGGCATCACTCGGTAACAATATAGCCCGGAGTGAGTCGTGAAGGCCGTTTTGTCTTCATCTTCTGGGCACATCCTGATTTGGTTGTATCCCGAGAATGCATCCATGAAACTTAAGAACGCGTGTCCTGAAGTGGAATCTACCAGCTGGTCGATCTTTGGCAAAGGGAAAGGGTCCATAGGGCACGCCTTGTTCAAGTCAGTGTAGTCTATACACATTCTCCAATCCCCGTTCGCTTTTCTCACGAGCACAGGGTTCGCCAACCATTCCGGACAAGTCACATTTCTGATAAAACCAGCTTCTAGTAGCTTGGCTACCTCTGCCTTCACTGCCGAACGCCTCTCGGCTCCCATGTTCCTTCTTCTCTGCACCACAGGCTTCGCGCCCGGTTTGATGTGTAAACGGTGTTTCGCTATAGATCCCGGGATCCCGGGCATATCGGCGGCGGTCCGTGCAAATACTGCTTGGCTTTCTCGAAGGAAATCAATCAATTTCTGTCTTGCGCTTCCCTGAATTGCTTTGCCAATATTCAAAAACTTGCCATTGCCGAGGTCGACTTGGTCGACTTCGTCGACTGGTTCGGCGAATGCGCTTGACTCCCCTCTGTCCGTGGGATCCAAAACCATGGATGTGTGCAGGGGTAAGAACTCTTTGCTGGACTGCAAGCGTGGGCCAGCGGGATCTGACCTCGCTCCTGCTTTTACATCTACTTGGTGAACCGCTCCTCCTCGCCCTTTGAGGGAGGTTTGATAGCACTCTTGGGCCACCTGCTGTTGCCCGCATTCCTCTCCCACCCCATGGTTGGTAGGGAATTTGATCTTTAGGTGGGGGGAGGACACTATGGCTCCAATTTTGTTTAGGGTGCCCCTGCCGATGATCGCATTGTATGCGGAAGGGGCATTCACCACAAGGAAATCCACCATGACTTCAGTGATGCGAGGCGAGGACCCGAAGGCTACTTTCAGCCGGACGATCCCCTTAGGTCGGAGGGAATCGCCAGTGAATCCGACTAGCGGTGTCACCTTCTTCTGGGATTTCTCAAGCTGTATCCCCATCTTTTCGAAAGCCGAGAAGTACAAGATGTCAGCCGAGCTTCCCGTATCTACGAGGATCCTCTTCACCCCGAACTCCTCTATTTGGAGCCTTAGCACTATGGGGTCATCATGGAGCCACGAGATGGTGCCGAAGTCTTTCTCGGAAAAGCATATGGCTTCGTCCATCCGGGGCCTCTTCCTTTCAAAAGGCCGTTCAACGTTCAATATGGTCGGGTACAGCTTGGTGGTACTTCGGTTATATTTCTCAGGAGCCAGCACCTCGTGTCCTCCGCTGATAACATTGATCTCCACGCTTGGCCGCCTGCCGGATGTTCCTGGTCCTCTTCCCTTATCTTCTCCGGGCTTCGGTGCCGTATCCCTGGGCCCCTTGTAATCGTTCCGGTAGGAGGCTTTCTTCTGGTGCTCAACTTCCCCATTGTATTCTTTTGTAAACTTTTGGAAGAATTCCGGCTTGATGTACTCGATAAGTTTCCCTTCTCTGGCTAGTCTTTCCAACACGTCCTTCAACTGGAGGCAGTCTCCCGTGGAGTGCCCATTGAAACGGTGGAATAGGCACTTTACCGCCTCGTCTTTTTTCTCGAAAATACTCCTGCGCAGCGGCCTTGGGACTTCGGGCATGTCTTTTATGACATGATACATCTCGCTCCTCTTCTTGATAAAGGGGGCGTATCGCACATAGTGGGGTCGATAGCCCTCTCTACCATCTTCGCGCCGTTCTTCTTGTGGCGTAGACATGATATTTCTTTTTGGCGGCTCTCGCCTTCGGGACGGACCGATGCCGGGTTGCCGGTCACGCTGCTGCGGTTTCGGTGATCTGGATCGCGGCCTAACGAATTGGACAGCATCCTCCTCAGCCCAGATGTATCCTTCGGCAAAAGCCAAGAATTTCGGTAAATTCTAAAACTCTCTTTTCCGGGATCGTACCGGAGGGTGCCCGGTCCTCCTTGCCAGAGCCCATTCTGTACGGCCGCCAGGGCGATATCCTCACTGTAGTTTCGGACCTCCCTAGAGGCCTTTACGAACCTATTCACGAAGGTCCGGGTGGTCTCCTGGTGTCCTTGAACATACTTCAGGAGGGAGTCGCACGTCGCCCGCGGAGGTCGGAGCATGTCGTAGCGGGCCAGGAAGGCTCTCGCTAATTGATCGAAGGTTTTTATAGATCTTTGCCTCAGTCTCATGTACCATTCCCACGCCTCCCCCGTCAGACAAGTGGTGAAAATGCGGCACGCGACGGCGTCCGATGCCCCGTGCAGTCGAAGCCTTTCATAGAACCCGTACACAAAGTTCTGCGGGTCCTGGGCGTCGCCGCTTCCTTGGAAACACGGGAGACCGACAGGGTATCTGAAGTCACTCATGGGGGCCTTGTAAAGTTCCGGGGCTAGTGGTCCCTCCAGAATATTCGTCGACCCGGAACGAGTCCCTGCTCTTGTTCTTTCCCTCCTAGCTATCTCTTTCTCCACCCCTTTCTTGATCATTGTGTTTATCATTGTCATATTTACTCATGCAGCCCGTGGTGGGGTGAGTGGTTTTCGCCGCCTCTTAGGGGGTGTGTGGCGACGCTCTTCCCGCGAGTGATAAGACTGATCGTCTTTCCTCGAGTGGTGGGACCGTTCTTCGGTCTGTTTGTCGGGGCCTTCTCGAGTCCGCTCTGTTCTTGCTCGACCAGCACTCCTTCTCGAGCTGGCCGCCGCGGACGAGCCTTCGCTTTTTTCCCGTTCAGCCCCAAAGGATAGCCTCCGCCTTGATCCGCCAGCCTGTCTCGTTTCCCCCTCGCCTGCAAGGGTCTCAAGTTCGGGGTCGGGGTTGTCAAAGTCGCCTTCTATGTTGTGCAGACTGGGCTCTGGGTTGTTCGATCCGGGCCCAGTTCGGATTAATTGCACTACGGGCGGTGGGGGATGAATCATTCGTACCCCGGGAGCTGAGGTGGGGGTTTGGGGACAGTATAGCGGGTTGGGATCAGCCTGTGGAGGGTAGTGTGCTAAGGGGGTGGCCGGATACGGTGAGTATGGAGGAGCGTACTGCTGGTATGGAGGATAGTTGTAGGGAGGTGGGTATACGTACTGGGGGACGTACGGAGAATGGTATTGGGCATAAATCATCTGGTTTTGTGTGTTTTGGGGGGTCGACCCGATCGGCCCAGCGGCCTGGGCGGTCACGATGGTCGAGTCGATCGGTCCCGCCATCGGCGTGGACATACCGAGGGACTCCAAGTCTATCCCGGAGGGGTTAATTGGTACCCCTTCGGGTGGCATGCCCAGGGAGGGGTTCAGCGGGATACTCGGGTTGGGAGTCTTCTGACCCGTCTTGCCGAGGGGGTTTCTACTCGTTGCCCCCATAATCGGGTCATCTCGGGGAGTTTTCTTCGAGGGCTCTCTGGGTCCAACGCCCGAGGTTAGGTCGGTCGGGGACTTCACGTTCTCAGCCCGTCGGTTAGATTGTTCTGTCCGCCGAGCTGCCTCCTCGGGGGCGGTCTTGCCCAGGTCCGTTTGTTTGGTTGCGGAAGTCATCTTGCTCAGTTGGGGCTTTAGGCCCCACGGTGGTTGATACTTCCCTTCCCCTGAGGGCCGGGCCGTACTTGGACTCGGTCCAGTAAGGTGCGTGCACGTCCTGTTCCTGGGAAGCAGGCCGTGCGGAGGCTGGCTGCCGAAAGTGTAACTCGTCCCGGTTCAAGCGAATCGGGCCGAGAGGGTGGACACGCGGGGTGTCGGAGGGGTATTAACGCTCTAACCCTTTTTAATACCTCCTCTGGTGGTGATAAAATATGCGGTCCCTCTCTCTGGGGATTTCTCTGCCTTAAATAGGGGTCGCCTTTACTGTAGCGAGGTCTTGTCATCATTAATGACGGGGGCCCTCATGACTGTTTGGAGGCGTCCGCATAATAGGCGATAATATCCGCATAATCTGTCACGAGCCGAATCAACGAGGCTGTATGTCGGCCTTTTCTGGCTGTTCGGCATGTTTAGGCTTTGAGCCTCGTTTCATTTGATTTCGAGCTGACCCCTCGGGTGGGGTTCGAGTCTCGGGCTGTTTTTGACCTCAGGCTGGCCCCGGGAGGGGGTCCGAATCCCGGGCTGTTCTTGACCTCGGGCTGGCCCCGGGAGGGGGTCCGAATCCCGGGCTGTTTTTGACCCAGGATGGCCCCGGGGGGGGTCCGAATCCCGGGCTATTCTTGACCTCGGGCTGGCCCCGGGAGGGGGTCCGAATCTCGGGCTATTCTTGACCTCGGGCTGGCCCCGGGAGAGGGTCCGAATCCCGGGTTGTTCTTGACCTCGGGCTGGCCCCGGGAGAGGGTCCGAATCCCGGGTTGTTCATATACTCGGGCTAGCCCCAGGAGGGGGCCTCTTCTGTTTCGTTCTATTTTGGGCCGGCCTTTTATGTATTTAAATCTGGGAGTGCTTTATTGGACCAGGCCTGGGCTTTTTAAGGGCCATTGGTATATGGACCTATCAGGACTTGATAATCTTTACAAGACAAATATAATTGGCCCCTCTTGTAAAATTTAAATCACATTATACTAGCTTATTCATGTCTTAACTTACTGTGACTATAACTATTTTTAAGAATTCCCTCTGAAAAAGATATTACAAAAGAAAATTTATGAGCGACGAACTAATAACAAAATATTTTTAAAACATTTTACTATATATTATGGACACAATTAGTTGCATGAAAAAAATTAGAGTAATAATTTTTTTTGTTTTATTTCAATAATTTAATTAAAATATAGACAACTGCCTACTCCTCCAAATAAGTTCTGCCTACGTTAAAAAACAAATCTTATTCACGGAGTAATAAAGTTTGTGATTGGAGGGAGAAGTAACATTTGGAGATGCGAAACATTACGATTTCTGGATTGGTTCTTATTTGTTTGGTAGCTTTAATTGGATTATTTAAGAAAAGGGTAGGAGGAGCTTCTTTAAAATCTTAAGAAGCCATGTTGTGCTATTAGAAATTGAAAGCAAAAGGTAACCCAACACAGCAAGCAATACCTCTTAAAGAGAGAGAGAGGGAGAGCAAAACCCAAAAAAAAAAAAATGCTCATGATACTAGAATTAGGTCTATGGGTAATACCATTAACCCTAGTTCTGGTTCCAATTCGTCGATTCGTGCTACTAATCTCCAAGATACAACAGCTGCATGCCACCATGTCGGGCCCGCAATTCAGTTCACCGGACATGTGGAGCCGGCTTGCGAGACTCGACACAATGACCTTTATATTGTAAGCCTAGTTGCAATAATCAACTGAATTGAAATCTCATGAGAGGCAGAATGAAGGAAAAATAATAGGAGATTAATTAACCTTGTGGAGGTGTGTAGTTAAGTGGATTTGTGTTATTTTACTAATTTCCTTTTTTTTTTCTTTGAATTTTTGGCTTTTCTGCTGCTTGAACCTGATTCTGTTCTCCTATGTTGTAATAATTTGTGCACCGTATTATAGTGAAATTTGAGATTAAATGGAGCACTGAATTACCATAACACTTGTGTAAATATACAAGAGCTTTCTGTTCTCTCATGTTTCTAGTCCTCAATCCTCATGGTTGCTATTTGTTTTAATTTAGAATCACTGAGTTAATCTACTAGGAAAGTTTATGGGGAAAAAAAGAGATTATACTAGGATAAATATTTAATTTCCTCACTATTTAGTATGCGAACGATATAATGTTCATAGAGGTGTCAACGGGTACAACACAGATATCGGATGGAAGTCTTTTTATACCCGTTCCTGTTAATTAAGCTAAAGGAAAAAAAATGTTAACCTTATTTGTACCCAATAATTTCACGAAAATAAAATCTTATCCATTTTCGTCTTATTGAATACAATACATATTGAATAAATTATAATGTGGACATCTGGCAAAATGTATTAATTTATCTCATCTTGCAACAATTCTGAGGTCTTTTAGGTGTGGTGGTGGTGTGGTGGGTGGGGGGAGGGGGACATTTTTGTGGCAATAAATGTAAATAAAATAATTATTGTAATGACATCTATTCAACTATTAAATAAAACTAAATAATTAATTAAATCTAAAATTTTCAGATTAATTGAACATAGGGGAAATAAGGAAATATTTTAATTTAAAATGAAGAAATAATAAGTTTGAGTGTTTTGATGGAGAAATAGACAATTGAGGAGGGTTCAAATACCTCGTGCATCATATTCTATATCTCTGTTTTTTAAATTTAAACTGTCAATCCGAACTACTCAATATGATATCTATATTAAAATATGCTTGAAGATCAAATTATATATATTTTTTTAAATTTAGTATATTTTTAATAGGTACAAAATCACTGTTTTGGATGGTCTAGAAACAATGATTTTGTGCCTATTTTAAAAAATAGTAATTTTTTTTCAAAAAATATAAAATTTGGTCTCCAAACAAATTTTAATATAGAAGCCAGGTCGAGCAGTTCAGACCGACAGTTTGAACTTTGAAAACAGAGATATAAAATGTGAGGTATAATGAGGCATGAAATGCATGAGGCATTTGAACCTTTTGGTTTCAAATTCGCCACTTTGCTTTCAAACTGAGATATAAAATATGAGACACAATGAGATATGAAAGACAGGAGACATTCCTCCAATCACCTTTTACTCTAGTTTCTCTTCTCTTATCACAAGCATAGTGGTGAGTTTAAGGAAAAAAAAACAATCCCTAAACAATCTCAAGAACACTAAGTTGTCATATTTTTCTTTGGTCAAGCCTGATTTTCTATTAAAAACCGAATGAATGAGAAGAATAATAAAGAACGAATTAACTGATTAGCTAAAGTGCTTAACTATGTACAGGCAATATATATCGTGTTAATAATTTGATCATTAAAACCAAGCATTTCCTCGTTCTAGAATTGGTTGATTTTTAATCTTTCATTTTTTTTATTACAATCCGCCTTTTTGTTCCACGAACTCTTTTCTAACAACAAGATGATTTTTATTTTTTTAATACTTTATAGAAAAAGGAAAACAGAAGCAGTTTCTGATTTGGTTTCAATTTTTAATTATCAAAGAATATGGGTTCTTGCAGCCTTAAATTTCTTATATTATAGAGGTATGCTAGTTATATGGATCCGAATATACTGAAATCCGAGGTCGGTACTGTTCACCCTGAAATTCCTGCAATTCAAATCCAGCCGTCGAACTGTTCTGAGATGCGTGCAAGGAAAAATCAGTTGTTTCGAGATGTGTTCTCGAAAAAATTTCGATGGCTGGATTTTGGATTGCAGGAATTTCAGGGTGAACAGTACCTGATCTCAGAATTACAGCTGATTTATTTCCTAGTTATATTGGAGGCGCGATGAGCCTTTCCTATTGCCGTTGATGCAAATTAAGACTATTCAAATAAAGAGTAGGGTTAAAATGCACTATTGATTTTGTACTTCAATTATGCTCTATATTTTTATTTTTATTATTAAAATTCAAACAGTTGATCCGAACAGCTCAACATGATCTTCATATTAAAATGTACTTGGAGACCAAATTTTATATATTTTTTGAAATATTCTTACTATTTTTTTTTTAGATAGATAAAAAATCACTACTTTGGATGGTCCATAATCATCTGAAAACAGTGATTTTGTACCTATTAAAAAATAGTAACAAAATTTTCAAAAAATATAAAATTTGGTCTCTAAGTACATATTAATATGGAGATCATGTTGAGCAGTTTGAATTGACTGTTCGGACTTTGAAAACAGAAATAAAGATGTGATGCATGATTGGAACACAAAACCAATGATGCGTTTTAATCCTGCTCTCAAATAAAAATATATGTTGAAAAAAAAAATTAAATGGCAACATACAAAAAAATGCACAGAATTTTCATCGGATGATGACAAATATAGTATTTAATTTCATGCGTTGATATGTACTAGATCATATGCATTAATAAATATTTATGAAATATAAATTTTAAGATAATTTACAATTGATCCAATTAACGATAAAAAATACTTGATGATGACATGAAACTTTACCACATTTACGAAGTATTAATAATTTTTAAGAATGTGGGGACTGGGGAGTAACTTTTCTAACACCAAGCCTGTAAACATTATCATTAATACTATATAAAGATTGTAAACGATATAAAAAATAAAAAACACACACAAAATTACCAAACCGCCACCTAAGGCTAAATCATTTTAGAACATTTTTCTTTAGGAATCGTTATTCTTGACAATATAATTAATTGACAAATAACAATCTTAGCAATATATACTTTCAAAAACCATATTTAAAAAAAAAATACTTCAAATAACAAATTGACATTCGGTAACCATACATATACGTATAATAATACATTTATATTCTAATTTTTTTTGGCAAAATTAGTACATGATAAATGTGCTAAATTGGACTTATTTGCAAAAAATGCATGCATGGTTGATTAAAAAAATCACATTAACTATGCAAGATCAGAACTGTTTTTTTTACAAGGCATGTTAAATTGCTTCAATTAAAAGATAGGGATTGATATAGTTTGTACTTGATACGAAGTTCAAAATTTGAAATCCATATCATAATTTTGCTTTCTTGAACTCCAAAATTCCGTTTGTTTAATCAAATAGGAATAAATTTGTATTTTTTTTCGTTCGTAATCAATTAGTGTTAGAGCATCTAATCCCTGAAACTCTTAGAATTTCTAAATAACTGTTAACTGTTTTTAAAAAATTATAGACTCTAAAATTTCTAAATATTAATATCTCTGAAACTAATTTTAGAGTTTCTAATAAGCCACATCATCAGTAAATTAAAATTGATAAGCCACATCAGCAGTAAATTAAACTAATTTTAGCGAATACAGGCCAATCGTTTTGCCACGTCAGAGTTTATAAACGATTTCTTAATAATAAATTATTGAGCAAAGTTGCTAAATAAGAAATCCATCTACATTTCTGAAACTGATTTAGCAACTGCCATGTCAGATTAGAAACTCTAATAGTTACAAAAATGCAGATGCTTAGGATTACAAAGATGCAGATGCTTAGGAAGGAAATCCTAAACATATATTGGTTGGGAATTGTGCTCCTGTCGTTTTCAAGTAAATACATGTACAGAATTTATTCAAGGTAATTAATAAAGCTGAGCCCGACGCTGGTAATTCCCAAAATTCTTTTTTTTTAAAACCTGGTAATTCGCAAAATTCAAAATAATAATTAAGGTATGATATTTTTAATACAAAATGTCTCAAAAAACACGTGAAGCATGATCCAACATGAGACTTTGATGATATGATGAATACTAAATTACCAGTTGCATACAGTGAGTTCAATTTATATTTGTAAGTGAATTGAATAATTCATTTCTCATTAATAAATAATAAATAGGGTTGATGCCAAATACTTTTACACGCTTCTGTACATAGAGTTCAAGAAATTAACTCCATAGATTAAATTCGGCATACACTGTCTAATTAGTCAATTTGTGCACTTAAACACGAGCCATTGGAGTGAACTAAAAATAAAAAAATTATAAGAAGAATGCCCGATATAACTATGCTCTCTATCCGTGTTGATTGGTATAGTTAAAAAGTACATAGAACGAAAATATATGTTCTAATTGTTAACACCATTTGAGAAGACATTCTCCATATTCCTTAAATTTTTCTTTTAAAACATGCTTTATTGCAAATATCTACTTTCTTAATAAGATCTTATGTTTTAATTTTAATGAATGAGTGATTGCAACTATTACATTTCTTAACTTTTGTACACTAATTTGACTAGTAATCTTATATTTGCTGTCTTTATTGATAGAAGTTAAAGTTTTAAAGAAGACATGCACAAAAAGCGAATTTTGTAATAAATAATGCGTTGCACCGATGAAGAACAGACTAATAACGCCTAGTGCTTGCAATTTGAAAATTATACTCTCCAAAAGCAACTTTAAATGTTCAAAAAGTAAAACACTGATTCTCAGTAAAGAGTTTATGACACATTTCTCACTGTTTTATTTTATTCAATCCAAATGTGTAAAAAAAAATTGAGATCTAAATATTGTTTTGAAAAGTTTTAGAAAATTATTATAGTGATTCTTTTCCTTATTAATGATTTTTCACCAAAATCAATTTATAAAGGCCGATAATTATCAACTATCTATTTAGATATCAACGTAACAAAAAATTGCGGAGATATCTTATTCTAATTTTTCATATACTTCCATTATGGCTAAAAATGAAGGGCAATTTCATGTATATTTCTCAAAAATTTCAATATTACGTATTTATTCCTTCAAAATCGTAAATTACATATTTAGCCTTGAAATTGTAAAAATTAACATATTTGTCCAATCTAACTCTATAATATATCAAATATCTTAAAAAATAATTAAGTAATATTTTTTAAAACTCTAAAATTTATTTACAATATTAATTAATAATAAGTTGACTACTATACCCTTCACTTCTCTCTCTCTTTAGTCTGTCTGAGTTCTCATCTCTCCAAGGTGCCAAACCTTACGCCTCTCTCTCCATATGTGTCAAATTACATATTCTCCCCGCCTTCTCTCTCAAAGATTTCTCCCATCCCTCGTTGCCAAATCACAGAAGGGAAGGGGAGTTTTCATTCAATCAATAATGTGTAACTCTGGAAACTTTTGGAAATGATATACTGGTCTACTGGCTTTTGATTTTAAAAAAACACCAATGTGTTTAGAAGGAAAAATAGAAGCCACCGAGAAGAAGGGAAAATAGAAATGGGACCAAACATGTTCAGACGCTTTTTAAAAAGAAGGGAAAATAGAAGAAGCGTAAAATGGAAATATATAGAAAGTGAATGTTAAATATGATGAATTTCTTCAAATATATGAGTTTTTACAATTTTGAAAGATAAATATGTAGTTACTGATTTTGGAGGGATAAATATGTAATATTGACTTTTGAGGGACATGAATTCCCCAAAAATGAACAAGGAATTATTTACAGATACAACAAGCCCATGCAGTATTTCAATGCCAATTCACAGCCCAAAACAGAGCCATATATCGGCCCTTTATCTTCCTTTTTCTAATGCATTGTTTCTTATGAAAGAAAGAAATAGTTTGACGTGCATTAAGCCGAATTTTTGAAGATTCAGTCCATACACATTTTCAATTAAGAAAAATCAAGGTATATAAAAATCCAGCCCTCTTGAATGATAGAAATTTGAAAAATCCAATCTTTGAAGGTAAGGATTTTAAACTTAAGCGGCAGGGATTTTAAAAATTCCTACCCGTCTATGGATAGGGATTTTAAAGTCATATTCGCCCATGAGTAGGGATTTATAATCTCCATAATAAATAATAGGAATTTAAAAATCCGGCCCAAGTAATAATTAAAATTTTCTTTCTGGATTCTATTTGAAAAAAAATGTTTAGGGTCAGAAGTTTCTAATTATGGCCCTCATAATTTTGAAACTATTTAATATATTTATTTCTAAAATAATTTATATTTCTAAAATATTAAAAAAATGGTGCATCAAGTGTGACTGTTTGTAGGTTGTGTTATTTTTCTTTTAAATATTGCAAAATGTAGTTGAACTGCTACATGTCTTATGAAGACTTGAAATATGGCGGCAAAAATAAGGAAATTCGGTGTATCAAATTCAAATCTTACAAAAGTATGCGATAGTTTCTTTTCAGTAACGTAATTAAGAATATATTTGTTGCTTTTACTTTGTATTGAATACAAAAACCATAAATACCGAATAAGCTATTTGGTACTTCTCATTTGCTTTCAATAGATATCGAATACCCTATTCGGTACCTCCCAGTTTCACAATTTTTTTTTATAGTTTCTGTCAAGTAAAAGAGTAAGATTGCGCGGTACCAAATAGGCTATTCGATACTGTTTAAATGTAAATGAGAGGTACCAAATAACTTATTCAGTATTTATAGTTTTGTAAAAAATCAACCAATCAAGTTAGTTTCCTAAATTGTCTTTTTCTAATTATGATTTTTGAAAAAAAAAATTCCAAAATATTTGTCCAAGTAGTGTATAACTGTTGAAGACGAAAAGTATACATATGTATCAAAAGAGCAATAGTATATATTATAGATATATATATATACAGAGTATGGCTACGGTGCTTTGCAAAGTAAACTCCCCTGTTTACTTCGGGCTACTTTTTGGATTTTGAAAATCCAAACAACCGATCCGAACCGTTCAACATGTTCTAAATATTGAAATGTGCTTGGAGACCAAATTTTACATTTTTTGGAATTTTTTTACTATTTATTAAGCCACTTTGAAAGTTTCTGATCCAGTGGTCCAGAAAATTTCACTGTTTTTTACTGTTCAACGTCGGATTAGCGATTTTCAAAGTGGCTTAATAAATAGTACAAAAATTCCAAAAAATGTAAAATTTGGTCTCCAAGCACATTTCAATATTTAGAACATGTTGAACGGTTCGAATCGGTTGTTTGGATTTTCAAAATCCAAAAAGTGACCCGAAGTAAACGGGGGGTTTACTTTGCAAAGCACCGTAGCCTTACTCTATACATACATACACACACATATATATATATATATATATATATATATATATATATATATATATATATATATATATATATATATATATATATATATATATATAGCTGGGCTATGGTGAGTTGTGAAGTAAGAGGTTATTTTTACTTCACGCTCATATTTTCATTTTGAAAATCCAAACAACTGATCCGAATAGGTAAACATGTTCTCCATATTGAAATGTGCTTGGAGACTAAATTTTACATTTTTTGGAAATTTTTTACTATTTATTAAGCCACTTTGAAAATCGCTGATCCGGTGGTTCAGAAATTTTTTCAAAGTGGCTTAATAAATAGTAAAAAAGTTCCAAAAAATATAAAATTTAGTCTCCAAGCACATTTCAATATAGAGAACATATTGAGTGGTTCGGATCAGTTGTTTGAATTTTCAAAATGAAAATATAGTGTGAAGTAAAACACTCACCATAGTCTATATATATATATATATATATATATATATATATATATATATATATATATATATATATATATATATATATTTTGTATAACTATTTCTCATATGACTAATAAGAAAGATGGAAATCTAACCAATCAACTTCTATTTAAGATTTATAAATAATTTTTATATGGGTTTCGAAATCACGACGTTATGTTCAGATGGATGGAACCCAGAAAAAATAAATCAGAGGCAGAGGCAGAGCCAACATTTTTATTAGTGTCCAAAGTTTAATAGAAATTAATTAATATATCCAGATTCCCTTAGTATTTATAAAAATATTCCTACCGGCTATTTTCTGGCTGGTACTCTGAAATTTTTTTTTAGAGACACTATGAAGAGCAAGATGCTGAAATCTAATACTAAAAATTCAAATTTTTAGTTTAAATTATTGGTTAGATTACTTCTTTTGATGTATAATTAGCATATTTATACTAAAATACGCTAAATTACTTGAAATTATGTTAAATTACGCTGAATTACACTAACTTACATTAAATTACGCTAAATAATGTTAAATTACGCTAAATTACGGTGCATCATCGATGTTTTTGCAATGAAACATCGATGTTTTATTAGCCTTAGCATTGACAATTAAGTAGAGTAGTGCTAAAAACCATCGGTGCGTCGCTGATGTTTTATTAGCCTTAGTACTGGCAATTAATCAGGGTAGTGCTAAAAAAATATCGGTGCGTCGCCGATGTTTTTGTAATGAAACATCAATGCACTTCTGCCGTCGTTAAGCCGTGCATAAAGCATCGGTGCATCATCGGTTTTTTTGCACGAAAGCATCGTTTTTTTTTTAAACTTTAAACGACCATAACTTTGGCTAGGAAACTCAGATTTGCGCGTACGACCCCAATTCGAAAAGCTTGGGATGAGACGGGAGCAATGGCGCCCTGGGGTCATCCCTAAAGGGTTGACATCAAAATTGCAAAAAAAAACGTCATTTAGTGTCTAAAAAATTGAGTTAAAAGTTTTTTATCATCGATAGACACAAAACAACCCGTATGCGGCTAGTGACAGTGTCGTATGCGGCTGATGATTAGGAATGATAGAAAACCTGAATCACATTAAAACAACTGGATCAACCTGAACTAGTGAAATTGTTAAAACTTAGTACCTAAAAAAAACGTAGTTTAGTGTTCGTATGCGGCTAGTGAATTTAATTACTTGAAATTATGTTAGGGAAATTTTGTGTATTTCAGTATAATTAGCGAAATTAGCGGAATTTAGCGTAATTTAATATAATTTCAAGTAATTTAGCGTATTTTAGTATAAATATGCTAATTATACATCAAAAGAAGTAATCTAACCAATAATTTAAACTAAGAAATCGAATTTTTAGCGTTAGATTTCAGCATCTTGCTCTTCATAGTGTCTCTAAAAAAAAAATTAAGAGTACCGGCTATATCGGTTATTTTTATAAATACTCAGAGAATCTGAGTATATTAATTAATTTCTATTAAACTTTGGATATTAATAAAAATGTAGGAAGGCAGAGGCAGAGCGAGTGAGCGACCAATGATTGTGGGGCAGTTGGTCTGTCGGGCATGGAATGGAACCCTCCTGTTTTCTCTCCTAGACTAGTTGCTTTGTCATATTTTTGTTTTATCTTTTGTTTTTTCATAATTTCACGTCAATTTGTGATGACCACGTACTAATATAATAATTTTATTCAATTAATAATAATTTATTTGGTCAAGAAATATCAAGGATGCCGAAGTGCAAGAGCTAGAGACTTGGCTTCCTGATGCAGTCGACGAAATTCCGTTACGGGAATGGGCTGAAGCTTCTGTGATGGTGGTGATAGATGGGGAAGCTCCTAATGCTGCTGCTGAATAGCTAATTTTGTGTTACTTTTAGCTGTTATTTTGGGCAAGGTCTAGTTTGTAATAAGTAATAGTTTAGCTCATTGTTATGCTGTTGATTGCCTTTTTCTGTGGTTGTTTTAGACATCTGGAGAGGGACTCCGTTCTTTACTGTTGCTGCTTGTGTAACTATGACTTTCATTTTGCTAATGCAAATGGGCATTTTTATGCCTCTTTTAAAAAAAAAAAATTAATAATAATTTATTTCGATAACCATGGGACCTAGAGTGGAAAAAACGTGTCGTGCCGTGCTGTGCTGTGACTAATACGCCGTGACTTTGGTCTCATGTCGTGCCGTGCCGTGACCAAATTAATTTTTCACGTGTCGTGCCATGCCGTGACCAAAATGTCAAGGGGTGGTCACGGCACGCGAATAGTCACGCCGTGCCTAAACGTGTCGTGACCATGCGTGACTCGCGTGACCATTTAATCATAATTTAGGTTAGTTTATTCAAGATTCACCATTAAATCAATATCTAAGTCATAATTACACGTGACTCGCGTGACTACGTGTCGTGCCGTGCCGTAACTAAATTTTTCACGTGCCGTGCCGTGTCGTGTTAAAATTTCAAAAGATGAACACGGCACGCAAATGATCACAGCATGGAACACGCAAGTCACAGCACGTAACTGACACGCATGCCGTGCCGTTCCGCGACGAAGCCGGCTCTGCTTTGCCATTTTTCCACTCTAATGGGAGTATGGGACCCCTTGGAAATTCTCAAATGTAGTACCACAAGGAACCCAGAAGATAAAATACTGTAGAAAGAAAACAGACAAAGAAGGTTTCTAGATTTAAACTTTCCAAAAAGAAAAGAAAAGAAAAGAAGAAGAGTTCTAGTCTTCTAGATTTAGGTCACTGATCTCATCTCTCACCACTCATCACTGCGTGCCACGCCATCAAGAATAAAGAATAAAGAATAAAGAATTGGATGTTTATCCTATTTTATTTCGGAATTATTTTCATGATTTTAACGCAACTGCCTGTATTTTGGTTAGATATATAATATATAGCCTAATGCAATCTTAGATCACACTGCCCTGCCTTTACATAAAAAAAAAAAAAAAAAAACATGTTTGCCAAGAATAATACCTTAATTTATGTATAAACAAAATTTAAGCTAATTTTACCCTGGCGGGTGATTAAAGCTTTTATTTTTCAATTAGGAGTGAAAACCGAGCAGATAATATCCGATCAATATTCAATCTGTGTTAAAAAATTAGATACAAATATCTAATATATGAATATCCGTGCGGATACAGATACATATATAATTTTAAATTTTAATGATAGATATCCGAATAGTAGATATATACCATAACTATATTATGAAAAAGTGTATGTTATTCATCCTTATAATTACATAAATATTATAAATTTTAGTTATTTTTAAATAATATTTATATTTTTTTAATAAATATCTGATCTGATCTATCTGTATCGTCTAATTTCCAATTTGTATTGATATCCAAAAAATAAAAACACCCCTGCTTTCAATGCCTCATGTCAGAGGGCTAGCTTTGCTGTAAAATGGCACATATTAGAGGATATAAATTCAAGATCCGACTCTGCTGCTTTTTTTAGTTTTTTCTAAGAAAAACAAGGTCCTATTTTTTGGATTCCAACTATTCAAAATTTTTCATTCGCGTATCTCGATAAAGAAAATATTTTATGCACAAATTTCAACGAATTTGAATGGTTGGGATCTGAAAAGCAGGATTCTGCGTTTCTCAGCAGAGCCGGATCTATAAATTCAGGTCAAATGATGCACTTGCACTTGATACTTGTGCAGACATGTTGTGTTAATGTTATTGTAAATATATATCTCTACAAACTACATACTAACCCATCACAAGGATTAAGGTGGGTGCTTAAAAAATGTACATTTACCTGCTTTGTTTGTCATAATTTCATTGGTTCTTCATTTTTTATATATAAAGGGAAGATATTTAATCAAAAATAAAGGGAAGAGATTACTTTATAATGATTATTTTAACAACTCCGACAATGATTTAAAAAAAAATTCAAAAGCATTAAAACAAAAATAAATTGATAGATATGTTATCGAATATATAGATAGTTTAATAATCAAATTTCATATGATTTAAATATTGTTTGATAATGCATCAAGAAACAATTAATTTCGGAGTATTGAAATTTCAAATCAATTGATGTACGATGGAATATACATCAATCTCAATATTATCTTACAAATATGATATTTGCATAATATACATCATGCATGTTTGTAATATTGAATTTCAAATTTATACGTCAAAATAAAACTGTTAGATGTGATCTATATTTTTTATACATGCACATAAAAATTATCACTTTTTCGATTTTGATTTTATACGAATCAATAGGTTGAAAAATCAACGTCCAAAAGAAAAAATTATCACTTTTATCCATATCGGTGTATTTTTACAAGTTCTTGACCCTAATAAAAAAGAAATCAAAATACCGTAATCTTTTACGTGTGCATAGAAAAAATGATATAAATTATATTTAACGGGTTAATTTTGACATTTAAATTTTAAATTTTGAGTTCTCGTAGTTTTAAAAAAAAATAACAGAGGTATAAAAAAAATAAAAACATTTGAATTCTGTTGGATAATAAATCAGATCAGTAACTATCTCGAATGGCTAAGACAGTAACTATTATACTAAAACCTAAAGCGTGCTAACTTTACTTATTTTGTTGCTCCGCCTGACAACTAAAAGAAAAAATAAAAGAGAGATGGAGGGGTTGTTATGATGTTGTCATCATATCTGCTGCTCATAGAGTAAAGAGAGAGCGGCCAATTACTGGGGCAAAAATAAATGAACGATGCATTGGAAAGAGGCGACACAATCATACATCGCCACTCCGGCTTTTCTCCAATGGAATGATTGACAATATTATGCACCGGAGGTCAATTTGGATCAGATGTCCATCGGACTAAGAGTGAGTTCGATAGGTTCGATAACTGTCCGATTTGTTTTAAGATTCGCGCCTGCAACTTTTACGTCTGCTTTAGAATTCATGCGCATGAATCTTAAAACAGATCGGAAGGTCATCGAACCCATCAGATCCAAATTTGAGTTTGATGGGCATCGGACCCAAGCTGTTCTCCTCTGTTATGAACAGGAGCGAAGTTAGGATTTCGATCAGGAGTAGAAGCTAGAATTTCAATCAGGAGTAGATAAAAATTTCTACAATACAAGTAAAAAGAAGTGCATATATGATTAAAAAAAATTTAGGTACATGTTATAATTTAGGAGATTTCACATAGATTGATCAATTTAATTGACAAATTAGTACTTATACAAATTCAAGCAAAGTAACAGAGAGCAACGAGCAGTTTAAAAAATTAATACATGCATCAATTTAAAAAAAATAAAAATCTTGTACCAATTCTAATGGACAAATTGGTACATCAACTAAGTAACAATTTAGAAAAAAATTGGTACACTTTCTAAATTATAAATCACATTAAAAAATAGAGTTAAGTTTGAAGGCGGTACAAATGAACAAAGACACGGCTAGAAAAGAAAATTAGTCATGCCGTTACCAATCACGTGTGTCGAAACTGTTCTCCACCATTTTAGTTACGTCACGTCACGTCGTATCACGTGACACGTTATGTGACCAATTTTTTTTTTCAAAATTACATCTTAATTATAATTTATTTTGTATCAGTTTCCTATTTGTTTTGTACATTTTGTTATTATTTTCTTTGAACTAACTTAAACTTGAAAACAATAATCAAACACGATTAGTCACGTCACGCAAATAATGGCGTCATGTGTTATCACGGTGTGACCACATGTGATGTAATTGTGCTCCATCATTTTAGTCACGTCACTTCACGTCATGTCACATAAAAATAAATTTTGAAATGTGCCGTGACATGACGTGACCAAGTCACGTTGTTGGTCCCAAACGGCACCTAGAGGGGGGTGAATATGGGACATTTTAAAAATTTTAACTCTAAGTTATTTAACTAATGTATCCATAAGTTATTCTTGGCGGAAACAAGAATAAACTTAAACTAAGCAAGTGTGCGTAAAATAAATAGAAGAGTTAAGAGACACTTGACACGATAATTGTTTACGGAGTTCGGCACTAACGCCTACGTCTCCGGAGCTTTGCGACCTTCTTGATGGCGCGCCTTTCTTTACCGAATGAGAAAGGAGTACAAGGTGGAACCGGTGAGCCCTTACAAATCTTGGGAAGTCACACAGCCCCAGCACGGAATTGGCTCAAAAGCACTAAAGGCTCAAGTATTTGAAACAAACAAGAGATCTCACACAAATCACTCTAATTCTTACACAAGATTGAGTTTGGTGGAGTATGCTTGAGATTGTTGTAAATATATTGAAGTTTTGTGCACGAGCAACAATGGAGAATTCTAGATCTGAAAAGAATACAAAATATTACAATTAGGAGCGGCTAGATTGTTACCTGAAATCTAGATTTTACTTCTATTTATAGAGAGAGAAGCAAAACTTGGTAACTGGCGTCAACCATTACAACGGTTAATAAAGCGTTGTAACGGTTAGCTCCAATTAATAGGTTTGGCTGCGCTGGAAACCCTAACGCTTGTCAAATGTTACAACGGTTGCTACAACGGATATGTGTTGCTACAACGGTTGCTCCAATTAATAGGTTTAGGATCCGAAATTAATTTATTCCGTTGCAACGTTTAATTGACCGTTGTAACAAAATAAATTGATTACACTGTGCATTTCGGCATATGAATTATTCCGTTGTTACGCTATAATAACCGTTGTAACGGTTTATGTAAATTACCTCAATCTCAAGCATATTTTACCAATTTCACATATTTCTAATTAATATTAATCTTGAGGTAAATCTTCTTAGTTCATTCTTTGGTTCATTACAGCACATCCTTGATATGTGTAGCATTTATGCATGCATCCTTGATATTTGTTTAAGGCTCATATCTTCATGAACCTGCATCATATCTCAAGACAAGAAACTGTAAAATTTAACAAATATATGTTTTGCAAATCTAGTCAAACAGACAGGTAGATTATTGCATAATCCAACACACGTCACATCATGTTTTTTCTTCTCTAGGCACGACAGTCGACAACACAAAGGCGAAGAGGAAAGTTTCTCTTCTGTGATCTACTCCGTGTTTCTAAATTAGACTGGTCAGTGGTAAGCAAATCTAATTTTAGGAGTAGGCAAAGATTCGTTTTTCCACTGGCTTTCTATTAAAAAAAATTCAGGGGTAGACGATTGCCTACCCCTTTTACATGCTAACTTCGCCATTATGGATTAGCATTATTTATCCCCAGGATTTTTTATTTTTAAAGTTTTATTTCATTATATTATATCTATCTGCTACCGATCAGACGGGAATTATTGAACAGTTTTGGAGTGAAAATGTCAATCCAATTAATTTTAGAAAAAATTAAATTTTGGTCCATAAACTTTTTTAAAAGCTATCAGTCAAGTCCTACAAAATTTATCTGTATTAAATTAGTTCTTGAACTTTCGAGAAAAAATAAATTGATCCTTCGACTACTAATAAAGACAAAAATTGTCTTAAAAATTTTATTTGGAGTAAGTTAGTTCTTAAACCTATAAGAAAAAATAAAATCTAAATTGGTCCTTTAAGAATTACTAAAAGGACCAACTTGGTTATTTTGAGAGAAGTTTAAAAAACTAATTTGACGAAGATAAAAGTCTAAATACCAACTAAGTTTTGTTTTTGCTGAAAGATTAATAACCAATTTGATACAAACGAAAATTTAAGAACCAACTATTTTAAAAGAGTTATTTAACTTACAACTAGAACAAATTAAGGTGATTACTGTGTTGCGAACTTGTCATGCGCCGTCCATGCCTTTAAGGCCCCACCTAGGCCATTATGATCAGACTTGTAGTTTGATCAATTGCGTGTTTAATTGTTTATGCTTCTCAAGTTCATGTGGCAGATTATGATTGTTTATGCATCACAAATTTATGTGGCAGATTATTTAGCGGTAAGATGTGTAGCGAAATTACGGGCCAAGGGCACACAAACCCACATGCTTATAATATATTACTGATTTTCACTCAAATATATATATATATATATATATATATATATATATATATAGTGATGCTCCGATGTTTTGAGAAGTAAAGAAGTAAAGAGGGTGTTTTATTTCCCGCTCATATCTTCATTTTTAGAATTCAAATAGTCAATTCGAACTTCTCAACACGATCTTCTTATTGAAATGTGCTTGGAGACCAAATTTTACATTTTTTGGAAATTTTTTACTATTTTTTTAGAATTTTTGAAAATCAGTGTTTTTTGGAATTTTTTATTATTATTGTTATTAATGAAAAGCTGTGATTTTCAAAAATTCTAAAATAATAGCAAAAAAATTTCAAAAAATGTAAAATTTGGTTTCCAAGCACACATCAATATGAAGATCATGTTGAGATGTTCGGATCGACTGTTTGAACTTGAAAATGAAGATATAAGCGAGAAGTAAGACATCCTCTTTACTTCCCAAAGCATAATAACCTATCTATATATATCACGCTCATGGAGTAGGTCCAATAGACAGTAGATCAAATTTAGGTTGATATTTGATAGGAGCCGTCCGATTCGGACCTGCATTAAAGTTCGAGAGTACTTGATTTGCAAAGGTCTATAGTTGTCAATGAAATATTAACTTAGATCGGGTAATTCTGACCTTGCATCGTATCGAATTTGGTCCGATGAATAGTTTGATGTGCATCAAATTAAACTTTCAAAATATGAGGATCAAATATGAATGAGGGTTAATCTTACAAAAGTTTCATATGAAATATGAAAGTCAATTTTACAGTACCCATAATATTTTACTCAAAATTATATATAAAATCATGCATATGCACACAAATTTTGAAAATTAATGAAATCAATTGAGCCCCATACTCCCTTACTAAATCCCCCACTGGTTGTCTACAGGAAATTAAATTGGATTTCAAAACAAAAAAATATTTGAAAAATAATAAATATCTGACCATTATCAAAGATATTGTTTTTAGTCTTTCTTCACTCTAATCCATCCCTTGTCTAGTTAATTTAACAATTACTATAAATGTGCAAAAGGATTATATAAAACTTATAAGGGTGATGATACTAATACAATCAATGTTTTTCAGTTGGTGTTATTTTGAATTTGTCTATGCTTTAATAAGATAGTAAGAATAAACTAATTATGTTGAATTTGTTTTTGTTATTGATGTACATTCAAAGATACGTGGTTTATTGTTTCTTTTGTTGTTCTTTCAAATTAAATAAAAATTTAACAATGAAGAATATAGTAACTAATAAATAGTCTTTGTACTAAAAGATTGCATAATCTCCCGGAAACAAAAATGACAGTTGAAAGCTATATGTATGGAGGGGCAAAATTGTCCGTAAAATTTAAAATTTTGAAGTTGTTGTGTTAAAATAAAATATTATTGTGTTAATATCATCACCCGACTTATAATGCTATTTATGTTTGAATTATATTAGATTGGTCCCTCCAAACGTTTTAAATTTAATTGAGAAGATTGTTTTTTGAAATAAGTTGCATTTTTGCCGCTATAATTATTTGGGGAATAGCATATTGACAACCAAACCTGTTTGATAATTTTTCAAGAGTAGGGTTAAAATGCACTATTGGTTTTGTGTTCCAATTATGCTCCACGTCTTTTTCTCCGTTTTCAAAGTCCAAACAGTCGATCCGAAACCGCTCAACATGATCTTCATATTAAAATGTGCTTGGAGACAAAAAATTTTATATTTTTTGAAATTCTTTTACTATTTTTTTAGATAGGTACAAAATCACTGTTTGAATGGTCCAGAATCTTCTGAAAAAAAAAAGTGATTTTGTACCTATCTAAAAAAATAGTAAAAAAAATTTCCAAAAAAATATAAAATTTGGTCTCCAAATACATTTTAATACAAAGATCATGGTGAATGGTTTGGATTCACTGTTTGAACTTTAAAAATGAAGATATGAATTTGAAGCATGATTGGAGCACAAAACCAAAGATGCATTTTAACCCTACTCATTTTTCAAACATCGTAAAAATTTATCAAAACCAAATATTAGGATTTCAGATATATGTTTTATTATTTTGAAAGATTGATGTATCATATTTGACGCAATTTAATAGTCGTTCCACTACCAATAAAATGTCGAAAACACTAATTAAACCCATTAGTTCTTTAAACTGTTCAATGGATAACCAAAAAATTTGTTACTTAAAATTAATAAATTAGGATAATAATAAAATTGTGGATAAAATGCTAAAAGTTGTGGATAAAAATAAAATTCCAAATCCAAATTAATAGCATGTGAAGGTGGCCCAACCCCAACAAATCGGTTTCCATCAAGGACGAAGCATGTCATGTGGTGATGTGGGACTAACTTAAAATTGAAGGCAAGTAAATTAAATACACCACATGCCTAGCTTGACATTTGAGCCGCTTAACAAACAAACCCATGTACAAATCATTAAATTAAAGCCTTTAATTTAGAGCATGGTTGATCGTTAGATGACTCATACCAACAAAAAGGAGGTTGGTTGGTACGCCACGATTTTGGTAATTGGTCTCCCCCTGACACATCTCATGATTGACAAACGTGCTGAGATGCGCATAGTATTCTCTCACTTGTGTTTCTTAAAGGCTCATAAATCCTTCTTTCTATCCTTCCTACGTCAACTTGTGCAGAGAGCGAATTAACCGAGAAGAAGAAAAGTAACAAAAGCTTGTATAAGAAGAGAAACAGAGAACAAAAAAAAAATGGTGGAAAAAGAGGATTTGGGTCTTAGCTTAAGCTTAAATTCATCTACAAACAATTGGCGAAATCTCACTTCTTCAAAACAATCACAGTCCCTCTGGAATTCTCTCTTCTCCGTTCCAGGTATGTATTTATGTATATGAAACAAAACAAAACAAAAACCCTTAAATCTTATGATTTTCTTATATAATTTTTTTTACACAAATTAAGTTTTTCAAAGACATAGGTATAACACCAAAACATCTTTTTTGATATCTCTTTTTCAGAGAACATATTGCCAGAGCTGAGAGGCATAGATGTCAACCGCACACCGGTAGCTACAGCACAGGCTGCCACAGAGAGTTGCGAAAGCGACGAGGAGGCAGGAGCATCATGCTCGCCGAACTGCACACTATCAAAGGATGGTGGGTCCCGTAAAACAGAGAGGGGTATCAGCGATGAGGAGGATGGTGGGTCCCGCAAGAAGCTCCGGTTATCGAAGGATCAGGCAGTTGTGCTTGAAGAGAGCTTCAAGGAGCACAGCACACTCAATCCTGTAAATGCTTCTTTTGTAATTTAATTATTTTTAATTCTAAATTCTTTGGTTTTAAGTTTCTGAAAAAGGAAATGATCAATGGAATCAACTTCCTTTTTATTGATTATTACCTTGTTAAGCCTCCAATCTGATATAAAAGGTGGAACCTTTAGTTGTGCCAAATTTAAAGCTGCCTCTTTGAAAAAATTATAAAACTGATAAGCAAAAAGTATCTTAAGAGCAATTCTGATATTATTAGCCCAGCTTTATTTTGGGTGCATATGCATGCATCAATTTTTCCATCTATTAGTTAATGCAAATAATTCCTAAATCAGCACATAGTTTCATCCTGATCCTGAAAAATTAATAATAATAAGTTTTAAATTGACCCCTGTCCCTGTTTATTTAATTAATGTTGTGTACAGAAACAAAAGGCAGCACTGGCAAAGCAGCTAAATCTTAGGCCTAGGCAAGTGGAGGTGTGGTTTCAGAACAGAAGAGCTAGGTAAGAATAAAATACCTAATTATAAAATAACAAAAAATTGAAGTTTAATTTAGATGTTACTTGATCACTTAATCGTGAGTTGATGTGATGCAGGACAAAATTGAAGCAAACTGAAGTGGATTGCGATTTCCTAAAGCGATGTTGCGAGAACTTGACTGAAGAGAACAGACGATTGCAGAAAGAGGTGCAGGAACTGAGAGCCCTGAAACTGCTTTCTCCGCAAGTCTACATGCACATTGCTCCTCCTACAACTCTCATCTTGTGCCCGTCTTGCGAGCGCGTCTCCAATAACTCTGCCACATCGGCATGTGGTACTGGTACAGCTCCTCCGGCATCTGCACCCAACATGCCGTGGATGCCGATCCCAATCCGACCGACCATCCAACGGTCATGATTGATTATTCAATTTTCAATTTCATTTGTTGAGGCTTCGATCGCTTGCTGGTACTCTGACACGGTGTGTGTATGCTAATTTATGTTAATTAATTGGATAATTAGTTGCATGATTTTAAAGATATATATAGTACAAGTGGGTTCACATAGGGGTTGTTGTCTGAAGCAACTTATTACATGCTTTAGATAAATATAATTGTATCATTTATGTTATTATGTGTAATTTAACTTTGTGCTTCGATATATGTTTGCTGACGACATTCTCTTATATATGAATAATACAATGGCATCATTCCTAGTAAATTTAAAGACAGAACCAATTAAGGCTAAACTAAACGATCTGCTTGCTTATAAAAGGAAAGGGTAAAACAATATATAAATGAAATCATCTAATTTTAAATTAATAAATTTTGTAGAATAAGTAACATGGTGTTGAGAGATGCACACTTTTAAGTCATGTTTGATTATAGAATAAAGTTAGTGAGAATTAAATTACTTACTCTATCTTATTTTTCATATTTTACACCTCATTTAATAGTTTAAGTCAATGAATAAAATTAATCTGTTTTGAGGAATAAGATGTTAGAAAAATGAATCTCTATCTATGACAATGGATCCTACAAGTGGAATAAGTTAATCCTCATGGAGAGGTGGAGTAACTTACTCCGTATTAACTCACATCTTACTTTATCGACTCTTATTTTACTCTTCGTTTGACTGTTTAAGTGTGGAGTAAGGAGTTTACTCCATCTCTTACTCCACAACTAAACATGGAATATGCAATACTTAGGTGTGAGAATCGAGAGCAGTCTGATGGGCATCTCATCAAATTCAGTCCAATGTCCAGTCAGAAACATTTAATCAACATTAAAATTCACCCGAAAAATTTTACCATCAGTGCGTATCAAGTATCTACATTTAATCCACTTTTTTTTTTTTTTGAAATAAGACAAGTGAGGCGGCTACTTGCATTACTATTAATGTTGATCGAAAGGCTCTGATTAAACATCAGATCAAATTTAATCCGATACCCATTAAACCGACCACAGTCCTATCTATATACACCTAATTCCATCTGTTAGGAGATGAATTCGTTATATTTTCTCAGATAAAGGTTTAAGGAAAAAAAAAAACTAAATAATTCTTTTGTTTGATTCTGGATATATACGCATAATCTTTCCATGTGCAATGTACCAATGTTTGATAGCCGTTAATTTCTCACAATCTAGTCTTCCTTGAATATATGGGAGATCTTATAAGTTGTACCAAATAATATTTTCTTGTTCCCATTTGAAAAGATAAAATATTATACATGAAGACAAGCCCAACAAAGTTAGGTAAGAAAATATTCTTTGGACTATCATCTTAATTTAAAATATTAGCATCTTGAGAAATAATTTAAAATAGTTTCAATAACATGAGAAGAATGAGACTATAGATTTGGTGGTGAGATGAGATGTCTGATTTGGTTGGTTTGTGGCTCTGCACTAAATTCTTACTTTCTTTATCTAGTGACAAAGAGCTTTGTCAAGTCCATATCACCATTCTAATCATTTGTCTTGACTTGCAATTAAGACACGAATTATATTAACATATTAATTGTGTGACAAATAATATTATTTTTTAGAGAAGGAAGGAGATTTTTTTTTTTTTCAACTTTCAACCGGATTTTGAATTCGGAACATTCATTTAACACCGAGGATGTTGTTTGTTGTATGTTGTTGTTTGGCAAATTAAATCAGGGATTAAGAATCATAAACTTCAACTTAAGTTTTGAAACACTAAACAATATTTTTTGTAATTTTGATTTTGTCGGCTTTCTTGGGTTATGCCCAAGACAATAGGACTTCATGTGTTTTGTCTTTACGAGCTTTTTGAATTTAAGTCATACGCTCAAATCGTAATTTTGTATCAAAAGTTATGGTAATTTAAAATTTAAAAGCAATGTATTTATCGGCGTATTATTAGAAAAAAAAATTACAACTAGAAGTGGATAAAAATTGATTGGTTTTGAAAAACGTAGATTAGGTCAAAAGGCATATATATATATATATATATATATATACGCGGCCAAGAGGTCCAAATTTATTAAGCTCTAAATAAAAATTCATCAGCAATTATTACTATGCTAGCTGACCACTTGAACCGCATAACCGTAACTCCGGGAGCAAAATCTGGCGTTCTGCTTTCTAAATTGGGAACATGAGTCATGACCCCCCCCCCCCCCCCCCCCCCACACTCCACAGTGGAATGAACTATGCTGTAATTTCAATAGAGAAGTAGAGTTCTACATTATCTCGATAAAAAAAAAATTCATATACGAATCTCAATAAATTTGATAATTGGAATCGGAAAAGTAGAATTCTACTTTTCTATTGGAATAATAGCAGAGTTGTATCCAGCCCTACCAAGCTTTCAACAAAAAAAAATTAACGTACCCTCTGCGTAAATCTAGTATCTAATAGTAATTTATTTTCTAGAAATTAAAATTTTAATTATTCAAAAAAAAAAATGAATATTTTGTTTCAGAAAATAGATAGAACATGCTAATGATACGATTTCACCGAGTGCAGTTTTCGAGATCACATTAATAGTACCGTTCCAGTATTTTAAGATATTAAATCTCATAATTATCATAAATTTGTCTGAAAATTACTGAAATTGTACTAATCAAACAATTTTATTGCGGTTCCCTCTATCTTCCGGGAAAGAAAAATACAATCAATTTTTTTTATCGGAAATTTGAATTTTCAAATTCTAAACGAAAAATCTTCTAGTAGCCAAAAGTTATATTTTATGATAATTAATAGGTATATGACTACGTGTAGGAGTGGTTATGAACCCGATACATTCTAAATAGAAAACAATTCAGAAACACGTGGGGTGGTGACAACTGTCATGTATCCCATAGGCAAATTTATATTTTTTTTTATGATCAAATCATGAGAATTTTTTTTAATAAGAAATAAAACAATCATGAGAAATTGGTCATTTGACGAGTTATATTTATAGTAACAGTCAATACCACTAATTTGAACATAATTCGAGAAAGAAAGCTCCTAATAGCTTTCGGATATCAATTGTCAAATTATTCTCGCATTTAACTGAAAAACGTATGTAAATTTCTTTACGTAATTCTGTAATCATGTAAATCAATTTAACGAATTTTACAAACATAATAACTTCTCATTACCGTACGGTGTAGTCTCCAATAAACCTCCAGTTTAACAGTTTTAACTGCTTTGACAATGATCACTTGTAGACCTTTAACCATGACTACTGGAACCGCATCTAGAAGATCTCTAACAACTTTTCAAAACTAGTAACTAACATGAACCACTTTAAAATTATGTAAATATATACATGTACAATTATTTTGAATTATGTAAACCTTATCACATAACTCTGTAGATAATTTCATTGAATACTGTAAACCTGTAAAAAAGTTCAAATTTTAATTTTTTTCAAAATTTTATTTTAGTTTTCAAAATTTTATAATTTTGAATTTAGATGTTTTTTCTATTTTTTGAATTATGTAAATCATATCACAAGGAAGGACACTTGAATGCTTGATAGTCGATAACCAGTACCTTCTAATTCATGATTCCATCCAACAAGCATATTCTCAAAAACAAAAGGTCAAAAAGGAAAAGAAAAATAAAGAAGTGATGCAACATCCGAACATATCATTAGATAATCTGCATTACATGGGAAAAGAAGGGTGAATTTTGATTGGCTGTTTTCATGCTTTTTTTTCTGCCAAATAATTTATTTATTTGAACATCTAATTATACATCTTTATTTAATACGGAGAAGTTGCATATAAATTTGTGATCCGAATATATATTTTTTAAATATATCTAAAGATGAAAGACTTAATTTCATCTTCATCTCATTTTAATCGACATATCCGCACATGAAATGTATACATACGACCTGTATTAAAGTGTTGCCGAAAGCATACTTTAAAAAAAAATACTAATAACAGACCCTGCAATTCTTTTTACAGGAAATGCACACAACTACTGTATAAAACATATTAAATGTAAAAGGAGTAAATTTGAGAATAAGAAGTTCACTGAATTTGAGGCGGAGGATATATTACCAACATTATTTGTCAAAAGAAAATCGTAAAAAATATAATATTATAAAAGAAAACCAAAATGTATCAAATGTGTAGTTCATTGGAAAATTTTAAGAGCAAATGAAAGTGTAAGTGTGTGTGTGATATTATGCAGGTACTTCCTTATAATAACAAAATTAAATAATTTCTTTCATACAGGTACTTCCTCATTGGAAAATATATATATATGCAACTTCCTTATAAATACAGGTAATGGGAAGTTAGTACCATTGGAAAATATTATGTGTAAGTGTGTGTGTGATATTATGCAACTTCCTCATGGAAAATATATATATGCAACTTCCTCATGAATTATGCAATGTCCCCCAATATATTTCTTTCATATAAATGAAAGTGTAAGTGTGTGTGTGATATTATGCAGGTACTTCCTTATAATAATTTATATTTGGATCCCGTATAATGATGTGCAAGGATTATTATAATCCATGCAAATTTTATATTTTTAATATGATCATTATATTGATAGTAATATTTGATCTCAAAATATATATTTGGTTCCTCCTCTTAAATGTAGTTCAAGGAATCTCTTATGACTGAGAATGATATTGGAGCATGCAATTAATGTCTAGGTCATGATTAAAACACCTATGAAGGAAAAATGATAGAGCATGCAATGTTGAGTCATGTTTAAGCGTTGCAAAAATAATTTAATTTCTGTCACCTTTTTCAGTTAGTAGCGCTATTACATTGTATAATAACAAAATTCATGAATAATTCATAAATCATTCGTTTTCAATAAATATCCGAATCAATAGACGAATTAAATAATTTTTTCAATTTTTTTTCAAAATTTTCTGAACTATTCACAAATTTTAGAATTATTTTCAGAAATTTATTTTATATTTATATGAATGTATACATTTATTATACTCAAATAATTTGAATTTAGACCTCATATTGTTCTCGACTATTCAAGTTGTGACTGTACTGCATTTGAAGCTTTCTAACTTTCTACCTCATACTTGATTAATTCATTAATATGCGGCACTTTATATGTGTAAACGCACATGAAACTTACCAAGAAAATAACACGTGTATTTGAATTTTGTTATTTTGAGTGTTGACCAAGATAGTTGTAAGATTCCACCTCATGACCTCAGTAGAAACACATGTTGATGTCGGTATGTTTCCTTTCCTTCGACTTGGAGGAGGGGTATTTTAAGGGAAATGTGAATGCGTGTCAAGCTAATATAGATCAATAAACTTTTTATTGGTCTAGAATGATCAATGATTTGTATCGCTTTGGCCTTTGTATTTGTATCTGACTAACAATTATTGCCGTGAAATATTGACCGGCCATGTGGCGACGCAGTTTCATGATTGAGTAACTTGAGTTGAGCCAAAAAGGAAGTGCCACCGTGCCACAGTGCAATCATGATTCAAATTGAATTTGTAGCCTAGTAAACTACCAAACTACCGGGAAATTTATTTTTTTTCCAATCCAGCTCATTTTCTTACTTATCCCTGATTCAATTCCAAAGTAGCTGATGCAAGTTATCTACTTCATAATTGAAACTTTTGAAGAGCGGGGGTTGCGAAGTGAGTTACGAGCAGGGCGTAACTACATAGTAAGGAAAGGTGGCTGAGGCTTCCCAATCATCACAAAATTTTGCAATTTTGACCTTTAAAATTTGAATTTTTACAAAAAATATTACTATTAGTCTCCTTTATAAAATAAAATTACATCACGCTTATTCATTCAGTCCCCTCAATCTCAATTTCCTAGTTCTACCCCTGGTTATGAGTATAATTTTGACAATTTTGTTCAGTTTGAAATCAGAGTGTAAAGAAGATGAATTTTCCGTACCTCTCTCCCTTTTCTTTCTGTCCCTTTACTCTGCAAGCGGTTGTGACTTGTGAAGCAGACCCTAAGATAACTAGTGTACCTACTCCATCACCCTTAATTTTCTCCAAAATAATGTAACAGGCAAAAGAAACAAGTGCAAGTAATTTTCCAGTCAATTACTTCCTCTGTATGTTACTTCTTTTGTCTATCAATGAGTGGGAAATTGGGAGATCTAATTTGAATATAAATTAAAGTTTGTTTTGTCGTTGTCCAACTTAAGAGGTTAAAATTAAATGTAATGATGACAATCATAGGTTTAGTGACCATATTTCCAAGGCTAAAACAGAGGGAATAGTTTACCAACCTCCATGTCAATTATAATATGATTTGAGCTATAATTACAATTTCTACAATAAAATTATGTACCCCGATACAAGTAGAACTCTCATGTTGACGATAGGTCCTGACATACGAGCTAAAGCAAAAAGGACATTAAAATAGGTAATATTAATAATTAATAAGACAATATAAATCTTGTAATTTTTCATTTTTCTAGTATCACTATCACCTATAGTATTTAGTACGCACGGAATAAAGACTTGGATTACTTATGGACCTATGGCCGATATATAGTAGCCCATACCCAGCCCAAAAATATTTTCTATGCACATTTTATGGGATTAGTATAAAATCTTAATGCCATATTGCTTGTTTTCTAGCCTAAAATTCATAAAGCGCTTTGTGACGTTACTAATTATTCCTTTAGCAGATTACAAATGCTGCACAGATCATACCAATAATGATTTATCATGATCTCCAAAAAAAACAGGAGAATTCTAGTAATAATGATAGATTGATAGTAACCCAATATTTTTTTAGTGTGAATTATTGAAGTGAGCTCAACAATCCACACATCCAACAAAAAAAAAAGTATATATATATTATATAAAAGTAAGATACCTTTCTATAGTACTGATGTAATAATTCGTGAGCATAGAGTTCTCATTAAAATATAGATTATTAGACAGTATTGAAAGTGTCAGAAAGGGAGCGAAGAATACAACCCAATCCAGCTTTCTCTGTCAGCTTTTCATGAATTCTGAGGCACTGATCACAAGTCGGCCTATCTCCTGTAGCCAATCCTCTATACAAGTACCTGAAATTAAATAAAAATAAGATGCAGATATTCTTTTCACCTTGACAGTGCAAACCCTATGCTTCACTATTTTTGACCTTAACATGGGCAACCACCGACAATGAACCCTAGATTCTGCAACTAAGCCTGAATCATCCGTGGCTTTAAAACAAATATGCATCAATTCATCCGATACTATGTAGGTAAACATAAAACAACAAAGATGAACCCAAGAACGGGCAAAACACACTTTTCAAATTATACTGGTACCAGAAAAATGTTATCCTGGAACCCCCTGATCAAAGTGGTACCAAAGTACACCAATCTAATCCTTGGTTTAGACCCACTTAGATTTATATCCTAACCGAAACAATACCAAAATTTCATTAACTATTTGTATGCAACGATTAAGTCGAAGAATTGAGAAGTATCAAAGATATAAAGAAGAATGACAATAAAATCACACTAAAATGAGAAAATTAATTTATTCTAAAACAAATATGATGACGAGAGCTCTCACTTCATGAGAATATCATAATACTCAGGATCAAGGGAAGAGATCATGCCATCAACATCCTTGATTGCCATCAGGGCTCGATGAACCACTATCCAATGTGCTGACTGCCTCATCAATCACCGTCAAAACAAATATGAAGTCAAAATTACTCTATAGGCAACTTCAAGGGTACAAAGTGAAGACTGATCTGAATTTTATGTAGTTCCTAAGCAGTTCATTAACATTTACGACTCTCCAAATTTCTCTTAGTTCTGTCATTGTTGTCTTGAGTGAAAAGAGTAGATTAACCTCATTTTAGTCCCTTTTATATCTAAAGCAGTAAACTATGTTGTTCCCATTCAGGGCAAATTAACATCTATACCCCCTTGTTGTGCTATTTAAGCCAATTTAACTGTACTATCTATCAATTATATCGGAACAAAGGTTTTCATGGACCAATACTCAAGATATATGTTCAAAGGGAAAATGAAATTATTTAAAAAAGGACCTTGCATCGCTCATCATGCGTTTTGAGAGCAGATCCCTCTAGCGCTGTTTTAAGCGCATCAACTGGTTTTGATCTGACATAACACAGAAAAGAAACTCTTGTAAAAAAAAAAAAAAAAACCAGACAATAGTAGGAGACATTTATTGAAAGTATTTTCATAGTACCAAATTATCAACTCCTTGACCAGCTTAAGCTATTAGAGCAACTAGTTGGTTACATGATACTAGAGCTGTGAGTCCACAGTTCGTGTGCTGGTATACCTCTATTACATATTAATTAATTCCGTCCCATTTTGAGTTTTGGATATCCTGCCAATGATGTATGGATGTGCTGAAATCTTGCTAGTGCCTAGCCATTGGGTCAATTAGCTAAGTTCAGTAGCTAGTTAAGGTTGCCGGGTGTGAGTAACTGAGGCACTGCCGGGTATCCATGGGGTTTATATAGGGGTTTAGTCTTTTCTTTTCTACAAGACATAACTTAGGAGTCTGTAAATATTTTACTGGTAAAAGTACGACAACCGTCTGCTACACAAAAAATTGATCCCGTCCAATTTACAATGTAGCATTACAATTATATACCACAGCAATTAAAGAGGAGAATTAAGAATATAAAATACCAAATGTCCACCTACTTTATCAGCTCAAGGTCCTAAAGTGACTGGTTAGTAGTTAACACATTGATCTGCTAATTAAAAAAAAAGATTTAGACTAAATTAATGGGCTGATATCATCAAATTGCTTTGCAGAAGCTAAATTTTATAATTAGCCCTATTTTACCAGACCTGACATGTTCAGCAAAAGTACCAGAAAATGGTTCGATTTAGCCATTAATTATACGAAACTAAGCCTTGATTAATGCACAATTCTGCAACTAAGTAGCAATCCCTCCAATTTCAACCCTCAAGGTACAGTCGACCATGCAACAAAACAACCAAACTAAAGGATGAATAAGAGAAAGGCAAATAAAATAAAATAATAAAGGGTGGTGCGTACTGTTTGAGAAGGCTCTCGATCTTGCGAGATTTCTGCTCGATCCGTGTGATAATCGCCTCTAGGTTCTCCTCGGCTTCTAGATACTCTTCCTCCGCCGCCATTGATCCACTAACAAGTTTTCGAAGGACTTCTCTTGAAGGCGTAAGAGGCGAAGACCTTGTCGCTGAGTTCAGCACCTGTACTGGTGCGCGCGTGTGGGCGAAGAGGTGAGTGCTTAAGGGAATTCACATCACCTGAGGTACCTCAAAATTTGTGTTCAGATCAATACCGTTCGATCTGCATTGACACGAATATTAATGGGCCCGTGCATTTTATCTCGGTTCGGATTGACCCAGATTCTGATCGAACGGTCCGGATCCAAACTCAAAATTTGGGTTACTTCAGGGGCCCAGACTACTGCTTTGGGCAGCTTAAAATTTTCTCCCAAAAATACCCTGTGGTCATTTGCAGTTATGTTGTGATTTCTTATTTATTTCTATCAGGATTAACTCAATTTACTTTTCTAAATTATTTCTAAAATTGTAAAACTACATCTCGCTTGAAAGACCTAAAAATTGAGAAAAATATTTTCTTCCCTGATATTCAACAATTCAAGTCTGATGCAGTATAATATAAAAATGATACTTATTCTTAGTTTATGAACAAAATATATTTTAGTTTTTCTAAATCTATTTCTTACTTGCGTTGGTTAATATTTCTTACTTGTATTAATGTCAGTGAAACCCTTTTATCTTCTTATTCAGTCCATATCATATTTGAAGAGACGGATATAAGAATATTTTTTTGTTAACTTAATGATTTTGGATATGGGTATGAAAAAAATTCGTTAGCTTATCAGATAACACGATAAGAGTTACTTCGTATCCATTACACTATATGATAATTGATAAATAAAAAATTACATACGATAATTTATCATTCCTACGTATAACTATGTAATTATTTCATTATTATGATTAGATTGATATATACAGCATTATATATAATAAGTAATTTACGATAAACTTTATTTATTCGACATTTTATATGGTTTTTAATTTGTAATTTATGGCAAACATATTTTATGTGCAATTAATATTACTTTATGTAATTAATAATTTATATATTTTTTAAAATAATAGGATCAATAATTATAACTTTCACACTGTATGATATTATATACATAATGTGTTTGTTATATTTTGGGTTAAATTATCTAAACTATCAAATTATTTTATAATTATCTCGTTCGTTACTCGTTAATTTTAACAAATAAAGGTTGAGTGCTAGTAAGTAGTAATACTTACCGGGTAAAGGTAAGGTACGAATGACACTAATTCTAGACGGGCACGAATAAGACTTTTACAGTGCATTTAGATGTGTATGTTAATATTTTTAATTAATTCATGTCGCATTTAAAAATGCAAAATCATAAAAATGGATAGATATGCTCATTAGTCATTATCCGTGCTAAATTAAAATTGATAATAAATCTTTATAACTGACAATTATGCTTCAAGTATTATTAATATAATACTTAATGAAATATTTATTTGTGTTGATTCAGAACGATGCATCATTTTCTTTGGAAATAAAAATACTGGAACACACACACTTTTATTTGTGAATCTATCGACGTTATTATCTCTATATCATCTGAGACCTTAATTATTTAATTATACGACTGAATTTTAATTCAGTTTAATCTCATAATTAGTTTCATGAACTCAATTTGTATTGCCACGTGTAAGCTGAAAGCATAACATTAATTGTATTTACTAGCTAATATTTAATTTGTTTATTTGCCCATTGCCTGATTTACATATATATATATGATGAGGGATCAAGTTACAACAAATTCGAGTTACAACAAAGTTACAACAACCATTTTTTTCATTTTCAAAGTCCAAATCTTCGATCCAAACCGTTCAACATGATCTCCACAATAAAATGCATGTGCTTGCAGATCAAATTTTACATTTTTTTGAATTTTTTTACTATTTATTAAGTATTTTACAAAAAATAGTTATATTCATACCATTGAATTTTGTACCCATCTTAATAAATAGTAAAAAAATTCAAAAAAATATAAAATTTGATCTGCAAGCACATTTTATTTAGATAATCATATTGAACAGTTTGGATCGACGATTTGGACTTTGAAATGAAAAAATAGTTATTGTAACTTTATTGTAACTCAAATTTGTTGTGAACTTGATCCCTCCTCTATATATATATATATATATATATATATATATATATATATATAGAGTAGAACTAGGGTGCTCCTAAGCTCACCAAGCCCTTCGTGAGCGCGACTCTAAAACCTATCAAATTGACTTCAAACGACATTTCCAAACCGTTAGATGTTCAATCTATATTAAAATGTGCTTGGAGACCAAATTTTACATTTTTTGGAATTTTTTTACTATTTATTAAGATGGTTTGAAAATCGCTGTTTTTATTAAAATTCTGCACCATTGGAAAACAACGATTTTCAAACCATCTTAATAAATAGTAAAAAAATTCCAAAAAATGTAAAATTTGGTCTCCAAGCACATTTTAATATAGATTGAACATCTAACGGTTTGAAAATGTCGTTTGAAGTCAATTTGATAGGTTTTAGAGTCGCGCTCACGGAAGGGCTTGGTGAGCTTAGGAGCACCCTAGTTCTACTCATATATATATATATATATATATATATAGTAGAACTAGGGTGCTCTCGAGTTCACCAAGCCCTTGGTGAACTCAAGTTCAAAACTCATCGGATCGGCTTCAAACGACAAATCCGACCGTTGAAACCCGTCTAACTTACGAGTGATGCGTCTACATGCAAAAATTTTAAATTTTGAAATTAATTTTGCATAGAGTCAAGTGGTCAAAAAACGTCAAAAAATGAATGCATTAGAATTAATTTATTAACCTTCTAATTTTGACCACTTGACTCTATGCAAAATTAATTTCAAAATTTAAAATTTTTGCATGTAGACGCATCACTCGTAAGGTAGACGGGTTTCAACAGTCGGATTCGTCGTTTGAAGCCGATCCGATGAGTTTTGAACTTGAGTTCACCAAGGACTTGTGAACTCGAGAGCACCCCAGTTCTACTCTATATATATATATATATATATATATACACTTTTCGACAAACCAAACTGAAACCAAATTTCACACTAAAGAGAGAAAAGAAGTGCTACCTTGCCTTGGTGGCATTGAACTAAAGTTTTCATTACTGAAAATTGCTTGAAATAATCTTTTAATTGACAGGAGGATTGATATACCGAGTTTATCCATTCATACACTAGCTTTTCTTTTTGGAAGAAAAAAAAAGAGGCAAAAAGAAAAATCAGAGCATGTTGCTCATGAGAAATCACTAGAAATATAATTAACCCATGCATATACATTCATACCTAATTAAAGTTCCTAAGTTCTTCTCTAATCAATCTCTAGGCATCTTCTTGTGACTTCTAACGGCACGTTCACCGGCCGATCGCTTGATCGACTCGATCCTCTGCAACCTGATCTGCTCTCTGAATTTCGCAATGAACTCATCTGCCTTCTTATCCACCTCATTCACATTTTCTTCATTCATTATCTTTTTCTCTTCAACTTTTGCCATACCAAATTTTGGCTTCTCTATCATCTCTTTATCAGAATACTCTTCAATTTCTTCCTCATCTTCTCTTTCACTGTCTGTGCTATCTGATACTTCGTCAGAATCCGAATAAATCGAAACCCTTTCCACAGTATCCTCTTCTTCTTGTGGTTCCCTAAAAGCCTTTTTAGGAGGTTCAATTTGTGTCTCTTTTGGTCGAAATGTTCGTACCGATTTGGCAACCGGAGGTGGAGAAAAGGAACTGCAACTTTCGAATGATGTTCTTCGCCTCGGTTTCGGTCTCATGCTCACATCCTTCAATTCATCCTTAAAACTTCTTGTGGTTGATTTTGTTTTTCGATCTGTGAAAGGTGGCTGGTACGCATGACCAAGAAAATGTGGCGGAGGTGGAGGCGGAGGTGGGGCCGGGGGCCGGGACGATGTTATTTCCTTGTACAAGGTTTTCTTCTTCTCTGAATTCTCTCTGCTTAAAGAGAGAGAAGGAGAAGGAGAGAGTTGTTTAACGCGCGGGCTAGGGAAATTTACGGGTTTGATCTCAGCAGCACTAAATTCATCCCTAGCCTCAATTCGACCCGACCGAGACCTCCATGGTATAGGAGATGGTAGAGCAGTGCAATTTTCATCCTTATTGGATTCTTCAGTTTGTTGGTTCAAGCTTCGCACTGGTAAAAACAACGGCTTATCGATAACAGTTGCTGGTTTAGTTGTGTCAAATTGATTACTCCATGTTTGTTGTATCTTACCTTCTTCTTCTTCTTCTTCTTCCCCTTCTTCCTTGTCATCTAAACCAGGAAGAATTTGTGAGACATAGGAGTTCGGGTTGTTGGGTTCGAGGCCAGGTTCCTTACCGGGTATAGTTTCTGTATTCCTACGGCTGAAAAGCCCGTAAGAGATGACTATGCCGATGAAGAGGAGATGGATAAGCTCCCAAAATTTGTTTGCAATCGTTTGATTTGTAAAGAATTCAGGTGCTTGTGAAGGAAATAGGGGCAGAAGGAGAGCAAGGAACATAAATAACAGAGCTTTCTGGAGAAATGGCTTGTTGGTTGGTCTGAGAAGAGATGTCAATTCTGCCATTAATGAAGGCGAGAAAGGTGGTGCTCAAATGTGATGTTCTTGGTTTTTGCTTTTGAGTTGGTTGTTTGTGACTTTGAGAGAAGGAGAAGGAGAAGGCGAAGGGGAGAGAGGAAAAAGGGAGAAGAGCAAGAAAGAACAGGGAATTTAAAGGGGATTAAGAAAGGTGTTATTGATAATTAAATGGTTTTATGGTTTACAAATTACAAAAGGTGACAAGACAGCAAGTTGTGCGGTTCAATTCGAATCAATCGTGTTTGGAATTGGATGTTCTTATGTGGCGTCTGGACTGTATAGCTCTATGCACACCACAGTTAGTTTCTCTGAATTGAATCAGTGTTGGCTTCATCTTCTTTTCAATGAGTTTTAACTCAAAATTGTGGTTTCAAATTAGAGATGATGCCACCACCACCACATGCAATGGACCGTTTGAATAGTCACAAATGGAACCGTAATCCGCCTGGGATGCATACGCAAACTTTACACGTGGCATCCATCATGTATTCATGTGTGCTTGTGGCCGTTCGGCGTTCGCTTTTGTTGCCCCCATCTCCCTCCTTCTTCTGTGGCACTCGTACGAGTGGATCAATGTATAGTGAGTGGTACGCCGATGGAAATATCAAGAGAGACTGAGAGAGAGCAAGTAAATGTAAAGTAACAATGATTGAGCCGATACAAAAATGTCAACCAAAGTATTGCCACGGAAGAACCAAACAGGTAAAATTTTCTATTCCCTCCAAAAGCAATAGAGAAGAATCTCGCTTATCGTTCGCTTTTATTTATGGCAAATGAAAGAGAAAAGTTGTGGGTTGCAACTTTTTTGGATGATGCGATGCTTAGTCGGACAGGGACACAGCCGACGTTTTTATTAATATCCAAAGTTTAATACAAATTATTAATTATGTCCAGATTTCTAAACTTTCGCTAAAAATACCCAAGCCGGCCATTTGCTTAGTCGGACAGGACACAGCCGACGTTTTTATTAATATCCAAAGTTTAATACAAATTATTAATTATGTCCAGATTTCTAAACTTTCGCTAAAAATACCCAAGCCGGCCAGAAAATGGCCGGCTTAGGTACCTGAGTAAACCGGCCATTTTCTGGCTGGCTTACTCCATTTTTTTTTTTTTAGAGAGAGACACTATGAAGATCAAAATATTGAAATTTAACACTGAAAATTTGAAATTTTTTGTTTAAATTTTTTGTTATATTACTTCTTTTCATATATAATTAGCATATTTATACTAAATACGCTATATTAATTGAAATTATATTGAATAACACTATATTATGTTAAATTACACTAAATTACATTACATTACATTACAATACGCTATATTAATTGAAATACGCTATATTATTTTTTATGTTGTGCTACTATTTTAATGTTGTAATATTTTCTGTTTAGCATTATCATGATAATTTATTTTGATCTGTAAAATATAAAAATAGTACCATAAAAGCACACATACACAAGAACCGAAATATAGGATAATTGATATCTCGTTATTTTATCTACATTCCGACCGAACTGTGCATTAAAACCTGTGTCTAAAACCCATAAAAATGCGTGTATTACATTGAATACCTATAGGATATGGTACTGCTCTCTCTCTTTCATTGTTGCAGGAAACGGGCGAAAAAGATGAAGGATCTGGAATCTGAAGGATGATACACGGTCCGTGCACCTTTGCATGCGGACCGTACACATCTCGCCCAACCATTGACTGAAGACACGAATCTCTAATTCATCGGAACACAGGCACACGGTCCGTATATTTTTGTGTGCGGACCGTACACAGCAAATCTGGAAACAGAACCCAGAGTTGGAAACAGAGCCAGCTGGGGAAGTCGCGAATGGAAGGCTTTAAAAAGGGGATCTCTCTCTCCGAAAAAGGCCATTCTGGATCTGAAGAGCAAGACCTAGGGCAGAGAAGCGACGGCTGGACTTGGAGAAGAGGAAAGCGGAGGAAATCGAGAGATTTGCGACGTCTCTTCTTGAATCTTCGAGTTTTGTCATGAACTTCTCATTTATTTCTTGTTTTATTTTCTGTTTCTCTATGCTTGAGTAGATCTCTTTGTTTCTAGGGTTAAGATGTAGTTGAATGCTTTGTTTTACTTGCTAGTTATTGGAATTTGTATTGAATCTTGTGCTTGTTTGTTGAGTAGTATTTTATTGCTTAGATGAACTTGTTTGAATTGATTAGTTTATCGTTAGATGTATGGCCACATCTAGATGGTATTCCAAGGCTTTGATATTCTTCCGACCAATCTAAGTATTTGAGATAGGTTTGTGAACCGAAAGGTGAAACCAAATGGTAGCCGAAAGGTGAAGTTTTCCTCGTATTGAGAGATCGAGGTTATCTTTAGTAAACCAACGAACAACTTAGGATAATTGAACCAATAAACGAAAGTTGAAGTTTAAGAACCCTAAGAAGGTATAAATTGTGTTTCGTACCAAGCAATTAAGCCAATAAACGAGAGTTGAGGAGTATTGACTTAGGTACGACCAAAATAACTTTGCACAGGAATTCGATTCAGAAACCAATAACTTGCTGTATCAACTCGAGGGCTACACGGACCGTGTATGAAAGTACACGGCCCGTGCACATTACATACGGCCCGTGCATGAGAGTGCACGGACCGGGCACTTGAGACAAGGCTGAGACGAAGTCGAAAACCCTAGGAACCCCTTTTTATTCATTCAAAACCTTTCAACAATTTACTTTGCTATTTTAAGTACTGTCATTGAACTTAGGACTTTAAACAAAACCAAAACCAACCTTTTGCAGACTTCTAGAGTTTTTATATAATCTAAGTAGAATCCGATTTATTTCAACCGTCCCTGTGTTCGATACCCGATAATATACTACGTGCTAGGATTGTATACTTGCGATCTGAACCAAGAGTGTGTTTAAAGGTTAAAAGGTACAGCTTGCTGTACCGAAACTTTGTACTATACCTTTTTGGTGTAACAATAATCCAAATATATCAAACATAAATAGTATATCAAATATAAATAGTACAAAACTAGTAAAAATACAACTAAAACAGAGAGGGGGAATATCGCTGAGGCGGTACTCCGGCGTTCGCCCGGCGCCAGCGCGGCCAGGCTCCGTCTCTCTCGGGCTCATCTGGGGCATCGGCAGACCTGAGTATCTGCTCAGCGATATCCCATCTGACATCGCCTGTGGAGACTGGCGGTACTGGCGGAGGTGTACTGAAGATAGATGCGGCGAACTCAGTCCCAAATGCAGGTTGAGTATGAGACCCGCTACCACTAGCCTCTCCATCATGCGGCATCTCTGTGCCATATCGGGGTACCCTCGGTGCTGAGCTGAACTCATCATTGAATACCATGAAGTCCTGGAGACTGTACGAGAGGGACTCGTACTCAGAAGTATCGGTCATCGCAGGTGGTGGCTGTGGCGGCATCTCTACCGGACCCTGCAATCATACACATAAATTATTAAATTTAATCTGAATGAAGAAATTTATTAAAACCTGACAGATACTGAAGTATGACATACATGAGGTTGCACCGGACGTCCATGCTCATCGTACCATGCCGTCCACCCAATGCTGGACAATACCCAACGATGGTAGTCCCACTCTGGATGTGAATCGGGAGAAGATGGCATATCATCTAGCATAACCGGGCTCGGGTCGGGCTCGGTCGGAATTATCTCACGCCAGTTGATGTTCTCTCCGGCGTCTCGCAACATACCGATGATCTTTCCACCGTGCCCGACATCCTCAACCACATTCGCATTCTTCTTGAGGGTGCGGTACCCAAGCCGTCTCCAGTTCTTCTTTCCCAGCATGGCAATCCCATGCCCGCACTCCTTGATCGCGGCCAGAAGCTGAAAAAAAATTGGCATGTCAGATCAAACCTTGATGAACTACTAAGTTAGACTAAAACTATGTGGTTTTAGGTGCTTTACCTGGCGAGCCCATGCACGGCCATTGGGATGGTAACCATCATCGGTTTTGATCCTGTCGCGGAGATGGGCACCGTAATCACCCTGTAGATAGACACTCGCCATGCAGACCTGCATGTACCAAACATCGTACCTCAACTGGGGATCCCCCTAGGTCTGCTGAATCATATTTGGCTCGTGATAGAAGTCCAGATACTGAGGATCCTGGGCCGTCCCGTAGTATGCATCCAAATGGGTGCTCCAGTCCTTATCCAGTCGCCCTCGGTGGTTTACGCTGTAAGGAAGACGTTAGTTGCAATACAAAGCTGTCAAGTAATATGATGTATTTAACAATAAATACAATAGACTACGACTTACCTGTGCAGGTCTCTGTGCGTGGAACTCGGCAAAGATGGGTCTGCGGGAATCAACGCCGCTCGACCAAACTGGCGGAGCACCCGATCTGGATAGTGGTGCTCCACTGTCCAGAAGTGTATGAGTGGACCTCGATAGAACCACATCGCCCGCTCCTGCTCGTCACTCACACTGCCCGGCAAGAGGTACTCCGCGTACAACTGATCGTACGGCGTCCACTCAACAAGAGCCTCAGGCAAACTCTGAAGCTCTGACCGGACTGGCCTGATCCCAACGGTAGCACCGTGGGTCCGATCCAAGTAGTGGTGGAAACCGTACCACTTCTTGGCGTATGCCGGGCATCTAAACACATCTGGCTCTCCCCAATCCGGCGCCTCATTAGGGATAGGACGGCCCACTGGTAGCCGTGACCACGACCAGTGCTGAAGCAGGAGTACCGGCCCGTACATCTGCTTCTCTTTCGGCTGTATTTTCAAGAACATTACACGTCAGTGTATTTTGATTGATTGATTAAATAATTTACACTAAAATAAGAGTTGGTGACTTACCTCACTACTACAACACAGGCGGGAGTACACATACGCCAGGACAGCTCCACCCCAGTTGTACAGCGACTGCCGCTCAAGGTCCATCAGTAACGGGAGATACATCATCGGCATCTGATCACTGCTAGAATCAGGAAACATGACAGAACCAAAAAGGTCCATCACGTAGCCCCGTGTATATCTGCAATACAAAACATATAAAAATTATAATAGAATCATCGTATTATAAATTAATTAGTAGAAACAAGTTATAAAATTTACCTCTGAATCTCCAGCTCGGTGGAATCTACCGAGAGACCCGCGATGAAGTGCTGCTGTAACCTCGTCATCCGCAAATGGAACTTCGACCTCCCATGTTCCCCAATGATATAGGAAGGCTCAGCTCCCAACAACTCCTCGACATAACCTGCGAATCTGGTGCTGTTAGAGATGCCGTCGACGGGTGTGCCACGGATAGGCAAACCCCAGAGAGCACTCACATCCTGGAGAGTCACTGTCATCTCTCCGAATGGCATGTGAAACGTGTGCGTCTCGGGACGTGATTGCTCCACCAGTCCAGCGATGAGAGATGCATTGATGATGCTTTTCTCTGTCCGCACGATGTCCACAACCTGGTAGAGACCCAGGTTGACGAGGTACGGCTCCATCACCTCGTAGTACTTCATGTGAACGCACCACAACTTCACATCTAGAAGATTCGTGTCCTGCGTTGAAAAAGGTAATCCGCATGGTGATAACATAATAAAATTTAAACCCAACAAAATTTAATGAAAATATAAGAAAATGAACGTACCTCACGAGAAGCCAGTGAGACTCGGTGCTCGCTGTGGGGAATCCACAGGAGAGGACTGATGTGCTCCGTGCTGCTAGTACTGATCGGCTCGTCCACTACTGGACGCTGGGTAGGCCGTGCTCTAGGCATCCTGATGTCTAAAATAACCTAATTTCGGTGAAATTACGCTTGATCAGCATAATTATGGTAAAAAAGGCCAAAATACCCTAAAAATTGGTCAAACGTGCTAATTACACTAAATTACGCTTAATCAGCCTAATTATGATAAAAAAGACCAAAATACCCTAAATATTGGTCAAACGTACTAATTTCAGTAAAATTACGCTTGATCAGCCTAATTATGGTAAAAAATGCCAAAATACCCTAAATATTGGTCATCTGTGCTAATTACACTAAATTACGCTTAATCAGCCTAATTATGGTAAAAATGACCAAAATACCCTAAATATTGTCAAACGTGCTAATTTCGGTAAAATTACGCTTAATCAGCATAATTATGGTAAAAAATGCCAAAATACCATAAATATTGGTCATCTGTGCTAATTACACTAAATTACGCTTAATTAGCCTAATTATGGTAAAAAATACCAAAATACCCAAAATATTGGTCAAACATGCTAATTTCGGTAAAATTACGCTTAATCAGCCTAATTATGGTAAAAAAGGCCAAAATACCCTAAATATTGGTCATCTGTGCTAATTACACTAAATTACGCTTAATTAGCCTAATTATGGTAAAAAAAAGCCAAAATACCCTAAATATTGGTCAAATGTGCTAATTTCGGTAAAATTACCCTTAATAAGCCTAATTATGGTCAAAATGACCAAAATACACTAAATATTGGTTAACTTAGCTAATTACACTAAATTACAACAACATAATCTAAATTCTAACACCTAAAACCTAAATCCTAAACCCTAAAATAAATAAATTAAAAATTAAATTAGATAAAAAAAAATTACCTCAAAGAAGAGCTCAAATCCGGTTGTGAGATTAGAGAGTTGTGATGAGGAGAGAGAAAAAGGGGGTATATATAGGGTGAAATGCGGGTTAAAAAAAAAAAAAAGAGTAAGCCGGTCAGAAAATGGCCGGCTTAGGGGGGGAGTAAGCCGGCCATTTTCTGGCCGGCTTGGATATTTTTAGCGAAAGTTTGAAAATCTAGGCATAATTAATAATTTGTATTAAACTTTGGATATTAATAAAAATGTCGGCAGACAGTGATCTTTACGGATGGTGAATACCCACAATTCCAAACTCCATACAAATTTACCCTTCATATGACCCGAAATTTTTAAAGTTTGCACGTTTTAAAAAAAATAAACCGAAAAATTATTGTTTTTGAGAAATTTGAAATCTACCACGGCTGCAGAATGATTCTGCTGATTCAAATACTGGAGACCGCACAGACGTTCTGCGGACCCATTTTTTGTTTTTTTGGTGTTTTATTGAGGCACCATGTCAACCAGGTCTTAGAGCCAAAAGATGGTCGTACTCCTGTATGAGATATCTAATTTTTTTTGGTTTTTTAATAGTTTTTTTGTTCTAGGAATGCGTGCCTCATTTACGAGATATCTCAAAGTTTGAAAAAAAAAATGGGTCCGCATAATGGTTCTGCGGACTCAGCCAGGGGTCCACAGAACGCCTGTGCGATCTCCAGCATTTAGATCTGCAGAATCATTTTGCGGCCGTGTTAGATTTTGAATTTCCCAAAACCGATGATTTTTTGGTTTATTTTTTTTGAACAATGATAGTTTTAAAAATTTCGGTCATATGACTGTATCTCTGTTCTCTCAAGTAAGTATTCCCTATGCTAGCCTATATCTATCTATCAATCTTATTCTTAGCTTAAGCTGTAAGCACAATAATAATATGTTTTAACAAGTCGTTGTCTTTTTACCGGGGAAGTTGGAAGTTGTAGTTAGAACTTAGATGTTACCAACTTACCATCACATCACATGGGATTCAGTTAATTAATGCCTTCCCCATTCACTCAAATCACCTTTTTTTTTAGATTGTCTAACTCTAATCTATGTTAAATTGACCTTCATATCAAACCCAATTTCTCTCTCTCTCTCTCTCTCTCTCTCTCTGCTATATAATTAAGTTTATGTACCAGTACCGGACAGGAACCGATATTTCTTTAATATTCACATCAATTATGTCTGTGATAAAATATTTTATCGATATTTCTTTAATATTCGTGCAACAGGAACCGAATTCAAGATGGAGACTCCATGCGCTCTCAATCTCAAGACGAGAAAAAAATATTATTTATACGTAATATTTGTGTTTAGTGGAGCATCAAAATTTTGCAATATAAAATTGAAAACCATAAGTTAAACTAGTGAGGTATATGATAACAAAAAATTGCAAAATATTAAAAAAGAAGCGTTAGTACTATAGGTCCACATTATTTACAGGCTTTTATCAGTGACTGTTCTTTGCATGAACCGTCACTGATGATGTCTTTTGTACTAATGTTTGTAATAGTGATGCTATCTTTAATATTTGGGCTATAATTATATGTTATTTTTGTTATGCAGTGGAATTTAAGGCTTTGCATGTTGTAATTAAATGGGTGATAGGATATTTGTGAGTAATTTTAGTTAGATTTGTTAATTTTGTAATATTTATCTGGTATCAGAGGCTTGATACATGTGTGGAAAGAGAACAGAGACCTACTTTTAGGTTCAACGAGCATGATAACCGTCCGATCTAATTTAAGATTTGTGCGCACGAAAATTGAAACAGACGCACACGAAGTTTAAAGAGTTCCACACGAATTTTAAAGTAAATTGACAATGATTAAACCCATCAAACCAGAGTAGGTCCGATGGGCATCGGAGCTACTCTCAAGTGGTGTGGAAAAGGTAAAACTTTTCTTTTTCAATGAAACAGATGACTATTGCTCCACTTTTATCACTAAACAATTAATATTGTGAACCAAGTTGTTTGAATTTTTATAAGCTTCTTTTGGAATTATTATTGTGGAAAAGGCTCTAGGAATATTGAACATGAACCTTTCAATTTTGAACTGCTATGGAAAAGGGCACTGAAGGTCAACATATCAATTGAAAAGAATGTGCAAAAATACAATAAAAGATGAAACTATGAAAGATAAAATGTGAAACCTCGTTAATGCAAGTAAACTTTTTTGAAAATTTTTGCAGACTGCAAAGTCGTAAAGGAAAATCAAACTCTTGATTTTTGGGTAACCAACAGTTTTAGGACTTCTTTTCTAGCCAACTGTACTACCTCCCCTTTCTATGCAAGTAAACTTGAGGTTGTATTTTTTTTTTTTTTAAAGTAGACATTTGCTTACTAGGAATTTTATTAACAAAAAGACAAGAGCATTAATCAAACTTGTGACCGTAATTAAGCATTACTATTATAATTTTTTTTTTAAATAAGGTAATTAATCTTTAAGATTACTGCTTCTATTACCACAGCGAAAGAAACAGTTGATATAATATTTTAATATTAATTTGAGTGAGGCTACTGTATTTTGTAATGTGCAAATTGATTCTTACTATAGATTTATATTTTCGTTTTCAAAGTTTAAACAGTCAATCTAAACGGCCCACTATGATCTTCATAAGAAAATGTACTTGCATGTCAAATTTTACATTTTTTTAAGATTTTTTTACTATTATTTTAAATAGGTAGAAATTCATTACTAATTTCATATGGTTCAGAATCTTTAAATCAGATAATTTTCTACTATTCAAAAAATATAAAATTTTAAAAATAAAAAATATAAATTCATAGCACAAACCTATGTAGCATTAGCTTCACTTTTGTGAATTTAATTAATTTATTGCGTAATTTTATGATGACAAAGTGCTCCAAGTCCAATTCTAAAAGATAAGTAACAAGGTCATAGGAATAGCGTTTGACCAACGCAGTCAAATATCTGCAAATTTATTAGGTGTTATATTCCTTACGCAAGTATCACTGAACGACATGAGACATCGTCGTATTTAAAAGATAATATTAAGAATTGAACAAGAACAAGAACAAGAACAAGAATACTGATGATGTAAAGTATTATTTATATATTTGATAAGATGATGATAGTTTCTACCTTTAATTTGTCACCCCTTTTTCAAGCAATTTCAAACAGGTTGATGGAATATATTATACTATATTATACTGTGTCTTGGATTTGTTAGAACATCTATATTTTTTGTACTATTAGAGTTTCTAATATGACGTGACAATTTCTAATCTAGTTTCAGGAACGTGGGAGGGTTTCTTATTTAGAAATTATACAGTAAATTTTTTATTAAGAAACTGTTTATAAACTCTATACTGATCAAATAATTGGCTCAAATTATTTATACTTTTTAATTTGTTGCTGACGTGACTTAATAGAAACTCTAAAATTAATTTCAGGAATATGAGAGTTAGAAATTTTATAGATCTTAATTTCTAAAAAGAGGTTAACAGTTATTTAGAAACCCATTTAAGTTGTTGGGATGTAGATGCTCTTATATTATAAATTTATAATTAATAAGAGAGGTTATGTTATTTGCAATGTGCACCTAAGTAAGTTCATACTATGAATTTATATTTTGATTTTAAAGTTTAAATGATCGATTTGAACCACTCAACATGGCTTCTATATGAAAAATATACTTATTAATCAAATTTTCTACTTTTTTTTATAAAAAAATTACTATATTATATTTTAAGATAGATAGAAAATATCTATCTGATCTTCGGACCATCCGAAAATGATGATTTACTACATACCTAAAAAAAATACAACAATTTATAAAAGATGTAAAATTATCTTAAAGTAGTACATTTTAACATAAAAATTATATTGAACAGATCGAATCGTTTGTTTGAAATTTGAAAATAAAAATATAAATCCATAGTACAAAACTTATATGCGCATTGCAAAGTACCATAGCCTCACTGATAATAATTAAAATGATTAATATATTCTCTATAATGTATGAGCAAGAAGCTTTGAGTGAGCCTATGGTGCTATGCATAGCACGGATGGCTAGTGTACTACGGCTCAATATGGTACTTTTTAAAATTCTAACGGTCGATCCAACCGTTCAATGTGATAACTATATGAATATGTACTTGCAAACTAAATTTTATATTTTTTCGAATTTTTTTACTATTTTTTTAGATAGGTAGAAAAATCAGTGTTTTCTGAAAATTCTGGACCATCAAAATTCTACCTATCTAAAAAAATAGTAAAAAAATTCGAAAAAATATAAAATTTAGTTTGCAAGTACATATTCATATGGTTATCACATTGAACGGTTAGATCAACCGTTAGGATTTTAAAAAGTACCATATTGAGCCGTAGCACACTAGCCATCCGTGCTATGCATAGCACCATAGGCTCACTCAGAAGCTTTTTTAAATACATAATTGCATGGCTGTGGCCTGTGGATTGATACACCAAATGGATCCTATTAATTGGTATTAAATGAAAGCGGTTGCTTACTTTTCAAGCATGAGAAGTGTAGGGGCGAAGTGGATAGAGGCAGCAATGCGGTGCTGGAGCCTGGAATGGGATTCCTATTTCCTACTAGAAAAGTTGCAAAAGTGCAATCTCTCTCTCTAACTTTCATCTCACTTCTTATGAAATGTATAGCTAATTTAGATTTTATCACATTTTTTTTCCTTATTTTAAACAAAACACTTCCATGGCTAGCTACCAACAAAAAAAATTAATGATTTGTATACTGAAACCACTTTCTGATGATTGTATTGTACTGTGATAATTTTAATTAGTCTAATTTGGAATATATTTACTGAAGAAAAATTAAAATTTTAAATTGAAACAGAGACTATCAGATTGAAAATAATATCAAAATATACACAACAAGTTCCTCAAAAAGTTTCACAATATAATAATAATTCAATTCATGCATTAAGTTATGAGGATTTTTGTACAATAATAAAGCAATATAAATAAATCAAAAGTTCAAAGTTAATTCTTGCTTCTTTATTTTATTCATCATGTATTTGCTCTGAGATGACAATGCCTGCGTAATTACTAATTAGCAATGCAAATTAATTAATACCAAAAGGCTAACAGGCTACTCAATAGATTAGGTCCTTCGTGTCTTCCCAATTATATATATATTGGTGGGCTGCTGTTGGGTGCTTTCAAAATCCATAAAGATAAAAAGAGGGAGGGGGTTTAAAACTTGAAAACTTAACAGCGCATGTTCATGGGCTCATTTCTCATGTGGCCTTTTTAATACTATAGACAAGCCCAAGCCCAAGCCCAAGACCAAGCCCAAGCCCAAGCCAGATGATAATTACTATAATATCACGGGCACGGCTCATTTTATGTCTATGATTTTTAGATCAACAGACAACAGAACTGTAGCCTGTAGGAAAAAAGCTGCTATACCCATTAGGTTAGGTCCACCCAATTTTTTTGAAATTCAGGTCAGATTCATCGGATATCTCATCTTGTCAGAATAAAGCGGAATCATTTAATGTAAATTTGATCCACCTCTCTTTAATTTAGTAACTTCTTTTATATATGATCAATTTGACTCAATCAACGATCGAATATTAAATTACGTTCTTGCTTATTCAAATTTATCATAGAAAATTATGTAATTTCAACTTACGGTGGCGTGTTTTGATCTCGTTGCGCATTTAAAAAAAAAGAAAAGTAATAAGATATTGGAGGGGCGATAAGCCCATGTAAAATAAAATAAAGTACAAAAATAAAAAAATAACAATACGTTGGATTAAAAGTAAAACTGTTGAATTTTTCTTTGTAGGACATATCCGGATATTCCCTGTGCAATGAAATAAAGCCGTTCCAGCGATGGAATGGGGTGCGGTCCGATGTCCATTCGGACCCATTAGATCTGCTTTAATTTTCGTGCCGAATTACCCAGTGCCAAATGCGAAGTTTTCTTTGCGGATCTTAGTGCCGATCTAACGGTTCAGACTGGATATAGGACAGAATTTGGTCCGGTGCCTATCGGACAGGCCCCCATTCTTTGCGAGCGCCCTTTGCGTTGCGTTGCATATTCGAGAGGGAAAAAGAGTGTGTGGCGTGATTAGGGAAAAAGCAAAGCATCGCCAAATAGTTTAATCAATTCATAATCCCGCATCGATTTGTTGAGAGAATACCTTGCAAAGCGAGCAACCTACCTCTCTCTCTTTTTGATGCAATTAAGCTTGTGATACCCTCTTCTCTTCCTTTCGTCTTTTTCCTAGCTATGATCTTATGATCGATTGAGACAAGTCGCGTCTTTTGACTTGAAAAATACGTTCCTTTGGAAAGCAAAGCTGACAGATATTCAGCTTCACTTCTGATTTCGGAGGTCAATTCCAACGATTTAAGTAATTCAGTTGGGAAATTTGAGGAATTAATTTCTGATCCGGGAGAATTGAATTGGGTGTATCATTCAGATTGTCGATTTCGAGTTAAATTTGGGGATATTTCATTTGATTATCTGAAACCATGCATATAGAGGAATTAGGAGATGGGGACCCAAAGGGGGAAGAAATTGAGATTACTAGTAACATTACCAAGCTGGGATTCATCAATCCAAAGAGAGCTGCTGTTGGGATTGGGGCAAGAATGCTCTTTTACCCCACTCTATTGTATAATGTTGTAAGGAATCGGTTTGAGCCCCAATTTAATTGGTGGGATCAAGTGGATGAGGTTTCTTCTCCTCTTCTTCCCGTTTTATTTTATCTATATTGTTATATATTGGTTTCTTAAAAGTGCCCATTCAAGAAACTTTCCTCTCTAACTTTATGCCCGGTATAATGGGTAAATTACCAGTACTTTGTTTCGGAGATTGACCATGTGCAATTAAGCACTATTCAATCTTTCAGTGATTCTGAACTAACAAAAATGTCAGCATACTGAACCCTCAAATGTCAAAACATGTTTCAATTGTTCTTGATTACATTCAAATTAGCCTCATTTCGGCTCTGGTTCTTCAATTATACTAACAAGCATCGAGTAAAGAAAAGGAAGAGGGAAAATAAGGGGGTTAAAAATTGGTCAAACATATTATACATTTATCTTGCAAATGCACAATGCTTAAAAATTCATGTTATGTTTCTTTAATTATTTTAATCTTGTTTTGTTTGTCAGTTTTTACTATTAGGTGCTGTACCGTTTCCTAGTGATGTGCTACGCTTGAAGAAGCTTGGTGTTTGTGGGGTTATTACTCTCAATGAACCTTATGAAACCCTTGTACCGATATCTCTATATAATGTAAGTGCCCAATGGCTAAACTTTTGTTTCATTGGCAGAGGATGTTTAAGAGTCGGGATTTATAAGTGACCTATTTGAAAAATTTACAATTTTTTACTTGTTGTTTAATTAGCTTGGGATTTATGTGTTTAGTTGCATAATCCATAGATACATACAATTAGCAAAATTAGGCTACAAGAGGCTTAAAGTCGGGCTTTATTAGTTTTAAATGTTTTGAATCTTTAAATTGTAGGAACATGGGATTGAAAACCTGGTGCTACCAACGAGAGATTATCTTTTCGCACCGTCCCTCGACAACTTATGCAAAGCTGTTGACTTCATCCACGGTATGAATTGACTTTCCGGTCAAGCGTCTTTTAATTTTGGAAAATCTTCTTGGTTAAAACTGCAAAATTAAACAGTATCATGTCTTTGAATATAATGTATCTGCATAATTGTTAAAATTCATGGGTGTCTTAGAAGCCCCTTATTATACAATATTCCTGGATAAGAATCCAATCTGGGGTACTTACTATAGGCATTTCTTTGTTGATCTGTAAGACTTATATTTATATTTTTTTCACAATACCTGAAGGGAATGCAACTAACAAGAAGATGACATATGTTCATTGCAAAGCTGGCCGGGGACGAAGCACGACAGTTGTCATATGTTACTTGGTTCGTCCATAAATCATTAATTTATTATTTATTGTTTTGGGATATTTGCTTGAGTGTATTACATAAATGGTCCATGAATCTTTAATCTCTACCCTTGAAAATTACTATTTGTAGTCGATCATTTTGGTCCATACTATCACCTCCAATATCAATTATTTATCTTCCTATTTTCTCCTGGAAGTATGACACAGTTCCTTTCTTGCATCCTAAAAGCTGTTCAAATATACCTTATCACTGCATTATTTACTTGCTCCTCAAGTTGGTTACAAATACTGACCCTCTACTTGTTCCTAGCACGTGTCACAGTTGGATTCGCATTATTACTTGTCTTACTCACATTCCTGCATTTCATAACTTTTCTACCTTATTACACTGTATGGAACTGAGGGAGTGATAAATGGGACCAATTGCTACGCTTAGCAATGTTACGGGTACAAACAGTGGGGTTTGTATTATAATTCGTGGACCATTTATTTGATTTTTTTTTAGTTTACTATGTTTAGTAATAAATTATACATTTTCCTAAGTAAGTTGGATGGTTCAGGTTCAACACAAACAGATGACGCCGTCGGAGGCATATCAATATGTCAGATTCCAAAGGCCGCGAGTACTTTTAGCTTCATCACAGTGGCAAGTGAGTAATTATTTCTTGTGTTTGTTACTTCTTTTTGTCCTTGTGACATTTAAGTACTAATCGGGTGCATGTGCACCTGTAGTTTTTTTCACTTGACGCCTGAACTTGCTTTTGTAGCTAGTGTTGGTTATGTTTGGTTGAAAAATCTTCCATTGTACATATTCATTTATTATTGGGAAATGATTATTGTCCCCACACATAAATATACAATCATGTAGTCCCACAAGCATGTTGACTTCATTAGATTCTATAATTGAAAAGTGGCAAGTTATTCCAAGAAAGGTTTTTATCTTATTTTTATTTGGAAAACATTCCTTTGTTTATTTTCAACTCACTTTAGATCTTCTTTTCACACAGGCTGTACAGGAATTCTACCAGCTCCGTGTTTTAAAAGCGGACAAGTCATGTTGTAGTGATAACTCCATTGTGAAGCATGATTTCCTTGCGCCCACCAGCAGAAACTTTATTTCTTTCGATGACAGCACATTTGTGGTCGTTTCTCCAGCTGACCTTGAGGGCTACAGTGCAGATTTTGCCACAGAAAATCTGAACCCGAACAACAACGGCTTACTCGCCGAGTTGAGTTTTGTATGCAGGCTCTCGTACTTTTGGCTCAGATGTCAATCTCAAAGCAAAATTAAGAAAAGAACAGTATGTGATATGAAGGCCATAGAGAGTTGCTCTCTTGAAGCGGAGCAGGTCAGTGCTGCTTCGCACGGTTGCTTACTTCAAGGTGTTGTTATTAAGCTGTAATTATTTTCTAAAACTTTTAGTCCAGGGAAGTGCATTGAAACCAAGTGAAAAGTGTGTTTTCACCTAGACAGCCCTATAAAATAAGTTTATCAAGTCTCCTCATGCAAAAGTAGAAATACCGACAGTGATTATGCTTTTTGCTACCGTGGACATGCTAATCCAATGAGTTCATGTGGTGTCAGATCTGAGGCTCTCTATGTGGTCCTGCATTTCTTCAAAGCATATGTAGTGAATTTGAGTAAGGATATAGGCTATCGGTTGGGAAACACTTACAGTACAAGTCCAAACTCACATGTCTAGATATGACATATGGCTTGTTCCTGACATGTGAATCCACACCACACTGGCAGTAAATAGGGGCCCTACTTTCAGTGTTATGGCACATGCAGTATGTACAACAAATTTAGACGCACTGCATGTCTTGTAAGAAAAAAAGGCGTTACCTATTAGGAGTTGCTCGGCTGTATTTAGAATCTGTTAAAATTTGGGGTTACTAGGTGAAGGTGAATGACATTGGCCAAATGGTTTCTATGCAATTTCCCCTTGTAAATTAACCTTTTTATTTTGTAAGTGTATCGAAGTTATCTGGTTGGGTCCGCATCCAAAGTGTGGAGTTGGATGAGTATATTATGTATATAATAACTGATGTAATGGAATACAACTATGTTATGTTCTGTATATAAGAGGGTGATTCCTGAAAGATGTTGTTTTGTTTGTGTGGGTTCTTTTGGGTGCTCAATTGGGTGTCGAAAATCGAAACTTGGGGTTAAAAGTCACAGCATTAATCAAATTTAGGCACAGCATTAATCAAGTCTTTTGAAGCATGCATAACCTGAGGCAAAAGCAAGATTACTGAGCTGTATTTGCATAATTAAGAGCTTTTGTTGCGGATATACTGGACTGGAGTAATATTGTGTGTTAAATTGATGGCAAATTTCATGATTAATAGAAGCGTTGGGAAATTTGTTGAACCAAATTATTAGGTAGATCTATCTGTATATTAAAAAGGGCACAACGACCTTTTTATTTGGATCATGCTTTCTATTCTATATACCATTAAATTCAATTCACAAACAAAGAATAATGACTGACACCGAATCAAATTTATTTGATTTGAAAATCTCCAAGCAGCTCTTGTTGCCATGCTTTTAATATTTCTGCGGGAAAGTAAGTGACCCTCATATTTTCACTAGAGTTTCAAACACGCCCTTTACATTTCAAACTAAATATAAATTTCCTTGCATTTCTTAAACACTTGCAAGTTGCAATTACGAATTCACATCCCCTCAAGTTACCAGACTGAGTACGATTGAATCGGACAGTCCAAAATTGTTCTTTTTAACATGGCATGAATCTTAAAGCAAAAATAATACTGTTCCTGCACCATCCCGAACAAGCACAGACTGAGAATAAACCTGGGCCGTCCGTTTCAATTGTGTTTAGTCAGGTATCTGGGAGAATTCGGATCCTGCAATTACTCTCTTCCACTCTATTTTTAATTCAAAATTTTAACATAACCTTCTATTTTGGGAAAATAAAAATGCCCGTCTTTATTCGAAAGCAATATCCAGAATTTCAGGGGTGTAAACGGATCGGATATTATCCGATTTCGTCCGGATCCGAATCCGGAAAATTACTTAAATTATCTTTAAATTATCTGATCCGTATGCGTATTGAAGACTATCTGTATCCGTATTCGTATCCGAAAAATTATACCGGATAAGGATTCGGTAATATTAAGATTTTTAACTATCCGTAACTATCCGTATCTGACTGTTTACACCGCTAAACCACAACAAATGTACTCTATGTTCTTAAATTGGTTTATTAAATTGCATATATATACCAATGATTTATTAAACTGCATATACATATATATTCTGATGAACAATATAACACTAGACATGATTAGTGACTAATATTTTGATAATATGATATATGTTTTGTAACCAACAAACTTATTATGAATAATATTAGATCTAATTTATGAATGAAAAAATTATATTTAGATATTATTTACTAGAATGTACATTAGTAATTTAGTTTTAATTATCCGAATTATATTTGAATCCACATTCGTATTCATTCGATATCCGATCTGTATCAGTATCCCTTTAATATCCGATATCCGTATATATGTATCCGTTTAATATATGATCCGTATCTGTATTTGAGACTATCTATATCTGAAAATTATAACGAATAAGGATACAGTTTGACCACTATCCGATCCGTATCCGACCGGTCTGACTATTACACCCCAAAGTATCCTGCTATTAGTAACTTTTTTTTAAAAGCTTTGCAGAGGCTGCTATTAGTAATTCACTATGTAATATTGGTAACCCCTACCAAGCATTTAAAAAAAAAAAGGTATTTCAGTAGGTATCAATTGTCAATGCTATTAAGCTCTTATTAGGTTTGTCCCTTGAACTCTAGCTCTAAAAAAAATATAATATTTAATTCATAATAAATTGATTTTTTATACTGATAATTTGTATAAGATAATCTTAAATTATAAAAATAAATAAATAATTTCAAATCATCAAAATCATATATAATAAAAAAATATGATCAACCGCTGAAAATTTCTAAGATAAACAAATGTATATTATGTCGTAGATGAGTAGAGAGCATAAACAAAAAAAAAAGATGAACATTGTTACCATAATAAATGAATAGGGATAATGGAATTGAATGGATGTGAGAGTGTGAGTGTTGATAATGTAGCACAAGTAAACATTGTTGAAATGACTATATTACAACTCGTCACATCAAATCAAGCTTATATGATATCTGGCTCCGACATCAAAATTGCCAAACAATTTATGTGGCTCGACATATATATATATATATATATATATATATATATATATATATATATAGAATCTGGCTAATATGCTACACATATATAAGGGCCCCTCCGTGCTACGGCTCACTTTTTGAGTTTTCAAAATTCTAACGGTCGATCCGAACCGTTCAACATGATCTCCATATGAATATGTACTTACAAACCAAATTTTACATTTTTTAGAATTTTTTTTACTATTTATTAAGCCACTTTGAAAATCGCTGATCCAATGGTCCAGCAGATTTTACTGTTGTGTACAAATTAGTGTTTTTTCAAAGTGGCTTAATAAATAGTAAAAATATTCAAAAAAATGTAAAATTTAGTTTGCAAGTACATATTCATATGGAGATCATGTTGAACGGTTCGGATCGACCGTTAGAATTTTGAAAACTCAAAAAGTGAGCCGTAGCACGGAGGGCCCTTATATATGTGTAGCACTGTCCATATATATATATATATATATATATATATATATATAGAAGGGTTAAAATGCACCATTAATTTTGTGTTGATTGCTCCACATTCTTATTTTCGTTTCTAAAGTTCGAACAGTTGATCCAAAACACTTACCATCATCTTCGTATTAAAATGTACTTGGAGACCAAATTTTTATATTTTTTGGAACTTTTTTACTATTTTTTTAGATAGATACAAAATCACTGTTTTCAGAAGATTCTGGACCATCCAAAACAGTGATTTTGTACCTATCTAAAAAAATAGTAAAAAAATTTCAAAAATATAAAATTTGATCTCCAAGTACATTTTAATATAAAGATTATGTTGAGCGGTTCGAATCAATTGGTCGAACTTTTAAAACAGAAAAAAGACGTGAAGCATGATTGGCTATATATATATATATAGAGAGAGAGAGAGAGAGAGAGAGAGACTCTGGTGAGTTGTGAAGTAGAACAACGTTTTACTTCACGTCATATTTCATTTTGAAAATTCAAACAACCGATCCGAACCTCTCAACATGTTCTAAATATTAAAATGTGCTTGGAGACTAAATTTTACATTTTTTGAAATTTTTTTACTATTTATTAAGCCACTTTGAAAATCGCTGATCCACTGTGAACAGTAAAAAACAGTAAAAATTTCTGAACCACCGGATCAACGATTTTCAAAGTGGCTTAATAAATAGTAAAAAAAGTTTCAAAAAATGTAAAATTTGGTCTCCAAGCACATTTCAATATGGAGATCATGTTGAGCGGTTCGGATCGATTGTTTAGATTTTCAAAATGAAAATATGAGCGTAAAGTAAAAATGACCCCTTACTTCACAACTCACCATAGCCTAGCTCATATATATATATATATATATAGAGAGAGAGAGAGAGAGAGAGAGAGAGAGTTGGGCTACGGTACTTCGCGAAGTAAAGCGAGTGTTTTACTTCACACTCATATTTTGTGATTTCAAAGTTTAAAATGTCGATCCGAACCGTTCAAATTGATCTCCATATTAGATTGTGCTTGGAGACCAAATTTTACATTTTTTGGAAATTTTTTACTATTTCTTTAGAATTTTTCAAAATTGTTGTTTTTGATGGTCCAGGATTTTTTGAAAAACAGCGATTTTCAAAAATTCTAAAAAAATAGTAAACAATTCGCAAAAAAATTAAATTTGGTCTCCAAGGACAATTTAATATGGAGATCAACTTGAACGGTTCGGATCGACGTTTTGAAGTTTCAAATTAAAGATATAGACGTGAAGTAAAACACTCGTTTTACTTCGCGAAGTACCGTAGCCCAACTCTCTCTCTATATATATATATATATATATATATATATATACATGTGTAAAAAATTATGACATTTCAATTTTGTTTTGGTTGTCATCAAGAGCTTGTAAAAAAAGTACTAATGTGGATAATTTCTAAACGTTGATTTTTTAACTTATTGATTCACATAAAAATAAAATCGAAATGTGATAATTTTTTATGAGCACATAGAAAAATAATGTAGATCATATCCAATGGTTTTATTTTGACTTTTAAATTTGAGTTATTCAAGTTTTTAAAAATAAAAATATGGTGGAGACAACAAAAATGAAGACATTTGAACCGTCCTCGTATATGTATGTATGTAGGTATCTTTAAACCGTTTCCTTTCTTTTGACCAAAGCTTTATTACAATGCTAATTCCCAAGTAGAGTTTAGTTTCAAATCACATGTTGATGTCTTGAGCAAAGAAAGTCTCATATCGGAAAACATAAATGAGAGCACATTTTTACCATTTTATTGGTTGCCTTTGCCTGTCTCACTGTCTGCTGTCTGCTCGCCTGTTTCCATTTTATCTAATCATGAACTGCCACGTAGGCTCTTTCAACTCTCCCCTCTGCCTCTCTGCTGAGTCTGGATACCCTAAAGTAACCCAAATTTTATGTTTATATCAGAACCGTCCGATCAGAATTCGGATCAATCCGGACCAAGATAGAAAGCACGCAGGTGATATGAATTCCTCTCTGCTCCCATTCCTAATAAAAAAAGAAGTGGAGGGTTCAAATGCCTCCATTTTTCATGCCTCCACCATGCCTCCATTTTCAAAAACTTTAATAACTCAAAATTTAAAACTTAAAAGTCAAAATAAAACCGTTGGATATGATCTACATCATTTTATCTATGCACGTGTAAAAAATTATGACATTTGAATTTTATTTTGGTTGTCATCAAGAACTTGTGAAAAACGTACTAATGTGGATAATTTCTAGACGTTGATTTTTCAACTTATTGATTCACGTAAAAACAAAATCAAAATGTGATAATTTTTTATGAGCACATAAATAAAATAATATAGATCATATCCAAAGGTTTTATTTTGACTTTTAAGTTTTAAATTTTGAGTTATTAAAGTTTTTAAAAATGAAGGCACGGTGGAGGCATGAAAAATGGAGGCATTTGAACCCTCCTCGAAAAAGAATCTCCGTTTCTTTTGTCTTCTTCTCCCGTCTCTTTCCTCACTCCAATCAAATCCAAAACTAAAAACCAAAGTTGCCTTTCTATGGCAAAGCACCACCGCCACCTCATTAAGCTCCTTTTGTGCTCGATTCTCCCCGGCTTACTCCTTTTACTTTTACTTGTACTCTTCTTCCTCCTCTACCGTAAACACAAACACAATCGTAGAGAAAGGTCCATAGAAACCGCTGTATACAACACTAACACTGTGTACGACTCACCGGAGGAAACAGAGGATCTCATGACATTCTCTGCGGGCGAAGATCTGACGGCCAGCGATATATTGGAGGCACCAGGGGAGGTGATCGGAAGGTCCAGTTACGGCACGGTGTACCGGGCCTGTCTACGGCGGACCGGGTCCACAGTGCTGCTGAGGTTTGTGAGGCCAGCTTGCATTGGCTCAGCACAGGATATAGTGCCTTTGGTAAAAACACTCGCTTCAGTAACGCCGCATGCTAATCTGGTGCCGCTCAAGGCTCTGTATGTGGGTCCCAGAGGAGAGAAATTGTTTGTGCACCCGTTCTACGCTGCTGGTACGCTGGCTCAGTTCTTGAGAGGTTTGTCTTATTTATTTTTGGGATTTACATTGATTAACAGAAAATTAGGTCTGAACATGAATTTGCTCAGATCTTCGGTAGTGACTTTATATGATACTGATGAATTTTGTTTGATGTACGTAATGTGATATAGATCAATCTCATATGATGAAATTATGAGAACTCTTTTTACTGGTAGAATATAAAATACTTAATGAAATAATGCTATTTCTTTCTGTTGATATTCATTGTGAACAAAATTGTGCAAAAAAAACTGTAAATCTAATGTAGTCAGTTGATAGCTTAAGACCCGCCTTCAATTTTGTCCTGCTTATTGCTTGATTTATTTATTTAGTTATTGAAAATTTAGATATAATTATTGTTATTTTTAATTGAATTTAATTCCATCATGTGTAGATGGAGTGGTTGAATCTCAAAGATGGGAGATCACATGCAAGCTATCTCTTGGAATAACCCAAGGATTAAACCACCTACACACTGGGACTGGGTGCAGCAAACCAATAATTCATGGAAACATCAAAACAAACAATATACTACTAGATGAAAATCTCGAGCCTCGCTTATCGGATTTCGGACTTCATCTCCTTTTAAGCCCGACTTCCGGTCAAGAAATGCTAGAAGCCTCCGCATTGCAAGGCTACAAAGCGCCAGAGCTAATAAAAATGAAAGATGCAACCAAAGAGACTGATATATATTCTTTAGGTGTTGTTTTACTTGAATTGCTCACTCAAAGGGACCCAATTAAAATCCTTTCTTTGTTGCATTCCAAAGATTTGGTTTTTGAGAGAGAGATAAGTGAGGTGTTTAAAGGGTGTGGCAATGGGGAAGGATTGTTAAAGTTTTTCCGATTGGCCATGGATTGTTGCGCGCCAGTACCGGGTTTGAGGCCGGATGTCAAGAGTATTTTGAGTAGGCTTGAGGAAATTCGCCGGTGATAATTTGATATTTTTGGGTTGAATCTGTAAAAAATTCTTCATATATGTAAAATAAAATTTAGCCAACAGCACGCTCGCATGCCCGATTTCACCGGTCCCCAACTTTTGCCACTCAAGATACAAAACAGGGAGATGTCAATTTAAATATTTTATGGATCATTAACATCTCTAAATTAAAACCAATGCTATTTATAAAAATAGTGTTTGGCTGTAAAAAAACATCAATTTCGTAGTTCCCTCCAGCTTATATTTGTACTAAAAATGTAATAAGATCGTTACATTTGAAATGAATATGCACTTTTGTATCGCCGGCCCCACAGCCACAGGCTTTCAGTTTGGTGCATAGTGTGCTTTTAGGAAAATTTAAGGAAATATTTGTGAGACCGACGGAGCTCAAATTTGGAAATTAAGGGGATCTTTTAATTTTTACAAAAAAAGTTAGGAGGCAAAAAGGTGTAAATTGTTTGTTAGGATCATAATTTATAATTCATAATTGTGAGACAGTGTGACATCCCTCGTGAGGCGAGGTTGGCTTTATGATTTGATAAGAGTTGGATCAAGACAAACAAATAATTAAATAATTAATTATTTGTTTGTGGCCCATGTGGTAGTTAAGGTTTGTCATTTTTTAAATTGCTTCGTGTAAATGAAACTAAAAGAACACTTTTAATTAATATCTTTATTCAAAATATCATACAGTAATATATATAAGTACAAGAAATCTCTCATTAGCAGTTGCAAAATTTTCTAATTTTTGTACGTATCATATTGTTATTGTTAGCCTTTCTAATAAAATGAAATTACACCTACATTTAATATCTATCTTAGTCCTTTCAATTTCAATTTTCTAGTTCCGTCCTAACTAGAACTTGAAAGAGTATTTTTACTCTATCCAAAAATATAATTAATTATTTCTATATAAATCAAATCATATGAGGGATATATGCTCTTGCTGAGTCTTGCTAACTTCACCAAAACTAAAACTAGCTTTTTTATGCATTTATTATGGAAATCGACTAGTCGATAGGCAAAGCAGACCAGCCAAATAATTAAGTGCCATTTTGACATTAATTAGTTGACTAATTAATTAATTAATTAATTAATTTTGTCTTTATCATATCCTAATGTTTGATAGGTTTTGATCAACTAACTTGAGGCAACGACCCAAAATAAATAATTTAATTTACTACGTTTGGAATATTACGCAACTCCAGAAAGGCATGGCAAGTTATATGGGTATGTTCGGTTGGATTGAAAATAGGTTATTTTTTGAGTTATGCTATTCAGAATAGCCTATTTGGTATTTGGTTGGGTTAGAATAACTAGAATAGTGAATTCAAACTTTTTGTCTTATTATATTAGACTATTCCTAAGAATTTTGAAATTTAGCTATTCTAATAAGATAAACAATAGCTATTCTTGATTTAACTATTCTAATTATTCTTGTTTTATAACCAAACATACCCATATTTGATCCCATATTTGATGGAATCAATTGAACTACTTAATTGCAGAACCTATTTGACAATGTGGAAGCACAACATATATATAATATTATTTTATATAACCACTGCCCACTGGTGTTGACCTAGAATTATATATAGTATTCTGGGTCGGTTCAAAGTTCAAACTGAACTAAAATTAGTCCCAATTAATATGCATCTCATTTACAATCTTTCTTCCGTATTATTTGTTAATATTTTAACTATCCATCCATATAGCTTTTATTTTATAAAAAAATAACTTCTCTTCCATAGAAGAGAAGTATAATAATTCAGCATATATATTTTCTTCGACTTTAACCTCGGTAAAGGTGTAGTTACAATCGTCCAGAATAGCAAATTAAAGTATCCCATAAATTAATAATCTCTAGCTAGTCTACTACTATTCTATTCTCTATATATATATGAATATAACAGCATAATCTGTCCTGTCATGCTGCAGTGGGTAGCTAGCAAGAGTACACTTGAAGCTATTCTGTTTGTATCTCTGTTAGATTAATTGTAATATCGGATAGTAAGATATCAACCTCCCATAAAAGAATAAAATTAAACAATGCCAGTTCAATCCGATCTGTAGCCAATACTAGCCATCCATACTTCCAAACATTAATTTATGAAAATCACATGTATATGTTTGATGAGGAAGGTTCAAATGCCTTCATTTTTCATGCCTCCACCATGCCTCCATATTTTAAAACTTTAATAACTCAAAATTTAAAACTTAAAAATCAAAATAAAACCGTTGGATATGATCTAAATCATTTTATCTATGCACGTGTAAAAAATTATGACATTTCAATTTTATTTTAGTTGTCATCAAGAGCTTGTAAAAAACGTACTAATGTGGATAATTTCTAGATGTTGATTTTTCAACTTATTGATTCACATAAAAACAAAATCAAAATGTGATAATTTTTTATGAGCACATAGATAAAATGATGTAGATCATATCCAACGTTTTATTTTGACTTTTAAGTTTTAAATTTTGAGTTATTAAAGTTTTTAAAAATAGAGGCATGATGGAGGCATGAAAAATGGAGGCATTTGAACCCTCCTCTTTATGAAAATCACATGTATATGTTTGATAGTGCTGTTTAAACCACAAAATTAATTAGTTGGAAACTAGCTTTGTTTAAACCAAAAAAATGTTTTTCGCTTCAGAGGTCATAAATTTTGAAATCTAGATGAACTTTTTTGTAATATTAAATAAATATTAAGTGACTTGACTTTCAGCTTTTACTAATAAAATGACAAAAATTAACTAAACCGATCCGACGGACTATTGTAAATCAAAGAGCAAATTACACCCAAGCAAACATATTTTGTGTTTTTAACATGATTTTTACACGGATGGGAGTTGGTTGAAATTTTGATTATCTTCGTTAAATGACGTGTTATTTTTAGACTTTAATAATGAGTCTTAATCTATATTGTACATATATATCATGTATATAACAGACGAGATTTTATTCATATTGTGTTGTTTATTAATTTTGTATTTTTTAATTTTTTTTTTTAAATTTTAACAATATGAAATGGATAATACTCAAATTATTTTGTATATACATAAATGGGTTATGGTGAGTTATGAAGTAAGGATCTTGCTTAATTTACTGCATGCTCATATCTCTATTTTCAAAGACCAAACAGTTGATCCGAACTGCTCAACATGATATTCATATTGAAATGTGCTTGGAGACCAAATTTTATATTTTTTGAAAATTGTTTACTATATTTTTAGATAGATAGAAAACTGTTGTTTTTGAATGGATTCTGGACTATAAAAAACAATGATTTTGAAATATTCTAAAAAAATAGTAAATAATTTTCAAAAAATGTAAAATTTGATCTCCTAGCACATTTCAATATGGAGATTATGTTGAGCAGTTCGGATTATCACTTTGATATTTATGGTTGCTTTATAGATTCTTTATTTGGTGCTGTGTATCAAGCCGTGTAGGCTTCAGTGTCATAAAAAGAATGCTTTTGTTCCAGAATATTCTGGTAAGGAACCAGACTCAAATGGTACCTAGGTGGGTGTCATTAAAATTTGACTGTTTTCAGGGTTGGAACCTCTGACATTGTTCAATGAACTAATAAAATGTTCGTTTGGGCAAACAAATTAATGCATCCAACACTGCGATGATTTATAAAACTTGTAACAAGGTGCATTAATTCCCTTCACTGGTGGAAAAACGCACATCAGGGTCGGTTAAAAACGCACATCAGGAACGGACTACAGGGCGACACTGATCCAGCAGTTACAGATAGTTGGACTAATCAGTGTCGGCTCAATAACCGATACTAATACTCCTCAATCAGTGTCGGCTCAATAGCCGTTACTAATTGTACTAATCAGTAACGGTTCTTTATTAATAGGCGATACAAATTGTACTAATCAGTAACGGTTCTTTATAAATAGGCGTTACAAATTGTACTAATCAGTAACTGTTATTATTAAAAGGTGATACAAATCGTACTAATCAGTAACGGTTCTTTATTAATAGGCGATACAAATTGTACTAATCAGTAACGGTTCTTTATAAATAGGCGATACAAATTGTACTAATCAGTGACTGTTATTATTAAAAGGCGATACAAATTGTACTAATCAGTAACGGTTCTTTATAAATAGGCGATACAAATTGTACTAATCAGTAACGGTTCTTTATAAATAGGCGATACAAATTGTACTAATCAGTGACTGTTATTATTAAAAGGTGATACAAATTGTACTAAATCAGTAACGGTTCTTTATTAATAGGTGATACAAATTGTGCTATTCAGTAACGGTTATTATTAAAAGGTGATACAAATTGATCTAAATCAGTAACAGTTCTTATTCAAAGGCGATACAAATTGTACTAAATCAGTAACGGTTAATGAAGAAAGGCGATACAAATTGTGTGAATTAATTTTACAAAATATTTTTTATATTTTGGCCGGCTACCATATTTTTGCCGGCCTATATGCGAGGCATAAATTATAACACCAGAAAGCAGAAAATTGTTGGCCTATATTTGGCCAGCTACCATATTTTCACATTAGACATAAATTAAAACGAGAAAGCATTAGGAAATAAAAATTATTATAAATCAACATACTGGGTTTATTATCAACATATTAAATTATTACAAACCAGAAATTACAGTTTGACATCCTAAATTAAAACATGTTCACACCCTAAATTTTTTACAAAAAACACATACTAAATTGATTTACTTTTTTCATCTAATACTTCCTTCAAGAAAAATTTACCCCACACTGTGCGAATGTTGTCGATGCTTGTTGCGTTATAACTAACGGGGAAATCCTGCATTTTTTAGAGCATATAAGAGCACGATTAATTGCATATTTTTGAAGCAACTATGCATACCTTTGGAAAGAAAATATGTATATATATATACCTTCAAGTTTGGAAAAATATCGAGGAAACGATTTATTATGTCATGCACGAACAACATGACATAATATCCACATTCCCAACCATCGCGTTGTTGTGGGCACTATATTAAACAACAAGATATATAGTTTATTTGGATAGACAAATATATAGTTAGAAAATTAAAAAACAGCATACTTTAAAAACAACATATATCACATTGATTGGATTTTCAGCACCATTTTCAGCACCATTGTTAGCAAACTGACCAGAAATAGGGCACTTCCACAGATAGGGCACCATTGTCAGCAAACTGCATATATCACTGTGATCAAACCATTTAATGATTTTCAGCACCATTTTCAGCAACATTGTCAGCAAACTGCATATATCACTGTGGAAGTGCCCTCAAATACTTGTTTATAAGATTAACAAGAAACCATGTGATCAAAACCGAAAAAGTATGAACTCCATGCCATACCTAAACCTAAACTAATAGGATATTTTTAGGGGAGTGCTATACTAAGGGCAACTATTATGTTTTTGAGAGCTGAGAGACTAAATACCCAATTTACCCAATTTTTTAGGGGAGTGCTATACTAAGGGCAACTATTATATCTTTCCTTCTGTGAATTCTATATTTCTATATCCCAAATATTGTCTCATAGATATATAGTTATTCTCCCAGTTATTCTCTCATAGTTTGCAGCTACATTAATTTATCAAAATTAGGATATTAAAAAGGGCATAGTAGAGATCTTTTTCTAGGAGATACAAAGAGTGGTTACAAGTCTGAAGTTAGTGCTTGAAAAAAATGACACACTAAAAAATGTTCATAATAACTTAATAAGATAAGAGAAGGCAGGAGAGAAGGAAAAGAGGATTAGGTGACAAGGTGATATCAGGAAAGATATAAAGGCCTAGATATATATTTTAATTTAATTATTTAAAGGACCAGAAAAGATAAAATAATTCAGGATGCATGATTCATGAATTGATCAAATCCTTACGGAAGTTGATTTAACAGAACGTACTTGAATCAAATTATATATATATACTTGAAAAAGATAGAAACTAGAAAGGGAACATGCATGTAGTTCAAAACTTCAAATTCATAGCATTTGAGATTTCCAAATTTGATTGTGTTTTTTTCCAACCTAAAATGATTAAAAGCGTTCCATGAAGGGGTCGTTATCGGATGAGGATAGAAATAAATGGAAACAAAAATAGAGAGATGCCTAATGACTAATGAATCTTTTGAAATATACATACAGGTCGATAAAAGCATTTTAGATGGCTTTGTGCTCTTTACATTTCAGTTCATCATTTTTTGTTACCAACAAGCACTAGTAAGGAAAATTTGAAGGTTTGGCTTGAGTCCCTCAGGAGACAACCAAACTTTAGCTTCAAAGGTAAAGTTCCTCTTTAAATTTAGATTAAGGTAAATTTCCTCTTTAAATTTTTCGGCCACTGTTATTAACCATACAAAAAAAGATAATCAAAAGTTATAATATGAATGAGCTAACAATTCACCTATGCTACGGGATTATTTTCCTAAACTATGATTGCTCTTAACAACTCAGAACAAAGAGTTAGTAGTGATACTCCGGAAAAATATTAAACCTTTTAAGCAGAAGAGGGGATGAGGTCGTGAAAAATATTAACAATGATTGATTGGCTATTTGGAGCTCATTAGGGTTACAAGATTAAAATCAGAGCTAATATACAAGATAACTGTTGACTATGACAGGATATACAAGATTCATTGACTCAATATGATTCAATTAAAATCAATTAAAATCAACAAATGCTTGTTCATTTCAAGGTGACAAAGAGTGACGACAACCTCCTTTTGCAAATCATCCAACGTATCAGGATCAGTTACTTTACAACAAATGGCGTTAAAGAAAAAACAGAGCTTAGTGATGGTCTGCCTAACACACGGTGGCAATATACCTCGAATTGCAACAGGTAAAAGCTGTGTCATTAAAACATGACAGTCGTGGGACTTCATACCTGTCAATTTTAAATCTTCCAGTGAAACTAGGTTTTTAAAATTTGAAGAATATCCAGATGGAACTTTGACACCATGAAGGCATTCACATAAACTTTTTTTTTCAATTTTCGACAACGTATGCATGGCGGGTTTTAGATATGTGCAAATTTTACCATTTGAATTTTTCTTCTCGACTGGTTGTAGTTCCGGTCGTATGTTCATTATTTGCATGTCTTTCCGAACATTGATACCGTCCTTAGTCTTTCCCGGAATATTCAACAATGTTCCAACCAAGCTATCGCAGACGTTTTTCACCACATGCATCACATCGAGACAGTGTCGAACCTCTAAGTGCTCCCAGTATGGCAAATCCCAAAATATTGATCTCTTATTCCAACAAATTTTCGGAGCCCCTTTTTTTCTCCCCTTCTTTTTCTTATATTTCCCCAATTCGACCTTGATATCCCTCACTCGCGAATAAACTTCTTGACCGGTCAATGGATAACGCACTTTGTTATTCTCGGTCTTTCCATTGAATGATTTCTTTCTCTTTCGGTGTGCGTGATTGACAGGAAGAAACCTACGATGACCCATGTACACTTTTTTAGAGCAATTAGGTAACCACATATCGACTGTATCGTCTTGACAAATAGGGCACGCTTTTTCTCCTTTAACACTATAACCCGACAAATTACCATACGCCGGAAAATCATTAATGGTGCAGAATATCATAGCCCGTAAAGTGAAATTCTCCTTGTTATATGCATCAAACAACTGCACTCCTGGACACCATAATTTTTTTAAGTCCTCTATTAATGGCGCTAAGTACACATCTATGTCATTTCCGGGTTGTTTGGGTCCTGATATCAGTAATGTCATCATGATGTACTTGCGTTTCATACATAACCAAGGCGGAAGATTATAAATGCACAATATAACCGGCCAACTGCTGTGTTTACTGCTCATGCTACTGTGTGGATTCATTCCATCTGTACTCAACCCAAGCTTTAGGTTTCTGAAATCACCGCCAAAATCAGGAAACTTTCTGTCAATATTCCTCCACTCAGGAGAATCAGCGGGGTGCCGTAATTTTCCATCTTTTTTCCGGTCTTCGGCATGCCAACGCAATAATTTCGCATCTTTAGCATTTGCAAACAAACGTTTGAATCTTGGTATCACGGGGAGGTACCACAACACTTTTGCCGGAGGCCCTTCTTTCAATTTAGAATCACCACTGTTATCGTTGGTTACCTTCTTTCTTATGTAACGTGGTGCACCACATTTTGGACAATCGTGAAAATCTGCATACTCATTTCGGTATAAAATAAAATCATTTGGGCACGCATGTATTTTTTGAACTTCTAAATCCACTGGACACAACATTTTCTTCGCTTCATAAAAATTACATGGTATCTCGTTTCCATCAGGTAGAATTTCTCTTAATACTCCTAATAATTCAGTAAAACTTTTATCAGTCCAACCATTAGATGCTTTTAGGTTATACAATTTTAATACACCTTCCAATTTTGTAAATTTACAACCGGGATACAAATTTATTTTAGAATCTTCGTACAAATTTTCAAATACACAATATTGCTTATCAGTACCAAAATCCTCTTCTAAATCACGTAACATTTGATCAAAATTAACACCTTCATTTACCACCAGATCATCATTTTCATCGCCTTGCACATCACTTCCGCTATTGTAATTATGATCTTCCTGATCATGCCCAGTACCAGTATCTATGCCGGTTTCCAAACTCTCGCCATGCCATATCCAATGGGTATAATGTTCCTTGAACCCACGACGGATTAAATGATTTCTCACTTGGAGGGGGTTTGAAAATTTCTTGATATTGTTACAATCCTGACATGGACACGACATCACCCCATTCTCATTGTTCGCCATGTCTTCCATAGCAACTTTCATAAATTCATCAACACCTGCCAAATATTCATCTGAAACACGCGAGGTTCCATACATCCAACTGCGGTCCATCTGCAATTATAAGACAACTCAATTAAGTACACGCTTATGGTCAAATGTTTAATTTAGGGCTTACACGGGGCCGGTTTACAATCCTATCCCACTCTTTGAATACTTTGTCTCCGTAGTGAGCACATATTAGTCGTGTTTTAGTATTTAAGAAAATTTCGGCAGCATTTCCCCTTAATTCCCCAGGTATCCGGGGAACTAATAAGAGAAAATGCTGTCGAAATTCTCTTAAATACTAAAACACGACTAATATGTGCTCACATCCTAATTGAGACAAAGTATTCAAAGAGCAGTCCCAAACCGGGGACTATTCAAAATTAACCCCTATTGGATTAATTTTGAACGGGTATCATGACCTAAAGGCATAAATAATTCGGTTGTGGCTCATAGACAATACTCTAGCTAGCTAGATACCTACCAACCGTAGATACATTTAATTAACTACATACATTTATCATAATACACATCCAAGCATAAAATTAAACACGAGTTTTTATATTATATATACTTACAATTTTTTGGAATCGATTACGCACGGATCAAGTGATCTGAAGAGATTGTAGCACCAAATCCCTCAATTATAGCCAATCTACAAAACCAGATTTTTGTTTTTTTCATATAAGTTCAAGCTAAGTAATTTCCAAGCATGACATATAGCAATTGCATGAAACCATGCATTTGTGTGTCTAATAAGATGAAATAGCAAAAGAGTATAAGAAATTTGGATGAAACCATGCAATTGATGGTGTACCAACAAATAAGTTTCAACACCGTACCGGTGCCAATCCAAAATGCATGCATTTCTTTTCTTGGGTTTATGCTAGAATGAATAATTTGGAACCAAATTTTCCCCATGAAGTAGGTATTTATGTAAAATTTTAGAAAATTATACATTATGATAACTTTCTAAGTATTTCGATTAATTATATACAAATAAAAACAGCCACTGAATTGCTATATGCTCAAAAATGTCAAAAAAGAAATAATCATGCATACATCAGTGTGCAACAACTTTCCACTTCCATAGCATTAACAAAGGAAGGCAATCAAGATACCATTTCCATGTTTAACAAATGACTAACTCTCCTTCCAACCAGTACATTAAATTTCAAGATGAAACAAAAATCTTCTTTGTTTCATTCTCAGTTTACTTACATTTGCACAAAAAGGTGCTTCTTAAGTAGCAGTATTGTCAACTAGACAAACTGTACCTTCTAGCACAAATCTAAAAGGTTGGATGTCATCTGCAAAATGTCTCAGAAAAGGTCTATGTTGAAAAGGAAGCATTCCTTGGTGTTAATTGCTAGGTAGCGGGTACAATTTGCAAAAGGTCTAAAATGAATTAAAATTGAATACAAATGACAGAAGCATCTCATTTATCTGCCACATTAACAATAAAAAAATAAGAAAAAAAGAGGATGTTTTATTTTTGCTAGGAAGCATCTCATTTATAGAGGATGTTTTATTTTTGCACAATATATTCTCCATTTTGATAATATTATAGTTACTCAAAATTGATAAAATGCACAAAAAATAAGAAAAAAAGAAATTAATAACTTACAAGTAATAACCTTCATCAGGCTTGATGCTGATTTCAAAACTCATCAAATCATCTTTCCCATTCGGTAGATTTAACTCACTAATATCTGCACCAATTTTCAAAAACATACAATCTTAAAACAATAAACTTTTGTTTTAAGAGAACTGCGGCAGAGAAATTTAAAAACCTAGATTTCATTCGCGTCAGCCAAACCCAGTATTCGCTCAAGATATATCATTTGGAGAGGGAGAGTTATTAGGATCGGTTATTAAAATAACAGTTCCTAATTACCTATCAGTAACGCCTGTTAAAAAAAACCGATACAAATACTACTAATCAGGAACGCATTTAAACAGGCGATACAAATACTACTAATCAGTAACGCCTGTTAAAAACAAGCGATACAAATACTACTAATCAGGAACGCACCTAAAACAAGCGATACAAATACTACTAATCAGTAACGCCTGTTAAAAACAAGCGATACAAATACTACTAATCAGAAACGCATTTAAACAAGCGATACAAATACTACTAATCAGTAACGCCTGTTAAAAACAAGCGATACAAATACTACTAATCAGGAACGCACCTACAACAGGCGATACAAATACTACTAATCAGTAACGCCTGTTAAAAAAAGCGATACAAATACAACTAATCAGGAACGCACCTAAAACAAGCGATACAAATACTACTAATCAGTAACGCCTGTTAAAAACATGCGATACAAATACAACTAATCAGGAACGCACCTAAAACAAGCGATACAAATACTACTAATCAGTAACGCCTGTTAAAAGAAAGCGATACAAATACTACTAATCAAGGTCGGGTCCGTATTGTGCCCGTTACTGATCTATATCCGTATCGGTTAGAACATAAATCCGACACTGATGGGGCGACACTAATTGTACTTTTTCCACTAGTGCTTCTTATCTATTGTAGAACTTGCTTAGTTTTGTGCATTTACAATTGTATATACAATTCGTAATATTAACCGAGACCTTTTGCATGTTTTCTGTGTCAATTTTCAGATAATCAAAGACAGAGATAACACCACACTCCCTCAAACCTCTTTCCCTTTCTTTAATATCATCAATCTCTTTTCTGTTACAAAAAAACTACTTGACCTCTGTGCCTCTATTTATCTACTTTATAGAGCAGCACAACTATATTCAATAGAAAAGGAAATACATCAATTTGAGAAGAAATAAATCACCAGATAAGCTAACTATGGAAACCACTATAATACCATCCGAATTTGCCTATACAGAATATATCACCTAACCTTATATTAACCAAATATTCTTCTATTGATTTCTTTCTTCATCTCTCTCCGGATTAGATGTGAAACTTGATGTACGTATTAGCTTGAAACTTCAACATCCTCCTTCAAGCTCATACATAGATGTCTGTCGTTCCCAATTTAGAAAGAGCTTCATTGAATGCCTTGCTACTGCTTTTGTGAGTATATCTGCCAGCTATTCGTGTGATCTTACGAATGGTATTGAGATGATCCTCGAGTCCAATTTCTCCTTGATGAAATGCCTATCAACCTCAATATGCTTTGTCCTGTCATACTGCACTGGGTTATAAGATATATCTATAGCAGCTTTATTATCACAAAAAAGTTTTATTTCGGTACTAGGTTCGAAACCCAGTTCTGTTAACAGTTTTCTTAAGCACGTGCCTGTTGGTTTGCCTCTAACCTGAGTATTAGAACAGGCAGTCTAGATCAGACCTTCAAAGAGACCATCCAGTACCTGATTGGCCATGAATGAAGAACAGTGGTCTCAGTTCGTTAATGGATGGTGGGCGATATGGAGGTGCCGGAATCAGGCGACATATGGTGGATCGAAACCTGTTCATACAGACTTTCAGCGGTTCTACTCTAATACTTCGCAGGAGACTGAACTGATGACTATTGCAGCAAAGGGGGCGGTACCGGGCTCTATACAGGACAGGCGGGGCATTACTGGTACAGTCAGTACTGGTAACCGAATCCCATGCTACATAGATGGGTCCTGGACAGCAGACTGGAAGGGACGAATTGGGGTCGTTCTATACAACAAGGAGGATCTTTTGATATATGTCATGGAGGCGGTCCGGGCTTGCTGTCCCCTACAGGCAGAGGCTGCTGCACTCATGAGGGCGGTAAAGTTGGTTCAATCAATGGGATTTCAAGAGTGCAAGTTCTATACTGACAGTCAATGCCTAATGGAGGCAGTATCCCAAAGTCAACCACCATTGGAGACGGATTGGAGGGCCCTTTTGGAAGTCTTTGAAATTTGGAAAATCTTCAGACTCTCAACTGGTTTCACCTGTGAGAAAGTGGTCAGAAGCCAAAACTGTTTGGCTGACACGGGTCATACTCTCCCCTTGTTTAGATAGTAATATGAAGTTTTTCTGTGCTGTGCTGTTATATTTATACTTGTAAGGCAGCTCTGGCTTTTCTTAGGCAGAGTTTACAATGCATTCCGAATGCACTATGAATAAAATGTCTGGGCCTACTGGCAGTTATCCGCAAAAAGCATGATTATACGATGGAGATTGGTGTTAAATGAAGAGAGCCATTAAATGTAGCAGTTGAATAAGGTGTCCATAATGTAGCCGCGAGGTTCAGGTAATTGTATTTGTTTTCATTATAGTATAGCATTTATTTGACAATTTCTTTATTCTGGATTCTTAATATGTTTCATTTTACATAAATATAGTTTTAAATTTAGGAAAAATGTGTATTATACAAATATTATAGAAATACACCGAGGGTTAAATGCTTGAATGCAGAGAGTTGAAACTTCTGAATATCACGGAGCGTCGTTTCATCTCCCATTTCTCTCTCTTCTTTCTCAATTATCTCGTCGTCTCTTTTAATCTATCACCATATTTCACTCTATTCTTACTGGCTACTGTGATTCAATATAATTTTTCTCAATGTAGCCTCAGGGAAAATGTATCAGCTGGGGTTCTACTGACAACAAACAAGGAAAGAGAATAATGTTCTACTAATAATGGATTCTCCCCACTGTACCTAACTGTACTGGTTGGTTCTACTCTCTCTGTAAAATAAAAAAATTGAAAAATTTAGTCTCCAAGCATATTGTAATATGGAGACCATGTTGAACGGTTCGGATCATCTGTTTAAATTTTGAAATTGCAAAAATGACTTATCAACATATGGTGTCAAGATATGTCACTATAAAATTATGTTATTGGATCGCTCATCAATATATATATCATATTAAGAATTTCTTTTGAACTGAAATATCTATTATAAAATTGACAAGGACTTTAGCGAAAAATTGATATCTCCTTGACATTTAAATGATAACGAACACGTACTAGACGTTACTTTTGTTAACGTCCACTCACAAAACAAATTAAGCTGTATAGATAATAGAAGCCCGCAACTCAATGAAATCATTCCTCAATTTTAATATTTAACTACTCTACATTCCGACGTTATATGATTTTTTTTTTTTGCCGGTTCCTATTCTCAGCTGATATTTTCCTATTATTTATATGCCAAAAATATTTTACAAACACAACCACACTAGATCAAAATTATGATTCTTTTTAATATTTTCAAGAGTAAATTGCACAAATAGTCAAGAGAGTGGGGTTAAACTTCGAAAACTTTACATATTGGTTTTTGATATTGGTTTTTTATGAAATTTTAGGGGCACTCTTCTATATCAGTTGATGACACTCTAAAGGTTGTAGCATGTAGGTAATTAAACATTACAATTCTTTCTATAAAATGTTAAACTTTGAAAATTGTGAAACTAAAATGTGTTATGTATGTGGGCTCTGTTCAGCCCGGAGAAAAATTATTTCTGAGAAGTCAATTGCATGAAAATTTTTTTACCGACGGCCCAGATTAGTTAAGTTACCCATTAAGATGTACGATCCAGATTAGTCTGTTTTTACGCCCTTTCAGTGGGTTTGTCTTTCATATATACATTAAAATCTCTGTGTAATGAGTTGTAATTGACTTTGAGATATAGTGGATTTTGTTTTGGCGAGCGGCCGTGGGTTTTCTTCCCCTAGAGGGTTTCCCACGTAAAATCTGTGTGTTCTGATTTTGATTCTTTCTCAATTTTCTTTCTTTCCTTGTTGTGTGATTGCTCTCTGGTACTCATCTCCTCTCAACAAAATGAATAAAACTTGTTTTGCATATTGCATAGGCACCAACATAAGAGATTGGCAGCACTAGAGATGGAACTGGCCCATGCAAAGCATGCCGGGTACATTAGTAAATACTCATCACATTCAAATGGGACCCGCAATGGGAAAAGGTTACTGGCTGTGACAGGAATAATGACTGGCTTTGGAAAAATTACAGGGATGCTGTTCGCAAATCCTGTCTTCCTTCTGGTACTCTCTCTCTCTCTCTCTCTCTCTCTCTCTCACACACACACACACAAACAAGAAAAGAAAAAAAAAAAAAAGTTATACGTAACAGTACATTATTTAAATGAGGAACTTGAAGAATCCACTTACTGGCTGTGATAGTTAGTCTTTGCATATGCTAGTTTCCTCAAATAAATTTCATTTGATTGCAATCTATTTAATCAAACTTGATAGTGAATCGATAGTGTTATTTTGATATTTATTTTTTCGAAACGTACTTTTCTCATTTTTATTTGAGCAGGAGCTACACTAAAGAAACTTGAACAAGAGAAAGGCATTTTGGTGCGGTTTGTGATTGGAAGAAGGTACATTTCTTCTTCTCTTTATCTGTATAGTTTCTTCATAGTGAAAATTTCTCATATGACTTTCATGACTGATTTCTAGTCTAATGTCAGTGAAAATAAAAGGGATAATTTTGACCGAGCAATTGATGATGAGAATAGGAAAACCAATGACTTCTTAATTCTAGTGAGTTCTCTTTTCTTTTCTCTATTTTTGGTTCCGTGAAATAGAACAAAAGAGTAAATTGCACAATTGGTCCTTATAAGTATCACCGTGTTCTTATTTTTTTCAGTGAACTGTCTAAAATTGTCAACATTTACCGAATTGGCCCTTCTATTATTTATTAACACTCTTTAAATATGGATGCGAAAATCCACTGGTTTTGACAAGGATTTCCAATTTTCTATCCACTGGTTTGGAATTGGGTTTTGTCCAAAGGGCTTTGGACACATTGTATCCAAAGGAGGGCTTAAACCATCCAATTTGCATCAAGCTTCGTGCAAACAGATTTCAAACTTAATAGCTTTAAACAGTTCCGTGAATCTAAACTATGTGAAAGGATTAATGACAAATGACAAATGAAAATTCTTTCTCTTTCTGATTGTTTTTTCTTTTTCTTCTTTTTTTTTTTTGTGTTGGGGGGTTACTTTAGGAAAACCATGTGGAAGGATCTGAGGAGAAACGACAAAACAATTTTTAGGCCTTGCGGCAGATACATTTGATGCTGAATTTGATGCTAGGATTAATGACGACGTTTATTGTTGATCAGCACCAAATTAAGGCCCAAGCTCAATTCGGCAAAATCAAGATTAATCTAGAAATATGTATAATAGAGAGTAATTTAGAAAATACCAAACCAACTAGAATTAATTTGTAGAATCTAAAGTATTCTATTAGCTAGTATAAATAGAGACTCTTAGTCTTCATTTTGTATTAAGCAAATCAAGCAATTTCTCTTCTAGTTTAGAGCGAGTAGTGAGTGTGAAATAGTTGTGTAGAAGATATACATTGTAGTACTCATCTCTTAGTGTTAGAAATAAATTTAATATTCAACATTTATGTTAATGTCGATGAGTAGATTCAATCTATGATTTTGTGTCAGCAAAAATATTATAATGGAAAAAAGAGATGAATATTTATTTATTCTGTAGATGTACTAGGAGGAATGCTATCAACGCATTGGGATAAGCCGCGTGTATATATGGGGTGTATGAAATCTGGCGAAGTTTTCTCGTAATCGTGAGTTATTTATAATTTAACAAAACTTGGTATTTGTGTTTTATAGTATTAGTATACTAACAAACATTTTTTTTATTTAAAACAAAAATAGGAGCCACAAGTGGTACGAGCAGTTCTTCATATATTTGGTTTTCTTCAATAAGTTAGATATATTTTATTTTATTTATTTGTATATTCATATACTTGGATATCTTTATAGGTACTTTCGGCATGCATCTGGTGAAATGGTGGTTATATCTCGAGCCGTAGCACAGTTTATTTCTATAAATAGGTAGGAATAGAAAATTTCATATGATACCCTCTGGTTTATTGAAAGCACAAAGAAACCCTCAGTTTTGTGATGTGATAATTTTTCTTGGGTTTTCATAAAAAGGTTAATTCTTCGGACTTATGCGCATGATGATCTCAGCGTCGGGTCATGGATGATATGCGCATGATTTCTCTCCCATTTCTTTTTATTTTTTTTATTTTATCCGCTATGTGTTGATTTGATTTTTCAAAATTCAAATTTCCTGTAGGAGCTGTGTGTTCGGCATTGTGACAGGGCCTTAAGGAAGTTTTTGAGTTGAAAATTGGTATAGAAGTTTTTGAGTTGTGTTGGTGGCATATTTGAATGCCTTGTGAATTTGAAAGATGCTCAAACAACTCAGTAGCTGCCTCCGAAAAAGCTAACAAGTGCCGGTTTTTTGTTATTCATCGACTTGTATAAATGGATAGCTTGATTCTTTGTTTAGCTGATAGTTTTATGAGACTAATTGATTGTTCTTACTAAACTATTTCTTCCTCTCTTATATTATTTGCCCTTTAAGAATTAACTGTTTGAACTTTGAAAGGCAAGGACTTGATGTCGAAAATGCTCTGAAAACAAATAAATAAAGAAGGTAAAAGCTACTCACGTACGCGTTTTAAACAGATCTTTCGACAGTCGACAAATCTGGATTAGTTTTGAAAATACTTTCACTTCTCTCCAATTAGAAAGTGCATGTTTGGCTTGCAGCAGACAGTAAAAAAACAATTAAGCATAAAAGAGAGATACAGAGATATTTTGTGTTGTGTCATCCATGTTGTTATTTGGCAATTCCTGGCCTTAATTTTGACTTAATTGATGATTAAGCGTCATTCTTCTGTTAAATTATCAATTCAAAAGGCCAATTTAATCACCCATTTGTCCGGAAGTGATACTACTGGCACCAATTGTTACTGATTTTCTGACTTGTTTCCGTTCCCCGAATTAATTATTTTCAAAACAGAATGTGAGAGATTATACCAAGGAAGAAGTGTCCAAGCATAATACCAGAAAAGATTGCTGGATCATAGTCAAATATAAGGTTTCACACATTTGCCCTTCTTTCGTTATCATGTTACTATAAAAGATATGCAAATTTTCTCATATGCCCCATAAAAAAATACCATTCTTTTTAATCTAGGAGTAACTTAGTAATTTTGATTTGTATTAATGTAGGTATATGATGTGACACCATATGTAGAGGAACACCCAGGCGGTGATGCAAGTCTTAACAATGCCGGTCGTGACTCTACTGAGGGTTTCTACGGGTGCGTATCAGCAATCTTCATCTTATAAGCATTATTTTTTCTTTCTTTTGGCATACAGGTTTCCTATTTATATGAAATGATTTCTATGTTGAACAGTATTTTAATGAACATATATAGCAAATGTTATTTCATCTTAGTTGCAGTTTCATAAGTATGTGATATTTATATTACATTTTTTTTCATGGATATACAGGCCACAGCATGCTACCAGAGTTTTTGATATGGTTGACGAGTTTTACATTGGTGACTTGAAGAGTTAATTTGTCATTTCTTGTGAGGTTTCAATGATGTTATCAAGTACAAGACTGTAATTTCGTAATTTTGTTTCAATTTGCATTTTCTAATCTGAAATTCTAGGTGTGCAGGATAACTTGGTCGCTTAGTACTTGCTTTATTATTTCATGACTTGAGAATTTTGAGGAAATTGTAATTGGTACCCACTGTGGATGTTTTGAGCAAAACAGCTTACAATATTGAGATATGTTTATAACATGACATAAGATTGGATTTACCATGTTAATTGATAGAGAAGATTGTACCACTGTGTCGACTGAATAGGCGATTTAAAATACCCTTTGGAATTCTCTGTCTGTGTGCACACATGTACTTCTCTAATGTAACATGTTGTTTTCTGGATCACCTCTAAATTGATATTTCTTTCTTCTTTGAAATTGAAACCTGAATTCCTATTTTTCATCAGTGTAATTGTTATTTTAGTTTTGCAATTACATCCCTTATTATACTATTTTCTAAGTTGCTTTTTTTTCTTATGTAATATATATGATGTTTTCTGGTTGCTGAATAAGAGTCCTGTAAGATATGACATTAGGCTAAAATTTTTTCTATGTAACATAATACCTTCTCATTTTCACATATCTTGCAAATACACTCTATAAAAGTGTCGTAAGATGCTTTTTTCATTGAAAAATAATGTGCGTTTTATGATTAATGTAACATGTTGTTTTGTGTACCATCTCTAAATTGATATTTCTTTTTTCTTTGGAATAAAAAACCTGAATTTCTATTTTTCATCAGTGTAATTAATTGTTATTTTAGTTTTGCAATTACACCCCTTATCTTACTATTTCCTAAATTGCTTTTTTTTTTCTTATCTTTTATATACCAAAGTTTTTCTATTTCTGATTGCGGGTACTTTAATATACTGGCACCAGTGATTTCTTGCATAACATTGCAATAAGCTGACACAGAGGTTTGTAGCTGCTTTTTCGACCGAATAGACGATTTACAATAGTCTCTTATTTCTTTTTATTTTTTAGGTAGTTCATGTAGAGTTTAGTAAATGCTTAGTAAAACATGCTATTGAATGTTAGAGTGATGCATAGCACACACCATTAACCTCACATCCTTTGAAATCAAATGACATTAGACTACTAGCCGTAACTTTGCCTTTCTGCCATTGTCCCTAAATAAAAAAATGCTATAATACACCATCAGACAAATACCCTTCCTCTCTTTTTCTCTTTTCCTAAAAAAATGTCTGTCTTTTCTCACATTTCACCACCTAAACTCCTCAATTGCATCTCTGCTTTCTCACTTTTACAATTAGGTCCTCAAATTAGTTAATAGAGTTAGATAGAAATTCCAGTTGCACTGATTCGCATGACACAACAATGGTTCCGAAATTTTTATTAATACCCTCAAGAAAAAGAAAAATAGCAAATCTGTCCTTGGTATGAAATTTTTTTTCAAAAACACCCTGACCGCCCCATGTTTGGACGGTCCAATCTCAGTACCAAACCACCCCACAATGGGGCAGTCACCTCTTCATACCAGACCGCCCCACTATGGGGCGGTTTGGTTTTTTTTTTAAATATCGCGACCAAACCGCCCCACCCCACCCCACCCTTCCTCTATCTCTGTCCCTGTTGCCTTTTTTTTTAAATACGTTTGTCCTTCCGACAATTCATCCTCAAACTCTGCTGCCTTTAAAACATCCGAACCAGCTTCCTGAAACCCTCATGTGTCATTGAAAGCTCTAACTGGGTGCTCAAAACCGCAATCCATTATTATAAACATCTGTTCAAGCACAAGCCTGGTATTTTTCTGGTCACTCTGATCGCTCATACCCTCAGGATCGTTGTCACCCAAATTTTCCTCTGTCTCTTCTAATTTCGGATCCACTGTAGAATCATCCTAATTCGGATCATAAGATTGGCCTCAAGAAGCGACCCGACTAGTAGAAGGCTGGTCAATCTGGGGTAGGGCCTGATGGGAGGCCCGACTACTAGACGGTTGGTCAATTTAAAGAGGGGTCGGACTTGAGCCAGATGAGTTAACCTGACTACGGTCCTTTGTTAACCTCATAAGTGGGTTGGTACGGACTCGGATTTCCTCCACATATAGGTCAATTACCTTGTACCCACCCCCAGGAAAACGCATGATTTGGTTGTAAGGTACCTGCCAGACTCCATCAATTCTGAATTAGAAAGAGTTGGAACCAGGTTTGTGATTAACTAGTGGGCATGCTAATTTTGGCCTAAATATTAATGGTTGTGCTGAACTAGTGGGCATGCTAATTTGGGAATGTTAAAATGTCACCACCGTGTAAATGGATACCATAGGATTCATTTTTAACCCAATACACACAAAACCTAAAATTAAAAATTAACTAAATTAATTATTAACTTACTGAAAAATAATAATAAAATAAAAAGGAAAGAAAAAAAAACTTACAGATCAGAAGCTCTTGTTCAGGAGAGATAATGGGTGAAAGTGAGAAATAAAAATCTGCCTCTGGTGGAGTATATATAGAAAAAAAAGGGGTTGCTCGGCCATTTGGCGGACCCAGACTGGGGCCGCTGGGCCATTTGGTGGCCCCTAGACTGGAGCCGCAGCAGCATTGGGCGGCCCTCAGTCTTTGGGGCCGCAGAACGGTTTAACGGCCTGGGTATTTCTCGAATTTCTAAGAATCTGAGGTGATTTGGTTTTTTTTGTTGTGATTATGGTATAAATAAAAATTTCGGTGAATATGGTGTCCATACAATACAAATAACTAGAAGCTAATACAATTATTATTGACATCAAATATCAATATAAGTAATACTGCAACTGATTGTTTTGTCACGGATTAATTAAAATTAATATTATATCATAATTTTCATTATAATGTGGATGTAAATATAAATATTATCTAGTATTTTAGCTGATAATAATGATAGGACTAATTTATTAAAAATTAAAAGTTTGAAAGACCAAAATGATAAATGAGGAATACTCTCTTGACTATTTGTGCAGTTTACTCTTGAAAATATTAAAAAGAATCATAATTTTGATCTAGTGTAGTTGTGTTTGTAAAATATTTTTGGCAATTAAATAATAGAAAAATATCAGCTGAGAATAGGAACAGGAAAAAAAAAAATCATACAACGTCGGAATATAGAGTAGTTAAATATTAAAATTGAGGAATGATTTCATTGAGTTGCGGGCTTCTATACAGCTTAATTTGTTTTGTGAGTGGACGTTAACAAAGTAACGTCTAGTGTTCGTTATCATTTTAAATGTCAAGGATATATCAATTTTTCGCCAAAGTCCTTGTCAATTTTATAATAGATATTTCAGTTCAAGAGAAATTCTTAATATGATATATATATTGATGAGCTATCCAATAAAATCATTTTTTTTTTTGAAGGTTAGTGGCTTTAAGCAATAAAATCATTTTATGGTAACACATCTTGACACTATATGTTTATAAGTCATTTTTACAATTTTAAAATCTAAACAGATGATCCGAACTGTTCAACATGATCTCCATATTAAAATGTGTCTGGAGACAAAATTTTATATTTTTTGAAAATTGTTTATTGCTTTTTTAGAATTTTTTAAAATTGTTGTTTTTGAATAATTCAGAATTGTCTGAAAACAACAATTTTGTACACATCTTAATAAATACTAAAAAGTTTCTAAAAAATGAAAAATTTAGCCTCCAAGCACATTTTAATATGGAGAACATGTTGAACAGTTTGGATTAACTTTTTGGACTTTAAAATCTCAAAAATAACTTATAAACGAGTCCGGCAATAACACCACACCTTAAACCATTAGATCTACTTTATTATTCGTACAAGATACTAGTGTCATTCTAGCGCTCTATCTTGTACACGAATATTAAAGTAGATCTATAGTTTAAGACGTAGTGTTATTAAGTTTGAAATAACACTAGTGGTATAGTAGCCGGACTCCTTATAAACATATAGTTTCAAAATGTGTCACGATAAAATGGTGTAATTGGATCTCCTCAATATATATTATTGTATTTGTTATTGTTATGTTAACCAATAGAAAGAAATTTGAGGATTTTCCTGTTTTAGCCACTGGTGAGTGGTGAGGAACACGTATCCTCTGCATTAACTCAAAAGAGAATCTTTTGAGTTAATGCATCTCGGCCGTCTGATATTAAACGGAGCCAATCCGGCTGTCTGATTTTAACAGTTGGGTCCTTAATATTAGTGCAGATCTAATTTGCACGGATCTTAAAGTAGAGCGGATGGTCCAGATGCATTAACTTAATGCAGAGGATACGAATTCGAGTGGTGAGCGGCGACTGGCGACTCCCACTTGGATTTGTTTACACCAAAGCGGAGCCTTAACATGGTATCAAAGTTTTAAAAGTTTAGAAGGATGTAAATAATTATAATATATAAAAGAGTCCCAAAATTGAAAAGCACACCCACCAAGTGACCATCTTTATTCTATTCTTTCTAGAGGGAGGGAGGGAGGGGCAATGCTAAGATAATGGTAATGCTAGCTGCTTTACAATTTATCTCTTCTCCTCCTCACACCTCCCTTCCAATTCCTATTCACCTTTCATGAAATTGAAATCAATCTCAATCTCAATCTCAATCTCAGTCTAGTAAGTAAGTATGTCAATTTTGTCTGAAGGATTTCTGAACAACTGGCTCTCAAAAAGGACCTCCATTTTTGGCCTCCGCCTCTGGGTCGTCATCGGGATCTTAGTTGGCGCCACCATTGTTCTAGTTCTCTTCCTTCTTTCTCTCTGCTTCACCTCTCGCCGACGCTCTCCTCGACTTGTGTCTCTCTCTCCTACACGCACCTCAGCAAAAGGAAAGTCTCTTAAGCTCCACCTCCGTGATCGGACTCCTCCAGTCTCAAAAGATATCCGAGAGATTGTACATCACAATACCACTTACCAGTTGCCCCTGCCCCTGCCCCTGCCTCAGGTCCAGATCGACATTGGAAAGGCAGCAGAGATTGTACATCCTCCTCCTCCTCAGTCAGGCTCGACAACTGGTACTGTCAGTGTGAGCGGGGAGAGGGAGAGTCGATGGGCCGGAGATGGGGCTGGGACTCCGGCCAAGACACCGGAGGTTTCACATCTTGGATGGGGTCATTGGTTAGTAATAATTAATTAGATTGAAATTTATTATTTGCTTGGGGGATTTGCTTAATTAATTAATCTGTGATTTCAAATGAATATGAATATGAATTAGGTACACGCTAAGAGAGTTGGAGGAGGCAACAAATGGATTAGATGAGGAGAATGTGATTGGAGAAGGAGGATATGGGATTGTTTATCGGGGAGTGTTGCCTGATCAAACCATTGTTGCTGTTAAGAATTTGCTGAATAATAGAGGTCAGGCAGAAAAGGAGTTTAAAGTAGAGGTCGACACCATTGGTCGTGTTAGGCACAAAAACCTTGTTAGATTACTTGGATATTGCGTAGAAGGGGCTTATAGGATGCTTGTTTATGAGTATGTAGACAATGGCAATTTAGATCAGTGGTTACATGGCGATGTTGGACAAGTAAGCCCGTTAACTTGGCAAATTAGGATGAATATTATCCTAGGAACTGCTAAAGGGTCAGTACTTATATTTTCCTGTAATTTTTGTTATTCATATATACTTATTTGTTGCATTTATTTTGCTCAAAACTCCCCCAATACTCTTAAGATAGCACCACCTAACTAATTACTAATGCAGGTATAAAGTATTGTTCAAGTAAGCAATATAATTCTACTTCTGACCCCCAAGTTATTCCACAGTTCCTTCCTTCAGATCCACTCATTCATTCAGTGCATGGATACCAAGGCATCTTAATTAATTATTTTAATTGCTTGTGTGTTATCATGATACAACTAATAATGCAAACAAATTAAGTTCATATCATATTTAATAATCAAACAAGGTTCCTTAATTTGATTCTGTACGATTTTGAAGGCTAGCATATCTCCATGAGGGGCTTGAACCAAAGGTTGTACACCGTGATGTGAAATCTAGCAATATACTTGTTGATCGACAATGGAATGCCAAAGTATCAGATTTTGGGCTTGCAAAATTATTGTGCTCTGAGAGAAGCTATGTTACAACACGTGTTATGGGTACATTTGGGTAAGTAATTAAGCATTTTAATTTCTTTCTGTTTTATTATTAAGTGCTAATGCTAATTAATTAAAGATATAATAATGCATGATTGTAGGTATGTGGCTCCGGAGTATGCGAGCACTGGGATGCTTAATGAGAGAAGTGATGTGTACAGTTTTGGTGTTCTTATAATGGAAATTATTACTGGTAGATCTCCAGTGGACTATTCAAGACCACCTAGTGAGGTGAACTTGATAGAGTGGCTGAAGAAGATGGTGGCAGAGAGAAAGGCGGAAATGGTGGTGGATCCAAAAATAGGAGAGGGAGAGAAGCCATCTTCCAAGGCATTAAAGCGTGCACTTCTTGTGGCATTGCGATGCGTTGATCCCGATGCTCACAAAAGACCCAAAATGGGCCATGTCATCCACATGCTCGAAATGGAGGACCTCATTTTCAAAGACGTATGTTTATGTCTATTCTATATATATATAATATATATATAGCTTCCTTGTTCCTAAATGGTGATCTTGACTATTAATTAATTTTGTTTAAAATTTAGGAACGACAAATGGGACGAGATGCATCTTCTCTGTCGTCAGATCGGTACAGCAGCAAAGAAGAAGGGAGTTTCAGAAGGGGTGACAACCAAACAAGATGGAGGTAGACTAGACTATATATATCGGATTGAGTAGCCAGGATAATTAATGGGTTTCATCAGCTTAATTGTATCATGTTGTTTTATCATACTGATTAAATTATTTTGACGTTATTGTTGAAATTTTTTTTTTCTTTCTGAATTGGTTAGTCCTTGTGTAAAAATTATTGTGTGTTGGATACAATTTATAACTATAGTTGATAGGCAAACAAGAAGAAGAAGAAGAAGAAGAAGTTGTAGATCTGGCTTTGGTTTTTTAATTTAGCAAAAAAGCATATTAATCTGTGATGCATCTCTAATGGATCCAAGTGCTACAAGCCTACAAGGCACAATTACTGTACCAGTCACGTGCCACGTGCCACGTGAAACAGGGTGTTAACTTTTAAGAGCCAAGAGGGGTTTCTTTATTAAAATGACAGCTTTGTCCATGTACAATTGTGTTGTTAATTGCTATATTTATTTAATGCCACTTAATTACGACCTACTTTAATTTAGCTCTCATTTAAGTATCTCATGCAGTGATTAATTGTTTATTTTTGCAAAAAAATTAGCAAGAAAAATGAATTCTGTTTTTGAAAAATGGAAAAATAGAGCACAGCATGATTTGGAAATGTAGGTGTCAGTCAGGATCACATGCATGATTTGGAAACATTTATTTGAATTGTTGACACCTAATTTCTGTGACAGTTTCAAAAAAAAAAAGACACCTAATTTCTGTGACACCGGACGCCATTTTAAATTTCAATAAATTATCATTTCATGCTTCAACGGCTAGGTTGGGCCTTGTTTTCAAATTCAATATTTGTTTTACTGACATGAATATGATATAGAATAGAATTGGCAGGTAGCAAGTCTCCCCGGCCCCCCTACCCCTACCCCTAGGCGAGAAACGAAATGAAACGAAATGAAATGAGAATTGAATCCGGACAAATCCACGTGTCTACTGACAAAATAGAAGGTTAAGATGCCAGCAACACTTGTCGCCTTCTTTAATAATATAATATAAATATATAGAAGCTTGGATGCATTGCTGCTCCAACAGGCAACGTAGTGTAAAAATGTTTCATTTGTTTGTGTCCCATCGTTTTTTCATTTTCAAAGTTCAAATCGTCGATCCAAATCGTTCAACATGATTATCTAAATAAAATGTGCTTGCAGATAAAATTTTACATTTTTTTGAATTTATTTACTATTTATTAAGATGGGTACAAAATTCAATGGTCTAAATATGACTATTTTTTGTAAAATACTTAATAAATAGTGAAAAAATTCAAAAAAAATGTAAAATTTGATCTGCAAGCACATTTTATTGTGGAGATCATGTTGAACGGTTTGGATTGACGATTTGGACTTTGAAAATGAAAAAAAAAATGGTTGTTGTAACTTTGTTGTAACTCAAATTTGTTGTAACTTGATCCCTCCTCATATATATATATCATATTAAGAATTTTTTGAACTGAAATATCTATTATAAAATTGACCGATATTTTTATTAAAACCCCCAGAAAAAAACAAATTATCAAATCTGCTCCCACCCCAACTTTATTTTTATTTCTACCCCAACCGCCCGTGGGCTGGGCGGTTCACTTTCCGGACCTGACCGCTCAGTAGGCGGGCGGTCCACTACCCTCATCAGACCGCCCAGCATCTGGGCGGTCTGCTATAAAACCCTATAAAATGGCCTTTTCTCTCTCCTGAGCAACACAGTGTTCATTCCAACCCCAGAAATTTTCCAGAACCGATCGAAAGAGATCTGTCAGGCGATTTTGAGGCGATTTTGAGGTATGGACAGTAACAAACGAGGTAAGAAAGCGAGCAACCGAGATCGTGGCGTCGCCAGAGAAGGGTCAATTAGTGATCGAGGTAAAAATGAGAAAAAAAAATACAAGTGTCAAATATGTCGTGATTTTTTTAATTGTGAGACATGTAAGCTGGAGGAATGGAAGAAACGACATATTCAGTATGAAATTTCAGACGATGACTTTGTGGAAAACCCATACGGCTTTGGTTTGAAAAAGAAGAAAGTTGATCCAGAGCCTCCAGCATCGGACGATGAGTTTGTTCCGTGTACTGGTAAGGCTACCACTTCGTCTGCTGTGACTGATCCAGATCAGGCAAACTCTGATGATGACTTTGTTCCATGCACTTTCAAGGCTCGTTGTAAGAAGTAGATTTTTTTAGGAATTTATGTTGTAGAATTTTTAGAAATTTATGTCGCAGACTTTATTTCATTAGTTTTGTGTTTGTTTATATTTTATGTTGTTAGTTTTTGTATACGTAATTAAGTAATAAAAATAACAAAAATGAAGCATATAAAATAATCGAGGCAAATAAAAAATTGCATAGTTCACAAACTACCAATTAGAATAGTTCACAATATACATCTAAAATAGTTCATAACATAATTTAACAAAACTTGGTAATCAGCGACGACGGCCGAACAAACTCAAAATACGACGTCTGGGTCTGGGTGCAGCTGGTTCTGCGGCACTACCGGATGTCTCTCCATGGCTACTACCGGTTCCTGGGCTTTCATGAGTGCGGCGGCTACTACCGATTCCTGAGCTTTCACCCCTGTGGTGGCTACTACCGGTAGCCTCAGCAACAACTCTAGCATTTTCTCTTTCGTTGGCTTCGTTAATGGCATCTGCATTGCATTCCAGTTGAAATAAAATCAAAACAAAATATAAGTAAACAAATAAAATATAAGTAAATAAAAAAAATATAAGTAAATAAAAGGAATCAACCGTACCTGCTCGTTGCCTGTCAGTTGTTGACCGGCGGGCCTGATGTCCCATTCGCCTACCTTCCATCTCGTCCATGGTCATTACTTGACGCTTGTGGGGTCTTCTTCCTTTTCTGATCCACCCGCTTGCGGGACAGACTTTATCACCAACATAGGGCGGCCACTGATACTGGTTGGGATAAGGATGGAAAGATGCACCCCAAGTACTCGCAAGGTACTCGGTACGGTACATGTCTGCGACATAATCATCCTCAGAGAAGTTTCTCTCCCGGCACACCGCCATAACATGAGAACAAGGTATGTGGGCCAACTGGATTCCTTGGCAAGTGCATGTTACAGTATTGTCAGGTGCAAAAATAACAACATACTTGAACATCCTTTTCACAAACTCCATAGTCCCATCCGGTCTACGGCCGGTTGGAGCAAACTCATCTGGACAGTGCACTTCGAATTCCAATTGGTTATCCCCGTACGGGACAACTCTCATAACTGCACCTTTCTCCCTATGTTTCCTTAGTTTCCCCTCCACCCTTGTTGAAAACGTTTGATTCCTGGACAGTAATTCAGAAAATATAAGTCAACAAATAAAAATATGCATGCATTGGCAAAATCTCTGAATAAAAATATACATACCTGGACAGTAATTCGAGGGCTTTAACACGCCGTGCAACAAACCATGCATTTAACTTGTAGAAGGTGTCCTCCACAATTGCTGCCACGGGCAACTGCCGGCTCTGCTTGAAAACAGCATTCAAGGACTCAGACCCATTTGTGGTCATAATTCCCCATCGGAAACCTCCATCACGGGCTTGCAATATCTTCTCATATCGAGGTGGCTCAGCTAGATCGGCGGGATTATTTTTTCCCACCTTGAGTAAGTACAAATTTGTCTTTGGACAGTACTGCAAAAAAAAAATTCAGATGAGAAAACGTTTGATTAAGTAATTCAGAAAATATAAGTCTGTGAAAATATACATACCTTGGCAAAATCTTTGAACATCTCTTCCACCCTTCTCGGCTTCTTCTTCTTGGCACCAATTCTGAATGTATCTGCAACCCATTTTCCAGATCCGCAGTTCTTGTGTAGGTTGTCTGTAACATGTTGCATACATAGCCTGTGCACACATTCGCCGTTCGCTGTCGACCACCCGAAATCTGGGCGATCAAAAACATATTTGATTCCTTTGTGCTAGTCTGATATGACACAAAAGAACCGGTCGCCAACCACTTGTCTTCTTACGAACCTCATGAAAAATCCCCAGTTTTCCCCGTCCTCCTTCTCAACAATTGCAAAGGCCAAAGGCAACAACTGGTTTTCAGCATCATATGCACATGCGATCAGCAGTCTCCCGTCGTAACGGCCAGACATGAAGCATGCATCCACACTGATGACCGGTCTAATGTATGGCACAGCTTGAATACATGGACCGAACGCCCATGCTATGGCCTTGAATTGCACCGCGTTGTCGACATCCCGTACGCCTATATTCCAACATTCAAAGACAGTGCCGGGATTTGTACTTACTATGGCCTGCAGCAATGGTGCAAGCAAGTTGTATGAACCATGCCAGCTACCGAACATTCGGCAAATCGCAAGTTCACGCCCTCTCCACAACCTGTTGTATTTTGGGACGACATGCTTGTAAACGCGTCTGACATGTCTAGCGACCTCCTTAAGGCTCATCGATGGGTCCTCCTTAACGTCATTCTCAATTACATCGGCAATAAGTGAAGCCGTAAGATTTGCATGGTCTTTCCTTGATGACGCAGCCTTGCATGTGTGAGGTGGTTCACACTTCTTAATAATCCATGCCTCGCCCTTACCCACAGGGGTTGCATAGAGACGGAAGTGGCAATGCTCTTCGTCTTTACAAACAATTACTAACCTTCTTCGGTCCCTTTTTTTCAGTTATGCACTCTCAGTTGCCGTGAACATGGACCTCATGTATTTTCTTCACAAGTTCATCTATGTTGGGGTAAACCTGCTGCGGAGCAAGCTCTTGACTGTACCTGACACGCGGCCCAAAAAATGAGATGTCTGCCTCTTCAAAAGCAGTGGTATCGTTGAATGTGGGGCACGGGTGCCTATCTGTCCGACCTCTAATCGGAAATCTGTCTTCCTTAGGTAAATAATCTCCATCACCTTCTGACAGGTGATCAGAATCCCAATCCCCTTCCCATTCGTCACCTGTTTCCAAATTTCCTTGTGGTACGGCATCGACCTCCGCATCAAGGTCAAGGTCTCTCCGGGTAGCAACGGGTGACACTATAGGTATTGATGGTGGTACAGATGGAAATCTGGGTTGGATTGGGGTTTCAGGAGGAGGTGGTGGTGGTGGTGGTAGATCGGTGGTAAAATCAGGTACATAATTCTCATAAACGGGTGATACGGGCGGTTCATAACTCGAGTGGCGGGGGTTGTCATACCTCGAGGGGTGGGGGTTGTCATAACTAGAGTGGCAGGGGTTGTCATACCCCGATTGCTCACGACCCGAGTTGTCATAACCCGAGTGATCATAACTCGAGCTGTCATAACTCGAGTGACGCGGGTTGTCATAACCCGAGTGATCATAACCTCTATTTTCTCTAGATGTTCCAACCCCGGGTTCACGCTGAACTCTCCTGGAATATAAGTCCATTACCATTACCCCCTGTGTCTGAAAAGTGTTGTAAACACTCCTCCATACCGACTGATCAGTTATTGGATACCTGGTATAGTAAGGTCTACCACCACTTACTGTGTTAATCCGGGTAGCTAAATCTATATCACACCGGTTGGGGTTCACACCAATTTTTTCATACACTATTCCCTTCAGTTCAACAAATGAGGTATTTTCATTTACCTCAAAGCCGTAGGCTGCTTCCTTGGTGTACTGTGCTCCCTCCGCACCCCGGGTAAACTTCCCACCCACATACAGTGCAACCAACATATTTCCGTGCTGGAATTACTGTTCTGGAAATACTGTGCTGAAAATACTGTTCTGGAAATACTGTGCTGGAAATACTGTGCTGGGATTACTGTGCACAGATTACTGTGCACAGATTACTGTGCTGGGATTACTGTGCACAGATTACTGTGCACAATCGCCTCAAAATCGCCTCTGACGGCTCTCTCTTCTCTCTCTCTTTCGGTTCTGGAAAATTTCTGGGATTGGAATGAACACTGTGTTGCTCAGGAGAGAGAAAAGGCCCTTTTATAGGGTTTTATAGCAGATCGCCCACCTGCTGGGCGGTCTGATGAGGGTAGTGGACCGCCCGCCTACTGGGCGGTCAGATCCGGAAAGTGAACCGCCCAGCCCACGGGCGGTTGGGGTAGAAATAAAAATAAAGTTGGGGTGGGAGCAGATTTGATAATTTGTTTTTTTTTTAGGGTTTTAATAAAAATATCGGCTCTACATTCCGACGTTGTATGATTTTTTTTTTTGCCGGTTCCTATTCTCAGCTGATATTTTTCTATTATTTAATTGCCAAAAATATTTTACAAACACAACCACACTAGATAAAAATTATGATTCTTTTTAATATTTTCAAGAGTAAATTGCACAAATAGTCAAGAGAGTATTCCTCATTTATCATTTTGGTCTTTCAAACTTTTAATTTCTAATAAATTAGTCCTATCATTATTAACAGCTAAAATACTAGATAAATATTTATATTTACATCCACATTATAATGATAATTATGATATAATATTAATTTTAATTAATCTGTGACAAAACAATCAGTTGCAGTATTACTTTAATTGATATTTGATGTCAATAATAATTGTATTAGCTTCTAGTTATTTGTATTGTATGGACACCATATTCACCGAAATTTTTATTTATACCATAATCACAAAAAAAAAAAATCAAATCACCTCAGATTCTTGGAAATTCGAGAAATACCCAGGCCATTAAACAGTTCTGCGGCCCCAAAGACTGAGGGCCGCCCAATGCTGCTGCGGCCCCAGTCTAGGGGCCACCAAATGGCCCAGCGGCCCTAGTCTGGGTCCGCCAAATGGCCCAACAACCCCTATTTTTCTATATATACCCCACCAGAGACAGATTTTCATTTCTCACTTTCACCCATTATCTCTCCTGAACAAGAGCTTATGATCTGTAAGTTTTTTTTTCTTTCCTTTTCATTTATTTTTTATTTTTCAGTAGGTTAATAATTAATTTAGTTAATTTTAAATTTTAAGATTTGTGTGTATTGGGTTCAAAATGAGTCTTATGGTATCCATTTACACTGGTGGTGACGTTTTAACATTCCCAAAGTAGCATACTCACTAGTTCAGCACAAACCTTAATATTCAGGCCAAAATTAGCATGCCCACTAGTTCAATACAAACCTGGTTCCAACTCTTTCTAATTCAGAATGATGGAGTCTGGCAGGTACCTTACAACTAAATCATGCGTTTTTCTGCAGGTGGGTACAAGGTAATTGACCTATATGTTGTATTAACACCCCAACCCGGATCTTCTAAAATAGATACAAAATTTCTGTTTTAAAAAGATTATGGACCATTCAAAAATAGTAATTTTGTACCTCTCTAAACAGTTAGTAAAAAAAATTATAAATATTATAAAATTTGTTATCCAAGCACATTTTAGTATGAAGATCATGTTGAACGGTTCGGATCGATTATTTAGACTTTGAAAATAGAGATAATGATGTTGAGACATGATGGGACACAACCAATGAGGCATTTAATTTTAACCCTACTCCAACTACATATATTAATATTAATATTAGGCTCCTAATGAAATAACAATTTACCTGCCTACTGGTAAAAGTGCAGCTAGTCCTTTACTTAAAACAAACTTAACATAGTACTTTACTCTCCTTATTAAAATATAATAATGATCATAACGCTGTAGTCGTTGAAGGGGTTCGATCAGATTAGAAATATATATATTGGGGTTGGCTACGGTGCTATGCATAGCATAAATGGCCTCCGTGCTACGGCTCAATATTTGAGTTTTCAAAATTCTAACGGTCAATCCGAACCGTTCAACATGATCTCCATATGACTATGTACTTGCAAACCAAATTTTACATTTTTTAGAAATTTTTTTACTATTTTTTTAGATAGGTAGAAAATCACTTGATCTGAAAATTCTATACCATTCAGATCAAGTGTTTTTCTACCTATCTAAAAAAATAGTAAAAAAAATTCTAAAAAATGTAAAATTTGGTTTGCAAGTACATATTCATATGGAGATCATGTTGAACGGTTCGGATCGACCGTTAGGATTTTGAAAAATCAAATGTTGAACCGTAGCACGGAGGTCCTCTATGCTATGCATAGCATATTAGCAATTTCCATATATATTATCTTGATAATGAATTTATTTGAGAACCGTGACAAAGAATTATTTAAATTAAGTATAAGATTATATATATATTCTCTATAATTTAGTTAGCTTAATTGTCTAATTTTGGTGCAAATTAAAATTCAATTGATTATTTATTGTGCATTTTGAAAAATAGTAGTCTGTTTTATCTGTTAAATTGTACTAATTTTTTTATTATTAATATTTACTCTATTGAAATTGTAAAGAATATGTTTACAATTATTTATTTTTCAATAATTATTTTATGTAGGGACGGAAAAAGCAGGAGCAAAAGAGGCCAAGTCCTACATATGAATTGAAAATTGTCATTTTATCCTTAAAATTTTTAATATTGTCAATAATTAATATTATTTCACTCTCTTATAAAATGAAATTACAATATACATATTTATTTATACTGTCAATCCTAATATTCTGATTCCACACATAATTATATGATTTTAGATCATTCATGAGTGAAGAGCATAGGCTAAATGTAAGATTATTTTAGTAGTGTCTCAATCAGGTATCAGGAGCAATTTTAATAATGCAATCAGAAAAAACTTACTGTCAAACATTACCTACTCCAAATTTTCAAATGTCTTTATAGAAAGTGTTTTCCAATACAAGAATATTCTTAAGTAAATAATAGACAATTCAGCTAACTTATGGTTTAAAACATAAGATAAAAAAATCACTCAAATTTATCCAGTATAAGATTTATCTTTTTCTTTGTTAAAAACAAAAAAATTAAGACGAATCTTTATAAATACCGCATATTGGTCTGTATTATGGATCAATATTTTTGTTTTCAAAGTTCAAACAGTCGATCTGATCCGTTCAACATGGATCTCTATATGAAAATGTAACTGCAGACTAAATTTTATAAATTTTTACTATTTTTTTTAAAATCACTATTGAATGGTCTAAATTTTTTAGATCAACCTACTTGTCTAAATAAATAGTAAATAATTCTAAAAATGTAAAATTTAATCTCCAAGTAAATTTAATTTTTATATGGAGATAATGTTGAACGGTTCAGATTAACTATTTGGACTTTAAAAATAGAGATATTGATCCATAGTACAGACCAATGTTATCCTAAACAAACTCCACATCAATTTTAAAACGAAAATATGATGAAATTTACCCTGAAGGGAAAAAAAAGGCGAAATTTTGTAGACAATCGTCAATACTCTTTCAAACAATCATGCATCTGTTGGGGGATCATAAAGGCCAAACAATTACGCCTTATCTAGAGATCAAACAATTACATCTCATCTAGGGGTCAAACACTTACACTCCGGGGAAGAAGAAACAATCCCCACCTTAAACCTAAGGACCGCCCTATGCCAAAGATACCCGAAAACATAATCTAAGTGCGGAATTATGCCTGATTCCATGCCGTTTGCCATGGAATATCCAAAGTCTTTAGCAAGCTGTCTCTGTGAGCGCGAGACAAGTCTTTAATGGCAAGAAGTCCTTCTCGCCTTTGTGGTTGGGTTGTGGATTAGATCTTCCAAGGCAACAAGATACGCCCTTGAGAAATTCTTGTTGTTTCAAGCAATTCTCTTATAGTCTATTTGACTAATTTGCAAAACATATAATTATTGAATTTTACGATTTTCCATATGATTAGAAAGAATGCAGGTTCAAGACAATTGGAATTGCAATTTAGAGCACTTGGACTGAAGAAATCATCAAGTTATTTATCAAGTATTTAAACTGTAAATTTATAATTGGTAAAGTAGCTTTGATGTTGAAAAACAGGGATAAAACGTTGGAACGATTGATAAAACGTTTCAGACGTTTTCTTTGTACAAAATCTGGAGATTAAATCATCTAAAAGCTGGAAAAACAAGTTAAAACGTCCCAGACGTTTTGTAAATCGTCCAGACGATTTAAATTGTTTTTCAGACTTAAAATTTGCATTTCAATCGATAAATCTCCAGAATAAAATGTTTTGAAACGTTTTATAATCGTTTGGAACGTTTTATGATATCTCACAGAAATTTGAATTTTGACCTAATTTGAGTTAAAACGTTTTCAACGTTTTACAAAACGTTGGGACGTTTTATGGCAGAATACTCGTTTGAAAGCTGCCACTATAAATAGAACCTTAGGGTTCTCCTCAAATTAACCTAGCCGACCCTAATCTTTTTAAACCTACTTTTCTGTGAGAGCAAGTTCCTCCATTGTTGTGAGAACACGAAATTCAATATCCCTCAACACAACCTCAAATCCACTTCACTAATCTTGAGTTAGATTAGATTAGTGTTTACTTGAGTGTTTCTCTTGAGACTTCGAACTTAGAGACTTCGTTCTCGACTCTAGTTGGCCGTGTGACTTCCCGTTGGTTGTAAGGGCTCACCGGTTCACAAGTTGTAACCTTTCTCTTTTGGGTAATAGAAAGGCGCACCGAGAAGCGGTTGCGACGCCCCGGAGACGTAGGCATTTTAAGCCGAACTCCGTTATCACTCCTTGTGTCAAATTTCTCTAAACTCTTTTAATTTATTTTATTTGCAATTATTTATTTATTTCGAATTTAGTGGTACCATAAGGGACAACAAAGTGGTATCAGAGCACGTTACTCAAATTAAGACTCACTTAATTCGAGTTTACCGATTTTAAAATGGCAACCACTAGATACGTGAAAGAACCTTCAGTTTTTGGTAGTGCTACCAAAAATTTTAGTCATTGGAAAAGGACCATGATAAATTATCTAAATATTCTTGACCTTTGGAGTGTTATTGAGAAAGCCTATGAACCGGAATATGCTAATTCTGTTGGAAATGAGGCCAAAGTTGAAGTACTTGCATCTACCGAAAGAAAGAAACTAAATAACCTTGCCATTAATGCAATATATAATGCAGTAAGTGAATCGGTTGCGTTACTTTTCGGTAACACAACAAATGCAAAAGAAATGTGGGATACTCTTATTGATCGATATGAGGGTAACACCCAAATCAAACGAACCAAAATAGCCGGTCTAGACACCAAATTTGAAACCTTCAAAATTGAAAATGGTGAAAATGTAGAGGATATGTATAATAGACTTATGCATATTCAAAATGAATTCATTGAACTAGGAGAACCGCTTTCTAACGATAAAATTGTAGGAAAGCTTCTTCGCGTAATGCTAAGGAGACCTAGGTGGGATGGATTGGTGAGCGCCCTAGAAGCACTTCATGGGGCACAAAAATCCTTCACACCGGATGAACTCTATGCTCATTTCCGGAGTTTTGAAGAAAAGCTCATACAAGCCGGTGAACTAAAGCAAGAGTCAAAAACAAAAACAGTGGCTTTTCCGGCTCAAAACCACCCAAGCTCCTCAAATAATCGCCAATCAAGTGACTCACTCATGAGTCAACTTGGACATGAAACCTCTCTTGATGCCGCCACCATAACCAAAATGTTTCAATCCATGGTTAACTTTGAACGAAAATACAACAAGGAGCGTGAAGATGGAAACAAACGGGTAGTTTGCTTTGCATGTGAAAGAGAAGGCCATACCATCCAAACTTGCTTCAAAATATTTCCCAACTTGAAGAACAAGGATAATGAAGGGCAAAATGACCGAAGATCCAAACAAAAGTACGAAGGATATAAAAGCAAAAAGAAGGCCAAGGCAATGCAAGCCTTATTTTGCATCGACTCCGATGAAAGTGGTAGAGAAGAATCCGACTCGGAGTCGGGCGATGAACCAGAGATCAACCTTGCCTTGATGGCAATAGTGAATGAAGAATCGACAACTATTGATGTGGATACAATCATCGCAAGCAAGAACATCACCGATGAGATCACCATTGAATTCCTCAAAAATCTCATCAATCCGCCTATCAACAAGGAATTGGAGGACTCTACCAAGGCCACCACACAATCCATCATTGAGGTAGCGGTTGATCCCGTCAAAGCATCAACTAACACCATTATTGAGGTAGAGGATGCTTCTATAGAAGATGTAACAAACTCTCCAAATAAGGTACATCTTATCTTTTCTCCTAACCGGTATATGTCTACCATTGATTTGACCAATCCCGATTACCATTTGAATGGTTACAAAGTTAGGAAAGATGAATCTAAAATAGATATGAACAACAATTATATAAAGACAAATGAGACAAGCACGTTCATGGATGAGGCTCTAATTAATTACAATGCGCCTAGGTTGCTTGAGGAATCTAAAAAGGCCATGCTTGAAAAGGAAGGTATCATACAAAAATTGACATCTCAACTTCTTGAATTTGAGTCTAAAATCAAAGACTTAGAGTTAGAATTGCTTAAGTCACACACTTGTCAATCACATATAGGAGATATAGAAATGTTAAAAGTGAAAATTCAAACTCTAGAGACCGAAAATAGGGCTTTAAGATCGCCTAGTGAATTCTCAAATGTCACTAGTCTTGATCCCTACTATGTAGAAAATTTGATCAATGCCAATTTGAATCGGAAATCCGGTAAAATGGGCATTGGATACAAGAAGGGTCAATCCTCATTTGAATCAAATTTTTCACAAGGCCCAAAAGAAAATGGGGGACTTACTCAAAATTTAAACAAAGTTAAGTTCAATAGCAAAGAGTATTTTGATTACCAATTTCATTTCAAACATGGTAAAACACCCTTGACAAAGGAGTCGAATAAAGGGACCACTCCTCAAACCATAAATGCAAAACAAAATAAAAAGTCTCAAAATTATGCATTTAGATACAAATTTTCTAACAAAAATTACAAAAATGAAAACAAGTCTCAAAATAGTGATAGGAACACATTTAATCCAAAAAGGTCAAACAAAACTTATTTCAAGGGACCGGATGGATGGTTTTATGAAACTCACAACAAAAAGATTTTTCAAAACAAAAACCAAAGAAATGGTTTGAATAGAGATGTTCCCCAACATCACAACAAACTTGATTCACACAAAAATAAGTCCTATGCACCTAAAGTGACAACCAATAGGAATCAAATTCAAGAGGTGAAGGATAAATATCAAACCACCTTCAAGCATGGTTCAACTAATGTCAAGCAATCGGTCACATTTTGTAATTATTGTTGTAAGATTGGCCACACCTCATTAGAGTGTAGCTTTAGGAAAGGAAGCAACAAATCAAAAGTTGTTTGGATTCCTAAAGCTAAACTAACTTAAAGTTGTAATTGAAATCTCCCCAACCTAAAACGAAAATCACTAAGGAAGGGGGAGATTAAAACAAGGTATATATTAATTGAAAATATATATATATACTCTTGTAGGTATGTTTGATTACAACACACCAAGAAAATGCTTGGATCATTGATAGTGGATGTTCACACCACATGACCGGTGACAAATCTAATTTCAAATCTTTAGAACCATATGATGGTGGGTCGGTTACTTTCGGTAGTAACCAAAGAAAAAGTTCAATCATTGGACTAGGTTCGGTAGGTAACCAAAACTTGACCATATCGGATGTCTACCTTGTTGACGGCTTGAATTATAATTTACTTAGTGTAAGTAAATTATGTGAAACCGGATATTATGTTAAATTTAACACTAATGCTTGTTTCTTGTTTAGAGAATCCGATGACTCTTTAGTCTACACCGGTAAGAAAAAGAAAAATGTTTACTATCTAGATTTTGATCATTTCGAGTCCGGTGAAATATGTTTGAATGCCACAACAACAGGTTCTAAACTATGGCACCGTAGACTAGGTCATATTGCAATTGATTCCATTAAAAAGTTGGTTAAATTAGACCTAGTGCGCGGTTTACCAACTCACAAATTAGAACTTGTGGGATTATGTGATGCATGTGTACAAGGTAAACAAACCAAAAGTAGTTTTAAGTCCAAAGAAATGGTCTCAACCGATCAACCATTACAATTACTACATATGGACTTGTTTGGACCAATTAGTATACCAAGTTTGGCTAGAAAAAGATATGCATATGTGATTGTAGATGACTATAGTCGCTTTACTTGGGTCATATTTTTGCAACATAAGGATGAAGCAATTGAGAACTTCATTAAATTTTGCAATCGTGTTGAAAATGAAAAGGGAACAAAGATCATTCGTATTCGAAGTGATCATGGGGGTGAATTTGAAAATGCAAAATTTGATGAAGTATGCTCTAAAAGAGGATATAAACATGAATATTCGGCTCCTCGCACACCTCAACAAAATGGGGTTGTTGAGAGGAAAAACCGAACATTACAAGAGCTTGCCCGAACCATGCTAAATGAATACCCTTTACCCAAACACCTTTGGGCCGAAGCGATCAATACGGCTTGCTACGTTATTAATTGCGTTAGCATAAGGTCGATATTGAAGAAAACACCTTATGAGCTATGGAAGGGGTATAAGCCAAAAATATCTCATTTTAGAGTATTTGGATCAAAATGCTTTGTACTTAATGAATCACCTAAAATTACAAAATTCGATTCTAAATCCATTGAGGGAATATTTGTGGGGTACTCTTTGACAAGTAAAGCCTATAGAATTTACATTGCATCTCATCAAATTGTAATTGAATCCATACATGTCAAATTTGATGAAGATACTAATCAAAAGGCCGAGAAAGGTATTCAAATTGTAGGTGTTGAAGATGCCAAGCTCGAGAATGATAAGGTTGAGAATACAACCAACAACATTGAACAATAAATCGAGCAAGAACAACCCGAAGAAAACCCATTGAACGAGTCCATGCACATCGAGGAGGATCAATCTCCACCAAATGTATATCAACCTCCCGAAGACCTAAGGGAAGTTTCCTCTCATCCTCTCTCTAATGTGATTGGGGATCCTAGGGAAGGGGTTAGGACTAGATCGGGATTAAATCAAATGATTGCCCATTGTGCATTTGTATCAAATGTTGAACCAAAGAATTTCAAAGATGCCAATGGGGATTCAAATTGGATTTGTGCCATGCAAGAAGAACTTGCTCAATTTGAAAGGAACAAAGTTTGGGAACTAGTACCTAAGCCAAATGACCGAATGATTATTGGAACTAAGTGGGTCTTTAGAAATAAGAAAGATGAAAATGGAAATGTTGTTCGGAACAAGGCTAGGTTAGTAGCTCAAGGGTATAAACAACAAGAGGGCATTGACTTTGAAGAAACCTTTGCACCTGTAGCTCGTCTAGAATCCATTCGAATGCTTTTAGCATTTGCCTCAAATAAAAACTTTACTCTATTTCAAATGGATGTTAAAAGTGCATTTTTGAATGGATTTATAGATGAAGAAGTATATGTAAATCAACCACCCGGTTTTGTTGACCCGGCATTTCCTAACCATGTTAATAGACTCACCAAAGCACTTTATGGTCTTAAACAAGCTCCTAGAGCATGGTACGGTCGACTTAGTTCCTTTCTAATTGAAAATGGATTCATAAGGGGAAAGAATGATACAACTCTTTTCACAAAGAAGAAAAACAACTCAATTTTAATAGTACAAATTTATGTCGATGACATTATTTTTGGTTCACATAATGCGGCACTTGCCGAGGAATTTTCTTCTCTTATGAGTAGTGAATTTGAGATGAGCATGATGGGTGAATTGAACTTCTTCTTGGGGCTACAAATCAAGCAACTGTCGGATGGCACCTTTGTGAGCCAAACCAAGTATGCCAAGGAGCTGGTAAAGAAGTTTGGAATGACTGAGAGCAAGATAAGCCCAACACCAATGGCTGCAAATGCAAATCTTGACTCGGATCCAAGCGGCACACCCGTGGACATCTCCCAATACCGAGCTATAATAGGTAGGCTCCTTTATTTAACTGCTAGTAGACCCGATATTATGTTTGCGGTATGTCTATGTGCTAGGTTTCAATCAAATCCTAAAGAAGTGCATTTGAAAGCCGTTAAACGAATTGTTAAATATATCAAAGGCACTTTGAATTTGGGATTGTGGTATGGCAAACAATCGGAATTAGATTTAATAGGATATACCGATGCCGATTTTGCCGGAGACAGAATAGATAGAAAGAGTACAAGTGGTACGTGTCAATTCCTTGGCGGATCACTTGTCTCATGGTCAAGTCGCAAACAAACCTCAGTTGCGCTTTCCACCGCGGAAGCCGAGTATGTTGCGGCTGGTAGTTGTTGCACACAAATTTTATGGATGATCCAAACTTTAACTGATTATGAAATTCGCTTCCGCAACGTACCAATTATGTGTGACAATACCAGTGCCATTATGATATCAAAAAATCCCGTTCTCCATTCTAGAACTAAGCACATAGAAATAAGGCATCATTTTATTAGGGATCATGTTGAGAAAGGTGAGGTCCAACTCATTCATATTGATACCAAAAATCAAATTGCCGATATTTTTACCAAGCCCTTAAACACTCAACAACACAATGAATTGCGATTTAAATTAGGCATGCTTGAACTTAAGGAGTGAGCATTTTTATTGGAAGCATAGCAATCAATTAGCTTATTTTAAGACAAAAACGCCAGAGAAAAACGTCTCAAAACGTTTCTGAAACGTCAGAACGTTTATAAAATTGATTCCAGATTCTATCTCCCTGACCTAAAACGTCCCAGACGTTTTGTAAAACGTCTGGACGATTTGCTCATTCCAAATACTTCGAAAATTCCATCTGAAAATTGACCTAAAACGTCCAAAACGTTTTACCAAACGTCTGGACGGTTCATTATTTTTGATCTTCCAAATTTTCTTCAAATTTCCTGCATGACAACTATCTTGAAACGTTGAAACGTTTAGTCAATCGTCTGAACGTTTGTCTGCGAAATTTTTGACTCATCAAACATCATTTAAAACGTTTCAAACGTTTTGTCAAACGTCAAAACGGTTATTACTCAATATTAAATTCTCATACATTTCAAATAACTCTGACCTAAAATACAAAACGTTTTCAACGTTTTGTAAAACGTCTAGGACGATTTAAATGCAAAATCAATATTCAATATCGAAATTTTTGTCTCAAAATGACCAGACTAAAACGTTCTGAGACGTTTTATAAACGTCCAAGACGTTTTCGGCGCAGCACCTTCAATAAATCTGCGAACCGACGCCAATTTTTTTCTATCTTCTCAAGCCTTCTTCTTCTCTTCTTCTCTTCTCCTATCCGCCACCTTACCTCTTCTTCACCATTCCCACCTCTACAAATCTCCAAATCACTTCGTTTAAAGTGATTTCTCCTCTCCTCTCAACCCCCCTTCCATTTCTCCCTTCAAAACCAAGTCTTTCTCCCTCCTTTGCTCTCTCCACCAAAACCCTACATCTCGCCACCTTTCGAAATCCGGCAATCCGACCGTTAAATCGACGATCCGTCTTCACCAACGCACTCGTAGAGTCGTTCTCTTCAAGGATTTGTGCTTCCTTCTTCAATCGGTACTTTTTCATTTCTCTCTAAATTCATGTCGCTCCCTAAATCAAAAGCCTCGAAAATGGCTATCCTTCGCAAGAAGAGGGCTTGCAATGATTCGGGTCAATCTAGTGCCACTGAAATTGAACCCGACTTCAATATCTTTCGATCCAACACCTACTTGTTTAAAAACCCAATTGCTCATACCAATTTCACGGGTCAATTTTCGGATCGAAAACTATCCAATTGCTATTATTTCAACAAAGCCTCGGTTACCTTTCAATATCCCGAAGATGACAAAGTCATCGGGTTTATTCGACATTGGCCATGGGAATCTTTGATTACGTGTGATGAACCTTATAGTGAGATGATTACCAAAACATTCTATTGTAATCTCACTTTTACCGAAAACCCTTTTCTTGTCAAATCCTATGTTTGCGGTCGAGAGATTATTCTCTCTTTGGAAAATGTAGCCAATTGGCTTGGGTTGGTAAATGAAGGTGAAGAAACCTATATCCTTAGAAATTGGCCCGCTCAAGCCTTAGAAAATGCCGATCATTACAAAACCTGGTTTGCTCGCCGCAACCTTGGTGGTGCCCCCCTCTATGCATCCTCTCTCCCTTCCTTACATCGTTTGCTATTTCTTCTCATAAATAATATTCTCATACCCAAAGCAACGATCAAAGCAAACATTGAGTGGGGTCCAATGTACTATTTGAGGCACCTCATATCTATGGATGAGAAACGACTCAACATTCCTTTCATTATTCTTCGTCACATGATTACTTGCTATTCTAGCTCCGTTGCCTCTCTACCCTATGGTCATTTAATTCATCGTATGATTTGCCTCAATGGCATAACCGTCCCAAGTCATCTCGTTCAAAATGAGCCTAAACACTTACTTGATATCCTACCCAAACATGGTTGGTTGCACGGTACCTCGGCCTCGGGTTTACCACTGCTTAAACCTGATTATAGGCCTATCAATAATTGGATCAATGCTGTCAATGCCCTACCCAACCAATATTGGGATCCGTATGAACCAGAACCGCAGGCAGAAGAAGATCAACCACCAATACCGCCAATGGCTCAAGGTGAGCTTCCTCAAGGAGCGGAAAACCAATTGGCTTGGCTTGTTCAACACATGCAAGAATATCAAATAGCCAATACCAATCAATTTACCGCAATCAACAACGATATTAAAATCTTGAAGGAAAATCAACGCAAAATCCAAATTCGAGGTCGCAAAAACGCAAAAGCATTATATGACATTGATCTCACCACTTCTGAACTCGCTCGGCGCTTTGTGAAGCAATATGGTGCCTCTGGTGGCGCGTCCACTAGTGCTCCTTACATCCCTTCCGAAGATGAGGATGAGGAAGATGATGAAGAGGGTACCGACGGAGATGATGATGATGATCCCGAATTTTAAATCCATTCAACTTTTTCTAATTAGAATTTGCTAAGTAATTGCTATGCTATGCTATCTGTGTTGCATGAACTTTTATTGTTTCTATGTTGTGTGCTTGAACTTTTATCATTATGATGTTTCAACTTGAACTTTGCTAGATATAAAATTGCATGCTACATTCTAAATTGATTATCTTCCATGATTGTATATTTGTGATGACATGCTTAATCTTCTAAATTTATGTCATATATTATCAAATTGAGGGGGAGTGCATATTTTGAGGGGGAGCACTCTTGATTGTGCTATTTGATTGTATTTTTGTCTCCCTTTCGTCGATTTCCAAAAAGGGGGAGAAAATGCAAGACATGCAAACACCGATTATTTGAAAAATTGAAATTTGGGAAAAATCGATATATGCACTTACTTGCGTTGTATGTTTTGCAAATCGTCAAAAGGGGGAGATTGTTGTTTCAAGCAATTCTCTTATAGTCTATTTGACTAATTTGCAAAACATATAATTATTGAATTTTACGATTTTCCATATGATTAGAAAGAATGCAGGTTCAAGACAATTGGAATTGCAATTTAGAGCACTTGGACTGAAGAAATCATCAAGTTATTTATCAAGTATTTAAACTGTAAATTTATAATTGGTAAAGTAGCTTTGATGTTGAAAAACAGGGATAAAACGTTGGAACGATTGATAAAACGTTTCAGACGTTTTCTTTGTACAAAATCTGGAGATTAAATCATCTAAAAGCTGGAAAAACAAGTTAAAACGTCCCAGACGTTTTGTAAATCGTCCAGACGATTTAAATTGTTTTTCAGACTTAAAATTTGCATTTCAATCGATAAATCTCCAGAATAAAACGTTTTGAAACGTTTTATAATCGTTTGGAACGTTTTATGATATCTCACAGAAATTTGAATTTTGACCTAATTTGAGTTAAAACGTTTTCAACGTTTTACAAAACGTTGGGACGTTTTATGGCAGAATACTCGTTTGAAAGCTGCCACTATAAATAGAACCTTAGGGTTCTCCTCAAATTAACCTAGCCGACCCTAATCTTTTTAAACCTACTTTTCTGTGAGAGCAAGTTCCTCCATTGTTGTGAGAACACGAAATTCAATATCCCTCAACACAACCTCAAATCCACTTCACTAATCTTGAGTTAGATTAGATTAGAGTGTTTACTTGAGTGTTTCTCTTGAGACTTCGAACTTAGAGACTTCGTTCTCGACTCTAGTTGGCCGTGTGACTTCCCGTTGGTTGTAAGGGCTCACCGGTTCACAAGTTGTAACCTTTCTCTTTTGGGTAATAGAAAGGCGCACCGAGAAGCGGTTGCGACGCCCCAGAGACGTAGGCATTTTAAGCCGAACTCCGTTATCACTCCTTGTGTCAAATTTCTCTAAACTCTTTTACTTTATTTTATTTGCAATTATTTATTTATTTCGAATTTAGTGGTACCATAAGGGACAACAATTCTCTCCAATTTCCTTATGGATCTCTCCTCTCAATTCTTTAATGGAGAAAGAAGAGAGAAGACACTCAAAATTCTTTTTAAGAAAATAACCACTTTTCAGAATTATGAGTTGAGTTGGTTATCTTGTGCCTTGGGGACCAATCCTTATATACAGAAATATATATGAAAAGGTATTTTGTGCTACTGCATTAAAATTCGTGCTGTCGCATCAAAATCCGTGCGGCCGCGTCAATATCCGTGTGGCCCACACAAACCTCTTAAATGACATTTTTTTTTAATTGCAAATTTCAGAATCAGTCCATCAATGATTTGATATTTGCCTAAATTGTTCTACACATTTATGGACCACATCCTATTAAATACATAGATTGTCTAATATCTTAATTCCATATTATATCACTTTAATTGTGACAATCATATTAACAGTATACAATTCATAATTATATTACATATATGCTCAACGTTGGATATATAATCCAACAGCATCTGTCTTTGTAAACTTAATTTTGAGATTAGATAAATCTTGAAAATTCATGAAACGTCATTTTCAAAGCTTTAATGATAGGATGTTCAGTCTGGACAAATAATAAGACGTGATGTGTAAATTTAAGACACCTTTGTCACCAAAAAAAAAAAAGTGGCCTAATTCTGACAAGTAACCTTTAGCACAAGAAAGTAGAAGCAGTGTTCAACTGTTGATGTATCGTTGATCTAGCGGATTTGGGAGTGACCGTTGGTACGTTTAAAAAGGAAGAAGAAGTGAGCTGTCGACGGAGTTAAAGGGAGCAGAGGCTCAAACTGGGCCCCTGACGATTGAAGCCGTGACAGAACCGTTTAAAACCATACACGGTATTACGGTAATAAGCAGGGCCCAGAGTAGAAGTAATGGAAGGTTTACTGGACGAATAAATAACTGGAGAGAGCGCGATTCATCTCTTCCGCGTGACCTCTTCGTGAGTTAGTTTGTTATTCCATATCATCGCATGCTCGCTAACATGTCAGTCTGAGAATAATTAGGACAATTTACTTTACCGAATTATATTTTCTTTTTAGTAAAATGATCGCCTATATAAAGGGATCAGATCTGCAGAACCATTTTTATGTTTTAGATATTATGAAAATTGTGATTTCTCGGTTGGAGAATATCGCTGTCTTGGTTATTTTCACTTTTTTTCCTCAAATTACTTGTTCTTATTCCTAGAAATCGATTCCTTTCGATTTCTCCTGCATCTGAGATTCTAGCTGGTTGGAGTACCAGAAATGCATGATATCTGTGTAGCAAACAAATATTAAGTTTAAAGAAGTCTGCAATAGATAGAATGATCAAGTACCAGTCTAGTCTAGTCTACCAGACAGTGACAGCTGACAGATGGACCCCCACCCACTGCCACTAGGGATTCAAACTACGAAACTACCAAACTAATATACATAGTTATATATACCTCATCTCTTATTCAATTTCAAACCAAATTCAGAGCTACCCCCATTCAATGATTTTTCACTTCAAACAAAAAGATGTAGGCTGATAGAACAAAACCATTCCACCTTATTTATCCACAAAAAAATTATAAAATCTGCTAAGTTGTAACCTACACTACCAATTTGCATTGACAAGCCTTTACTTGCATAGATAACATATCCACTAAACTGAAACCCAACCCTGGCTGAAGCTACCTAATAATCAATGTACTACATATTAAATCCAGGGCCTTAAAGAAAAACACCCATTTGTAGAAATGCCCCTTAAAAACTCAAATTTAAATATCAGAGGCCAGAGGCAGGGCCTCTTAGTTGCTTGCAGCTGTGCTCCGGCATCAGATTTTCTGAAGCAGCTCTTTTTGTTTTTGGTCTCAACTATGACACAAAATTGATTGATAGTAATCAAAACAAAGTAAAGGAAATTAAAGAGGTATTTTATATCGCCCACTTGGATGAGTACTGGTATTTTTTTCACATGCTAGGGCCTAGGCTTCTCTGGTACTGATCCAGTTTAGTTAAGTAGAGAAGCATAATATTTTTTTGGATGTTGCTTCTTGAATGGACAATAAACAAAAACTAAATAACATTATTGATAGTAATAGATGAATTTTGGACAATTTACCTTCTCTTCTGACTTCTGGTAAAACTGTCTAAGAAGGATATTTTTACTTTCAGTTGTTATAACTGCAACATGGAAAAAAAAGTTACATCGAACTAATAAAACGTAATAACATGCCAAAGTAATATAATTATATCAGAATAACATGCACTTGTAATAACTTGACAAAGTTAATTAAATAAAATTTCTCCAGAAGTAACGACTAACAAGTGTCAGTAAGAGGAACTGACTCATGTTAAGCCTAAAACCTCTATGAAACCCTAAAAAACAGATATATAATACTGAAACTTGTCACCAAACAAAGTACATAATATACATATCAGCCATTAGAAACAAAAACAACTTAAGAACAAGTGATTAAATTGAAAAAATTACCTTGATTGGGAGGAGGAAGTGTCCTGTTGTGTGTTGGATGATATGTAACAGGTGTCAATTTCTAAAGAAAAGATTGAACTAAAATTAATTATATGAATGGCAAGGAAGAGGTCAGGTTTTACATAGTAATTAAGCATGGATGCAATTGACGGTAATAAAGAAACGAATAGAGTAAATTTGAAGATAAATGTAGAATTAAATTTGTTGTGCAGTGATTTTCTTTGTTTTTGAAGAAGAAGAATTAAATAGAAAAGTGAAATTGGTAAAAGTAAAGGGGGGAAGAATTACTTACGGAGGGTTGAGCGGTGGGTTCGAGCGGGCGGAGCTGAGTGAAATTGTGTGGATCGAAACAAGGCCAATCGCCAACAACAGAACCCATCTCTCTCTATGATCTCTCTCTCTTTTCTCTTTTGCTTTGCCTAGATAGAGATAGTCTTAATTAATTAAAGAGACTCGGTAAGTATGATATTGATATGAAATGATATGAGGATGGTTGCATCCTCTGATCTCTGCATTAACGCACCGTTTCAGTTAATCTCCCATCTGTCTGATCAAATACTGTACCGCACAGGTACCTTTAATATTCGGGCAGATTTAAAGTGGATGGTCGTGATCTTAACTCAAAATTTGAGTTAACTTAGAGAATTCGAATTCTCTCTGATTATGTCGCTAGTCAGAGAGGAAATAGCGGGCCGCCCCCGCCCAAGCCCAAATTGAATTCAGATCCCATAAAGTACCTCAAATAGTGAAGTTATATCCGGACCTTCCATTTTTTTGGCACGAATGTTAAAGAAATCTGTTCATTCCACTTCGGATCGGATTCTAATCAGACAGTCCGGATCTAACTCAAAATTTGAGTTACTTTAGGGTATCCGGACCCGGAGAAATCTAGAAATCCAAAGCATGACTTTCTAATATCTATCTCCAGTCTCTCTCTGGTCGCTGGTCAGAGAGGTAATAGCGGGTCGCTCCCGCCCAGGGAGAAATCTAGAAACCCAAAGAGACGGATTCACATTGGATTCCCATTGGATCCGAGGGCAACTGTTTACATAAATTTTGAATTTTTTTGAAGATTTATTGGTTCCGGTCGGCTTTATCCCTCTGAATTTTTTTTTGCTCTCTTCTGAAATTTTGATTTATAATTTGAATTAAATTTAAAATTAAAATTAAAATAAATTTCTCAAATTGTG